>JBBGZY010000244.1:522500-1122500 GCA_037952925.1 Lithobates clamitans | reverse complement strand
TTGTCCTCGGTGATGACCTTAACTTGAATAACTCAACACCAAGTCCCCTATATGGACCCCTTATGTATTTATATATGTTGATCATATCCTCCCTTATGCCGGCCATACACGGTTCGAATTTCGTAAGAATTTTCTTTCGAAAATCGTATGAAAGAATTTTCGTATGAATTTCGCACCATTAGTAGGTTGCAACAATGGCCAATTTTCATGCAGCAATCAAATTTGAGGAATTGGACATGTTGGAAATTTTTAGAAAAACAAATGATTTTCTAATCAATGATGGGAGAATCGTGTGAGAAATGTAATAAGAAAAGAAAAATTACCAAGAGAAAAGAAGATTCCTGGCCAAGAAATTTTTTTCTGTAGCAACAGGCGATGAAATTGAAGGCTGGTCAGCCGAATTTCGAAAATCAATGGTGGCATCATCGGATCACAAAAAAACCAAACTTTCTGATTTTGAAAAGAAAATTCATTCGAAATTCGACTGACTGTATGGCCTCCTTTAATCTCCTCTTCTCAAGAGATAATAAATTCAGTTCTTCTAATCTTTCCTCATAGCTGATTCCTCCATGCCTTATAAAATATGTTAATCTTGTTGAAAGTGTCTAATTTTCTTGAAAAAAAACTTATATTTTCAGTAAATGGGCATCATTTTTTTTCAAGGTTTATGTAACAAATATTACCTTTGTAATCTAGTTGAGAAAGGCAAAAAAATCTTATAATGTATACCCTGGAATTCCTAGAGATGGTCATAGACACTCTTTAGAATCCTGTCTTCCTCTGCACAACATATGTTGGTGCTTGCAACAAATTCAGGTAACAGGTACATGAATTTGTCACATGGAGGCCAAAATTAGCACTGAGGCTAGTGTGTTCACATTGGGCACTCTGTACTCAGTGTAGCTCAATAACACTGAGCTCTCTGCCCAGCTATGGAGCCTGTCACATAGACAAGTTTAGAAGCTGAGGAGCTTTGCTTTTGGGTGGGCAGAGCCTGGTAGGCATTCCGAGAGACTAGTTCCTTATCAGGATTACTTCTCATGTGATTGACAGTAGATGGCAGAGGGTGGATTTCATAGCCACTAGCCAGCCTACTTGTGGCTAAAAAATCCACCCACTGCCATCTGCTATCAATCACAAGGAATGGGGGGCCTGAGGGGAACAAGTCTCTTGGAAAGCCTATCTGGCTCTGCCCACTGTTAGTGTTCAGCCCCTTGTCATTGATTGCTGTGAATATGGTGGCTTGCATCCTAGCAACCAATGAAACTTTGCAGTTGACAGCATCCTAACAACCAGTGAAAGGTGAGGGCACATACAAACATGCCACATATCCTGTTATTTAACCAATAAAGCTCTGGAAGATTTTAGCCCCTTCATGACCAGGCCATTTTTTGCTATTCAGCACTGCACTACTTTAACTGGTAATTGTGCAGCTATGCAACGCTGTACCCAAATTTAATTTACATTGTTTTTTTCACATAAATAGAGCTGCATTTGATCACCATTATGTTTTTTTTATTTTTTTGAGAATTATATGAAAATAGAAGGAACATTTTGAAAAAAACAATATTTTTTACTTTCTGCAATAAATCACATCCAATAAAAATATTAAACAACAAAAACCTAATGTATTCAGCAATGTTGGCCAAAATGTTTTTTGCTACATGTTTTTGATAAAAAAAAATCCCAATATGTGTATGTTGATTGCTTGGCATGAAAGTTATAGCCTATAAGTGCCTATAAACTATAGTAAATATACTGTCATTTTTTTATACTACTAATGGCTGTGATAAGCAACTTATAATGGGACTGCAATAGTGTGGCGGGCACCTGCCACTAACGGATGCGAGGAGGAACTTACTAACTGTCACTGACATCACTATTAATGTCACTAGTGATGTCAGTGACTAACTGGCACTGGCTGGAAAGGGGTTAACATCTGGGGCGATCAAGGGGTTAAATGTTTGCCTACCTATGTGTAATATCAGTGCCCTGAATATCAGTGTAGATGTTGCTTTCACACAAGCTAGTTATCGTCTCTCAGCATGATGAAAGGAATGACGATAACCGGCTTGTGTTTACATTGTGATCAGCTGTCATTGGACACCACTGATCACCTGGTAAAGGGCCACTGTGATTGGCCCTTTATCCCGGTCTGTGATCAGCTGTATCCTAAGCAAGGGGCATGCAGGCAGCGCAATCACAGGATGACATCCATGGACGCTCTCCTGGCAATGTAAGCCCATGATATAGCCATCTTTCGGCTATAGCGTGAGCGGGAACTGGTTAAACTAAGCTAGGCTTTATATTAGCCACTCCCCCTTGCCATATATATGCAGTGGCCAGGCAGGAAGCATCGTACCCATATGTTTTCCCAGAAGTGAACCTCATGAATGCCCCATGGGGTGCACAGCAGCATGATCCCATGATCGCCATATCAAGTGGACACAGCAGATCACTGATCTAAGTACCAGGCAGTTGTGGTTCACCCTGTTACCATGTGATCACTGTGACCAATCACAAATCAAAGAGATCACATGTCCAGTAGTAAACATGGCTGTCATTCATACATCCATTGAGAACTACTGTGATCTCTGTGATTGATTATAGTTATCATATGGTACAGAACCGTCACAGCCTCCTTGTACCATGTGATAACTGTAACCAATCACAGCTATCAGAGTAGTTTTCAATGGCTGCATGAACTGTCAAAATGATTGCTTATACAGCCATCCCCAGAGTATTGCACTACTTATACAGCCATCCCTAGAGTGGTGCACCATGGTAACACTTCACTACTCTGACTATACATATTTTTTTAATATATTCTGTAACCAGTGTCCCTAATCACCACCCCACCAGTCAGTGTCCCCAATCACTTCCACCCACTCACAGTGTCCCTAATCACATCATCCCTGATCACTGGCACACCAGTCATATTGTCCCTGATCACCTCCACATCAGTTATAGCTTTCCTGGTCATTGCTACACCATTCACAGTGTCACACACCAGTGTAAGCTAGAAATCATGTCCCTGATTGTCACCACACCAGTCCCAGTGTCACCTGACCAGTGTAAGTCAGCAGCGGTGTTTCTGATTGTTGCCACACCAGTGCAGCCAGCAACAATGTTCTTGATCACTGCCACACCAGTGCAATGTTGCCACCTGTAAAGACCAAAGCCTCTTTATTGACCACATTTCTGCCTTTTGCTTAGACCTATCCTTTCCTGCTTGCTGACCATGTCTCTGCCTGCGACCTGAACTGAACAATCTACATATCTGACTGTCTTTGTTACTGTGAGATACCAGTCTTAATCATCCTGTGAACAATTGCACTCATGGAACCAGAAGGAATCTTTGTTCTTCCTTTCCTCACACTCCTGTACTTCCTTGTCAGGTAATGTGACCTTCCTGGGGGCAGCCATGTACCAGTAGATTAGGCTTGCATGGTTTATAGGAAATGGGACTGTTATAGGTGGTGCTACACAAAGCTTTATTCCCTGATCACTTATATAGAGGCGGTCATTACAGTACAGTTTTGATACAATTGGTTGATTTCTGTGATACACAAGATACAATGTCCAGTATATAATCAGTCTAAAAAGTGAAAAAGTCTCACACATGTGGTATTGCCATACTCAGAAAGCATAGTAGAAAGGGTTTTGGGGTATAATTCTAAGTATGCCAATGCCTTTTGTGCAAAATAGCTTTTTAAAATGACACATTTGTGTAAAAAAAAATTCATATTTTATTTTCTTTTGGCATTTTTCAAAAATTTGTGGCAAAAAAAAAAGAAGTTTTCAGACTCAACATGTCTCTTAAAAATACCTTAGGGTATTTTCTTTCCAAAACGTGGTCATTTTGTGGGTCTTTCCACTGTCCTGGTGCTTCAGGGCCTCCAAAAATGTGATAGCTAACCTGAAAATTAAATGCCTAATTTTTGCCCCTTGAACACCTAAAGGTGCTCCTTAAGTTTTGGGCCCCTCTGTGGCTAGGTTGTGAAAAAGTCTCACACATGTGGTATCACCATACATGGAAGTAGCAGAATTTTTTTAGGGTGTAATTCTAAGTATGTATATAATGTGTGTTATAAATATCTTATTAATTGACAATTTTGTGTAAAAAACACATATTCATTTTCTTTTCTGAATTTTCCAAAAACCTTTGGTAAAAAAATTACATTTTCAAGTGACTCACTAGTCATTTCAGTGTTTGCTTTCCAAAATGTGGGAATTTTTTAGGTGTTTCCACTGTCCTGGTGCTCCAGGGCCTCCAAAAATGTGTTAGGTAGTGAGAAAATTAGATACATAACTTATGCTCCTTGAAAGGTGCTCCTTGGATTTTGGATCGCTCTAAGCATCTAGGCTGTGAAAAGTCGCCATACTCAGGAGACATAGCAGAATGTGTTTTGGGGTGTAATTAAAATTATGCCTATGCTGTGAGAAATAACTTGTTAAAATGACAACTTTGTGAAAAAATAAATAAAATTATATAAAGGAGTTGTAAAGTCTCATTCTATGCATTAGGGGGAAAAACCTTTTGTGCTGCAGAAACACCCAGATCCCCCCTTTTCTTACCTGAGCCCGATCGTTCCAGCATCAAGGACGAGCCCAGCAGCTCCAGCCACTGTCTTGGGTTCTCATTGGATAGATTGATAGCAGCAGGAGCCATAGGTTCCCACTGCTGTCAATAAAATCCAGTGACACGGGAGCCGGGGTGCGGGGCCAATTGCCGTGGCTGTCTCAATGGACGCAGCAGCAGGACTCGGGAGCACACCCTCACGAGTGGCCGCATGGAAAACGTCTCTCTGTGGGGGCCCTCGATGAAGAGGAGGGGCCAGGAGCACTGCCAGGGGACCCCAGAAAAGGAGGATCATGGCCGTTATATGCAAACCCCTTGCACAGAGCAGGTAAGTATGACATGCATGTTATTAAAAAAACAAACCTTTTACCTTTTTATTACTTTAATTTCTTAACTACTTAAGGACCGGGCCTATTTTTCAAACTTGTTGTTTACAAGTTAAAATCATTTTTTTTTTGCTAAAAAATTACTTAGAAAAAAATATATAATGTTTGGGGGTTCTAACACCCTAAAGAATAAAATAGCTGTTGTTGCAATACTTTTTGTCACACCGTATTTGCGCAACGGTTTTACAAGTTAAAAAAATAATTTTTTTGAATTAAGAAATAAGAAAACAATAAAGTTAGCCCAATTTTTTTATATGTAAACATCCCTTGTGATAGAAAAAAAGCATGACAGGACCTCTTAATTTTGAGATCTAGGGTTTACAGTAAAATGCATTTAAAAAAAATGTAAATGTCATTTGAAAAAAAAATGTTGCTATGGGTGGAAGTAATGTTTTGATGTTGTTTCCACCCTGCAATGGTATGGAGACGGGTGAGGGCCATCTTCCCCTCACTCATCTCCATACCTAACAGGGAGAAGGAGCTGTCGGTGGCTCCGGTAAGCGGGGGAGGGCGGCACTGTGCGGTGGGATGCCCTTTCCCGTTGCCGATAAAAGTGATCTTGCTGTGAATCCGCCGCAGAGACCATTTTTAGCTGAAAGCAGACTGCCCGCTGAAGAGGGTTATGGTAGTTAGCTGCTGCCATAACAACAATATCCCTCTTCAAACAGCCAAAGTATAATGACGACGGGCAGTCCGGAAGTGGTTAATTTTCCCCAAATATGTGACAAAAAAAATTACACCTTCAAAAAAACACCATGCCACTTACTAAATACCTTAAACTTTCCAATATCCAAAAAGGGGTCATTTGGGGGGGGGGGTTATTTGTACTGTCCTGGTATTTTAGGGCCTCATGAAATGAGATAACATCAGGAATGGTCAATTTTGAAATACTGTATATATACCATAGATGGTAGACACACAGCCTAAATAATATACACTGATTTGGGTTATTGTTCCCAAAGAAATTTGGCAAAATACATTTTCACCTAAATTTATGAAGAAAGATTATTTATTTGCAAATTGTTATAGCAGAAACTTAGAAAAAAGTGATTTGTTTTGTTCTTCAAACTTTTCTGTATTTTATCGCTTACATAGCAAAAAGAAACAGTAGTGATTAACCACTTAAGCCCCGGACAATTTGGCTGCCCAAAGACCAGAGCACTTTTTGGCACTGCTAAGAAATATTAGGGGATAAATAGGGAAAAACGGCGCTACCCGAAAGACCTGTTTGGCTCAGCCTATACAGGGAACGTTGTATAAACGTAATTTTATATATATCACAAGATTTCAAGCCAATATGGGTGAAAGGGTGCTGTAATTAAATGGAAAACGAAAAATGTTGCAGAGTCACACTCCATTGGCTAAAGTACATATGTGTGGGTCAGTATATAATCGCATACAGAGATAATCAGAAAAGACTCTGTATGTGCTAAAATATCATATGCTTTTCATAGGACAGTGTAGTTTTACCCATCACAACACACATTCAGCACTTAGTACAAAATAAAGACATCTTGTTTATAGCGACAAAAATGCATGAAACATTCGTGGATCCACTTATGTTGGTTCCTATGGATGAACCAAGTATATAGGCCAAGTGTTTACAGGTTGCTGCCTCCCTTAAACAGAGACACTCCCTAGGAATGTCCTGCAGAAATAAGAAATATTAGGGGATAAATAGAGAAAAACGGCGCTACCCGAGAGACCGGTTTGGCTCAGCCTATACAGGGAACGTTGTATAAACGTAATTTTATATATATCACAAGATTTCAAACCAATATGGGTGAAAGGGTGCTGTAATTAAATGGAAAACGGAAAATGTTGCAGAGTCACACTCAATTGGCTAAAGTACATATGTGTGGGTCAGTATATAATCGCATACAGAGATAATCAGAAAAGGCTCTGTATGTGCTACAATATCATATGCTTTTCATAGGACAGTGTAGTTTTACCCATCACAACACACATTCAGCACTTAGTACAAAATAAAGACATCTAGTTTATAGCGACAAAAATGCATGAAACATGCGTGGATCCACTTATGTTGGTTCCTATGGGGAAAAGGATTCCATATACAATATCGCAACAGTATCTCTATGTCTCAGTGCACATATAGTTCATATGTTGTAGCAATTGCACAAATGTGTAATAGTCTCATGTATTTCATGCGGCAATCAGACTTGATATTATTCCCAAAGTGACTTGGTGTGTACAGGGTAGGATGGTGACTTCTGTGATCCCCCTCAGATTGCTCACTCACCAGATGTCGGAACCCCTACAGGGGTATCAGGCCTGTAATGCTGCACGGAAGACTGCTACTGCTGCGATGCTTCAGATGGCTCCAATGATCATGTTGCAATTAGCCCTCATATCAGGGAAAGAAAAAGGCTTCCATAGTATAATATAGTCCCAAAAAGTATTTATTTAAAAAGTAGTATAAAAGACAAAAAAATATAAAATAAAACAAAAATAAAAATAAAAAAAGTTGCAAACATCCAACAGGTCCCATTCATTCACCCCCCCTTGGCCACTGGGGAGGGATATCACTCAAAAGTGGGTTTCGTTGGTGTTTGGTTGTTCAGTCACTGTTCAGTCACTGAAACCCAAGCAGGTACAAGTGGGGGAAGTAGCGATCAGCTGGAGATGTATACTTATGTACTAAGTGCTGAATGTGTGTTGTGATGGGTAAAACTACACTGTCCTATGAAAAGCATATGATATTGTAGCACATACAGAGTCTTTTCTGATTATCTCTGTATGCGATTATATACTGACCCACACATATGTACTTTAGCCAATTGAGTGTGACTCTGCAACATTTTCCGTTTTCCATTTAATTATAGCACCCTTTCACCCATATTGGTTTGAAATCTTGTGATATATATAAAATTACGTTTATACAACGTTCCCTGTATAGGCTGAGCCAAACAGGTCTCTCGGGTAGCGCCGTTTTTCCCTATTTATCCCCTAATATTTCTTATTTCTGCAGGACATTCCTAGGGAGTGTCTCTGTTTAAGGGAGGCAGCAACCTGTAAACACTTGGCCTATATACTTGGTTCATCCATAGGAACCAACATAAGTGGATCCACGCATGTTTCATGCATTTTTGTCGCTATAAACAAGATGTCTTTATTTTGTACTAAGTGCTGAATGTGTGTTGTGATGGGTAAAACTACACTGTCCTATGAAAAGCATATGTTATTTTAGCACATACAGAGTCTTTTCTGATTATCTCTGTATGCGATTATATACTGACCCACACATATGTACTTTAGCCAATGGAGTGTGACTCTGCAACATTTTTCGTTTTCCATTTAATTACAGCACCCTTTCACCCATATTGGTTTGAAATCTTGTGATATATATAAAATTACGTTTATACAACGTTCCCTGTATAGGCTGAGCCAAACAGGTCTTTCGGGTAGCGCGGTTTTTCCCTATTTATCCCCTAATATTTCCTATTTCTGCAGGACATTCCTAAGGAGTGTCTCTGTTTAAGGGAGGCAGCAACCTGTAAACACTTGGCCTATATACTTGTCCTAAGCGCGATTTTTGTTGCTTTAACTGACAATTGTGTGGTCGTGCGACGTGGCTCCCAAACAAAATTGACAATTTTTTTCCCATAAAAAGAGCTTTCTTTTGGTGGTATTTGATCACCTCTGCAGTTTTATCTTGTGTGCTAAAAACAAAAAAATAGCAACAATTTAGGAAAAAATGCATTATTTTTTACTTTTTGCTATAATAAATATCCCCAAAAAATATAATTTTTTTTTTCCTCAGTTTAGGCCGATACGTATTCTTCTACATATTTTTGGTAAAAAAAATAGCAATAAGCGTTTATTGATTGGTTTGCGCAAAAGTTATAGCGTCTACAAAATAGGTGATAATTTTATGGCATTTTTATTAATATTTTTTTTACTAGTAATGGCGGCTATCAGCGATTTTTATCGTGACTGCGACATTATGGCAGACACATCGGACACTTTTGGTGCAATTTTGGAACCATTCACATTTATACAGCGATAAGTGCAATTAAAAATGCATTGATTACTGTGTAAATGTGACTGGCAGTGAAGGGATAAGCCACTAGGGGGCAGTGAAGGGGTTAAGTGTGTCCCAGGGAGTGATTCTAACTGTGGGGGGGCGTGGCTATGTATGACACAACACTGATCACCGCTCCCGATTAAAGGGAGCGGTGATCAGTCTCCTGTCACTAGGCAGAATGGGGAAATGCTCGTTTACATAAGCATTTCCCCGTACTTCCTCTCCGTGAGACGATCGCAGGTATCCCCGTGATCCCACTCATGGAGGTTGCGGCTGCCTGTACGTGCCCTTCTGCCAACGTATATTGGCGTGAGCCGGTCAGCAAGCAGTTAAATAACACCAAAAGATACTCTACTTGTCTCAAAAAATGATATACAATTCATTTGGGAACACTGTTACCATGACTGAGTAATTGTCATTCATTGTGAGAGCACTGAAAGCTGAAAATTGGCCTAGGCCCGGTATTGAGTTTGTTAAAGATAGGTTTGCTGTTCAAGAACTGTTGTGGAAAACTTTATGAAGATGTATTTTAAAGAATTGTCGTAAGTCTCCCAGTGTTCGTTCTCTCGCAGCCCGCTCTAAAGAGCTGACTGGGGCAGACTGACGCTGGTTGAGATCCGTTTGGTAGTGAAAAGCTCTTTGGGGATGTAGAAAAATGTTTGTGGAATGGGGACATGTTCGCCAGCTAAGGGCCCTGTGCGATGCACAGATCGATCGTCTGGTGGGGGTGTTCTGCAAAGACATTATCGGTTTAACGAGTGTGCGCTCATGTTGCCCCTGTGTGCCTGATCAACATATTTGTGGCGTAATCAGTGTACGCCTGCCGATAATCTCTCATCCACAAAGACAGTAGAATAATCCAGGTATACATTGTTCTCTGGAACAATGTATACCAGGGATTTCTATCAACGGAAATATGGGAGTCTTTTGGGTTGTTCTGGTTGGAGACAGAGTCAATGTTTGAAAGCCATGTGGCTTCTAAAAACATGCATGCACCCTGTCTCTGCTCAGACACACCCATAAGACTCCTGTAGTCATTGCTCATTGGTTGTTGCATTTTCCTGTGTTGTTAAATCCTTATATGGTCATATCCTGTGATGTCACTTGCCATGTAAGAAGTGATTGGCTGTTGGAACCATCACTTCCTGTTTGTGAAACCTTTTGTTTTAATAAAAGAGCCTGCCAGCGAGGGAGAGGTCAGAGATCCTGACCGAGGCTGAGCTGGTAACGTGAGGAATGGTGGTGATGTCTGATTACTTGGATGCGTGGGATTTTAGGTATGATGCATTTATATAATTAGACGAAAATGTTATTATTATTAGAGACAGGAGATTTGGCTGTGTGCTCTGCGTACAGCCTAATTTCGCTGACAGATGGCAAGCCAGGTCCTTGTGGAGCAGACAGAGCCCCCTCCACACCAGAAAGAAAGGGGGGAGAACGGATCCCAGTCAAGGACATCTCTTTCCGATGTATTGGGGAGCCTCTGCTCTGCGAAAGCATTGATTTTTCGTCTTTTTGAAATAATGCTGGAAGTTTGATCGCATGTCTGGTGTGTGCGAGTGTGTGTGTGTGTGTGTGTGATTTGTATTTGCAAGCTCGAATGTTTGTGTAAGGAGACTGTGTGCTGTGTGTATGTGTAAGTAACTGTATGTTGTGTAATAAGTTTGCAGCCTGCAATGTGTGTGTGTGACTGATGCTGTGTAACAAGTTTGTAATGCATGTGAGAAATGGATGAATTGTAATTATTACTTATGCATGGGACAAGTAGATTGCATGAGTCTTACAGAGTGTTTAATTGACTCAAGACACAGATGGTTAGTGGACTTTGATGGTTGTTTAGAAAAGCTTTTGGTTTGAAGATGGCTGCTGCATTTTCAAGTGGCCATGTGGCCTGTGGGAGGGGCGGCCAAGCATAGCTGTCCCATCATTTACAATGATGAAAGTTGGCTACCTTCTGTGGACAATAGAAAGGTTTTGTTTTGAAATGAAAAGAACTTGCAAGCATAGCTGTTTGTATTTTTCAATGTCCTGTTCCTGTGAAAGCTGATGTGAACTTTGTTTGAGAAAAGAGGGTATGTTTCAGCCATGTGATTGTGGTTTATGTGGCTTTGTTGTTTCATTGGATAACATGCTTTTCAGTAGAATTGTTCCTAAAGTGTTTCTATTATGGTTCAAGTGTTCAATAATTGCATTTCATGTGCTTGTGTTTTAGTGTGGTCCCTTTGTCATCGGCCATCTTGCCGTGGTCCAGATTTCATCTACCATTTTGTGCTTTTTCGTAACATTAACACTTTTAAATGTTTGTAAGTGTTCATTTAGTATCTCAAATGTGTAGTTTTGTGGGGAGAAATTTTGGTTTTGGGGGAAAATGCACCATTTTGTTGTGGCCTGACATTCGTCTGCCATTTCCTTTTGTTGTTGTTACCATGTGACTGTGCTGTGGTTTTCGTCAGCCATCTTGCTGTAGTTTACTGTGTGGTCATGGCCTGGCTTTTGTCTGCCATTTCCTTTTGTTGTTGTCTGCCATGTGGCTATGATTGGCCATTTTCAATTCCTTTCTGTGTGAATCCATGTGACATGAGCCACTATCTTGTTTCTAGGCATCATTTTTGTTTTCTTTTAAGTGTATGTAAGCTGTTGTAGGTGAGCTGTGTTTGTACTTTTTGTTAACTTTGCAGTAGAAGAGTGACCATCTTTGTATTGGATTTCAGTTTTGGCGGGAAAATGCGCCATTTTGTTGTGGTCTGGCTTTTTTTGTAGACACCATGCGGCCATGATCGGCGGCCATTTTGAGGACCTGTGGGTCATGCTAAAGGGGAAGCTGCTCCAATTTCCTTTGTGTGTGTGTGTGTAGCCATGTGGTTTGGGCTGCCACCTTCTCTCTAAGCACCATTTCCTTTTTAGTGAATTCTATTTTTGTACTTTTTACACACTTTTCAGGGAAGCTATTGAGATTTCTGTATTGAATTTTGGTTTTGAGTGAAATCTCTACTTTGCACTGAATTTCAATGGATAACAAGTGTAGCTTTAACTGTGAGTTTTTGTAATTTTAGCGGTGTGTGTTTAATTTTTATTTGTTTTGTGTTTTTGTGTCTTTAGCTGAGGGTTTGGTTTGTATAGCCTGCAGTATATGAAGCTAGGCTTACCCTCCCATCCCTTTTCCTGTACATTGATATGTAAATAAACCAGTTTGAGGGGTTTTTAGAGCTGGGCATGCAACAGGAAGTTCTTCTCAGCATTTTTATGTATCCACAGGAAGTTGGTGGGGGGAGCTTGGGGTCCTATGACACAAGCAAATGTGCTTGGAAGGACAATGGGATAATACTGGTGTTTGAATAAGATCATCCAGGAAGTGGCACAAACACCGAGGGGACAATGCTTTGAGAAGAAAAATGCTCCTCAATCAAATGATAACCAACATCAATTGGGGTTCATCTCAGGTTATCATTGCCAGTATAGAGAGATTGAAGGTATATTTAAGAAGCATTGGCATATTCTGTGCAAGGATAGACACTTAGGTGAAATATTGCCGAATCAACCGAAATTTATTTATAGGAGGGCTCCGAGATTTGGTGACCATGTGGTTAAGAAAATTCTTGACCCACCAGGGCAGAATGATCTGAGACTGGACTTTAGGGGTTTCTATTGCTGCAGGAGGTGCATCTGCTGCAGGACCGTAAAAGTAAGTCACAGAGGGTTGACAAGTGTAACCAACAGAGAGGGAGAATCCTTTGAAATCAAGGAATTCAGTTCTTGTAACTCCTCCCATGTTGTATATCTGATGTGGTGCCCATGTGGCCTACTTTATGTGGGGAGGACCAACGGCTTTTGAGGATCAGAATCTCAGAACATCTAACCAATATTAAGAACGGTTATAAATACCACAGTGTCTCCCTGCTTTTTAAAGAAAAGCATCAGAAAGACCCCTCCCTGTTACAATTTTGCGGAATCGATGTAGTCCACCCGTCATGGAGAGGGTCCAATAGAGTCAGAGATCTTTCACAGAGGGAAACTCGCTGGATCTTTTTATTGAAAAGTTTAACTCCGAGGGGGTTAAACATAGAGCTGGACTTACATTGTTTTATAAATAATTTTTAAATAGGGGGATTAATAATAGTTTTTCTGATGGTTAAGAAATCATTAGGGTAAGGTACATATATGCACATATGAGTAGTTTTATTAATATTTGAGATTTTCCTGTAACCTAGATGAGAGAAATCCCTGGGTGAAGGTTGAAGGTATCTTTATGTATTCTTACAACGGTGGTAACTGTGGATAAAATATGAGCATACCTGAGAGGAGAACTAGCCCTAAATAGTGGGGGAGAGAATGGATTAATTCTCGGAGTGATACCTCAAATAAGTAGGAAAATAGAAGGGGGGGTGATAATTAATAAGGATGTTGACATTCTCCCTAGGCAGCTTAGTAAGGAAGTTCCCCTATATGGATAAGTTTCCATATAATTACAGAATAGATAATTTTTAATAATAGGTCATGGTATATATAGAATTAAGTTCAAATACAAAAAGAAAGATTCTTACCATGTAAAGAGGTATCAAGTATTTCATTGAGATTGAAGGGATTTTTATTGAGTTTTATAAATGTTAAAGTTATTATGTTATAATGCAGTGATCAGTGCGGAAACTACAGAATAAGTATGTCACTGGTAACTGCATATTGGAATAAAGAGGTTGTTTGTTCGCTACATGAATGAGATTACATCTCAGGTGCAGTTATGACGGTTCCGTGTTTGAACCACTTGCACTGCTATGTAGATAAAATTGGGGACAAGCCAACTATGTGATATACATGTTGCAATCAGTCCGAATGATTTCCAAGGCAGCCCTCATCTCTGAATAGCGGCGCGTCGTAGGCTCTGAGTAGTGGTGAATCATTAGAGCGGGGACACGAGGTGTGCACATGCGGACTAATTGCCTATGGGACGCTAGTTAGGAGGAGAGTGGCGGCCTATCCAGCCAATCCCATGAATAAGTCAAATCTATGACGAAACATGTCGGAGCGTGGCTGTGAGATGTGACGAGCAACGCTGATAGCCGCATCGGAGGAAGGGTGATTTGGTTTCACGGCGTACTATCGAGGAAGGGGGAGAGACTGTGAGTCTAAGCACTAACACACTTTGGGTCCGCCGTGACCATTAGTGTTTTGAGTTTATCCACTGATTGTTGAATTTGCTGTGAACTACACTGCATTTGCTGCTGTTTTGAATCTTTTAAAATGTGAGTGATTTTCTAGAAGATTGTAGTGGTTTTAATAAACTTGCCGTGCTGGTTTACACTATGTGGGCACTTTAATTATTTTTCATGTGGACCGATTTATCAAACACTGTGGGATATTCATTTATCTGATTACCCTGGAGTGTGGTAAACAAGCGAGTTTTGACGTGCATGAGAGTGCTGGCAATAGAAATCGGTGAGTGTGTTTCTGTTGGGAGTGGATTCACGTTTCACGGTGGTGAGGTGGAAGACACGTGGAGTCATACACTTATCAAGATTTCAGCATTTATCAAAGATTTTTTTGTCAAAGTTTTTTGTCACAAATCTATCACGATTTTTTGTCACATGATTTTGGACTGATTTTTATTTATTTTTCCATGCATATTTACAGTCATGGACTTTATTTTCATTATATTATATGGTACTTTTACACCATATGAATAATTTAGAACACTAATAGTACAGATTTTTCCACCTTTAACACATGGTGAATTAATTTATGGTTATAGATTGGGTGTGCAAGCACTGTGGATGTGATTAGGTTCACGTGTTAATGCATGTACCAGATTTCAGTCTGTAATATTTAGTAAAGTTGAAGTTCACCTATTTTTCATCACTTTGGGGGGTGTGAGCGCCTCTTATTTTTTCTTTTATATCTGGCAGAAGGATCGTATGGGTGAACAGATATATGAGATCAAATAATATTTATTTGTAATTACTTTAAAGGGGCAGCTCTCTTTATATATTTTTATTATATTTTTATAACATTTAGGAGATTATTCACTTAATCACATCTGTATCTAGTTACACTTCATTTAGTGGCGCAGTGGAGGTATTTTTGGATAAAGGGCGGTGCAATATTCAGATTACCCATATTGGTATTTAAATTTAATTCTAGTTGTCTTTTTAGTTTTATACTGTAATACAGTTTTGGGTAGAGAGCAAACAGGAGGCATCCAAGTTAGTGTTGTAATATCGAGGTACAGAGAGAAGCCGCAGTGTTTTGTAAAAGAAAGCAGACATAAGTGCTCTGTGTAGATTCATCTGGCAACGCAGTGTACGGTATGCGCTTGTGTATGCATACACTGTGAGGGGTAGAGACATAATTCGGGGGTTGATCTGTGGTTGTTGACAAATCATTTGGCATAGTTAATAGTTGGTTGTTAAAAGAGTGGTACTCTGTAGTTCTGTGCCAAAAGTGTTGGGACAACAAGCCATAGATTTCATGCCTCGTTTTAGGGTTTCTAGTTGGGGGACTAATAGTGGTTGTAGTCCGTCAATCCACTGTGTAAGAAGACACCGGGCGGTGCTCCCCGAAATGGGTGCAAGGGTTTCCCTGGACGCAGGGGTAAGACGATAAGCCGATTCGAATCGCCATAGGCAATGGCAGTCCGTGCAAGGGAAGGAATGCGAGTGTCAGGAACATGGCCATCCTAGTACTGGCAACGTTGCCCAAACCCTCCATGGACACCCACAGATGATCCTGAGACATGCACAAGTGTGCGCTGCGCATCAGCTTGCATTGATGCATGCCAGCGCGCATCGGCACACACGCACGCACAACACGGCATGCATTGGCACGCATCAGCGCACACGCACGTGCAATATGGCGCATGCAAGTGGTGTGACTGACGCTGGCGCCAGTGGCCCTATTTAAGCCAGCCTGTGACCACAGGACGTTGCTGGATTATCTTCTCAGCTTCCTTGTGTACTTGACCCTGCTTCCTGATCTGTGAATACCCGTTGTGACCCGGCTTGCCTTGACCTTGCTTCCTGATCTCCCGGTTTGACCCTTGGCCTGCTTCTGGACTCCGCTTCTGCATCCTGATCTCCTGGCTTGACCTTCGGCTTGCACCTGGACTCTCTCTGGACTGATTACCCGTGTATGACCCCTGGCCTGTCTCCTGGTTTCTCCTTTGACCTGGACACTGCAAGTTCTGCTTTGCCAGCATTAACCATCCATCCGTGGCTGAGCTCCTTGGACTGCAAACAAGCACCTGGCCAACCGTGCTTCTTTGGGCACCGCGCTTCCTGTTCCCAAATCCAGGAAGGCGCTGCACTTAGCCGCAAGGGGAGTCCTCTTAGCATCTCGATCTCCATACCCGCATCTGACAGTGAGGCTTCCCACAGTCACATGGATGCACACAGCATGGAGTCTAGTTCTGAGGAAAAGGCCATTAAACCCCAGAAAGATTGACATAGGTGGTCCAAGGATACTATTTTGGGTATCCCTCTGGAGTTGATGTAGCGCGACTGCGGCTTCAGAAATCTGTAATGTTGAGTGAGTTGATGGATGCGTAGTACATGTTTGTGTGATTAAAAATATACAGGACTGTTTTTGAACTTTGTGTGGCTGGTCCATGCAAAGATTTCAAGATGCTCTCGTGCTTTTCAAATTGTATTATTTTTCTATCGCTAAAAGAGTGAAGGCAGCATTCCATCTGGTTGTTTTTATTTTTTTCATTTTCGTTTTTGGGAACTATGAAATATCTCCCCCACATTTGTATCTAAATGTTTGTCTCATGTTTGTATGTGGTAACAAGATGTTTGAACCTACCACAACAGCGGTAATAATGTGAAGAACGTGAAGAGTTACAGAGGGTTTAGTTATTATCGGTTTTGTTGTATTGTTTACCATTCTTTGAATGATAGAGTAATAACCTTTGTTTATAAGTATCTTTTCAGGTTCAAGGAGTTTATGTACATAGAAAGCAGGTGTATAAGAAGGTAAAAGTGTCATAGGCTGTTTCACAGTTTTTTTTTCTGCACCCTTCTAAACCCTGCATGTTTTCCTCCAGTTTGTAATGAGGAGGAAGAGAAGGGGGGATGAGAGTGGTGAAAATGACAAATTTTCAAACCAATAATACTAACCGCTCTAATTCTAACCAAGTTTGTGCCAAGACTGTCTTTCTTTGATGGAATTTGAATCAGCAAGCAGCAGTCTGGTGAAGTAGGCTCCCATCCCAGATGCTAAGAACCTTTTTGTCAATGGTTCCAGGTATTACACCCCAGATGGTAAGCCACGCACAGGTTATGCAGTGACCACAGTCCCGATGTCTGGGTTATTGTCATATGAGGTTTGTTTGGAGGTCAACCAAAACCAGAGTTGTACTTTCCTCATTAGCTGTCACCTACATTCTCAGCTGATGGGGTGGGTGCAATCACTGTAACATGAACTTCAAAAGGTCCACCACAGGGTTCATGAGTCCCTCCTGGACCCTGACACAATAACCAGTTTACATTCCATCCAACCAGGTGACTGGGTCATTGTAAAGAAGCTTGAGGGATGAAACCACGTCAGCCACTGCAAGAAGCGGATCAACCACAAAGAATAGAGGAGTATCTTCGTTTATTTATATTTTTTACTTAATACATTTCAGCAAGGTTAATGATGAAAAGCATCCCAGCTAGCTAAGAAAGAGAACAGGACACATGGTCGGGTCTACTAGTGCCCCAGCGATGACAGCGGTACATGCTATATGTGACGTTCATATTGGTGTGAGGAGTTTTGACAAACTAGTAAAATCCAAACAGACACCTGTCAATAGAACTTAACAAAACAATTTTCCAGAGGGTAAAATTAATTATAATTTTAACAATAGCTCTGGTTCTTGCCAGCTTTGGTGTGCTTCAACTGTAGTTTGGTATTAATGCGGATCTACAGCTTATAGGGTAATTTCCCTAAGGCAAGAGGTTCATGTGTGCTGGTGAAACTCGTCCCAGCATCTTATGTCGCGGCCGATCGTGAGGATCTGATGGCGCGAGAGAAGGTAAGAATGGCAGGGGCAGCTGGAAGGGAATTGCTTGTACACGGTGGGGGCTTGAGCTTATGAAACGCTTGAACAATTTCTCATCCATTGAGGATGGGATGTTTTCATGTAACTGTTGAAGCTACAAAGAAGTTCCCACAGTCCAAGGGGGGTTTCTGGGAATTCATAAGTAAAGATTGTTATATCTGGATCTGGGATAGTAGTGACAAAGTTCAGGCCCATATGAATAAGGCTTAGATCCCTACAAGGCAAAGCCAGAGCTATAGCTAGTGAAGGTTGGAATCCTTTTAAGGGTTTGGGAATCGGTGGGTATTTAATTTTTTATTTTGCAGCGGATCATAGTGAAGGAAGTAGGGGTATATATACTCATGTTGTTTTTGTTTCTATTCCCTCTATATGCCGTGATGAGGTGCTGCCTGATTGGACGTGTGACCAGAGCCTGAGCAGATGACCACATCTCCCCTGATGAGATGCCCCGAAGACCAACCCACGTACAAGACACAGAGGATCCCAAACCGACCGGCGACTACTACAGCTCACCATGTCGTCTCTCCTGAAGAACAGAGTACTAAGAAGAAGATCAGGATTCATCGAGGGTAACATGGGCTCATATGATAAGAGGAGGGACTGTTGTGGAAAATATTATGAAGATGTATTTTAAAGTATTGTCATAAGTCTCCCAGTGTTTTTTCTCTCACATCCCACACTAAAGAGCTGACTGGGGCAGACTGACGCTGGTTGAGATCCATTTGGTAGTGAAAAGCTCTTTGGGGATGTAGAGAAATGTTTGTGGAATGGGGACATGTTCGCCAGCTAAGTGCCCCTGTGCGATGCACAGAACGATCGTCTGGTGGGGGTGTGTTCGCT
Organism: Lithobates clamitans; assembly: GCA_037952925.1. NCBI lineage: Eukaryota > Metazoa > Chordata > Amphibia > Anura > Ranidae > Lithobates > Lithobates clamitans. The sequence goes on along the minus strand of JBBGZY010000244.1, from coordinate 1,103,616 downwards.
CTGCAAAGACATTATCGGTTTAATGAGTGTGCGCTCATGTTGCCCCTGTGTGCCTGATCAACATATTTGTGGCGCAATGAGTGTACGCCTTCCGATAATCTCTAGTCCATAAAGACAGTAGAATAATCCAGGTATACATTGTTCTCTGGAACAATGTATAATAGGGATTTCTATCAAGGGAAATATGGGAGTCTTTTGGGTTGTTCTGGTTGGAGACAGAGTCAATGTTTGAAAGCCATGTGGCTTCTAAAACATGCATGCACCCTGTCTCTGCTCAGACACACCCATAAGACTCCTGTAGTCATTGTTCATTGGTTGTTGCATTTTCCTGTGTTGTTAAATCCTTATATGGTCATATCCTGTGATGTCACTTGCCATGTAAGAAGTGATTGGCTGTTGGAACCATCACTTCCTGTTTGTGAAACCTTTTGTGTTAATAAAAGAGCCTGCCAGCGAGGGAGAGGTCAGAGATGCTGACCGAGGCTGAGCTGGTAACGTGAGGAATGGTAGTGATGTCTGATTACTTGGATGCGTGGGATTTTAGGTAAGATGCATTTATATCACTAGACGAAAGCATTATTATTATTAGAGACAGGAGATTTGGCTGTGTGCTCTGAATACAGCCTAATTTCGCTCACAGAACTTTCCCTATACTGCTCAATACTGTAAACAGTTTGATACCTTTCCTCTTCACTGATGTATCAAAAGGAAAGACATGTTACAATATTAAAAATAGCATTGGTTTGATGTGCTAGGAATACACTTACTGCACTACTGTAATATAATACAATAATACTGCACTTAAAGTGCCTTGCAAAAGTATTCACCCCCCCTTGGCATTTTTCGTGTTTTGTAGACTCACAACCTGGAATTAACATGGATTGTTTGAGGATTTGCATCAATTAATTTACAGAACATGCCCACAACTTTGAAGGTGGTTTTTTTTTATTGTGAAGCAAACAACAAATAGGACAAAATAACAGAAAAAGTCAATGTGCATAACTATTCATCCCCCCTAAAGTCAATACTTTGTAGAGTCACCTTTTGCGGCTATCACAGCTCCAAGTCGCTTTGGATAAGTCTCTATGAGCTTGCCACTTTTTATCACTGGGATTTTGCCCATTCCTCCTTGCAAAACCGCTCCAGCTCCTTCAAGTTGGATGGTTTGCGCTTGTGAACAGCAATCTTTAAGTCTGAGCACAGATTTGCTATTGGATTGAGGTCTGGGCTTTGACTAGGCCATTCCAATATATTTACATGTTTCCCCCAAAACCACTCAAGTGTTGCTTTAGCAGTGTGTTTGGGGTCATTGTCCTGCTGGAAGGTGAACTTCCATGCTAGCCTCAAATCACACACAGAGTGGTACAGATTTTGCTCAAGAATATCCAAGTATCCAGTATCCAGTCCCGACTTCTGAAAAACATCCCCACAGCATGATGCTGCCACCACCATGTTTCATTGTGGGGATGGTGTTCTTTGGGTGATGTGATGTGTTGGGTTTGCGCCAGACATAGCAGTTTATTTGATGGCCAAAAAGTTCAATTTTACTCTCATCAGACCAGAGCACCTTCCTCCGTACATTTTGGGAGTCTCCCACATGCCTTTTCACAAATTAAAAAAGTGATATTTTGTTTTTTGCTGAAAGTAATGGCTTTCTTCTGGCTACTCTGCCATAAAGCCCAACTCTATGGAGCATACGGCTTATTGTCGTCCTATGTACAGTCTCTGCTGTGGAACTCTGCAGCTCCTCCAGGGTTACCTTAGGTCTCTGTGCTGCCTCTGTGATTAATGCCCTCCTTGCCCGGTCCGTGACTTTTGGTGTGCAGCCGTCTCTTGTCAGGTTTGCTGTTGTGCCATGTTCTTTCCATTTGGTTATGATAGATTTGATGGTGCTCCTAGGGATCATCAAAGATTTTGATATTTTTTTATAACCTAACCCTGACTTGTACTTCTCAACAACATTGTCCCTTACTTGTTTGGAGAGTTCCTTGGTCTTCATGGCAGTGTTTGGTTAGTGGTGCCTCTTGCTTAGGTGTTGCAGCCCCTGGGCCTTTCAAAAAGGTGTGTATATGTAATGATAGACCACGTGACACTTAAATTGCACACAGGTTGACATAATTTCACTAATTATGTGACTTCTGTAGGTAGTTGGTTGCACCAGAGCTTTTTATGGGCTTCATAACAAAGGGGGTGAATACATACGCACATTCCAATTACCAGTTTTTTATTTATGAAAAATTGTTTTATGTATATATTTTTCTAATTTTACTTCACCAACTTAGACTATTGTGTTCTGATCCATCACATATAATTCAGATTAAAAAAAACATTGAACCAAAGGCTGTAATGTAACAAAATAGGTAAAAAGCCAAGGGGGTGAATACTTTTGCAAGGCACTGTACATCAGCAAGGAGACAGGCCAATTGTGTGCACTATTCTTTTTTTCTGAAACAAACTGCTTGTTTGCAACACATTGATTTAGGCTATTAAATGCAATAGACACAGCAGTCCCTTGAGTGATAGGTAACCAATTCAGAGCTAAGGAAACATTTGATAAAGGGAGGGAAAACATCATGATGTTTTACTGGTTAGCACTGTAGCCTTGTCTTGATATCCCAAATACCCACTTTAGATGTTATGTCTAGTTCAATAACATTCTAGTAATCTAATATTTTTACATTTAAAACTGGCCTTGTAGTCTGTATGTGCAATTGTCTGTATGACTGAACTAGAGATATTAAATGTATTAGAATCTCTCCCCCATCTTCCCCATACTTGGGAGTTCTAAGTATTTCTGTTCACTTTTGGCAACCAAACAGAGCTGTGGTGCCTGAAAAAAGGGTCAATATATGGAAAAGGGGATGTTTAGTGACCCTGGTACTTTGACCTGTATGGACAAAGTAAAAAGTCTCTTTATGTCAGAGAAAGAAAAAAATGTGTCAAACAATACACCCACACCAATGAACTAATTATGCAAATCAATATATGTGAATAAATTGCAGCTGCTGTTTCAACCCGCAAGTGAATGCTAATAAAATTGTGCACAAAAACACTATGTGCAAACCGTGCTTGCTAACATCAAAATACCAAAAATAATACTGTGATAATGTATAACTTCATAGCCAAGTGCAAGATAAATAATGTGAGAAATAAAAAATATCCAAATGTTGCGATTGAGTGGCTATCTTGAAAAACAAACTGTCCGCTCACCACATATATAAACCCAAAACAGTGGCAAAAAACTGAAAAAGAACAAACAAATCTAAACAGGCATACAGTATCTCATAAAGGTGAGTATACCCCTCACATTTTTGTAATTATTTTATTATATCTTTTCATGTGACAACACTGAAGAAATGACACTTTGCTACAATGTAAAGTCGTGAGTGTACAGCTTGTATAACATATGTAAATTTGCTGTCCCCTCAAAATAACTCAACACACAGCCATACATGTTTAAACCTCTGGCAACAAAAGTGAATACACCCCTAAGTGAAAATTTCCAAATTGGGCCAAATTAGCCATTTTCCCTCCCCGGTGTCATGTGACTCGTTAGTGTTACAAAGTCTCAGGTGTGAATGGGGAACAGGTGTGTTAAATGTTGTGTTATCACTCTCACGATCTCATACTGTTCACTGGAAGTTCAACATGGCATCTCCTGGCAAAGAACTCTCTGAGGATCTGAAAAAAAGAATTGTTGCTCTACATAAAGATGGTCAAGGCTATAAGAAGATCGCCAAGACTCTGAAACTGAGCTGCAGCATGGTGGCCAAGACCATACAGTGGTTTAACAGGACAGGTTCCACTCAGAACAGGCCCCGCCATGGTCGACCAAAGAAGATGAGTGCACATGCTCAGCGTCATATCCAGAGGTTGTCTTTGGGAAATAGATGTATGAGGGCTGTCGGCATTGCTGCAGAGGTTGAAGGGGTGAGGGGTCAACCTGTCAGGGCTCAGACCATATGAGACCAAAATAAACTCATTTGGTTCAGATGGTGTCAAGTGTGTATGGCGGCAACCAGATGAGAAGTACAAAGACAAGTGTGTCTTGCCTACAGTCAAGCATGGTGGAGGGAATATCAGGGTCTGGGACTGCATGAGTTATTTTGAGGGGACAGCAAATTTATTCTGTTATACAAGCTGTATACTCACAACTTTACATTGTAGCAAAGTGTCATTTCTTCAGTGTTGTCACATGAAAAGATATAATAAAATATTTACAAAAATGTGAGGGGTGTACTCACTTTTGTGAGATAGTGTATATGTGAAGTGAATAAATAATAATAATTTGAGCAACAACCCAAAAATGGTGTTCTTTAGGTCATTCAGTGAGAAACTTACTCCTACATAAATCATACAATAGTGATAAAGTGTAGATGCACACTCACCAGGCTTTGTTGAACCCCTGCCTTATGACAGGAAAGATCATAAAGGGCTTTTGGGATCGATTTATAGAAGTAGTTTATTTAAAAGCTTCAGTAGGCTGCAACAGTACAACAGGTTAAATAGTAAAAAGATGGTCTTTAAAACCTCCTATGCGGGCAACCGCACTGTGCAGTGAGGGCTGTGGAAACTGCAAGACCCACCCCAGAGTAAGCATGCGTTCCACCTAAATGTGACGTAGTGCACCTAGGAATAATAAATGTATTAGAATATCTCCCCCATCTTCTCCATACTTGGGAGTCCTAAGTATTTCTTTTCACTTTCAGTGTTCCAGGCTTACGCATTTCGTCATCAAGCGTGACGTCATCAGAAGCTGAAGATCACGCCGCACTAAGTAAATATATATCTCCTCCCCACCATATTGACCGTCCCCTCCCTTGCATACATGCAGAAGGATTTATGCAAATCATATGGCAAACCGGATTATGCCTGTGCACAATAATTCCATTCATAGTAAATTAAAACTACTTAGAAAATTTTATTACAGGGCCCTAATCAATTAATCTAAGGTCCTATTTAGATTAAGGTTTAGTCCCAGAGACGATACTTAATAATTAATAGGCCCAAACAACCCCATGTTAGATGGACACCTAGTGGTCTTTGGAAAGATCCATGGGACCTAACCAAAACTGTTTATAGCCCAATGCAAATCACTAATTAGCCCTTAAATAAACAGTGAGAGAAAACTAAATTGTCTTTACACCTTAATGATATGATAAATAAAAATTGAGATATATAAACGCTAAATTGGACTGATGTCAGATGCAAATCCAAATATGCCAATTGATTTCCATATTACATAATCAAACCAAATGATCAAAAATTGGATAGAAAACAATTAATATTCATATCAATATTCATGCCCTGAGGGCTCAGACTGCATAACTCGTGGATCCACTGTGTTTCATTCTGTGACACAGCCTTGCGCATGTCTATATCCCTCCAATGTTGGTCTATTTTGTCTATCCCACAAAAAGTGAGTAGACTGGGATCCCTATTATGTTCGAGTCAAAACTGTCTTACAAGGTTTGCATCTACCGCAAGTATGGTGCCCTATGGTACACAAAACTGGGTTTAGCAGGCAAGAAAGATGGCAAGCTATTATCCCTCAACAGAATTGGCCAATTTTGATGAATGATTTTTTTTCAAAACCCTTATAGTTATCATTTAAATTAGTGAGGAACTCTGTACATTTTGTTTTAATGCCTGTAAGGACAAATGTTCATATCCTTTCTCCCTAAACCTGTCTATAATTGGATCAGCTTGATGACTAAACTCCTTCTCCTCTTTACAATTTTGGCGAAGTTTCATCATTTGCCCCTTTGGTATTCCCTTTAACCACTTAGAGTGGTGACAACTGTGTGTTGGAATGTAGCCATTCTGATCTGTTGTTTTAAAAAAGGTTTTTGTATACAACTTGTCATCTTTTTTGTATAATGTTAAATCCAGGAAATTTACCTGCTGATGATTACAGACAATCGAAAAGATAATATTATATGCATTGATATCTCCTCCAAAATGGTCCAAAAACTCTCTTCTGAGCCCTTCCATGTTATCACAATATTGTCTATATACCTTCTGTATAATTCTAATTCCTTTCTTGGCTTTCCAAAAATCTCCTGCTCCCAATTACTTAGGAAAATATTTGCCACAAAGTCCGACCATCAAGAACGCGGTGACGTACAACACTTACGACGGGACTAGAAAAAGGAAGTTCAATAGCCAGTAGCCAATAGCTTCCATCTCGTACTTGCTTCAGAGCATGCATCATTTTTGGTCCGTCGGAACAGCATACAGACTATCGGTTTTCCCGATAGGAATTGGTTCCGTCGGAAATATTAAGAACATGTTTCATTTCTAGGTCCATCAGAATTTTCAAAGAAAAAAGTCTGATGAGGCCTACACACGATCGGAATAGACGATGAAAAGCTTCCGTCTGACTTTTTCTTTCGGATATTCCGCTCGTGTGTATGTGGCTTTAGAAATATACAGAAGGTATATAGATGATGTTTTGATAATATGGAAGAGCACGGAAGAGAGTTTAAAAACCTTTTTGGAGGAAATGAAAATCAATGCATATAATATTTTCTTTTCGGGTGTCTGGGATCATCAGCAGGCACATTTCCTGGATTTAACATTATACAAAAAAGATGACAAGCTGTATATGAAAACTTTAAAAAAAAAAAACAGATTGGAATTGCTACATTCTGGCACATAGTTGTCACCACCCTAAGTGGTTGAAGGGAATACCAAAGGGGCAAATGATGAGAGTTTTCCAAAATTGTATAGAGGAGTTTAGTCATCAAATTGATCTAATTATAGACAGGTTTAGGGAGAAAGGATATGACCATTTGCCCCTACAGGCGTTAAAACCAAACGTATGAGTTTGAACAGGACCAATTTGTTAGGAAATAGGTGTAGGGAAGGGAAAGACCATTGCATGTTCTTCCTCACTAATTTAAATTATAACTATAAGGGTTTTGAAAAAATCATTCATCAACATTGGCCAATTATGTTGAGGGATAATAGCTTGGCGTCTTTTTTGCCCGCTAAACCCAGATTTGTGTACCGTAGGGCACCAAACCTGAGAGATAAACTGATGCACAATGTACCAGACCTTCCAAGGAGTCTGGTCACCTTCTTGGATCATAAAGGGTTTTATACTTGTAGTAGATGCAAACCTTGCTGGACAGTTAGAAATAGAAAGAGGAAAACAATGACTTTCCAATCCGGTGTCACCTCCAAGGAGTATCCAATAAAAAAGCTCATCACCTGTAAAAATACCTATGTGACCCACCTGCTTTCCTGTGCTTGTGGGCATGTTATCTATGCTTGTAATATGTTAGCTGTACTACACAAAAGTTATCAGTACGTTTGGGTGAGCATTGTGATAACATAAGAAAAGAATTTAGCATAGTGTCTCCAATCGCTTTTGATTGAAACATAATAGGGATCCCAGTCTACTCACATTTTGTGGGATAGACAAAATAGGCCAACATTGTAGGGGTATAGACATAAGGCTGTGTCATAGAATGAAACACAGTGGATCCACGAGTTATGCAGTCTGAGCCCTCAGGCCATGAATATTGATATGGATATTAATTGTTTTCTTTCCAGTTTTTGATAATTTGGTTTTGCATTTTGATTATGTAATATGGAATCAATTGGCATATTTGGATTTGAATCTGTCCAATTTAGCATTTATATATCTCAATTTTTATTTATCATATCATTAAGGTGTAAAGACAATTCAATTTCCCCTTATTGTTTATTTAAGGGTTAATTAGTGATTGCATTGGGCTATAAACAGTTTTGGTTAGGGCCCATGGATCTTTCCAAAGACCACTAGGAGTCCACTTAACGCAGGGTTGTTTGGGCCTATTAATTATTAAGTATCATCTCTAGGAGTAGACCCTAATCCAAATAGGACCTTGGATTACTTGTTTAAGGTCCTGTAATAAAATATTCTAAGTAGTTTTATTTTTTATTTATTATGAATGTACAGGCTTAATCTGGTTTGCCATATGATTTGCATAAATCCTTCTGCATGTACATAAGCGAGGGCCGGGTCAATATGGTGGGGAGGAGATATATTTTGAGTTAGCGTGGCATGATCTCCAGCTTCTGATGACGTCATGCTTGATGACGAAACGTGTAAATCTTTAATGCACGTTGCTCTACGGCACGTTTAGGTGGAACGTGCGCTGACTCTGGTGTAGGTCTTGCAGTTTCCACAGTCTCCACTGCACAGTGTGGTTGCCCGCATAGAAGGTTGTAAAGACCATCTTTTTAATATTTACCTGTTGTACTGTTGCAGCCTACTGAGGCTTTTAAATAAACTACCTCTACTATTTTACACTATTCGTCCTCTCTTTTCTTTCATTTGATATTGGTGACATCTCAATTGAAGTGATATCCAACTTTGGGAGGAGAATCTCAAAGGATTTGCCTGAAAAACCCAAGGCGGTCGGGGAGACCCCAAAAACCCTTTATGATCTTTCCTGTCATAAGGCAGGGGGATCATCAACGTCTGGTGAGTGTGCATCTACACTTTATCACTATCGTATGATCTATGTAGGAGGAAATTTCTCACTGGATGACCTAAAGAACACAATTTTTGGGACTTTGCTCTAATTATTATTTATTCACATATATGCCTGTTTATATTTGTTTGTCACACATTTGTGGTGTGTCCTTTGTTTCCTTTTACACTTTTTTTCTTTGCAAAATAGAACAGAAAAATCTTATCTTGAATACAACACTGTGTGTGCTGTTTGAATATCCCACATAAATCAGTGCTTTTACTTGCTTCCAGTTTACACAACAGTTATATAGAAAAATGGAATGCGTTAACAAAAAGATCCATAGAGTAAATTATAGTGCTTTATTTGACTTCTGTTTACTGTTATAATTTAGTGTGCTATAAACAATAGCATTTACTGCAAAAGAATAGCAACAGCGTGTATTTATCACTTAACAGGACCTTGTAAAATGTATCCTACAATATAACTCTTTAGAATGGTGTTACACAATTTCTTGGATATCTGCTACTATAAAAAAAATATTACATCAAAAACGGACTTAAAATCTATAAATAATTTCAGTCTCATGGTCCCCTTGCAAACATTTGTGAGCTCTTTAATCTTGTTTAACCCCAATCCTACTGTTGTCAAGTAACACTGGTATTACCCTAATTTCATAAAGATTTTATTTTGACAGATAGCTCTGTAAAACACATGCATTTTTTATATTAATTTTCTTGCATGGTGGTGTATGGTACATTGTGGTTTCCTGTATGCATTGTGCAGAGAGGAGAGTACAGTATTTTGTGCAGAGCTCCACACTTAAAAAAACAAATAAACTGTTTGTATTATGTGTTACATGTGATATCATTCATCTTTATAGAACATGAGTTTACTGGAAGATGAAAGTTGTTAAAATGTTACCTTACAAAGGGACATTGATGAGTACTGTGTGTGTGTGTGTGTGTGTGTGTGTGTGTGTGTGTACGTGTGTGTATATGTGTATATGTATGTATGTATGTGTGTATGTATATATATATATATATATATATATATATATATATATATATATATATAGTATCTCACGAAAGTGAGTACACCCCTCACATTTTTGTAAATATTTTATTATTTTATCTTTTCATGTGACAACACTGAAGAAATGACACTTTGCTACAATGTAAAGTAGTGAGTGTACAGCTTGTATAACAGTGTAAATTCGCTGTCTCCTCAAAATAACTCAACACATGGCCATTAATGTCTGGCAACTGCTGGCAACAAAAGTGAGTACACCCCTAAGTGAAAATGTCCAAACTGGGCCCAATTAGGCATTTTCTCTCCCTGGTGTCATGTGACTGGTTAGTGTAAAATGTCTCAGGTGTGAATGGGGAGCAGGTGTGTTAAATTTGGTGTTATCGCTCTCACTCTCTCATACTGGTCACTGGAAGTTCAAAATGGCACCTCCTGGCAAAGAACTCTCTGAGCATCTGAAAAAAAGAATTGTTGCTCTACATAAAGATGGCCAAGGCTATAAGAAGATCGCCAAGACCCTGAAACTGAGCTGCGGTACGGTGGCCAAGACCATACAGCGGTTTAACAGGACAGGTTCCACTCAGAACAGGCCTCTCCATTGTCGACCAAAGAAGTTGAGGGCATATGCTCAGTATCATAGCCAGAGGTTGTCTTTGGGAAATTGATGTATGAGTGCCGCCAGCATTACTGCAGAGGTTGAAGGGGTGGGGGGTTAGCCTGTCAGGGCTCAGACCATAAGCCGCACACTGCATCAAATTGGCCTGCATGGCTGTCACCCCAGAAGGAAGCCTCTTCTAAAGATGATGCACAAGAAAGCCCACAAACAGTTTGCTGAAGACAAGAGGACTAAGGACATGGATTACTGGAACCATTTCCTGTGGTCCGATGAGACCAAGATAAACATATTTGGTTCAGATGGTGTTAAGCATGTGTGGCGGCAACCAGGTGAGCAGTACAAAGACAAGTGTGTCCTGCCTACAGTCAAGTATGGTGGTGGTGTCATGGTCTGGGACTGAATGAGTGCTGCCATTACTGGGGAGCTACAGTTCATTGAGGGAACCATGAACGCTAACATGGCCAACTGTAATGTACTGAAGTAGGGCATGATACCCTCCCTTCAGAGACTGGGATGCAGGGCAGTATTCCAACATGATAAAGACTCCAAACACACCTCCAAGAAGACCACTGCATTGCTAAAGAAGCTAAGGGTAAAGGTGATGGACTGGCCAAGCATGTTTCCAGAGCTAAACCATATTGATCATCTGTGGGGCATCCATAAATGGAAGGTGAAGGAGCGCAAGGTCTCTAAAATCCACCATCTCTGTGACGTTGTCATAGAGGAGTGGAACGGGACTCCAGTGGAAAGCTCTGGTGAACTCCATGCCCAAGAGGCAGCACTGGAAAATAATGGTGGCCACACAAAATATTGACACTTTGGGCCCAATTTGGACATTTTCACTTAGGGGTGTATTCACTTTTGTTGCCAGCGGTTTAGACATTAATGGCTGTGTGTTGAGTTATTTTGAGGGAACAGAAAATTTACACTGCTATACAAGCTGTACACTCACTATTTTACATTGTAGCAAAGTGTCATTTCTTCAGTGTTGTCACATGAAAAGATATAATAATATACAAAAATGTTTCAAAACAATAGGACCTACAAATAAATGAGAAACAAAATGTAGTCATGTAACTGTACCTTTAAGTTGCCCACCAGGTCTGCGGTGTTTGACTCATGACTCTATATTTTTTCATGGCATATGTGGCAGGACTTGGCCTACCCCTGGTTGTAGGAGACTGGTTCCTCTCCTCCCAACCCCCCCCCCCTCATGGTTTTCTCTCTCCCCCTATGCTGAATTTATTCTACTTAAATGTCTTTACAGCAAATACAAGAACCTGGTGGGGCAGTTTTATAATATCATCAAAACATAACGCGTAGGTTAAGTGGATAGTTATGGGGGAAGTTTCAGATCTGTTTCTGCAGAATTAAACAATAAACAGAAGAATAGAAAATATGCATGTGAAGGGAAAAAGATGAGCTATGTGTGAACTGAGGTTATGGAGCAGAGAATGGCACTGGATATTTGGTCATTTCTGTTCTAGGGTGACAATGTCCTATTCCTATCTCCCTTTTGCTTCTGTGCTTTCACCCTTTTACACTCTCTGTCAATGGAAGACACAGGCAGTCATACCGATGCACATTGCACAGGCATTTGAACATTTTCACTACTTTATAGTTTGGCATCTATGAGCACTTAATTGCATTGATTGATAGCAATATATTGGTGAATCTTCATTATTGCTTACACTATTTTATTAGCACATTATCACTTATATTGATTGTATTAATATTACTTTGATTAGTATAGCAACTTACTTTTATATATGTCCATCGCTGCACTGTTTAATATATATACATCTTTCTTGCCCTCATATCGGGGTTATAGTGCTTAGCAGCAGGACTCCCATCACGGTTTTTCTGTTTTTTAAAATGAACAAATTTTCATTCATTATTTATGCACCTAGCGCAAATCTTTTTTATTGTTTTATGGTCCACTGTTGTCTTTATCTGGAAACCCATCCTGGGAAATTTCATGGACCAGTTGCCAGAGAGCATGCATGTAGACATAAAGTGGCTAAAAAGCACTAGTAAAACCAAAAAACTTGTTTTCTTCAGTCAGAAGCAACACTCTAGAGCCCCCCACTTTGCATACACGAGAACCCTGTGTTGCCCTTAATCCCACTACTACAGTGGCAGGACCTCACATTGTAACATTTGGTTAGATCAAAAAAACTGACATAAAATCCCAATTACATCTAAATTTAAGTTCATGTTGTAAAGTATGCTAGTGAAGTAGTGGGTGTGGGGAATAATTATGTAAAACATTATAGGACTAAAATTTAAAATATCACACCAATGTTGCAGATAGCAATTGCAGTTATTAGCTTAGATGTTCTTGAATGTCCTTGAAAATGCTTATGTGATGCAATGATCTTTTTGTTCACACATGCATCGAACTGTTGATAGCATTAAGCATTTTGTTAAGAAGATATTTGGTATTTTTATAGTTTAAAAAAGAATAGTGCTCAGAGTTTTTCAACAATAATGAGGATGCTTTGATTAGGGTAAATTCCCATAAATGGAATGCTTATAAACCAAATTGTGGGTTCATATTACGTGTAGATATAAAGCTTCTATGGGTATTATCTCTTTGTAATGTCATGTAAAAGAGACACTCGCCTCAAATTAGGATAAGATTACAGCAATCAAAGATTCCTTTAAATGTACTTCAAAGAAGAAATTTAATGTATAAGTGCAATGCAATCACATATTTTGCGATTTATTTAAACCACATTCTAGTCCTTAAAAAAAAAACATGAAACGTGTCAATTCTAATGCCCCGTACACACGGTCGGATTTTCCGATGGACAATGTCCGATCGGAGCGTGTTGTAGGAAATTCCGACCGTGTGTGGGCTCCATCGGACATTTTCCATCAGATTTTCCGACACACAAAGTTGGAGAGCAGGAGATAAAATTTTCCGACAACAAAATCCGACCGTGTGTGGCCTGTTCCGACGCACAAAGTGCCACGCATGCTCAGAAGAAATTCCGGCACTGAACAGCTCGTTCTGGTAAACTTAGCGTTCACAATGGATACAGCACTTTCGTCACGCTGCAATGTTAAGAATGGTTTAATACAGCGCAATCTCTTCTTCTTTATAATGTGACAAGAATATAGTAGTTTTGCTGCTCATATTCACACAGACTTCTCACAAACTTATTTCGTTACTATTTATCTGGATTCTCTCAATATATTTTGATTGCTCACATCTGACAACATATTTTTTTTTTGGCTTTAATGTAGATTATTTTTTTGTGTTTGTATTTTTTTGAAGGGTTTTTTTTTTTTTTGGAGATTTTGATTTGTACTCCCGAAAATGTTTGTGTGTGTTTTTTGTGACAAGTTCCCACAACACCATTGATATGTTGTTCTATTTAATCTGTAGGAGATTGTTTGGTGTTGTTGTCCCTTGTTAATTTCACATTTTATGTTAGAAATGTACCTGAATCGTCACCAACAAACTGTCATTTTTGGATGAAAACACACACAGGAGAGTATAATTTCCCTAAAAAAATTTTATTAAGGGCTCACAACTAAACAAAGAGGGAGGCAACGCTGGAGAAACTGCAGAAGTGGGCGAAGCCTTGGACCCCCAGGGCAGACATCAACTATTTGTAAGCAAAATTGGTAGCCTGAGGAGTCCATATCTAAGGGAGGGCAGTCTGGTCCAGAAGTCCCAGAGATCCAGAAAGCAGCAGATGACATCTGTGTCCCCAGGCTGTGGTCATACGAGAGACTGCAGCTTCTGTCAGACCAGACTGAACCCAGGGCCATCACTCTCAGGTCTTCCTTCCACGTTTCCTTACACGTGGTGGCTGTGGTGGTGGAGTTGTGGCAGCAGGAGGAGGAGGAGGATGGTCCAACTCAACCACGTCGGTCTTGGGTGTTAGTTCCCCACTCACACCCTTACGTAGGACTTTATACATAAGGTCCTCACAGAGCCTGCGTTGACCCTCCTGCATGCCCTGCAGTTTGGTGGCAGCCATGCAGGCAAAGGCCTCTTCAGGAGTGGTTAAGGCTCGTAGGGATTCAGAAGCCTCCTGGATCAGCCTGAACACTGAATCCTGCACGGGACTCGGAGTCGTCTTCCTGGCTCTTTTATATGGAAGGCGGAGGGGAGGAACCTGAGACTCAGTCAGGCTGCGACTGGTCCCTGGCTTCTCCTGGCTGCCACTTAGCCCCACCTCCTCCTGGCTGCCACTAATCACCGCCTCCTCCTGACTGCCACATTCCACAGCCTCCTCCTGGCTGAGGTCTTCCTGTGTATGAAAAAGGGACATAGTTTTAGTATTTTTTTCATCAATCACACACAATTTTCACCTCCTGAGTGCTGCAAATTGAATGTTAACAAGTATAACAGACTATTCTTCTGAGCCCAGCATTTTTCATTCTTGTCCCAATTTTGGGTGCCCACTACTGTCTATTGATATGTAAAACACTTTCAATCAGCACTTAGTGATCAATACTAACATCTAGTAAACATCATTTATTTATTGACCAGAAATCTGTAGAACAATGCTATACCTGGCTCCAGCTGGGCTCCTCCACTTCTTCCTGGCTGGAAGGCCCAGGTTGGACATCGGAAGCCTCAGCTGGGATGGAAGGAAGAGTGGAAGGAAGGGTTGAGAGGGATTCCCTGACTTCAGTGTGGTCTGACAGAAATCGCAGTTTCTCATAGTACCAGAGCCTGGGGACATAAACGTCATCTGCTGCAGCTCCGGACCTCTGGGAATCTGTGACCTTCTTGCGCTCCCTAAGATAAGTGCTCCTCAGGCCACCAATTTTGGCTTTTAAATAGGGGATGGTTGCTGTGGGGACCACCGGCGTCACCAACTCCAACAGTTTCTCCAGCGCTGCCTGCCTCTTCTGTTTATGGTTATAGTGGGGGTGTCTGACCTGCCACAGACAGGGCAGCTCCCTGTATTTGTCAATGAACGGGGGAGGAAATTGTGGTCGTTGAACCCATCCATTTTCTCTGCAAGTCACAACACAAGACAAACCCTAATGTCAGGCCAAACTCCCCTAATCTTGTTACAATATAGGCTTCCATTTCGAAGCAGTATAGGCCCAAGTTTAGATCCTACCTTCGTTATCATGATCGGCGCCTCCGATGCTCCTTCCTCCGCTCACAGATCGTACGTAATACGCACGTGTGTTACGCTTTATATACACTGTGCATGCGTGTAACTCCGCCCGCCCCTGACGTTCTTTCTAGTCTATTCCCCGCCCCTTTTCGTTTGGTGCAGTGGGGGAAGAGCATATGGCGGAGACACAGCAGGATCGTGCTAATTGTAGTAACGACGAGGAGGAGGAGGAGAGGCCGGATCCGGACACGTCCCGATCCAGAAGGAGATTTAAGGACTCAAATATGTCCTTTGGGGAGATGTTGGAGATGGTGGACATCCTGAAGAAGGCCGACTATGACGGGAAGTATGGGCCTTACCCCAACCCCAATATCAGAAAAGCCAAGATCATGGCGAAAGTGGTCAGGAGTCTGCACCGGAATTTCGGGGTACGACGATCGAAAGATCAGCTCAAGAACCGATGATCGGACCTTAAATTACGAGAACATGAGCAGTACAGAAAGATCCGGAGAGTGCTGAAAAAAAGTAAGTAGTTGTGCTGTGTTCCTATTCTTTTTATGTTTATTACGTTCGTTCTGCTCCATGTGCTTTTAGGAACTGTTGTACAGTTTAAAATGGCAACTTTCATGTTCATGGGCACATTATTCGTTCGTATCAAACATTTTTCTTTCGGACTCAAAAATACCATTGTTTAGGCCATATGCATTTGGCCACCATTTTTACGCCCTATATTTGTCTTAAAAAAATTGGGTTGTGTAGATGGCTTTGTTACTAGAATGAAATGCAAACTAGATTCTGTGTAAGGAGAGGATACTCAGCAGCTGTTTACACACCTGGACACTGGAGCACTAGTGTGGGACCCCAGAACACCATTTTTTATTAGGGGACCCACACAGGTGCTCCAGTGTATACTATAGGGGGGGCTACATCTGTGAAGCTTGTACTAAACAGGTAAAGTATTGCAGCTTGACAGTTGCAACTGCACTTGTAGTGAAATGTGTTTTTGCATTTTAGTAAATAACAGCCAACAGTGCTTTGTATAATAAGGTTACAGAATCACGACATTTTCGGGACTTAACACATTTCTGTCAGGGTCAGCTAAAACAAACACAAGCAGTAAATGTCCACAAAGAATTTCTTTTTTTGTTTTAGTATAAAAAGGCTTCACAGATTTTCTGGCATATTAATAGCCCCCCTACCCGCAAAGAACTCCAGGTAGCGTAACCGGACATCACGGGCACTCAGGGAGGGCAAGCCAGGACGGCCGCTTTCAAGCGCCATCAGTGTAGTTTGATGTAGGGATGAGCTTCGTGTTCGAGTCGAACCCATGTTCGACTCGAACATCGGCTGTTCGGTCGTTCGCCGAATTGCGAACGATATGGGCCGTTCGCGTCAAATTCGCGTGGCGCGTCACGGCCCATAATTCACTGCGGCATCGCAGTGCATTGCTTGCTGATGATTGGCCAAGCATGCACTATGACCCGCATGCTTGGCCAATCACAGCGCCGCCTGAACAGAGAGCCGTAATTGGCCAAAGCCAAGGAGGCTTTGGCCAATTATGGCTCAGGGGATTTAGTACACGCCCCACACTATATAAGGCCGCCTGCATGGCGGCCCTGTGTAGTGTGTGTTCCGGCGTTGAAAGAGATAGACAGAGACACAGTGTTTGATTTGAGTTAGATAGATTAGGCAGAACAGTCAGTCAGTTAGCTGCACTTACAGTGTATTGTGTATATATATGCATCCCAGGTGTTGCATATATATGTATACACTGTACTCAGTTTAGCTAGATCCATTCCTGTTATCTTCTAGACTATTTACATTTAGTGCAGTGCGTCCTGCTCACAGTGTTCAGCTAGATCCGTTCCTGTTATCTTCTAGACTATTTACATTTAGTGCAGTGCGTCCTGCTCACAGTGTTCAGCTAGATCCGTTCCTGTTATCTTCTAGACTATTTACATTTAGTGCAGTGCGTCCTGCTCACAGTGTTCAGCTAGATCCGTTCCTGTTATCTTCTAGACTATTTACATTTAGTTCAGTGCGTCCTGCTCACAG
The DNA here is from genome assembly GCA_037952925.1 of Lithobates clamitans. Classification (NCBI taxonomy): domain Eukaryota; kingdom Metazoa; phylum Chordata; class Amphibia; order Anura; family Ranidae; genus Lithobates; species Lithobates clamitans. The sequence goes on along the minus strand of JBBGZY010000244.1, from coordinate 1,086,358 downwards.
TGTTCAGCTAGATCCGTTCCTGTTAAATTCTAGACTATTTACATTTAGTGCAGTGCGTCTTGCTCACAGTGTTCAGCTAGATCCGTTCCTGTTATCTTCTAGACTATTTACATTTAGTGCAGTGCGTCCTGCTCACAGTGTTCAGCTAGATCCGTTCCTGTTATCTTCCTACTGACAGGCAGGCTTGTCTTGTTACAGTATTAACAGCTACCTAAAGAAAATTACTGGTGTTCTTTTGATCCTATTAGTACCACGGTCAGGCAGCTAGACTATTAACATTTAGTGCAGTACGTCCTGCTCACAGTGTTCAGCTAGATCCGTTCCTGTTATCTTCCTACTGACAGGCAGGCTTGTCTTGTTACAGTATTTACAGCTACCTAAAGAAAATTACTGGTGTTCTTTTGATCCTATTAGTACCACGGTCAGGCAGCTAGACTATTTACATTTAGTGCAGTGCGTCCTGCTCACAGTGTTCAGCTAGATCCATTCCTGTTATCTTCTAGACTATTTACATTTAGTGCAGTGCGTCCTGCTCACAGTGTTCAGCTAGATCCGTTCCTGTTAAATTCTAGACTATTTACATTTAGTGCAGTGCGTCCTGCTCACAGTGTTCAGCTAGATCCGTTCCTGTTATCTTCTAGACTATTTACATTTAGTGCAGTGCGTCCTGCTCACAGTGTTCAGCTAGATCCGTTCCTGTTATCTTCTAGACTATTTACATTTAGTGCAGTGCGTCCTGCTCACAGTGTTCAGCTAGATCCGTTCCTGTTATCTTCCTACTGACAGGCAGGCTTGTCTTGTTACAGTATTAACAGCTACCTAAAGAAAATTACTGGTGTTCTTTTGATCCTATTAGTATCACGGTCAGGCAGCTAGACTATTAACATTTAGTGCAGTGCGTCCTGCTCACAGTGTTCAGCTAGATCCGTTCCTGTTATCTTCCTACTGACAGGCAGGCTTGTCTTGTTACAGTATTTACAGCTACATAAAGAAAATTACTGGTGTTCTTTTGATCCTATTAGTACCACGGTCAGGCAGCTAGACTATTTACATTTAGTGCAGTGCGTCCTGCTCAAAGTGTTCAGCTAGATCCGTTCCTGTTATCTTCTAGACTATTTACATTTAGTGCAGTGCGTCCTGCTCACAGTGTTCAGCTAGATCCGTTCCTGTTATCTTCTAGACTATTTACATTTAGTGCAGTGCGTCCTGCTCACAGTGTTCAGCTAGATCCGTTCCTGTTAAATTCTAGACTATTTACATTTAGTGCAGTGCGTCCTGCTCACAGTGTTCAGCTAGATCCGTTCCTGTTATCTTCTAGACTATTTACATTTAGTGCAGTGCGTCCTGCTCACAGTGTTCAGCTAGATCTGTTCCTGTTATCTTCCTACTGACAGGCAGGCTTGTCTTGTTACAGTATTAACAGCTACCTAAAGAAAATTACTGGTGTTCTTTTGATCCTATTAGTACCACGGTCAGGCAGCTAGACTATTAACATTTAGTGCAGTACGTCCTGCTCACAGTGTTCAGCTAGATCCGTTCCTGTTATCTTCCTACTGACAGGCAGGCTTGTCTTGTTACAGTATTTACAGCTACCTAAAGAAAATTACTGGTGTTCTTTTGATCCTATTAGTACCACGGTCAGGCAGCTAGACTATTTACATTTAGTGCAGTGCGTCCTGCTCACAGTGTTCAGCTAGATCCGTTCCTGTTATCTTCTAGACTATTTACATTTAGTGCAGTGCGTCCTGCTCACAGTGTTCAGCTAGATCCGTTCCTGTTAAATTCTAGACTATTTACATTTAGTGCAGTGCGTCCTGCTCACAGTGTTCAGCTAGATCCGTTCCTGTTATCTTCTAGACTATTTACATTTAGTGCAGTGCGTCCTGCTCACAGTGTTCAGCTAGATCCGTTCCTGTTATCTTCTAGACTATTTACATTTAGTGCAGTGCGTCCTGCTCACAGTGTTCAGCTAGATCCGTTCCTGTTATCTTCCTACTGACAGGCAGGCTTGTCTTGTTACAGTATTAACAGCTACCTAAAGAAAATTACTGGTGTTCTTTTGATCCTATTAGTACCACGGTCAGGCAGCTAGACTATTAACATTTAGTGCAGTGCGTCCTGCTCACAGTGTTCAGCTAGATCCGTTCCTGTTATCTTCCTACTGACAGGCAGGCTTGTCTTGTTACAGTATTTACAGCTACCTAAAGAAAATTACTGGTGTTCTTTTGATCCTATTAGTACCACGGTCAGGCAGCTAGACTATTTACATTTAGTGCAGTGCATCCTGCTCACAGTGTTCAGCTAGATCCGTTCCTGTTATCTTCTAGACTATTTACATTTAGTGCAGTGCGTCCTGCTCACAGTGTTCAGCTAGATCCGTTCCTGTTAAATTCTAGACTATTTACATTTAGTGCAGTGCGTCCTGCTCACAGTGTTCAGCTAGATCCGTTCCTGTTATCTTCTAGACTATTTACATTTAGTGCAGTGCGTCCTGCTCACAGTGTTCAGCTAGATCCGTTCCTGTTATCTTCTAGACTATTTACATTTAGTGCAGTGCGTCCTGCTCACAGTGTTCAGCTAGATCCGTTTCTGTTATCTTCCTACTGACAGGCAGGCTTGTCTTGTTACAGTATTAACAGCTACCTAAAGAAAATTACTGGTGTTCTTTTGATCCTATTAGTACCACGGTCAGGCAGCTAGACTATTAACATTTAGTGCAGTGCGTCCTGCTCACAGTGTTCAGCTAGATCCGTTCCTGTTATCTTCCTACTGACAGGCAGGCTTGTCTTGTTACAGTATTTACAGCTACCTAAAGAAAATTACTGGTGTTCTTTTGATCCTATTAGTACCACGGTCAGGCAGCTAGACTATTTACATTTAGTGCAGTGCGTCCTGCTCACAGTGTTCAGCTAGATCCGTTCCTGTTATCTTCTAGACTATTTACATTTAGTGCAGTGCATCCTGCTCACAGTGTTCAGCTAGATCCGTTCCTGTTAAATTCTAGACTATTTACATTTAGTGCAGTGCGTCCTGCTCACAGTGTTCAGCTAGATCCGTTCCTGTTATCTTCTAGACTATTTACATTTAGTGCAGTGCGTCCTGCTCACAGTGTTCAGCTAGATCCGTTCCTGTTATCTTCTAGACTATTTACATTTAGTGCAGTGCGTCCTGCTCACAGTGTTCAGCTAGATCCGTTCCTGTTATCTTCCTACTGACAGGCAGGCTTGTCTTGTTACAGTATTAACAGCTACCTAAAGAAAATTACTGGTGTTCTTTTGATCCTATTAGTACCACGGTCAGGCAGCTAGACTATTAACATTTAGTGCAGTGCGTCCTGCTCACAGTGTTCAGCTAGATCCGTTCCTGTTATCTTCCTACTGACAGGCAGGCTTGTCTTGTTACAGTATTTACAGCTACCTAAAGAAAATTACTGGTGTTCTTTTGATCCTATTAGTACCACGGTCAGGCAGCTAGACTATTTACATTTAGTGCAGTGCGTCCTGCTCACAGTGTTCAGCTAGATCTGTTCCTGTTATCTTCTAGACTATTTACATTTAGTGCAGTGCGTCCTGCTCACAGTGTTCAGCTAGATCCGTTCCTGTTAAATTCTAGACTATTTACATTTAGTGCAGTGCGTCCTGCTCACAATGTTCAGCTAGATCCGTTCCTGTTATCTTCTAGACTATTTACATTTAGTGCAGTGCGTTCTGCTCACAGTGTTCAGCTAGATCCGTTCCTGTTATCTTCTAGACTATTTACATTTAGTGCAGTGCGTCCTGCTCACAGTGTTCAGCTAGATCCATTCCTGTTATCTTCCTACTGACAGGCAGGCTTGTCTTGTTACAGTATTAACAGCTACCTAAAGAAAATTACTGGCGTTCTTTTGATCCTATTAGTACCACGGTCAGGCAGCTAGACTATTTACATTTAGTGCAGTGCGTCCTGCTCACAGTGTTCAGCTAGATCCGTTCCTGTTATCTTCTAGACTATTTACATTTAGTGCAGTGCGTCCTGCTCACAGTGTTCAGCTAGATCCGTTCCTGTTATCTTCCTACTGACAGGCAGGCTTGTCTTGTTACAGTATTAACAGCTACCTAAAGAAAATTACTGGTGTTCTTTTGATCCTATTAGTACCACGGTCAGGCAGCTAGACTATTAACATTTAGTGCAGTGCGTCCTGCTCACAGTGTTCAGCTAGATCCGTTCCTGTTATCTTCCTACTGACAGGCAGGCTTGTCTTGTTACAGTATTTACAGCTACCTAAAGAAAATTACTGGTGTTCTTTTGATCCTATTAGTACCACGGTCAGGCAGCTAGACTATTTACATTTAGTGCAGTGCGTCCTGCTCACAGTGTTCAGCTAGATCCGTTCCTGTTAAATTCTAGACTATTTACATTTAGTGCAGTGCGTCCTGCTCACAGTGTTCAGCTAGATCTGTTCCTGTTATCTTCTAGACTATTTACATTTAGTGCAGTGCGTCCTGCTCACAGTGTTCAGCTAGATCCGTTCCTGTTATCTTCCTACTGACAGGCAGGCTTGTCTTGTTACAGTATTTAAAGCTACCTAAAGAAAATTACTGGTGTTCTTTTGATCCTATTAGTACCACGGCCAGGCAGCTAGACTATTTACATTTAGTACAGTGCGTCCTGCTCACAGTGTTCAGCTAGATCCGTTCCTGTTATCTTCCTACTGACAGGCAGGCTTGTCTTGTTACAGTATATAAAGCTACCTGAAGAAAATTACTGGTGTTCTTTTGATCCTATTAGTACAGTACCTGACCGCGAGATTGTGTTTCCAGCGCGATAGCATCGCGCTGGTTCTCGGCGACAGGGTACTGTGAATGTCGCGCTGGCTCGCTCATCGGGAAAGGAAAACTTTGTCTTCCTCCCGCGATGAGTGACAGGCAGCGCTGACAGCTGTCTGGTATGAATCCTGAGGCGGGAACACCGCGCCACATTTTCAATGAAAAAACCGGCGTGGGTTCCCCCCTCGGAGGCATACCAGGCCCTTGGGTCTGGCATGGATTGTAAGGGGAACCCCCTATGCCGAAAAAATCGGCGTGGGGGTCCCCCCCAAATCCATACCAGACCCTTATCCGAGCACGCAGCCCGGCCGGCCAGGAAAGGGGGTGGGGACGAGCGAGCGCCCCCCCCTCCTGAGCCGTACCAGGCCGCATGCCCTCAACATGGGGGGGTGGGTGCCTTGGGGGAGGGGGGCGCCCTGCGGCCCCCCCACCCCAAAGCACCTTGTCCCCATGTTGATGAGGACAAGGGCCTCTTCCCGACAACCCTGGCCGTTGGTTGTCGGGGTCTGCGGGCGGGGGGCTTATCGGAATCCGGGAGCCCCCCTTAATAAGGGGGCCCCCAGATGCCGGCCCCCCACCCTGTGTGAATGAGTTTGGGGTACATGGTACCCCTACCCATTCACCTAGGGGAAAGTGTCAATAGAAAAAAAAACACACTACACAGGTTTTAAGAGTCATTTATTAGTCAGCTCCGGGGGTCTTCTTCCGACTTCGGGGGTCTCCTTCCGACTTCTCCCGCTGTCCGGCCTCTTCTCCCGGGCCCCGCCGCTATCTTCTTCCAGCTCTATTGCCAGCGAGGGGCCCGGTGTGCTGCCGCTGTCCCGCCGCCGCTGTCCGGCCTCTTCTCCCGGTGTTCGGCCTCTTCTCCGGGCCCCGCCGCTATCTTCTTCCAGCTCTATTGCTAGCGAGGGGCCCGGTCTGCTGCCGCTGTCTTGTCGCCGCTGTCTTGCCGCCGCTGTCTCTTCTTTTCTTCTTCCCCGATGTTGACACGACGCTCTCTCCGGCTCGAATGCTGTGTGCGAGCTGCGGAGCCATTTATATAGGCGGTAACCCCACCCCCTTACGACGTCATGGTCCCAGCATGCGCAGGGACTCTGGGGCCACGCCCCCTTATGACGCCAGAGTCCCTGCGCATGCTGGGACCATGACGTCGTAAGGGGGTGGGGTTACCGCCTATATAAATGGCTCCGCAGCTCGCACACAGCATTCGAGCCGGAGAGAGCGTCGTGTCAACATCGGGGAAGAAGAAAAGAAGAGACAGCGGCGGCAAGACAGCGGCGACAAGACAGCGGCAGCAGACCGGGCCCCTCGCTAGCAATAGAGCTGGAAGAAGATAGCGGCGGGGCCCGGAGAAGAGGCCGAACACCGGGAGAAGAGGCCGGACAGCGGCGGCGAGACAGCGGCAGCACACCGGGCCCCTCGCTGGCAATAGAGCTGGAAGAAGATAGCGGCGGGGCCCGGGAGAAGAGGCCGGACAGCGGGAGAAGTCGGAAGGAGACCCCCGAAGTCGGAAGAAGACCCCCGGAGCTGACTAATAAATGACTCTTAAAACCTGTGTAGTGTGTTTTTTTTTCTATTGACACTTTCCCCTAGGTGAATGGGTAGGGGTACCATGTACCCCAAACTCATTCACACAGGGTGGGGGGCCGGCATCTGGGGGCCCCCTTATTAAGGGGGGCTCCCGGATTCCGATAAGCCCCCCGCCCGCAGACCCCGACAACCAACGGCCAGGGTTGTCGGGAAGAGGCCCTTGTCCTCATCAACATGGGGACAAGGTGCTTTGGGGTGGGGGGGCCGCAGGGCGCCCCCCTCCCCCAAGGCACCCACCCCCCCATGTTGAGGGCATGCGGCCTGGTATGGCTCAGGAGGGGGGGGGCGCTCGCTCGTCCCCACCCCCTTTCCTGGCCGGCCGGGCTGCGTGCTCGGATAAGGGTCTGGTATGGATTTGGGGGGGACCCCCACGCCGATTTTTTCGGCATAGGGGGTTCCCCTTACAATCCATGCCAGACCCAAGGGCCTGGTATGCCTCCGAGGGGGGAACCCACGCCGGTTTTTTCATTGAAAATGTGGCGCGGTGTTCCCGCCTCAGGATTCATACCAGACAGCTGTCAGCGCTGCCTGTCACTCATCGCGGGAGGAAGACAAAGTTTTCCTTTCCCGATGAGTGAGCCATCTCGGCGCTGGCTCCTGCGACGGGGCTCGTAGGTGTCAAATCTCGCCGAGAAGTGCGGCGAGATTGACACAATATCGCGGTCACCTACTGTACCACGGTCAGGCAGCTAGACTATTTACATTTAGTGCAGTGCGTCCTGCTCACAGTGTTCAGCTAGATCCGTTCCTGTTATCTTCCTACTGACAGGCAGGCTTGTCTTGTTACAGTATTTACAGCTACCTGAAGAAAATTACTGGTGTTCTTTTGATCCTATTAGTACCACGGTCAGGCAGCTAGACTATTTACATTTAGTGCAGTGCGTCCTGCTCACAGTGTTCAGCTAGATCCGTTCCTGTTATCTTCCTACTGACAGGCAGGCTTGTCTTGTTAAAGTATTTACAGCTACCTAAAGAAAATTACTGGTGTTCTTTTGATCCTATTAGTACCACGGTCAGGCAGCTAGACTATTTACAGTTAGTGCAGTGCGTCCTGCTCACAGTGTTCAGCTAAACCTACAAGTTAGTGGGGTGCGTCCACCTCACAGTGTTCAGCTAAAGCTACCTGTAGAAGGTTGGTGGTGTTCTCATACTACAGGCAGGTAGTTGATTTTGCTAGCTGCAGTATATATATATATATATATATATATATCTATATATCCCAGCTTAGTGCAGCTACAGGCCATTAGTATGTCTGGAAGGCCAAGAAGGAGAGGCAGACAGTCACAAGCCAATAAGAGAGGGCAAGCAGGCTCTGTGTCTAGTGCTGGTCGTGGAGACGGTGCATCCTCATCAGCACGTGGCCATGGGACACGCTTGGCCTTTTTTTCGGCAGCTGGCCGTGTTGAGCCGCAACATGCGGAAGACTTGGTCGAGTGGATGACCAAGCCGTCCTCATCCTCCTCATCCTCTCTCACCCATGCCCAGGGTGCTTTGTCTGGCAAAGCAGCGGCCTCTTCCCTCGGCTCAATGTCATCAGTGACTCCTTCCCTAGCTCCACCATGTCCTCCTGAGGAGTCCCTCGAACTGTTTGACCTCAGTGTTGGGTACATGCTCCAGGAGGATGCCCAGCGTTTGGAAGGCTCTGATGATGATACTGAGCTCGATGAAGGCAGTAACATGAGCACGGACAGAGGGGGTGCCCAAGAAGGACAGCAATCTGGCAGTCATGCTCCCCCTGCTGCAGCATACTGCCGGGTTTGCTCCAGTGATGAGGAGGGAGGGGATGATGAGGTCACTGACTCAACGTGGGTGCCTGATAGGAGAGAGGAGGAGGAGGAGGAGCCGGCACATCACCAACGAGGCAGGATGCCCTCCAGGGGCCAGCCTAAGGGCAGCACATTGACTGCATCACATGTGCAGGGCGCTGCAGTCTCTGCGCGTTATTCAAAAAGTTCTTTGGTGTGGGCCTTTTTTGAGACGAGTGCATCAGATCGCACCGCTGCTATTTGCAACATATGTCTCAAGCGTATCTCACGTGGCCAAAACATCTCCCGCTTGGGTACCACCTGCTTGACCAGACATATGTTGACCTGCCATGCAGTTCTTTGGCAAGCGCATCTAGAAGACCCACACCAAAGAACAAAGAGGACCTCTCCTTGCTCCTCATAAGCTGAGATTTCCAACCCCACTAGACCTTCAGTCCTTCCTGAGACCTGCACTGAGAGGAATGAAGGTGTAGAATTAGGTGTGTCACAGCCAAGTACTTGTGGGAAATCTGCTTTTGGTACACCGACGTCAGATTGTACCAGGCAAATTTCCCTGCCCCAGCTGCTGCACCGCCGAAAGCAGTTTGCTCCCAGCCATCCACATACCCAGCGGTTGAATGCTAGCTTGGCAAAATTGCTGGCACTTCAACTGCTGCCTTTTCAGTTGGTAGACTCTGCCCCCTTCCGTGAGTTTGTGGAATGTGCGGTTCCTCAGTGGCAGGTACCCAAACGCCACTTTTTCTCACGGAAGGTGATTCCGGCTCTCTACCGGCATGTGGAAGGCAATGTCCATGCCTCGCTGGACAGGGCGGTCAGCGGTAAGGTGCATATTACCGCTGACTCATGGTCCAGCAGGCATGGACAGGGACGTTACCTAAGTTTCACGGCGCATTGGGTGACTCTGCTGGCAGCTGCGAAGGATGCAGGACAAGGTGCAGTAGTGTTGGAGGTTGTTCCACCACCACGCCTCCAAAATGCTAATGATTGTGACACACCTCTCTCCTCCACCCACTCCTCTTCTTCTTCCTCCATGGCCTCTTCCTCGGAACCAGCGGTGCTCCGTAGTCGTTCAAGGGGCTACGCAAGTACGCAGGCCAAAAGATACCATGCGGTGCTTGAGCTGGTGTGCTTGGGGGACAGGAGCCACACTGGGGCAGAGGTTCTGTCAGCTCTGCAGGGGCAGGTTCAGAGGTGGTTGACGCCACGCCAACTTAAGGCAGGAATGGTGGTTTGCGACAATGGCACCAACCTCCTCTCTGCCCTCCGACAGGGACAACTGACCCATGTGCCCTGTTTGGCTCACGTCCTTAACTTGGTGGTGCAGCGGTTCTTGGGCAGGTACCCGGGCTTACAGGATGTCCTGAGGCAGGCCAGGAAAGTCTGTGTGCATTTCCGCCGGTCATATAATGCCAGTGCTCGGCTGACGGACCTCCAAAAGGAGTTTAACCTGCCCAAGAACTGCCTAATCTGTGACATGCCCACCAGGTGGAACTCAACGTTGGCCATGCTGCAGCGGGTGCACACGCAGCAGAGGGCCATCAATGAGTACCTGTGCGACTATGGCACCAGGACAGGATCAGGGGAGCTTGGTTTTTTTCCCCACGCCAGTGGGCCATGATCAGGGATGCATGCACTGTCCTGTCACCATTTGAGGAGGCCACGAGGATGGTGAGCAGTGACAGTGCATGCATCAGTGACACTGTCCCCCTTGTCCACCTGTTGGAGCACACGCTGCGTGGAATAATGGACAGGGCACTTGAGGCAGAACAGAGGCAGGAAGAGGAGGACTTCCTTAGCTCTCAAGGCCCCCTTTATCCAGACAGTGTTCCTGCGTGCCCGCCGATCACACAGGAAGAGGACGAGGAGGAGGAGCAGGAGGAGGAGGAGGAGGAGGAAGATTGTGTCAGTATGGAGGTGGAGCCTGGCACTCAGCATCAGCGGCAGTCTTTAAGGGATCAGTCCCAAGAAACACATGGACTTGTACGTGGCTGGGAGGAGGTGGCTGCGGACCATGTCGTCCTTAGTGACCCAGAGGACTCCGGACCGAATGCCTCAGCAAACCTACGCTGCATGGCCTCCCTGATCCTGCAAAGCCTGCGTAAGGATCCTTGTATTCGTGGTATCAAGGAGAAGGACCAATACTGGCTGGCAACCCTCCTTGATCCACGTTACAAGGGTAAGGTTGCGGACCTTATCTTGCCATCGCAGAGGGAGCAGAGGATGAAACATCTTCGGGAGGCCTTGCAGAAAGGTCTGTGCAACGCGTTCCCAGAGACTGGGAGGTTACAAACTCCTGTTTCTGGACAACGTGTTGCTGAGGCTTCGGTCAGTCAAAGAAGGAGCAGTGGAGAAGGTGGCCGTCTGGCCGATGCGTTCAGACAATTTTTTGGTCCGCAGCCCCAAGGTATGATCGGTTCCAGCAACCATCGCCAGCGTCTGTTTTACATGGTGCAGGAATACCTAGGGGCAAGATCAGACTTGGACACCTTTCCCACCGAAAATCCTCTGGGTTACTGGGTCTTGAGGATGGATCACTGGCCAGAGCTTGCACAGTATGCAATTGAGCTACTGGCCTGTCCTGCATCCAGCGTTCTTTCGGAACGCACATTCAGTGCTGCTGGAGGCGTGGTAACCGATCACAGGGTGCGTCTGTCCACCGACTCGGTCGATCGACTGACCTTCATAAAAATGAATCAGTCTTGGATCACCACCAGCTACCAAGCACCTGATGCTGATGTAACCGAATAATTTTTTTTGAAATCTCAGATCCCTTCAAAGACTGCCTATGCTGATGCTGAGTGACTATCCCTGAGAAATTATCCTCTTCCTCCTCAATCATCACGCTGATAGCTTGTAAGAACATTTTTGGTTCTGGGCGCCACCACCAGTGCCTAAGGCACAATTTTTCAGCCCCTGTTTAACAGGGGCGTGTAATTACAATTTTTGATGCAATACTTTGCAGCAGGGCTCGTTTCTGCGTTACAACTAGAGTATCTGTGAGGGGTTGCAGTGTTGTGGCACCAGCACCAGTGCCTAAGGCCCAATTTTTCTGCCCCTGTCTAACAGGGGCGTGTAATTACAATTTTTGATGCAATACTTTGCAGCAGGGCTCGTTCCTGCATTCCAACTAGAGTGTCTGTGAGGGGTTGCAGTGTTGTGGCACCAGCACCAGTGCCCAAGGCCCAATTTTTCTGCTCCTGTCTAACAGGGGCATGTAATTACAATTTTTGATGCAATACTTTGCAGCAGGGCTCGTTCCTGCATTCCAACTAGAGTGTCTGTAAGGGGTTGCAGTGTTGTGGCACCAGCACCAGTGCCTAAGGCCTAATTTTTCAGCTCCTGTTCAACAGGGGCATGTAATTACAATTCTTGATCTAATATTTCACAGCAGGGCCCTGCGAGGGCTTACAGTGTTGTGGCCACAGCAACACCTAAGGCCCAAATTTCTGCTGAGTATATAGGGCAGGACCCTACTTTCAAACATCTAACTTACAAACGACTCCTACTTGCAAACGGAAGGAGACAACAGGAAGTGAGATGAAATCTACCCCTAGGAAGGGAAATTCTCTCCTGTAAGAGTTAATATGGGAAAAAAATTCTCCTTTCCACTGATGCTTTCCAATCCTTGTTCCACAAAAAAACCCAAATTTTCAAAAAACATTTTTCATTGGGACAAAAAGTGAGGTGAAATCTTCTGAAGAGGAGGAAAGACAGCAAAACAAATGTCACAGGGGTGATAACCCTTCCCTATGTTTTCCAAAAAGCTTAAAAAAGATTTTTTGGCTGGAGCTAAACACGTTAAAAATGTACCCATTCAAAATTACAAAGAGGTTCTACTTAACAACAAACCTACAGTCCCTGTCTTGTTTGCACCGCCTGTATACTGCTGTTCAGAGTATATAGGGCCTGGTGGCCCCACACCTTTCCTTATTTTAATTTGGGTGCGGGGTTCCCCTTAATATCCATACAAGACCCAAAGGGCCTGGTAATGGACTGGGGGGTACCCATGCCGTTTGTCTCACTGATTTTCATCCATATTGCCATGACCCGACATTACATTAAACCCGCAAGCAGTTTTAAATGAGATTTTTTCCTTTAAAAATGACATTTGGTGCAGGGACTGTTCTAAACACGGGAAACACGCGTCACTTTACAGGCATACTATAGACACCCCCCAGGTACGATATTTAAAGGAATATTTCACTTTTTTTTTTTTACTTTAAGCATCATTAAAATCACTGCTCTCGAAAAAACGGCCGTTTTTAAAAGTTTTTTTTGCATTGATACATGTCCCCTGGGGTAGGACCCGGGTCCCCAAACCCTTTTTAGGACAATACCGTGCAAATTAGCCTTTAAAATGAGCACTTTTGATTTCGAACGTTCGAGTCCCATAGACGTCAATGGGGTTCTAACGTTCGTGCGAACTTTCGGTCCGTTCGCAGGTTCTGGTGCGAACCGAACCGGGGGGTGTTCGGCTCATCCCTAGTTTGATGTATCATTCCGGCCTCAGGCCCAACTGAGCCAGCATAGTTGGCCGAATATTTCCTTAAAAAGTTATGGAGAACACAGCACGCAAGTATAATATGGTTCAGTTTATACTCCGCCATATGGATGGGTGTCATAAATAGGCGGAACCGGCTGGCCAGGATTCCAAATGTGTTCTCCACCACTCTTCGGGCTCTGGCCAGCCGGTAATTAAAAACCCTCTGTTCCGGGGTGAGGGTCCTCATTGGGAATGGCCACATCAGATGGTCCCCCAGTGCAAACGCTTCATCAGCAACAAACACAAATGGGAGTCCTTCAACATTGTCTTCTGGAGCTGGCAAGTCCAAGCTGCCATTCTGGAGACGCCTGTAAAACTCCGTCTGGGCGATGACTCCACCATCGGACATCCGGCCATTCTTCCCCACGTCCACATACAGGAAGTCGTAATTAGCCGACACCACCGCCAACATCACTATACTATTGAACCCCTTATAGTTGAAATAGTATGATCCCGAGTTGGGTGGTGGGACGATGTGGACGTGTTTTCCATCAATTGGCCCTCCGCAGTTTGGAAAGTCCCACCGCTCGGCAAAGTGGGAGGCCACAGCCTGCCATTCCTGTGGCGTGGAAGGAAACTGTTGAGGAAAAAACAACAAACATTACTATTTTTGATCAGAAACATGGCAAGCATATTAGACACAAACATTCTGGGGCAACCTCCAGGTAGCATTTATTAAGGGGAATTTAACAACGCCAAAGTATAAGGTACACCTATCATATTCCCCCTCCCCCCCTCTCATGGGCCATTTCTAACATTATAGGGGGTGTGTGGAAATCTTGGACAGGTAACCCTCTTCACTTCATTGAGAGATGAATGCCTAAGTAATGGGTATTACTTGGAACAGCCCCTCCTTAGTTACACTATTGGCAGCCCACTGGCCAGGTAAGAAGTGTCATAATACAAAGATATAAATACACACTGTACACATTTGAGGATGTTTGAACATTCTGCTATTACCTGTCAAGATAATAATAGGATACAAAAACTTTAAACAGTACCATTGGAAAGTATACAGGCAGGCCCTTGCACTACATGCTTTAGGGAATGCATCCATAAATCTGAGCACAAAAGAGATGGGTATAGTGTGTATGGGTTTGGCAAAGTCAGCAGATAGATGAATGAGGATAGATAGAGAATTGGGATCAGCTGACTTAGCAGTTGGGGGTTGGGAGGGTTACTAAAAATTATTTGGGGACACCACCAAAAAAAAAGCCTCTGGCACTCTGCCTGAATTTAAAGCAAAAATAACATTTCTAAACATTTTAGGGGTGTTTGGGGTAAAGCACTACTATGGAGCTGATAAAATACATTGTTAAGTGACTACATGACGTGAATATAGGCCAGGAGACACCATGCTGGGGAGGTTATTGAAGGGCAAATATGTATGAAGGACCTAAAATAATAATTACATAAAAATCCAGCATGCATGAGGACAAAGGGGACATTCACAGCATATTACAATCATGGTAATTAGGGAATGATGAAAGAAATACATTATATTAGCAAACATTCAATACAATAAAATGTGATATTAAAAGATACAAATCTTACCTTCATATACTCCTTCTGCAGGACCTGGATGATGGCAGAACAGGTCTCTGGGATGATGATACCCAGAGCCTGGGGGAGATGCCTGTCGAGACCTTCAAGTCCTGCAGACTTCTCCCTGTCGCCAAATACCGCAGGGTAGCGATGAGCCTCTGCTCCGGAGTGATGGCTTGCCTCATGCCGGTATCCTGCATGCTAATATAAGGGGTCAGCGAAGCCAACAGACGGTGGATGACGGGGTCCGTCATCCTGAGAAAGTTCCTGAAATCATCAGGATTATTCTCACGGATCTCACGGAGCAAAGGCATATGAGAGAATTGGTCACGCTGAAGCAACCAATTCTTGGTCCATGAACTCCTCCCCACCCTGTTCATGGACTGGACTTGTGTCAAGGTCAGGACCCCAACACCAAGCCCCCGCTCAGCAGGAACTCTACGAGGAGTACGCATACGCAACATGGCTAGAAAACAGTCGGCTGCTCAGAACGAAGTAACAGAACGCACTGAAGAACAGCAAGGCCTGTGAAGAGCGACCATAAAACCAGTAATGAACGAACAAGAATACAATGACTAAAGTTACACGGAACTTGCTTGCACGCACTGAAGAGCAAATACAAACCCACAAGCACAAACTGAACGGCAGAAAACGATCTGAAAGCCACAAGTCTGAAAAAGCGCGAATCGTCTCTCACCAAACTTTTACTAACACGAGATTAGCAAAAGGAGCCCAAAGGGTGCCGCGCTTGGTTCTGAACCGGCCTTTTCTAGTCTCGTCGTACGTGGTGTACGTGACCGCATGGTTGGCGATTAAAAATCCCGACAACTTTGTGCGACCGTGTGTAGACAAAACAAGTTTGAGCCAACATCCGTCGGAAAAAATCCTAGGATTTTGTTGTCGGAATGTCCGAACAAAGTCCGACCGTGTGTACGCTCTATAAGAGCTAAATGTTGATAATACAATAGCAAAAGATTAATCTAATGTGTTTTGTTTCTTTAGGATCCTCACCCACATAGATATTTGTTCATTATAGACAGTCTGGAAAAAACAGTATTATCTGTAAATAATCATAACATATGCTTTCAATATACTAATGAATCAATAAACAAATAGAAAAGAAAAATACATTTGTTGATGAATATATAAAAATCATACTGTCCTAAATTTGAGGATGTACAGAGATGACGAAAGGAAACAGAAAAAAAGGGAAGGCGAGGACGTCTTAACCCTTGATCACAAGGTGGACAAAGGTGGGGCTACCCAGCCTGCAGGGGGCTTGATAGGGAAAATGGCATGCAAGATAGGGCATCAAATGCAGAAGTATCTCTCTTTTTTTTTTTTACTTATATCAAACCAGTGTCTGAAACTATAACCAAAATACACAAACATTAGGTAGTGCTGCACATCCCCATTCCTGTAGTGATTCAAATTAGATAAATATGTAATACATTCTAAATAACCTTAATTAGCAACAATGACAAAGAAAAAATACCTTGCTTTGTGCACTGGTCCAAATCATTTCCTGGAGGGGTATTATAGTGTGGGGTTGTTTTTCAGGGGTTGGGCTTGGCCCCTTAGTTCCAGTGAAGGGAAATTTTAAGGCATCCGCATACCAAGACATTTTGGATAATTTAATTCTCTCAATTTTGTGGGAACAGTTTGGGGATGGCCTCTTCCTGTTCCAACATGACTACTCACCAGTGCACAAACAAGGTCCATAAAGACACGAGTGAGTGAGTTTGGGGTGGAGGAACTTGTCTGGCTTGCACATAGTCCTGACCTCAACCTGATAGAACACCTTTGGGATGAATTAGAGCAGAGACTGTGAGCCAGGCCTTCTCGTCCAACATCAGTGCCTGACCTCACAATTGATCTTCTATAAGAATGGTTAAACATTCCCATAGACACAATCCTAAACCTTGTAGGCAGCCTTCCCAGAAGAGTTGAAACTGTTATAGCCAACACAACATTGAACCCTACGGACTAATGCCCCAGATTTTCAGACGGAAAATGTGTGATAGGACCTTGTTGTCGGAAATTCCGACCGTGTGTAGGCTCCATCACACATTTTCCATCGGATTTTCCGACACACAAAGTTTGAGAGCAGGATATAAAATTTTCCGACAACAAAATCCGTTGTTGGAAATTCCGATCGTGTGTACACAAATCCGACGGACAAAGTGCCACGCATGCTCAGAATAAATAAAGAGATGAAAGCTATTGGCCACTGCCCCATTTATAGTCCTGACGTATGTGTTTTACGTCACTGCGTTTAGAACGATCAGATTTTGTGTGACCGTGTGTATGCAACACAAGTTTGAGCCAACATCCATCGGAAAAAATGCTAGGATTTTGTTGTCGGAATGTCCGAACAAAGTCCGACCGTGTGTACGGGGCATAAGACTGGGATGCCATTAAAGTTCATGTGCATGTAAAGGCAGGTGTCCCAATGCTCATAAATTTACATACCCTGGCAGAATTTATGATTTCTTGGCCATTTTTCAGAGAATATGAATGATAACACAAAAGCCATTTATTATCAATCAAGTTTGTTTACTCTTTTTAAATCATAATCACAACAGAAACTACCCAAATGACCCTGATCAAACATTTACATAACCTAGTGAATTTGACCTGATAACATGCACACAAGTTGACACAAAGGGGGTTGAATGGCTATTAGAAGTAACCATCCTCACCTGTGATCTGTTTGCTTGTAATTAGTGTGTGTGTGTGTATAAAAGGTCAATGAGTTTCTGCATTCCTGACAGACCCTTGCATCTTTCATCCAGTGCTGCACTGACGTTTCTAGATTCTGAGTCATGGGGAAAGCAAAAGAATTGTCAAAGGATCTGGGGGAAAGGTTAGTTGAACTGTATAAAACAAGAAAGGGATATAAAAATGTAGCACTGGTAGATTTCTAATCTACCGCTTATATGTAAATTTAGTGGGTCATCTGTTCTGTACATAGTTCAAATTTAGTCTGTGGCTGGATTGGCCTCTGTTCCAGCGTTAGCTGTGTTGCGTGCGGTTCCGCATTGTTGCCTGTGGGTGTCGTTGTCACCATGGGTGGGTGTTGGGGAGCGGAAGGCTGGGGTGTGTTGGGTGCTCTTCTTTCCCAGGGGTGGCTCGGCAGAGGTGGTTCACTGCTATGCATGCTGGGGGAGAGTGCTTGGGGGGCAGACGGCATTTTTCTTTCTCTTTCACCTGCTGGCCCTCCTGGCTTAAAGGTATGTGACGGGGAGTTTTACTTTGTGGCCCTCCACATCGGAGGGCTGCGATGCTGCAGCCGTGCAGGTAGGCCCAGAAGCCTGTCTAGGGCCTACTGCTGCAGAGATGGTCCTGTGCTGTCTGTCCTGCGGGAAGAAGCTGGACAATTGAGAAGACCCAGGGGAGGACCCATCTTTGGAGAGGACCATGCGGAACGCTGGTGTCTCTAGAGGGGCTTGGTGACTCAATTGGAGGATGCATCTTAACCTAATCTATCGCACAAGTACTGCCGGGTCGGCTTAAAGGTTCTGGTACTGTGTTGCAGTTCATCTAAAACTACTACTACATCCTGTGGCAGAGGATCGTACAGTAAAATTGTTCTTTTCAAGTCTGTGGCAGAGACTTTTTGTTGTGCTGCGCTCTGGCTGCTAGGTCAGTGAGAGAGACCTATCCGGGTGGGCAAAGATTTAATCCTGGGCTGAAGGTATATTCATCCCCAAGATTTCAAATACCTTAGTGTGCTAAAGAAAAGGTATTTGAACTTCCCTGCAACTCATCTTCTACCTCTTTCCTGCTACTTCTTCAAGTTACTTCCTATTAAAGCATTGAAAAAATGCTAAGTGACTGGTGCCTACATTGCCGGATACAAAGTTCAACATGGACTCTAAGTTCTAGTATTGGTGAAACTACGGGTAAGGAGGTGACGGTAACAGCCTAATCAAAATCAGCAGCTCCTTCGGATATCTACAAAAAGATATCCAAGGAATTGAGAATGCCAATCAACAGTGTTCAAACTCTAATTAAGAAGTGGAAAATGAAGGGTTCTGTTGAAACCAAACTATGGTCAGGTAGACCAACTAAAATTTCAGCCACAACTGCCAAGGAATTGTTTGGGATGCAAAGAAAAACCCACAAATAACTTCAGGTGAAATACAGGACTCTCCTAAAACATGTGTTGTGGCTGTTTCAAGATGCACAATAAGGAGGCACTTGAAGAAAGATGGGCTGCATGGTCGAGTCGCCAGAAGAAAGTCATTACTACGCAAATGGCACAAAGTATCCCGCTTACAATACGCCAAACAGCACACAAACAAACCTCAAACCTTCTGGCAAAAAGTCATTTGGAGTGATGAGCCCAAAATTGAGCTTTTTGGCCACAACCATAAATGCTTCATTTGGAGAGGAGTCAACAAGGCCCATGATGAAAAGTACACCATTCCTACTGTAAAACACGGAGGGGGATCGCTGATGTTTTGGGGATGTGTGAGCTACAAAGACACAGGAAATTTGGTCAAAATTAATGGCAAGATGAATGCAGCATGTTATCAAAAAATACCGGAGGAAAATTAGCATTTATCAGCCAGGAAGCTGCACATGGGACGTACTTGGACATTCCAACATGACAATGATCCAAAACACAAGGCCAAGTTGACCTGTCATTGGCTACAGCAGAATAAAGTCAAGGTTCTGGAGTCTCCTGACCTCAGTTTCATTGAGTCACTCTGGGGAGTTCTCAAACATGCAGTTCATGCAAGACACAGCCCAAGAATTTACAGAAACTGGAGGCTTTTTGAAAAGAGGAATGGGCAGCTTTACCATTCGAGAAGATAAAAAGCCTCATTCACAAATATCACAAAAGACTTCAATCTGTCATTGATGTTAAAGGGGGCAATACACGGTATTAAGAACTGGGGTATGTAAACTTATGATCAGGGTAATTTGGGTACCGTAGTTTCTGTTGTGATTATGATTTAAAAAGCATAAACACAGTTGATTGACAATAAATGGCTTCAGCCAAACACTAACCATGAGTGAAAGAAATTTTCTTGAGTTATCATTCAGCATCCTCTGAAAAATGGCCAATAAATCATAAATTCTACAAGGCTATGTAAACTTATGAGCACAACTGTGTGTGTGTGTATATATATATATATATATATATATATATATATATATATATATATATATATATATATATATATATATATATATATATATATATATGGTGTTGCCTTAATGAATATTAATGAGGTCTACCTTTCATGTATATTTTTGTTTTTTCTATATTGTGCGTATAACAGTATAGTTAAATTGAAAAAAAATAATGTGTTACTTTTTTAATTTTAATATAGCTTTAAATACATTACTCTGAGATTACATAAATAGATTTTTAGGTAGAATAGTACGAGTTATATACAATTAAATATGGGATGTTTATATTTCATTTTATACTTATTGCAATCACACATTTATTAGCCTAGAAAAAATACATTAATTAGAAAGAAATGATCCAACATTAGGATGACATTAAAAGATTGCAAGAATGATTCTATTTAATTACAATATCCCTGCTTGTCTGTTCCTGTGGGGCTACAATCTTTACCCTCAGAAATAGTTCGTTCTGACCATAGTATGTCAGATGCAGACTACGGTACCACAGTGACATCACGTCTGATGCACGTTGGAATGCAGATAAGTTTGTGAGAGAAACTGCTGCTTCTGGAACTGAGCAGACTGTCTTTTGATGCTACATTCATTTGCTTTTTTTTACTATGGAACATTGTAAGCATAATTTCTACTGACCTACTACACTATGTGGGCTCTATCTCCTCATGTCCAAGTTTGAAACATCACAGGAAGAATTGTATCTTGGAGTTGGTGTCTCATCACCCTGCTCACCAGATTAAGCCTGTTTGACCCACAACACAGTACTGCTTGAGCAGTCCATTGGATCTGGTGAGTCTATCCACTTAGATGATAACGTGCTCCACACTCCTCCTATGTGGATATTTATCATTGCAGCAGCTTGGGAATTGTCAGCACAGCAGCACTTGTGAAGGAGTCTGCAATTGGAACTTTACAATATGCAATTTTGCACACTTATTTGAACTTTCACTGGCCACGTGCTTGATCAATATTATTATTTTGATTGTTCTTTGCACACATATTTCATGCACAGTATTAGCACTCTATTATTATTTGAACAGCAGTGGCAAGTCTAACACTAACTATTACATGTAGCACGGTTGATTGATTTCTTAAAACTTCCTTTTTTTATCACTTTTATTGCTGTCACAAGAAATGCAAACATCACTTGTGACAGCAATAGGCAGTGACAGGTATTTTTTATGGAGAGATCTGGGGTCTAAAATCATCTGATTACACCAAATGTTGATGGGACACTAGTATACTGACAGATGTTTTTTGTGCACTTGTATACTGTGACAGATGTTGATCGTCCACTGGTGAACACCAACAGATGTTGATGTTGCAACTGGAGACTGACAGATGTTGATGTTGCAATGGGACACTATTGCAGATGTTTGGACACTGGTGCACTGACAGATGTTGGTGGAACACGAGTACACTATGACAGATGTTGATTGGACACTGGTACACTGACAGAGGTTAATGGGGTGCTGGTAAACTGACAGATGTTGATGGGACACTGGTACACTGACAGATATTTTTGTGCACCTGTACAGTATGACAGATGTTGATCGTCTGCTGGTGAATGCCAACCAATGTTCACTGTCCACTAGGAACACCGACAGATGTTGAGGTCATCATCAGGTAGAAGGTACCGGAGTATCAAAACCAGGACTGTCAGACTGCTCAACAGTTTTTTTCCCCAGGCTGTGAGAGCCCTCAACTCCAATCCTCTGGAACCTTTTCTACAACCTATAAATTGTGATCAGGAACGTCTCACGTCCCCTCCTTTTTAATCTTGAATATGCACTAGACACTTTTATAAACACTTGCTGCTACAAAGACTTTTGGAAACATATAGTATATGTACAGTTACGTAGTTCCCAGATGTGTATAGGTTTTTTATTGGTGTTTTTATTCATTGTATATTTATTTATAATTATGTTTAATTTGTATGTAGCACCGTGGCCCTGCGAGATATGACATTTCGTTCTACTGTATGTTCTTACGTGTAGTAGAATGACAATAAAGCTTGACTTGACTTGACTTGATGTTGCAGTGGGACACTGGCACACCATGACAGATGTTTTTTGTGCACTGTGACAGATGTTGATAGGGCACTGGTACACTGCGCAGATATTTTTATGCATTGTGAAAGATGTTGATGGGACACTAGTACAGATGTTGATGTGCACTTTGGACAGGGCCAGATAGGGCTTGGTGCACTGTTGACAGATGGCTGCATCTGTGTGATCTGTATGTAGCTGAACAGTAAAATCATCAGCTACACATCTTTAACAATTTTAAACTGAATATACATGGGCTAGCCAAAAGGAGACAATGCTACAATAAAAAACCAACACACGGTATAATTCTTTATAACAACTTGTTTATTTTGGAAATTAAATTTTGGCCACGATGTTGTTCAAGGGGTAACCTTATAATGCAATGAACTTCAAATAATTATAAAGCCATCTTGGCTATAATACATCACTCAAATTTACACTGTGTCCATCCAGACAATGCTGGACGACTATTCCCCACCGACCGAGGCCAATAGAGAAACCTTTGGCTGAGGTCCCCCCAACATCGCGGCCCTTTCAATTAAAGTTTGAAGTCCCATGTTGAAAATGTCCAGACCTATGTCTGACAAGTGGACTAAATCCTTCCTAAATAACCCCGGAACTAAACCTTCCAGCTCCAAGTGGCGGAAGGACACACCTCCCGAGGACACTAAGAAATTATGTATGGTCCTATTTAACCGTCTCCGAATCTTATCCAAATAAAATAAATTCCCAGAAGGGGACCAAAGGAGTCTAGGAACCATTTCGGAGAAGGCTAAATTGGTATTTGGAAACAAAAGTTTAATGGAATAAATATCCCTCTTCATTTCACAAAGGAGTTCCCATGTTTTAACTTTACCAACATCGTTTGCTCCAACATGAAGCACTAGAACTTGGGGAGAAGGCCAAATTGCGGATAATTGAATTAAGTGGTCTTTAAGATTACGCCATCTGAGGCCCCTAACTCCAGACCATAACACCTTAAAGATATTACTATCCAAATCTAAATTGTTCGTATAGATCCTGGATGCAGCCTGATTTTCAGCCCAGAAAATGTAGGAGTGGCCTACTATCCAGATTGTGCATACAGAAGAATCTGAAAATAGAAAATCACACAATTAATAATTCAGGGCGAACATAAATTTTATATATACTACTAACCCACCTACCAACCCGTTTTGACCTTCAGGAGAGAAACCCAACAAATTGGCTGTGGTGGCGGCCCCGATTCTAAACGAATGCGAAGAGAATCCGAGACCCCCGAGGTTGAGGCGCTTGAAACATGCGGATAGAACCACTGAGAATTGGTAACGAGTCAAAGGGGACAAATCCTGGTGGATAAAAAATGAACTGTTAGAGAAAGGCCTCACTGACATATAACTAGCCGTATGTGACACCGGGCAAATCAAGTTATTGGGGGATTTTCCTAGATATATCCACTGACCATTGCCCAAACCAAAAGTTTTGGACCGGCAGATAAACAAACTTAAGCAATCGGATTCCAACAACACATGAGAAAATAGCAGAAAAGATGAAGATGACCTGTTTTGCGCAGTAAGTTCTCCAACTCTGAGGGCACCAAAAAAGGTAACCGAAAAGGCTGCCCTGAAAAGCAGAAGTTCAAATTCGGCAAAACAAATCTCTTCTAATATAGATAGTAATTGGCTTAATAAATTAACTGAAATAGGACGTCTGGCATCCTGGGTAGGGTGTGAATTCTTGAAACCTTTGAGAACCTGGCTGACCTGAAAAAAGGAAGATAGGGCTGACAAACCTGCAAATTTTAGAAAAAAGGAAACACCAGCCAACACCTTGCTAATAGAGGCAGGCCTAAGACCAGACTGAATCATAAAGGACACAAAAGCTAAAGAGACATACGCGTTCACTTCCAATTCATCTATACTCCTGCTAGAGCAAAAAGAACACCATTTGGACCAGGCCAGACTATATTCCAGTCATGTCTTACATGCTACAGAGTTCCTAAGATGCGCAGAGATCAGTCCCAGATCAAGCCCCAGAGGAAATCCGGGCACTTGGTTCCACACTGATCCGTCGATGGGGCCAACTCCCGGAATCTCCGCAACTGTAAACGAGATAAGGCTTCAGCTATGTTATTATCAATCCCAGGAATATGCTTGGCTTTTAACCAGATATTAAATCTCATGCAGTGTAACACCAAAAAACGTAAAAGTTTGATAACTAGCTCTGATTTGGAAGAAAGCATATTGATAGCAAATAGAACACCTCTATCCGTATTAACAATAATCCTACGATTAACAAAGTGTTCTTTCCAGATCACAATAGAAACTATAACCGGGAATAACTCGAGGAGGACTATATTGTGCAAAATGTCTTGCTGCAACCAGCTGAAGTGCCATCTAGAGGCACACCAGTGGCCATCAAGAAAAGCGACAAAACCCGATGAACCGGCGGCGTCTGTAAAAAAGTTTAACTGAAAATCATTAGTAAAAGATTGCTGCCATACTGAGGACCCATTGAAATTACAGAGAAAAGAATCCCAAATTTTTAGATCTTCCTTAACACTCTTAGAGATGCGGATATGAGAACCAGGGTTCTTAAAACCTCTAATAGCTAGAGAAAAACTTCTGGAAAAAATTCTAGCTATGGGAATAACCCTAGCCACAAAAGCAAACAGACCCAAAAGGGATTGGGCCTCTTTTAATAAAACTTTGCGTTTTGACAAAAATAAGGAGATCATTATTCTCATACGGTGTAATTTATCCTCGGGCAATCTGAACTCCATTGACAATGAGTCAATAGTGATGCCCAGAAATTCTAAAGAGGATACAGGGAGTACTGTCTTCTCATGGGCAATGGGAATACTGAAGGAGTCACAAATATGAAAAAAAATTTTCAGCAATACCAAACATACTGGGAAGTCTGCTGGACCTAAAAATAAAAAATTGTCTAAATAATGCAGAATACCCCCGACAGGGGAACATTCAGACAGAACCCAATGCCAAAATTTTGAAAAGGACTCAAAATAAAAGCATGATAACGAGAAACCCATGGGCATACATTTATCAAAATAAAATTGGTCCTGAAAATGAAAACCCAGGGAATTGAATCTTTGTGGATGCACCGGTAGCAGGCGAAAGGCAGATTTGATATCTGCTTTTGCCAACAGCGCACCGCGCCCAAAGTGACGTAAAAGTTCTAGTGCTTCATCAAAGGAAGAGTATGACACTGGGGCTATAACCTCTGCAACCTCATCATTGAGTGAAGCATCCACAGGATATGATAAATGGTGAATAAGCCTGAAACTACCCCGCTCTCTTTTAGGAACAATGCCCAATGGGGATATGCGAAAATTTTTAAAAGGTGGGCAGGAAAAGGGGCCAGCTACTCTTCCTTCTGACACCTCTTTAAAGATTTTTTCTTGTACAATTTCAGGATGACACCTAGCAGAGCGCAAATTCTTAACCAAAGTGCATCCAGACCCTGAAAAGGAGGTAACCAAGAAACCGACCTCGAAACCATCAGATAGCAGCCGCGCCATCGTGCGGTCTGGATAGAGATCTAGCCACGGTTGCATGCTTAGCAGGCTCACTGGGGTCCTGGCCTTTTCCACCATTATCGCGTGGAAAGGATGGGAGGGAAGAAACTGATGATTTTTTGAAACATCTATTGGCAGAATGGTTCCCATTGCAGAAGGAGCACTCATGCCTATACCTGCAGTTAGATAAGAATCTGCACTGTCCTTCATTAAAGGCAAAACAGAAACCTTTACGAAAGGCATTTTGTGGGCTAGGCCCAGTTCTAGGTGTGAACTGCGGTTTTTGCGGAAGCATGAGATTCAATCATAAACCCACATCCTTACATCCCCATTGCAAGGAAGGGTGAACTGCTAATTTTTGCCTGAAATTCTCATCATAGGTATACCAGGCTGAACCGCCAAAATTACGAAATGCTTCAGAAACTATATCCACGTGTTGAAAAAAACCTGAGCATTTCTCAGGAAATTGTTCTCCCAACACGGATGCAAAAATGCAAAAGGCCTGCAGCCAGTTCTGAAAGGTTTTAGGTACGGCCCTGCGCCTATCCTCTTCTGTGCGCTCATCTGATTTCTTTTCAGATTTAACTAGAAAATCCTTGGAAGCTGGCAATAAAGACAACAGATCAACAAATTCACCTCCCCAAATTTTTTCTTTGACAGAAGTGGATAAGTGGAAGCCCAGCGGTGATATTTCACATGGCATAGGAGCCTTAAAGGAGGACTTTGCAACCATGGAATGCGCAGAGCGTGCAGAAGGCTTTACAGCTTTGCGAACCTGAACCGGCTTGCGGGCCATACCACCTGTATTATGTTTACAATTCTCACCCAGGGGGTTCTCTATCACATTATGCCAAATTGTACTTATGTCATCACTTTCATACTGTTGTAAAAAATTCTCAGCTTGCTGTGAAAAAGCACCATGTAACTGTGCCCCTTTTAAATCATCAATAGTATCAGCATCATACAAAGCACCAGAAAACTGTGCACCCTCAGCCTCCTCAGCAAAAGCACCAACCGTGTGTGCCCCTTTAAGCTTTTGCAACATACCAGATAATGATTTCACAAGAGCATTAAATTCAGTGACATTAACATCTGAGAATGTCTCACCAGCAGGCAGACTCCTATTTTGCTCACTTCTGGCCGCAGCAGCTGCAGACTGAGTAGCAGTATTTTCTTTCCTTGGAGGTGCATTCCTATGAGGAACGCTGCCAGCTCTCTCCTTTCCTTTGGGCTGAGAAGAAGCCTCCGTTCTCTGTCTCTTCTTTTTCCTCCCTGGCTGCTGGCGCGGACTGCGCATGACCGCTTCTGGCTCCTCCACCTTTTCTTGGGCTGTGGCATTCGATGGGTCGGGCGGAGTCTCAGCACGTCCATCCTCCAGGCACTGCATAAGCCACTCCTCACCTCCGGAGCCCTCAGATTTTTCTATGAGGCGGCGGAGCAAGCTTTCTCTTCTCTCAGGTGAGCGGGGCTTCATGCTCCTGAGTCCCGGTCTGGTTCCACAGGGTCTGCTTTTTAACGGCCGGACTGCCCCTTTTATCTCCTTCAGAAAGCGGGCTATGCAAACCGCCAATTTCCTCCAATCAGCTGCTTGTTGCTGTGCAGCAGATGCTGCTGCTGTAACCAATAGCAAACCTGTAAGAAACATAAGGAAACCTGCATCCCCTTTGAGCTCTCCCATGTTGGTCCTGCATATTGCATGGACCTGTCAGTATCTAAGACTGAAGCTTTGAACATTTCTCTACCCCCTCACATTGTATCCACTGTTCAGTCTAATTTCTCCTTTCATTGGTAAATAAAATCTATCAAATATAGTCTGTTACTAACTAAAATAAGGAGGTCCTTAGAAACTTGGCACCATTTACAAATCCCCTGGTTTGGGCACATTGATATCTTAAAGATGGATTTCCTTCCCAAATTATTATATCTTTTCCAAGCCATTCTTATTAATCTACCAATGACGTTTTTCGCACCTTACGCTCCCTTACACTACAGTTTATATGGCAACATTATTTATCTAGACTGAAACACAAACTTTTGTGTACCCCTAAATTAGAAGGTGGTACTGGGTTACCAGATTTTTAAATATACCATGCACCCTATTTTCTCGATTGCTTGACTGGTTTCCTCATCCATTAATGATGACCTCTTCAGTGGTTGAGTAGGATATGTCCCCAGTGGACCTGCGGGCCCTCCTATGGGGTTATGGTGCTACGTTTCGCTCCATGTCATCGCTCTATCCATTGTCAATTGCTGCCCTGTCCGTCTGGTACCGGCGTTGTGGGCTTTATGCACTTTCAACGGAACCTAGCACTTTGACCTTCTTATTCGATAACCCAGCCTTATCGGATAGTATCAGAACTTGTGTTTAGCACATGCGGGCAGACTTCTTCGCCTATGGCCTGCTCGTTTATGCATTCCTCTTTCGTACCCAGGCTGAGGGTAACAGAGCACTCCCGGACTGGTTGACAACCTTAAGTTTGAATAAATATTGTAAATCACTGCATGATACAGGAAAAGTGCACAGGCCCTTAAAGGCCTATGAAAGGTTGTTTTCTCTCTCAAAAATCCCCTGCCATACACTGTCACTATTTTATAAAGATATTGTAGCTCATACGCATTGTGAGCTTCCCATGTATACAATACTTTGGTCCAGGGACTTAGAAATGGAAATACCCCCGAAGGATTGGCATACATCATTCTTGTTTACTCATAAATTCTCAATCTCCTGTTATACGCAGGAGAAACATTTCAAGTGGCTTTCCCGGTGGTTGAAAGACCAAGTCACTATAAATTGGATCTTTCCTGATTCACCTGACACCTGTTGGCACTGTCAATGAGCAAGAGGAACCTATTTGCACATATGGTGGGGTTGTGAACATATCGGCCCCTTCTGGAAATGTATCGTCCAAATATATAACAAAATCTATGACGAGTCGCTCACCCTTTACCTAAGACAGCTCTTTTATCTATATTACCAGGGTCTGTGAAGTCACAGAAGTCTAGCCTTCTTGGATTTTTTTCTCCCAGCAGCACGTCAGCTTATCTCCAGATTGTGGAAGACGGACACTACTCCTCCCTTAAGTCTATCGGTGAACCTCATCAATAAATACTATGCTCATGGAAGTGATGCAAGCTAGAGCAATGGGCAACTGGGAAAGACATAATAAGCTGGGGTATATCTTCTATTCATTACTCAAACTCAGATAAGTTTAAAAAAACATTCTTCTTTTTTAGATAATGTTTTTACGATTTGATCATAAGATGTATGATTGACCTTTGGGGATTGTTTAATCCTTATAGCTCATAACATTTCGATTTACTTGGTCTCTTTTCCTATCCCTCTTTTTCTGTTTCTTCCTATTTTCTCTGTTTCTTCTTCCCTTTTTGCTTTTCCTGATTTTGTTTTGATATGACTTGGTGATAAAATTAGCATATATAGTGTCTATAACTCTATTGTACTTCAGGTTCTATTATGTATATGATATATTTTCCCTTACAAATTACTTCTTCTCATATCTTGAAAATACTAATAAAAATATATTCAACTTAAAATCATCAGCTACATACAGATTGCTGACAGGCTGTAGCAATCCCTCTATCCCCCCTCACTGAGCTCTCACTGAGCTCAGGAGGAGTGCGGACACAGAGGCACGTGCTTCTATTTACATTGGGTGATGGCTGTAATTGGACACAGCCATCACATGATCAGGAGGATCAAACAGAGAGCCCATATCCCGATTCTGAGAACAGTCATTGCATTAGATTTTCATGAATGAAGGTGGGTTTGAGCTAGCTCCTGAAGTGGGGAAGGCAGTATCATGGTGTGTCTTAATGAGGTCAGCTAGTGAACTACTTCCTGTGTCATACTGGTTTTCACAACCTAAGAGATGTCCAGGAAGTAAAAGTTCCCCATAGATCAGACTGAATGCTGAGATAAGTGCTGGTGTGAGAAATTATAGCAAAAGAGGCACATTAATGATATATTGCTACACAGGGAAGTCGGAATTTAGAAATAAAAGGTGAATTTAGTCTTTAAAACAAACAACAAATCAATATTTTCCTTAATCTGTGCTTATGAGAAAGTGTTAAATTAGTGTAACCACCAAAATAAAACCCTAAAATACCCTGCTGCTGCATTATAAACCCAAAACAAAATGACAATTAAATAAACCCATACTCACTATGCAGCGCTCCAATAAGAATATATATGTGCAAATAAAAAAATAAAATTAAGTGAACTGTACAATAAATAATAATTGTAATTAACTAACTGATATTTTCAATTCAGAAATAAACGTTTTAAATAAATCAATACTACAAAGTGATATTGTGCTAAAAGTTAATGTAATACAATGTAATAAAATAATATCAAGTCCCTAATTAAATTTCTATTTCCAAAGTACTCTGTCATTGTGTCTTCTTTTTACACATTACCATGCTCACTCTGTGCTCATTGACCAACGCCTCTTAGACAACAACTCACCAAATCAGCATGCCTCTCCATTTCTAGATTGTGGCTAGAAACACAAATCTATTGCGCTAAATATGAATAAGATAAAAAGAGAAGCAGCTAACACTAAAGTGCTGGATACAATAACGTAATATAAAGAAGAGGTGTAGCGCTAATAATCATATGCAAAGTTCATAAATAGGAAAAAGTTCCAAACATAAGAAGAAAGTGAAGTTAATTCGAGCCATCACCATCAGGGAGAAACAAAAACTTCAATTAAATGAGATCCACCATGGAGGGAACTTCAGAAGAGGGTAGAAATGCCATCACCATCACCCTCACTAACTGACCCTTACCATCAGTGTATGGGTTATACACATGAGTAGTAATCAAGTGATGAAACCGATCCTCCTAGAATCTGAAGCAATCCCCTGCTCGTGTAATCCCAAAAACAATCAATTGCCTTCTGGATCAGATGGAAATCCTAGGGGACCTTCCACTTACATAGATGTATAGCAATTTGAGAGCCATGTACATGTAGGGAGTATAAGAGGAATGCTCATTGTGCAAAAATCCAGAAAATCAACAGCACCTCCTCTTTGCTAAAGAGGGACCACCTTTTTTCTACTCTCTTCTGAAGTTCTCTCCATGGTGAATCTCGTTTAATTGAAGCTTTTGTTTCTCCCTGATGGTGATGGCTCGAATTGACTTCACTTTCTTCTTATGTTTGGAACTTTTTCCTATTTATGAACTTTGCATATGATCATTAGCGCTACACCTCTTCTTTATAGTTCTAGATTGTGAAAATTTTATTTATCTTGTCTGACAGGATTTGTAAGGAATTGTAGGTTAAGACCCTTCACCTCGTAAAACACATTTGCCCTGATAGGGAAATAACATATTCCCTTGGTAGTGTAGACCTAATATCCTAAACTATGTGCTGCCTGTTAATGAAAATCAGAGTTCCCAAATTACCATATGGGGATGGGGATATGGGGATGGGGATATGGGGATGGGGAAGTTGCATGTCACATGGACAGATCAGTTATGTCTCCTAAATCTGGTGCAATTTTGGTTGAACAAACTGCTTGCTACTCACTACCTGTCATGTTCCTATTTAGTTAGAGAGGCTGAACAGAAAATGGTAAAATGAAGGAACTGGTGGTTCTATGAAATATTATTTTGGAATTAACTAGTTATACAATTGAAAATAACTATTGTAGACATTTGTATACTTTTTGTGGCTACAATCAAAATGTGTACTTCTGCATCACCAAATGAAAATGGTTATAAATATTTTATAACAAAATAATAACAGAAAGAAATAACACATAAAATGTATTTTAAGTGGAAGGTTTTAAATGAACTAATATGACTTGAGCACAATTTAGCTTACAAGGAACAGATACTTACAAGGCTATGGTGTTTCAGGTTTCAGGTGTTACAGTAAGCTCTGGCTTAGCCTCCCCTGGCTTATCTGGCTTATAACTGTAGCAATACTCACGGTGGAGCTGCTGGTTTAAACGGGCCTGTCCTCTTTGCTCTACACCCTTCTTAAATTGTTCACTCCCATTGACACAACTGTAGTGCAGTGTTGAAATAATATGAGCATTAACTTTAACCCACAATATACACTTACACTTAGGATTAACTCTACCTGGGTAGGTATTGGTAGCTCCACCTGTAGGAGAAATGCACACAAACTCCAATAATGACCAAAAATAACTTCTTTCTTTGAATAAGTAATATATTTATATAAAGAGTTATTTCAATAAATATACTATCGCATCAACGTAGTGCGATAGTATAAGGAATGATATGACAATCAATGACAATCACAGAAATATATATATATATATATATATATATATATATATATATAAATATATATATATGTATTAGTATGAATCTATACCCGGGAGCTCCCCCTGCTTTAGACTTTAAAGTCACTATACTAAAATGCAGGGCCCTGCAATGAAAAAGGCAGTCCAGACGTCTTCAGTCTTCGCTAGCTTTTATAATTGTAATCTGTATAGAGGGTTCCTCCTGGGTGTTACGTAGTGTAATATAACACACTAAAACAATTGTAATCCAAATGAGTGACTAGGTGTCTTTATATGAAGAAACAAATCATCTAACATCCGCTCTTGAATGCTGAAGTCTATTTGGATGTAATACTTCAGACTTAACTTGTTCCGTGGGACTATTAGTCCCAGCAACACTCTGTACAGTTCTAAAGATGTGTGTGTAATACTCAATTAAACTTCTGGGTATTAACCCTCTCACCACACGGGATCCAGGCAGGTGGATGTCTCTGGTTCAGCAGTTCTCAGTTCCGTAAAGAGGCACCACCACGCCATCACACTGTTCCGTCACAAACGACCGGGAGTCCTCGGTTAACTCCCCACGGGTCCTCTGGAACAATCACGTCTCTTGTCCGGCTCACTGCGATGCGATCGCAGGATACTACAGCTGCTCCTTCCCAAGGTAGGCCGCAACCCTGTGGGACACACACACCCACAGAGCCCTGCTGGCAGGCCACGCGTCCCAGGAACAAGAGAGCTAAAATGGCCGCTGCTTACCCTTTTATATCCTCCCACAATTCAGTTCAGTTCTGACTTTGTCCAGGAGCATTGTGGGTGGGTCAGAGCTACAGTTCCGAAGTAAACAATGAATCACTTCCATGTCACTTAATCCTGAGATGTAAACTTACTGTACCTTATCAATTATCCACAAGATGGCACTAACACAACTATTGTACTGAATAACACACATAGCACTAGAAACAACAGTTGTCAGTGCTACATAACATACTTGAGATTTTTCTGAAGTCCTGAAAAAGGTGATCAAAGTCACCAAAGTCCACCTGTAACCCTCCATTTCAAGACAGCTTTATCCATAAATTTTAAAACTCTAAAAACTCATTCTAACATCTAAAAATAAATCTTGTCTTACATACACCAATTAGTGTTCATAAAATGTTTCTCTTCTTTGCCTACTGTGAAAAGGAAAAAAGGTTTATGTGTTATGTAATACAGTTGTGCTGCAATTAATTTAATTTAACACGAGAAAGGTAATAAAAGCCGACTTATGTACAGTATGTTGAACAAAACATTTTGTAATATGCAAGAAACCATAACATGTTAAATGGAATCTGTCACAAGGAGGAGTGTTCGGACATGCAGACTTTCTCTAATTAGACAGAGTAACTCATTTCTGCAGAGTTTTCCTGTGTCTGGATTAATACTGTAATGTAATACAGAATATACTCCGGACATAGTCACATTAAATAATTATTTGCAGTGCCCATGCACACAACAGTGTACTAATATATACACTTTTTTTTATAATGTCAAAGACGTAAATAATAGTTTCAACACCACTAAGTGTCCAATTCTAATTGCTTAAAAATGGAAACATTGGATTAAAATTTAAAAATCATCAACACATAATTTTAATCTGCTTTTAAACAATGTAATCTTGCTTTGTACTATATATATATAATTTTCTGATTTTAAAGTAAACCTAAACAAAAAGTGTTACTGACACCAAAGATATTCAAATGTGTACTCCCAGCAAGTTGTTAAATATGTGCTTGCCGCAATGTGCACACCAATAACATTATAGAACAAAGAGTGATAGCAACACTAAGGAAAAAACAAATCTAAATCCTAACAATTACTGAAATGTAACACAGTATTAGTGCCAACAATACATTAAAATACACCATGCAAAAAATAATATATCATAAACCATTCCAATTTATTAACCTGCTCCAATAGTGTCCATAAATTCAATGTAGTGCTCCAAGTCCACTCATTGATCTTGATGATAATACAGTGCTCCAGTGAAACAACACTGCACACAAAGTGAAGTGATCGCCAAGCATCCCCCCCCCTTAGTGAAAGACTCACCAGAGTCTGTAATTTTTATATCAGGTCTTCCAAGGTGGCTTCCGTACCCTGATATATTGGAGCACGTTAAGATATTGGAATAGTTTTTGATACATTATTTTTGCATGGTTTATTTTAGTGTATTGTT
Source organism: Lithobates clamitans (assembly GCA_037952925.1). NCBI lineage: Eukaryota > Metazoa > Chordata > Amphibia > Anura > Ranidae > Lithobates > Lithobates clamitans. The sequence continues at coordinate 1,052,896 of JBBGZY010000244.1, read as the reverse complement.
GACACTAATATTGTGTTACATTTCAGTAATTGTTTAGGTTTCATGGTTTTTCCATAGGGCTGCTATTACTCTGTTGTATAACTTGAAAGTATTCCTGCCATGACAGAACTACAAGGGTTATTTTTGGCCTCTATTCTAGACACTAATAGCACATTGGCAAATACTTTTGATATACTGAAAGAAAGTTTGCAACCAATGATATCAAAACTGTTGATCTGTGTACTTATTCTGTCACAATCAGAGGTCAGGCTCGAAAACCAGTTACTATAGCAGAAGTGGGACCACTACCGACAAGCAGGATAGGTACACAGGCAGTCACACATGTAGATTTCATGGGCTCACCTGAGGTGTGGAGTCTAAGTACTAACGTGTTAGTACGTGCAGTCCATAGAATCGCCCCACCAGGTGGTGAGCAAGCTGGGGTCCAGTAACGCAAGGATTAAACAGAAGCGTAGTCAGTAAACAAACCAAAGTTCAGTAACTGCAGGTTGGGATCAGGCAGAAGTGTAGTCGAGGAACAAGCCAAGCGTCGTAACAAATGGTCGCAAAATATGGATGGCAGCAGGGAAGACAAGAGAGTGATGCTGGATGAAGAGAGCACAATAATTTTGCAAACTGGAAGTGCAGAGACATGGCTTAAATCAGGAAGTTCATGGGAGGAGCAAAGAGTTCACGGTTCAGCAGAAGTCAAGTCACAAGGCAGGGTTGTCCAATGGATCAAACAGGGTGCTGTCCAGTATCTCGGGTAGCTCAGCCAGAGGAATCATTGCCAGAAACAGCAGAGGTCCCAGGTTTAGGATTCAAGGTCCAGGCCCTGGCATATCTGGGTTTGGGCTCAGAAATTACCAATGTTTTCAGAAGGAGGTCAACAATAATATATGTATTTCTCCTATCATGTGTTTAGAATGTTACTTGTTCATGTTCAAATTCATTTTAATAGTTTGTCTTGCTGTTTTTTTAACATTTTTTACTTGTGTTTTCAAAAAAATTTTTTACAATAAAACATAACAAAAATATTACTGCTCATAGATCTTGTAGAAATAAATAGTAATAGCTATGGTAACAATATGGGATCCCACATGAAAGTTGGTTAACCATGTTAGAAAATATTAAACATTTGACAAAAAGCAGAAATAAGTATTACATGTAGGCATGAGATATCCAATATACTAAATTCTGCAAACCCTGTAGTGGTACACAGAAAAAATTGTTTGGAGACTGTCCAGTTGAGTTTTTAGTGTACAAGAAGGGAAAAAGGGACAGGTAGGATAGGGATGGGTAGGGGTAACGAGAGAGAGAGAGATACCTAAAAAATTTGAATAACATTATCTCCAAAACTGTGTCCCATAATATTTTGTCTAGAGAATGTGGGTTCTACTTTCATTTTAGTTGTCTTGTGTGTCAGGTAGAAGATATAATTAACTCTTGAATTCTCACACTAAATTAACTGGAGCTATGAGCAATCTGACAGGAGTTGATTCACTGTTCATCTCTTAATAAGATCTGTAATTCCTTCTTCCATTTTTGTTTAAAGCTGGGGGCCAAAGGGCAAAAAGAGTCTGTTAGTGTCAAATAAATCAAATAAGATATTAAGTGAGTATTAGAGCCTTTGTGAGGATTAGTTAGGAAGTGATGAATTTGGAGATAAATCTACTAAGGAAGATTTGGTGTGTCAATCTGACTCAGTATTCCTGTTTAGGAATAAAGGTTCCCTTGGTTGTTATGCCAAACATTTAATTAATTCATGAGTAACGCCAGGTGGAAAATTTGGAAAATCTGTATTGCCTATTAACCACTTCAGCCCCAGAAGGTTTTACCCACTTCCTGACCAGGCCATTATATGCGATATGGCACTGTATAGCTTTAACTGACAATTGCACGGTCACGTGATGATGTATCCAAATAATATTTATGTCCTTTTTTCCCCACAAACCGAGCTTTCTTTTGGTGGTATTTGATCACCCATGCGGTTTTTATTTTTTGCGCTATTAACAATAAAAAACTGACAATTTTGAAAAAAAAACAATATTTTTTACTTCTTGCTATAATATATATCCAAAAAATAAATTAAAAAACAAACAAATGTCTTTATCAATTTAGGCTAATTGGTAAAAAAATACCAATTGGCATATATTGATTGGTTTGCGCAAAAGTTATAGCGTCTACAAAATAGGGGATTGATTTAGGGACTTTTTTTTGTTTTTACTGGTAATGGCGGCGATCTGCGATTTTTAGCGGGATTGCGGTGGACAAATCTGACCCTAAGTGACACTTTTTGGGACAAATGACACCAATACAGTGATCAGTGCTAAAAAATGCAGTCTAATGCCCCGTACACACGGTCGGATTTTCCGACAGAAAATGTGCGATCGGAGCGTGTTGTCGGACATTCTGACCGTGTGTGGGGTCCATCGGACATTTTCCATCGGATTTTCCGACACACAAAGTTTCAGAGCAGGCTATAAAATGTTCAGACAACAAAATCCGACCGCGTCAATTCCGACCGTGTGTGGCCAGTTCCGAGGCACAAAGTGCCACGCATGCTCAGAAGAAATTCCGAGACGGAACAGCTTGGTCTGGTAAAATGAGCGTTCGGAATGGATACAGCACTTTCGTCACGCTGCAATGTTTTAAATAGTTTAATACAGCGCACTCTGTTCATCTTTATAATGTGAGTAGTTTTATTGCTTATATTCACACAGACTTCTCACAAACTTCTTTGTTTATTCTTTTTCGGGATTCCCTCAATATATTTTGATTTGTCGCATCTGACCAAATTTCTTTTTGGTTGATTTTAAATTTATTTTTTTATTTTTTTCAAGGCTGTTTTTGTCTTTTTTTTGGGTTTGTGTTTTTTTCAAGGCTGTGTTTTTATTGTTTTTTTTTGTGTTTTACTCCATAATATTTTTGTGTGTGTTTTGTGTGTCCAGTTACCACAACACCATTGATATCTTGTATTATTTAATCTCAAGGAGGTTGCTTGGTTTTGGTGTCTCTTGTTAATTTCACATTGTATTTTTAAATGTACCTGCCTCCTCACAAACTGTCCTTTTTGAAGGAAAACACACATAGGCGAGTATAATTGAAACAAAAACTCCTTTATTAAGGGCTCAGAACCAAACAAAGAGGGAAGGCAACGCTGGAGAAACAGCAGAAATTGGCGAAGCCTTTGACCCCCAGGGCACACATCAATTCTTTTCCAGCAAAATTGGTGGCTTGAGGAGTCCATATCTAAGGGAGTGCAGTCTGGTCCAGAAGTCCCAGAGATTCTGAAAGCAGCAGATGACATGTATGTTCCCAGGCTATGGTACTACAAGAGGCTGCATATTTTGCCAGACCAGCCTAAACCCAGGCCATCACTCTCTGGTCTGTCTTCCACGCTGTGGCTCTGGTGTTGGAGATGTAGCAGGAGGAGGAGTAGGACCTGAAGGAGGAGGAGTAGGAGTAAGACCTGGGGGAGGAGGAGGAGGAGGAGGACCATGTGTGAGGTCACAAATGTGGGTTGCACATGTTATTTGGCCCCTCAACCCCTTATTGATAGCTTCCAAAATTAGGAACTCACGCAGGAGTCGTTGGCCCTCCTCCATCCGCATCATTTTGCAGGCAGTTATGCCAGCAAAGTCCTCCTCCACAGTGTGGGGGGTTCTCAGGGCCTCTGTAGCCTTCCAAAAGAGGCCTATGGCAGCCTCTTCCAGGTTACTCCTCTTCCTGCCACTTTGTCTTTGAAGGTGTAGAGGAGGGACCTGGATATCCACCTCCTGGCTAAGACTTCCCTCTGTATGAAAAAGGGACATGGTTTTAGTTTTTGCTTCATCAATCACAATCATAAATTAGTACTCCTAACTAACATCTAGTTAACATCATTGATTGGACAACCAGAAATATTTAGAGGAATGCTGTACCTGGCTCAAGCTGGGCCCCTCCACATGTTGCTGCCTGGAAGGCCCAGGTTGGGCGTCAGAAGCCTCAACTGGGGGGGAAGGAAGAGTAGAGAGTGCTGGCCTGGGTTTAGTCTGACCTGCCAGAAAATGCAGTCTGTCATAGTACCACAGCCTGGGGACATAAATGTCATCTGCAGCTCCTGATCTCTGGGAATTCTGGACCTTCTTGTGCTCCCTTAGGGCCACCAATTAGAACCTTCAAATAGGTCATGTCTGCCGTGGGGATCACCGTCTTCACATATTCCAACAAATTATCCAGCGCTGCCTTCCTCTTTGTTTGGTTCTTATATTCAGGGTGGTTTATCTGCCACAGACAGGGCAGCTCCCTGAACATATCAATGAAGATTGGCATAAAGTCTTTATCTTTCAAGATATCCATTTTCACTGCAAGACACAACACAAGACAAACTCTAATGTCAGCCTAAAGTCTTCTAAACTTGTGCAAATACAGGCCTCAATATAGAAGCAGTATAGGCCCAATGTTAAATCTTACCTTCGCTATCACGATCGGCGCCTCCATCACTCCTTCCTCCGCTCACAGATCGTACGTACTACGCACGCGTGTTACGCTTTATAGACACTGCGCATGTGTGAAACTCCGCCCACCCCTGACGTTCTTTCTAGTCTATTCCCCGCCCCATCTCGTTCGTCGCAGTGGGGTAAGAGCACATGGTGGAGACAAAGCAGGTGTCAGATACTTACACCAACGAGGAGGAGGAGGAGGAAAGGCCGGAGGCGGAAACGTCCCGATCCACAAGGAGACGATTTAAGGCTTCAAATATGTCCTTTGGGGAGATGTTGGAGATGGTCGACATAATGAAGAGGGCTGACTATGATGGAAAGTATGGACCTTACCCCAACCCCAATGTCAGAAAGGCCAATATCATGGCGAAAGTGGTCAAGAGCCTGCACCGGAATTTCGGGGTACAACGATCGAAAGATCAGCTCAGGAAGCGGTGGTCATACCTAAAATTAAGAGAGCATGAGCAGTACAGAAAGATCCGGAGAGTGCTGCAAAAAAGTAAGTAGTTGTGCTGTGTTCCTATTCTTTTTATGTTTATTACGTTCGTGCTGCTCCATGTGCTTTTCTTAACTGTTGTCCAGTTTAAAATGGCAACTTTCATGTTCATGGGCACATTATTTGTTTGTATCAAACATTGTTCGTTCGGCCTAGAAAACACCATGGTTTTGTCCATATGCATTTGGCCTGCTTGTCTGAAACTAATTTGGTTGGGTAGATGGGTTTGTAACTAGAATGAAATGAAAACTAGATTCTGTGTAAGGAGAGGACACTCAGCAGCAGTTTTCACATCTGGACGCTGGAGCACTAGTGTGGGACACAAGAACACCCTTTTTATTAGGGGGCCCACACAGGTATTCCAGTGTATACTATAGGGGTGTCTCCATCTGTGAAGCTTGTACAAGACAGGTAAAGTATTCAAGCTTGACAAAGGACAAGAAAAATGCTACATCTTGGAACTCTGGCCACAAAAAAATATGTACCCCATTTTCAAACAATGTTTCATATTTATAGTTCTGCCATCAAATATCTGTGTGCTAAGTATACCATTTTTTTTAACATAGGGGAGAAAAGACTTGGAGGACACCCCTCATCCGAGGAGACCAGAGACCCCCCACCTCTGGAAGAAGGGGAAATCCACCCAAGACAAACAGAGCAGGAGGAGGAAGACGTGGTGGAACTTGGCACCACAACAGGTGAGTGTCTGCGACCACAGGCTCAGGTAAGAGATGGATGCCGGCATATTTATAATACATGTTTTTTTTTTGGTTTCTATCTTTTTAGGTGGTCGTGATGTTGTGGATCCAGATCTTTTCACCTCGGAAAGTGCACAGATCCTGATTAGGGAGATCATGGGGTGTAATAGGGACTTGGAAAACATCAAGAAAAACGTCAATGATGTTCTTCTGAAAAAGAAGAACATCATTGATGTTTTGGGGAGAGTTTAAAACCCCTCCAAATCCCTTTGTTTTTTGGTGTGCTACAACTTTTTAAAATTTTTTGTCAAATTGTAGAAAAGCCAAATTTTGAAGAGGCACACAGTGTGTCAACATGTGCTATCTGCCATCACGGGAGATCAATGGATGTGTTTTGGGGGTGCAACCCCTTCCTCAATAATAAAGTAGCTGAGAGGAAGGGGTTGCACCCCCAAAACACATCCCTTGATCCCCCGTGATGGCAGGTAGCACATGTTGACATTTGGCTATTTGTGTGCATCTTCAAAATTTGGCTTTTCCGGGGGTGACTTCACCCCATCTGAATGCAATATCAAACACAGTTTCTAAATACTCATGTGTGATATTGCTTTCAAGTTCTACCAAATGTGAACTTTGTAAGTTCAAGATTTGTGTCTTTCTTGTTGGTTTTAAACATGCCTGTTTTATCTTAAATGGACATTTCTACTTTTTCTAATGTGACCCCAAAAATTGTTATACAACAAACATGTTGGTTTGTTTTAAAAACCTTTTCTAAATGCACATGTGATTGTGCAGGTATTCAAAAGATTGTTAATCAAGAATGTGTGGATCGTTGTCTCAACGCTTCAACACTTTTGTGGTGCTCTAATTGCTGTTTTCTGTGACAATGGGTGTTATTTCCTAAGGGCAAATCCACTTTGCACTACAAGTGCAGTTTCAAGTGCACTTGTAGTGCAACGTGTCTTTGCCTTTAGTAAATAACACCCAACAGTGCTTTGTAAGGTTACACAATCATGCCATTTTAAGGACTCACCACATTTCTGTCAGGGTCAGCTAAAAAAAACACAAGCAGTAAATGTCACCAAAGATTTGCTTATTTTTTTTATTTGAAAAAGGTTTTACACATTGTCTGGCATATTGATAGCCCCCCTACCCGCAAAGAATTCAAGGTATCTTAGCCGGACATCATGGGCACTCAGGGGTGGCAAGCCAGGACGGCCACTTTCAAGCGCCATCAGGGTTGGTTCATTTTGAATTCCGGCCTCAGGCCCAACTGAGCCAGCATAGTTGGCAGAATGTTGCCGTAAAAAGTTGTGTAGAACACAGCACACCAGGATAATGTGATTCAGTTTGCACTCCGCCATATGTATGGGTGTAAGAAATAGGCGGAACCGGCTGGCCATGATTCCAAATGTGTTCTCCACCACTCTTCTGGCTCTGGCCAGCCGGTAATTAAAGATGGTCCCCCAGCGCAAAAGCTTCATCCGCAACGAAGATGAATGGGAGTCCTTCCACATTGTCTTCTGGAGATGGCAAGTCCAAGCTGCCATTCTGGAGACACCTGTAGAACTCTGTCTAGGCGATGACTCCACCATCAGACATCCGGCCATTCTTCCCCATGTCCACATACAGAAATTCATAAGTAGCCGACACCACCGCCAACATCACAATACTATTGAACCCCTTATAATTATAATAGCACGACCCCGAGTTGGGTGGTGGGATGATGTGGACGTGTTTCCCATCAATTGCCCCTCCGCAGTTAAGAAAGTCCCACCGCTGGGCAAAGTGGGAGGCCATAGTCTGCCATTCCTGTGGCGTGGAAGGAAACTGTGGAGTAAAACAAAAAAATAGCCTTTTTGCACATAAACATGGAAAGCAGATTAGACACAAACATTCTTGGCCAACATCAATATACCATTTATTTATTTTATGGGAATTTTTAAAGACCAAAGTAGAAGGTACACCTATCAGATCCCCCCCCCCCCTCTCATGGGCCATTTCGAACATTATAGGGGGGGGAACTCTTGGACAGGTAACCCTCTCCACTTCATTGAGAGATGAATGCCTATATAATGTGTATTACTTTGAACAGACCCTCCTTAGTTACACTATTGGCAGCCCACTGGACAGGTAAGAAGTGTCATATTACAAAGATATAAATACACACTGTACACATTTTAGCACCTTTGGACATTCTGCTATTACCTATCAAGATAATAATAGTATACCAAAACTTTAAACAGTACCATTTGAAAGTATACAGGCAGGCCCTTGCACTACATGCTTTGGGGAATTCATCCATAAATCGGAGCACAGAAGAGATGGGTATAGTGTGTATGGGTTTGGCAACGTCAGCAGATAAATGACTGAGAATAGATAGAGAATTGGTATCAGCTGACTTAGCAGTTGGGGGGAGGGAGGGTTCAAAATGATTTGGGGACCCCCCAAAAAAAAGCCTCTGGCACTCTGCCTGAATTTGAAGCACCAATCACATTTCAAAACATTTTAGGGGTGTTTGGGGTAAAGCACTACTATGGAGCTGATAAAATACATTGTTAAGTGACTACATGAGGTGAATATAGGGCAGGAGACCATGCTGGGGAGGTAAGTGAAGGCAAATATGTATGAAGGACAACAAAAATAATTACATAAAAATCCAGCATGCATGAGGACAAAGGGGCCATTCACAGCATATTACAATCATGGTAATTAGGGAATGAGGAAAGAAATACCATATATTAGCAAACATTACATACAATAAAATGTAATATTAAAGGATAAAAATCTTACCTTAATATACTCCTTCTGCAGGACCTGGATGATGGCAGAACAGGTCTCTGGGATAATAATCCCCAGAGCCTGGGGGGAGATGCCTGTTGAGAACTTCAAGTCCTGCAGGCTTCTTCCCATCGCCAAGTACCGCAGGGTGGTGATGAGCCTCTGCTCCGGAGTGATGGCTTGCCTCATGTAGGTATCCTGCCTGCTAATATAGGGGGTCAGCAAAGCCAACAAATGGTGAAATACGGGGTCCGTCATCTGGAGAAAGTTCCTGAAATCATCAGGATTATTGTCACGAATCTCACGGAGCAAAGGCATATGACAGAACTGGTCACGCTGAAGCAACCAATTCTTGGTCCATGAACTCCTCCCCACCCTGTTCATGGACTGGACTTGTGTCAAGGTCAGGACCCCAACACCAAGCCCCCACACAGCACGAACTCTACGAGGAGTATACATTTAATAATGTTATAGGCCTGTAGCTTGTCCTTTTTATGTATGACAACAATTTGTGCTTCCAGTGTTTGGGAAGGGGCGCAGAGTCCCAATGTCTAAACTATTAAATGCTTTCAAGAAATGAGGTGTTAATATAGTTTCAAGCACCTTATAAAATGTAAATAAAGCTGTTGGGGCCTGGGCATTTCCCTGGCTTGAGCTGTTTGAGAGTCTCATGAATTTGTTTAGCAGAAATCACAGTTTCTAAGGCTTGTCTCACTTTGTGTATCAGCTTAGGCATACTTGCTCTGTTTAAGAACTCTGTTATACATATAGGTGAGACACTCATTCAGAGTTTTGTACAATTGGTTTTTAAGTTTTGTATAGGGATGTGTAGTAATTCCTAAAGCTGTTTGCTATCTTTTGTGGGCAATGAGTCAATGAGTTTTTCTTCCTCTATTTGAAATCACAGAAAAAAAAACCCTTGTGCTCTTACGCTCTGCTCTCTAGCAAGCATTTTTTGCCACATTTGTTAGCTGATTCATAAAAGTGACAGCTTCCATATGCAAAGACTCTCTGAATTTTGTATGAGAGAAGTTTTAAGTATTCGTGCCTAAGATTAGTAAGCTCTGTCAGCATTTGTGTCGCCAGTGAGCGTTTGTGTCCAGGTAGGCAATTTTATCTTGCAGAGAGTTTAAGAGTGCTTATTTTTCAGAGAGTTTAACACAACATTTCTGTGCTTACCAAATGTTCGTGGGGAGAACCTTGGGTGTATCATTTTTTTTGAAAAATGTGATATAGAGTTTTGTACTTGCTGTAACTGTTGGGTCTGAGTTAGGGTTCAGAGTCCAGTTCCAGGGTTTAAAATGAGACAAGGAGAGTTTAACTGTCATCATGTTTGGGGCATGATCAGTCAGTGTAATAATTCCCTTATTTTGTCTTATGCTGTTTAGGTAGATTAGGTTGAGATATAAATATGTAGTCTATTTTTAAGTATTTACAATGAAGATGATAGAAATATGTGTAATATATGCCTATTGTGTGCACAGTGCACCATGAGTCTATTAGCGCTCTCATTTTGCATTTAATTTGCCTTGTTGTTGAACCTTGAAGGTTAAAGCCCAGTTGCAGCTTAGGAAAAAGTTGAATACATTGAATTCCCACGATTTATTAAAAATAAAAAATCAACTACAGCTGCTAAACTCACCTCCTCTCTGACTTTGCTCTCCACAAACTCACCAATCCAGGGGTTCTGCAATGCTTCCCTTCAGACCATTTCCTATGAGACAAAGGTGTCAAGGCTCTACCCCCTTATACTGAGCTCACTAAAATATGCTACAGAGAGTGGCACCAGCACTAGTGGAGGAAAAAATAGTGCAAAAAGAACCTGTGACATCATTGAAAAAAAAACACTTGGAAAAAAATGTACTGTATGTATGTATATTTTTTTTTTGTAAAAAAGTGAGGGTGTTCTATAGAGGAGTGGGGAGCACAAGCCCAAAATGTAAATTTAAAGGGAATCACTCAAGCATTTGCAAAAATAATGTAAAAATGTATGCTCTTATATTGGTATAACAGTGCACCCTTTTTCGTTTTCTAATTAATTACTTACCTACCCCAGAGTAAAAGCATTTATTTTGTATCAAGCTCAATGCCAGTATCTTTCTGTTATCAGCACTGAGATAAAGCAGAAAATAAAATAGCCCCTGTGGGTGCATCCGGTCTGACATTGCACTGACACTTCTGCTTTGGGAAGGAAAAAATACTGGAAAGCAGTTATGAAAGAATTAAAAGAATTAGAACAGCTTTGCTATTATAGCACTTTGAAGCCTTATCCCCATGGGGCATACAACACCATTTGCCCATTTGCTAGCTGTATTTACCCACAAGGAGATACACAGGTGTTTTATGCATCCCTCTGCACGCAGACCCATTGATGCCAATTGGGATGCACTGGCCATGCATCCTTATGTGGGTAAACCATTTTCCAGTTTTTTTTTTATTTTCCAGTTTCTATTCCAGTACAGTGGGGCAAAAAAGCATTTAGTCAGCCACCAATTGTGCAAGTTCTCCCACTTAAAAAGATGAGAGAGGCCTGTAATTGTCATCATAGGTAGACCTCAACTATGAGAGACAAAATGTGGAAACAAATCCAGATAATCACATTTCACGTCTGATTTTTGAAAGAATTTATTTGCAAATTATGGTGGAAAATAAGTATTTGGTCTATATCAAAAGTTCATCTCAATACTTTGTTATATATCCCTTGTTGGCAATGACAGAGGTCAAACATTTTCTGTAAGTCTTCACAAGGTTGTCACACACTGTTGCTGGTATGTTGGCCCATTCCTCCATGCAGATCTCCTCTAGAGCAGTGATATTTTGGGGCTGTTGCTGGGCAACATGGACTTTCAACTCCCTCCAAAGGTTTTCTCTGGGGTTGAGATCTGGAGACTGGCTAGGCCACTCCAGGACCTTGAAATGCTTCTTACAAAGCCACTCCTTCATTGCCCGGGCGGTGTGTTTGGGATCATTGTCATGCTGAAAGACCCAGCCATGTTTCATCTTCAATACCCTTGCTAATTGGAGGATTTTTGCACTCAAAATCTCACGATACATGGCTCCATTCATTATTTCATGTACACGGATCAGTCGTCCTGTTCCCTTTGCAGAGAAACAGCCCCAAAGCATGATGTTGCCATCCCCATGCTTCACAGTAAGTATGGTGTTCTTTGGTTGCAACTCAGCATTCTCTCTCCTCCAAACACGATGAGTTGTGTTTCTACCAAACAGTTCTACTTTGGTTTCATCTGACCATATGACATTCTCCCAGTCCTCTTCTGGATCATCCAAATGCTCTCTAGCAAACCTCAGACAGGCCCGGACATGTACTGGCTTAAGCAGGGGGACATGTCTGGCACTGCAGGATCTGAGTCCCTGGCGGCGTAGTGTGTTACTGATGGTAGCCTTTGTTACGTTGGTCCCAGCTCTCTGTGGGTCATTTACTAGGTCCCCCCGTGTGGTTCTGGGATTTTTGCTCACTGTTCTTGTGATCATTTTGACCCCACGGGGTGAGATCCTGCGTGGAGCCCCAGATCGAGGGAGATTATCAGTGGTCTTGTATGTTTTCCATTTTCTAATTATTTCTCCCACAGTTGATTTCTTCACACCAAGCTGCTTGCCTATTGCAGATTCAGTCTTCCCAGCCTGGTGCAGGTCTACAATTTTGTTTCTGGTGTCCTTCGACAGCTCTTTGGTCTTCACCATAGTGGAGCTTGGAGTGTGACTGTTTGAGGTTGTGGACAGGTGTCTTTTATACTGATAACAAGTTCAAACAGGTGCCATTAATACAGGTAATGAGTGGAGGACAGAGGAGCCTCTTAAAGAAGAAGATACAGGTGTGTGAGAGCCAGAAATCGTGCTTGTTTTTAGGTGACCAAATACTTATTTGCCACCATAATTTGCAAATAAATTCTTTAAAAAATCAGACAATGTGATTGTCTGGATTTGTTTCCACATTTTGTCTCTCATAGTTGAGGTATACCTATGATGACAATTACAGGCCTCTCTCATCTTTTTAAGTGGGAGAACTTGCACAATTGGTGGCTGACTAAATACTTTTTTGCCCCACTGTATATGGGTAAACTTGGCCCTTGTGAATGAGGCCTAAGAAATAGAATTTAAAAAATTAACCAATACCCTTCTTTAACTGGCTCATTTGAAATATGTTTCACCGTTCCCTGGTGAGCAGCACGTCCAGTACCTAAATTAACCCTATATTGACAAATTCAGCTTACAGATGATAATACCAGGTGATTTGCTTTTACGTTAAACTTTTTAGTAAAAACTAAAGACATTATTTTCAAAAGAGTTATGTCATAATAATGTCAAATAAAGAGTATGGACATTGGATGTGACTCTACCTTTCATATACCCAACTGCACCAAAAGGCCTTTCAGGCACCACCTGAATCAGTCAAGTGCAAACACAGCTCCCCCTTCCCACTGCTTTTATTGGGTCTTCTGAAATCCTTTTATACACTTCAGAGTTTCTGTTCATAGGATTTAATAAATCATGCTAGCAGAAGGTTAAAGGTCTGGAACAGCCAGGGTCTAAATTGTGGTCCACAAAGCCATCTGAATCAGAACCTAATTTCAACTACTATTCAGAAATACCTAGCCTTAATGAATCCATTGCAGTATAAGCTTCAACATGGAGGATCTCATAGACTAGAGTTAGGACAGCGCTTTACAAAAAGGCTATAACAAGGCAGTGCTGCATCCACATTTCTTTGTAAATGTTTTGCAATTAAATCCTTTGTTAAAGCAGAGTTTCACCCAAAAATGGAACTTCCGCTTTAAGTGATGGTGACCCCCTGTCATGCCACATTTGGCATGTTATTTTTTTTGGTGAAGAGCGGGTACCCAGTTTTTAAGGGCACCAAGCTCCCACTTCCTCCTCTGGCTCTGCGACGCTGGAAGGAAGTTCACCTCTCCCCCATCCCTCCCTGCAATCTTCTGGGACATGTCACAGGAGATTGAAATGAAGAGATTTTATGTAGTCTGTATTTTGGTTGGAAAATTACACTCAATAACCGTCTGGTAAAACATTGTTAGCAGGACAGGAAGTGAAGGGAAATCTCTCTAATGGAGCCCAGGTGACCTTATTGGGGTTGTAGCCTTACCGTACTCTATCTTAGCCTAGGTTCACATTGATGCAATTTGGCATGCAATTTGACATGTCAAATCACATGCCGAATCAGTGGCAATTGCTGGCAATGGCACCGTTCAAATCAGTGCAATGCCTCATTTGTGGTGCCGCACTGATTCCTAAAAGTAGTTTCTGTACTACTTTTGGCGACTTCAGGGTGTGATTTGTATAGACATCTGTGCAGGAACCCACACAGATGGCTCTGAAATCGTCCCCGAAGTCAGACTGACATGCAGGAATGAAATCGTGCGAGTTCAGCTCTACTCACACGATTTCAATCCCGCTGTCATTGTGAACCTAGGCTAAGGCTAATAAGAAAATTGGCCAAACACTTTAACTTTAGATTGTGTAATGCCGCGTACACACGAGCGGACTTTACGGCAGACTTTGACCGGGGGACTTTTCGACGGACTTTACGATGGACTTTCCGAATGAACGGACTTGCCTACACATGATCAACCAAAGTCCGACGGATTCGTACGTGATAACGTACGACCAGACTAAAACAAGGAAGTTCATAGCCAGTAGCCAATAGCTGCCCTAGCGTCAGTTTTTGTCCGTCGGACTACCCTGTTTCCCCAAAAATAAGACCTAACGTGATTCTCGGTGATGGCTGCAATATAAGCCCTACCCCCCAAATAAACCCTAGTTAAAGTCCTTGTAGGTCTTCTTTTCAAGGTAGGGCTTATTTTCAGGGAAACAGGGTAGGGCTTATTTGGGGGGTAGGGCTTATATTGCAGCCATCACCGACAATCACGCTAGGTCTTATTTTTGGGCCACTAGGGGGCGCGCGCGCGTGCCCGCTGCCTCGCTCGGGACCCGGTGCACATGCCCGGCGGCCGCGATGTCTGCCGGGCACCCGCGATTGCCGGGTAACAGAGCAGTACCGTGGATCTGTGTATGTAAACACAGTTCCACGTCCTGTCAAGAGAGGAGAGGAGACCGATAGTGTGTCCCTTGTACATAGGGACACCGATCGGTCACCTCCCCCAGTCAGAAGTGTCTGATATGTCCGCTGCAATATCGCAGTCACAATAAAAAAAGCAGATCGCCGCCATTACTAGTAAAAAAAAAAATAAAATAAAAATGCTATAAATCTATCCCCTATTTTGTAGACGCTGTAACAAACCAATCAATATACGCTTAAACTGAGGAAAAAATTTGTTTAAAAAAAAAAATTTGGATATTTATTATAGCAAAAAGTAAAAAAAAATGTGTTTTTTCAAAATTGTCCCTCTTCTTTTGTTTATAGCGCAATAAATAAAAACCACAGATGTGATCAAATACCACCAAAAGAAAGCTCTATTTGTGGGGAAAAAATGATAAAAATTTCATTAGGGTGCAGTGTAACATGACCGCGCAATTGTCATGCAAAGTGTGACAGCGCTGAAAACTGAAAAATGGCTTGGGCAGGAAGGGGGTGAAAGTCTACAGAAGTTCTTTTATTAAATACAGTAGCACCACAAGGATATTGTATATGTGCATACCATGGAAAACTGTTATAGCGTACCTGTACATCTTCAAGCACAAACCTATATTGTGCTACTGAAAGGGGTTTGGTGCCAGGGGAATTGAATGTTTGTCTGCTTTATTAAAAAATGTAGTTTAATATAAAGAATATAAAGCAAAAAACTGAGATGAACAGCACTGTCATGTGAAAATGTTCCCTGGCAGCCACATGATATATCTGACTTCAAGAATCAATGATCTTTGTATGAAGGTATTTTCTAGAGCATTGAGTCAGTCATATGGTTTCAAGCTGTGTGTTTCTATATAAATACCATACTTGCTTACAAAACCCCAGTTGCTTGAAGCATTACCTTTAACAAATGGAATATAACAAACAACAGTGAATATTCAATTTCTTAGAATAAGGAAAAATCATAGGGATGAATAAATGCTATAAGTAATAATACTGATAATAAGAAAAAGAAAAACATATGTGTCTAACCAGTTAACATTCTAGCATCTGAAAACTGAAGCTCAATGCTAATGTTACTATAAGACCTCATGCACACAGGACATTTTTAAAACTCCTATAAGTCTTTACTCCTGGCAGCCGCATTTCTGCAGAAAAAACGGCTGACGCTTGTAAAAATGTGTAATGCGTTTAGGCGAATTTCAGGCATCACGTGGGTGTTAATTTATTTTGGCTGTTGAATGAAAAAACGCTTAAGTGCTAAATGCGCCTAGCGTTACTGCATGTTTAGATGCATTTAGAAGCGTCAAGCATTTTTTCTGCCAAAATGCTGCTCCTGAATGCACTGGCAAAGTTTTTTTTTCCTGCTTCTAAATGCCTCTACCTCTAAACTCCTCTAAAAGCCTATGTGTGCATGGACACATAGGCTAACATGCAGGGGCATTTAGAGGCAGGAAAAAAAATGCTAGATGGCCCTAGAAGCAGCCAAAAAATGTCCAATCTACATGAGGCCTAAATTATATTTAGCTTGGATATTATGTAAAATAATCTGGGCAGCCAGCTGTGATAACCACTTCACAATGTTCTTTTTTAGTAAAAGATCCTGTGCTGCTACTCTATTTTACATATATGTAGCGTTACCCCCAAAAGGGCCACTGGATTCTGGACCTTTTCCCCCACACAGCACCCACAGCTAGGCAAAAGGGATTTTCCACACTTTCTCCAATAGCTCAGTAATCAGTCTAGGGGATTTGGTTTTAAGGTTTATTGTTGAACAATAAATGTGGACTACGATTAGGGTTATATGAGATGCCTGAGGAACTTCAAACTTCAAAAAAACAGTGAGGACCCACTAAAGTCTCTGGCTTCTATGAACTGACTCCAAACTGAGCTGAAAAATAGTGGTGGTGCAACTGGAATAATGCACAAAAGTTCCAAAAGTTAAATTTGGAAATGCAGAATTGCACTGCACCTGACTGCTCTTAACCCAAGTTAAAGATATTGGGGTGCTCCTGACTGTCTTGCACTTGCACTAAAGTTGTCCCCCTGAAACCAGACATGTGAGATATTGCATTTCACTGTCCTCTCTGTGTCTTTGGGTGTGATGGCTGGTATGTACTCAGTCAGTCCCTTTAAGTAGCTCATTGAATCCAGAAAGCTGCTGCACTGGCATTTCTGCTGAACAGGCTGATGCTGGTTCTGCTTGATGTCTGTAGCTAAGCCTAGCCTAGCTGAGACTGGACTGAATGAAGGCTTGAGGCTTCTCACTTTTATCTATCTCTTGGTCTTTCTTCCAGATGACTGGACCCCAGGCTCTGCTCCCAGACTGCCAGGCTCCTGAGTATTTATTAGCTGTTTTCCCACCTTCTGGGCTCTGCCTCCCCAGGGATTGGTGAAAACTCTGCCTGTCATGTACCTTGTGGCAGAGACTGACGTGTAGAGGGAGCTCTCTCCTACAGCCCCCGCTCTGGGACCACTGATGTTGTGTCAAACACAGGAACAGATGCAGGGACACGGGTAATAGCTGTAGATCAGACAGCACTGGCTAATAGAACTGCTGCAGTCTCATTGGTGCCAACATTAGTGGCAGGTGAGCGCTTGTACATCTTGATGCCTCATCTGTACTATGTGTGATCACTGAGCTCTGGACCTGCGCCACCCTCAATTGCCCCTGTATAGCACCATCCACTCCTGATTGCCACAGCAGTAAGCCACATCAGCCCCTAAGACCTTCAGGCACCTCATGGTCAAAATCAGAGACCAGAGAACATACTACCTCCAGCGTCGCGGCCGACTGTCACCATGGACCGCTGTTTAAGTAGGCCTCAATTCCCGTCTCAATTTTGTAGGGGGACCCATAAGACTATGTCTGCACCCTGATGGTGGAAGATAGCTCACAGCCAGCTCCCCCCTTGCTGCACCCCTTATCCTCCCAAGCGTTATTAACCCCTGAACTCCTGGAGATCAAACTCAAAGCTCTTGCACGGCAGCTTACCAGGGGCATAGCCCATAAAGTGGGGAAGATCCCCAAGGGGCAAAATAGATCAGCTTGGTGACTGTACGGCCACACTTGAGACAAAATTTGATGAGACAATTCACTGTCTGCAAGCTTTAGAAGAGGAGGATGCGGGGGGCGTGTCCGGACGTGCTGCTGGCAAGACGTGCATGAGCTAGGCTCCTCATCCCCTATATAATTCCAGTGCCATCCGCTGCTATTCTTTGCCTTTTCGGCCAAAACGTTTTTCCACCTGGATCCCGGACCCCTGCTAACCTGCTCCTGGTGTCTGTCTGGGGTTCTACTGGCCTGATCCACCTCCGTGCTGAGGCCTCCTCCAGATCACAGAGGCCCTCTGCCATCTTGGGGCCTATAGGCTTCTTGAGCTCCCTGTGGACTGGATTCGAGATCCGGAGGGTGGACGGACTGTCTGTTCACACCGGGGGGCAGATCCACCTCCGGGGAACATCTGATCGGACCCGTCGGCTCGGGGAGGACGTGAAGGAGCCTTGGACAGATAGCCCGGGCATATTGCGGCCTGTCGCATTGTCGCGGTCTGCAGACTCGGCTGCGGACGTCCCCTCGGGAATCAGTGAGTAGACTGTACTGTGCAGCCTCCCATGGTCGGGTCCCCGGGGGGCGTTGGATTGCCCGATCCTTTACCGCTGAGTGCCTTGGGGGGTCTGGGGCCTGGAGGCGGCTGTGCTTACCCACCCGGCGGCCGCCCCTCAGGATAGGCCGCGGCTTCGCCTGTCCCTGGAGGTCGGCGGCCATCTTGGGACGCCAGCATACACCCTGCAGCTATCACTGCCATTCTTTTAGCTGCCCAGGCTCTCATAAGGTTTCTGGAGTTACAGTGACTGTCTCCCTCCTCTCTTACTAATTGTGAGGGGAGATGGAGATGTAAATTAGTGGAACTGTTAATTTCAATGTGGCACAACATTACCAACAAGAAGGATGCCACCTAAATAAATCCAGGGTCCCTGTCTGCTCACCAAGACCTCCGTGAAAATAACTTAGCTATCTACAGAGTCGGAGGTAAGCCTGACCTTTTGATCACTAAATTCTCTACACACCTCATGGGCAAAGTTGGCCAACAACAGCGATACTACAAACCACAGATTGGTTCACGGGAGGAACTGAACATGGAGCGCTACGTTACTAGACCGCAACCTCCTACCTCTAATTCCACTGCAAACCCCTTTGCCCTACTAGACCCTTCCCTCGACTTGGAAGATGCAACCAATGCCCCTATGTCTAGCTCTCAGAATCAAACTCCTAACTTTCCACCTCCAACTATGACTCTTACCCCTGACATTTTGGACACCAAACTGCAACTTTTACTTCAACAAATTACGTCCAATGTCTCGGCGGAGGTCAGCAAATTGGCTGCTGAATTGAGAGGAGAAATAACCCAAATTGGAGATCGCACAGACACTCTGGAGAGCAAATTCGACGAGATGATAAACTATGTACAAGCGATCGAGGAGGAAAATCAGTTTCAGAGGTATTTCGGAGACGGTGGGTGACTCTGACCTCCGGGCTTATCTTCTTGGCCTCTTCAACAATTTGGCCCCCTCTGTTGTAGACATAGACTGGCGTTTGGACAGGGCCCATCGGTCTCTGGGCCCAAAGCCTCCGTTGTGGTGAGGGACGTTGTGGTGAGGTTCCATTACTTCGAAAGTAAGGAAGTATTACATTGGCAACACACAATAAATCACAAATTATGTATAAGGGTGCTAAATTGCAGATCTTTAGCGACCTTTCTCCCATCACCCTCGCTAAACGGAGGAATCTACGTTCACTTACTTTACATCTGCAACAACACAAGATTCCATACTTCTGGGGATTTCCTTTCCACCTAGCTGTATCTAAAGATGGAGCCCAATATTCTTTATGTGATCTGCAAGAAGCTGAGGCCTTCCTTAAAAATCTGGGCCTTCCTCCTCTTCCGGAAGAAGAATCGGTTCCTTCTGCCACTCAAGCCCGTCTACCTCCAAACACACCCACTCGCATCTGGACCCCTGTCAGGGGCAAATCCAAGAAACACCTCTCCACTCCTCGGCATCTGAGACCCTCTAAACAATCTCCTTGAACATCCTCCTGAACGTTCCTTTTTTGGTTCTTCTGATCACCCTTTGCACTTCCGTTTCCTCCAATTTTTGGATGAAATGATGTTGCTGTTTTGGTAACTTGAGTTTTGAATCTACCCTGCTCCCTTTCCGGGGTAGAAATTTTTCACATCCCATGAGACGTTTTCTTAATGGTTTTGATATTTTGAGTTACAAATTTACCTGTGTTATACTGGTTAACTTTGTTTTTTCCTAAGGTATACAGGTTTTTATTTTTCTCAATAATTTTTTGCTTCTTTTATGTTTTTTTTCTTTTTTCTCTGCCATCAAGAGCATAAGGTGAGCAGCGGGCCCTTTCTATCTCCTCAACCGGAGTCGCCAGATGGGGGTTCGCTCACGTCCCTACCGGGCCCTGGTCTTTGCCCAGGGTTTCCTCAGAGACTGTATTCTCTCAGGCTTACAGATTTTTGAACTTTTTTTTTCTTTTTTCCTTTTGATTTCTCCTTTTTGGTCCTCTTTTTTATTTTTCTTACTCATGTTTGCAGATTTGTTTCACAGATTGAGACTTCATTGTCACTGTTATCTCATTGTAAAATGGTATCTACTGGGGGCTTGCCACCTGGTGATTAGAGATGGAAAAATACGGGTTGTTTACAATTCCCTTAAACTTCATTATATATACCCTCAAATTATTAACACTTCAATACCTATGCTATCTAATATCTCGGCACTAGCTTGTCTGAATAGTTTACAAACATGGCCTTGAAAATTATGTCCTATAATGTGAAGGGCCTGGTTTCCATTAGCAAATGCTAGATGGCCCTAAAGGACTTCAGGGCATCGGGTGCGGATGTTGTAATGATCCAGGAGACCGACTTCCAGGCAAGCGGATCATTAAAATTTGCCTCAAGGTTTTTCCCCACCTCCTTTCTTGCCTCTGATTCCACGGCAAAGTGGGAGTGGCAATTCTGATCAGAAAATCATGCCCTATTAAGGTTGGGAGGACTCACGTGGATCCTCATGGGAGATTTCTTATCCTAGAGTGTGAGTATATGTCCGCTTCTTTTATGCTGGTGAATCTATACGCTCCTAATACGGGTCAGATTGATTTCCTCAACAAGCTTTTTGATACTCCTCAATATCGCTCACAACCTTTTATGATTGTTGGTGGGGACTTCAATCTGGTCATGTCACCCACTAGGGATAGACAGACCCTTTTTGGTGCTGCCTCATCTAAAAAAATCTTGTCCCAAGCCAACGCCTTTCGTAAATGTATTTGATTAAACAGGCTCTTCGACTCATGGAGGATATAACACCCCTCTGCTAAACAATTTACATTCTACTCGCCAGCCCATAAAATGTACTCTCACCTTGATCAATTTTTGTTTCAGCTCCACTCATTCCCTATGTGGTTGAATCGGATATTTCTCCCATTACATGGTCGGACCATGCGCCCATTATGTTAGGCCTTATGCTTTCTCAGACTTATACCAAGTCTTGTCATTGGTGTCTTAATGAACACCCTTTACAGTCGGACGTATCCCACTCCATCCTAGCAAATAGCTTGAAAGAGTACTTTCTGCTAAACGCAGGATCTGTATCTCAGGTTTCTACACTGTGGGAAGCACACAAGGCTGTTTTCCGAGGTGCATGTATAGCTGAAAGCTCTCAGCTGAAAAGGGATAGAAATAGCCTTATCCAGTCTTTGACGTCTGCTCTGGTAATTGCTGAGCAGAGGCTTTTGAGTGGTCCTACAGTGATGAAATTATGCAAAGTCATCCATCTCAGGGAACAAATTAAATCAACAAAACTTGATAAAACAGCCAGGTCCATACTGTGGATGAAACAAAAATTTTATGAATATTCCAATAAACCTCACAGAATGTTAGTTAATAAGCTATGCCCACGTCCGTTTAATTCACTACCTGACTTTCTTCAACAGTCAGATGGATCTAGAACACACTGCCCCCGTGAGATGTCCAAAATCTTTGGCAAATTTTATAGCAATTTGTATAATTGCTTGACCCCGGAGAACCATTTTAACTTTACCCAGGAAACGTTTGAGTCCTTTTTCTTCAATTTAAAGCTACCGAAACTATCTACAACAGATTTAGAGAGTTTGAATGGGGCGGTTTCAGCTGGGGAAGTCTTAGCTATAATCCAAAATCTCCCATTACACAAATCCTCCGGCCCCGATGGCTTGCCCTATTCCTATTACAGATCTTTTTTTGACATTTTATCTCCCTACATGTTGGCTTTATATGATTCCCTCCTTAAAGGTACTCCTCCACACTCACATTTCTCCTATTCATTCATTACGGTCATCCCAAAACCTGGAAAGGATCCCTCTGTCCCTAATAACTACAGACCCATAGCCCTTTTAAATTCGGACTACAAAATATTGACTAAAATCCTTGCTTCTCGACTCTCTGGACTAATACCCAAATTGATCCACAGAGACCAGGTGGGTTTTGTGCTTGGTAGGCATGCTGGAGACAACACCCGGCGTACAATAGATCTAATAGATCTTTTAGATAGAACTTCTCATTCGGCAATAATTCTGAGTTTAGACGCACAGAAGGCTTTTGACAGGCTGAGTTGGCCCTACATGTTTTCAACTTTGAAAATATTTGGTTCTAAAGGCCCCTTTTTTAAAGCCTTAGAGGCCCTATACTCGACTGTCACAGCCCAGGTGCAAATGTCATCCTTCCTGTCTCCTGGCTTCCCCATGATAAACAGGACTCGGCAGGGTTGTCCTCTTTTGCCACTCCTTTTTATTTTATGTCTGGAACCCCTGGCCGAGTCTATCCGCGTTCATCCTTCTTGTCTCCTGGCTTCCTCATGACAAACGGGACTCGGCAGGGTTGTCCTCTTTCGCCACTCCTTTTTATTTTATGTCTGGAACCCCTGGCTGAGTCTATCCGTGTTCACCCAGATATTTGTGGGGTGGTGATGAGACGAGGGAATATAAATTATCGTTATTTGCAGATGACATTTTGCTTACTATCACTAACCCGTTGATATCTCTTCCCTCATTACATAAACGACTGGCTTCTTTTAGTGCTATTTACGGATATAAAGTCAACACCTCCAAAACTGAAGCCCTTCCTATACACATTCCACCTCCCTTATTATCCCAACTTAAAGAATCATATCCTTATAAATGGTGTAACGCCTCTCTTAAATATTTAGGTGTTCTACTAACTCCTTCCTACGCATCTCTTTATAACACTAACTTTCCTCCACTGATATTGGATATTAATAAATCCCTGTCAAATTGGACCAAATACCCCTTGTCTCTCTTAGGCAGGATTAATGTTTTAAAAATGTCTATCTTACCCAGATTGCTCTATCACTTTGAAACTCTTCCAGTAGCTGTACCCGTCCCACAACTAGAAGCACTCCACAGGAATTTTCTAAAATTTATATGGAATGGTAAAGCCCATCGCATAGCGAGCTCTGTGATATTTTCCCTTAGGTCCAGGGGAGGTCTGGGAGCTCCAGATATTACTAAGTACTACTATGCCACACATTTAAGGGCCATTACGTCCTGGACTTCCTTTCACGTGCAAAGTCAGTGGGCAGCCATTGAAAAAGGAGTGCCCCCCCTCTCTAGATCCCATATATAAACATCAGTGCACGGGCCCAATGACATTAACTTAAACCATTTGGCGCCATTGCCTCAAGCACTACCCCCTTATGTCCCCCTGCGCTCCTCTTGTGAATGTACTATTCAATCTGCTCATTCCAAACAGCATGTCCCTGGGAAGGATTTTTCCATGGATCAATGCTCATCTCTTTCAGCCTTGGAACCTGGTACATCCCATAACGAGGAGACTTCATACTTTTGACACTTTAGGTGAAAAATTCGATATTCCACCACATCTTTTTTATTTTTATCTGCAGGTTAGACACTTCTTCCACTCTAAATCACCAACCCTGACCCTAGACAAGCCTACTACCTTTGAATATCTATGTGCACAGGGCCCTCATCAACTACATTTAATTTCATGTATTTACAGTATCCTCCATGAGTCGACTCCTATCACGGAGACCTTGCACCATTATATGAGCAGGTGGTCCCACTTAATGGGCCGTCCTGTCACAGTACAGATGTGGGACAAGATTTGGTCCTCTATATTTAGATCCTCCAAATGTGTCACCCAGAGGGAGACATCCATTAAAATTCTCATGTTCTGGTATAGAACTCCTGACGTAATCCATAAATACAAACCCTTGATTCCGCCACATTGCTAGAGGTGTGGGACTGGCATAGGCTCTTTATTTCATATCTTTTGGCAATGTTCCCTGATACAACCCTTTTGGCATGATGTGCATTTACTTATACAAAAGGTGGTCGGGGTGTCCTTTCTGATGGATCCCTTAAATTATCTGCTAGGATTACCTTCTTTAGGTGTATCTAAAAAGACAAACAGACTAATATCCTATATTTTGTTGGCCGCCAAGAGGCTTATCCCCATGTCCTGTTTATCCAATAAGCCTCCTTCATGGTCCAGATTTCTCCATCTGGTGGGCGAGATTCGGACAATGGAGTTTTTGACGGCCTCAGTACATGACTGCACCTCCCAATTTAATAAAGCATGGGAACCGTGGGATCTCTTGGGAATTCTGTACCACCAAACATGCCCTAACTCCCTAGTGGTCCTATCGTATAATTGTTTACCTATTATATGGTTCTAATTAATCTTGAAGCCCTAAATTTTTATCCATATTGCTTTTTTTTTTTTTGGTGTACACCAAAGGGAAATGATATAATTTACACGTGTGTCTAGTATCTGTGAACATTTTTTCTTTTTATTTATAAATGTTACCTCTTACTTTGTTTTTTGTTTTTTTTTTCTTTTCTATTATGATTGTTTATGATGCACTTTCATTGATAATAAATTATACAATTTCTTTGATATCCTAATAAAAATGCCATTAAAAAAAAAAAAAGAAGAGGAGGATGCATCCCCTAAACACTCTGTTTCTCAACTACAGAAAAGGTGTCTGACAATAATATCAGATCAATCCTCCTGGGCCTGTTCAATAATCTTGCACCAGACATAGTAGACATAGACTGGCGTATGGACTGTGCCCACAGATCCCCGGTTCCTAAACCCCAGCGGTGGCTAGACCTTGTGATATTGTAGTGAGATTCCACTACTATAAGAGCAAGGAAGAGCTCATTCTGGCTGCCCACAACAGGTCTCACATTAACTATAAGGTGGACAGAATCCAATTCTTTAGCAACCTTTCCCCGATCACTCTGGCTAAAAGGTGTGCCCTGCGGCCTATCTCTTCTTATCTCCAACAACACAAGATTCCTTACTACTGGGGCTTTCCGTTCCGTCTCTCCATCACGAAAAATGGAGTCCAACATATCCTCTGGGACCTGCAAGAAGGGGACTCCTTCCTTAAGAATCTGAGCCTTTCAACACTACCAGCAGAAGATGGACAGCAAACTCCTACCACCCCAGGGCTCCTATGGCCCGTTCTCGGATCTGGACCCCAGTGAGAGGAAGAGGAGCTTCCTCTCACTGGGATCCATGCCACAACACTCTCAGCACCCCCGGCAACCAACCTGACCATATTGTGAGATGTCCTCCATGATCCTTTCTTTGGGGTCCTGACCCCCTGTTACCCTTCACAGGGGTTTGATTTGCTATCTTTCCCCTTCTCTCCAGATTCAAATGATTTTTTCTTGTATTTTTGCATTTTTATCTTTCTTTTGTTTCCTCCCACTGAGGTGTCTTGAACTGTTTTGTTTTTGGCTAACCCATGGAGGGTATAAAAGGAGACTTTTGCTTGTTCAATCTATAGATGGAGCGGCTTGGAGGGGAACACTGCCTCACCCTCACTGTAGGCAGCCTTGCTCCCCCACATATCCTTTGACTGTGGACGAGGACCCCAGGCATGCAACTGTTACTCATGTTCTACCTTTTTAGGATGTTACAGCCTGCTTGTTACCGCGCTACTGATTTCTTCACAGATTTTTTTCATGGTCCCTTTTTGTTTTTCCATTTTTTTCTTTTTATTTTACATTTTCATTGTTATTATTTATCTTTTTCCTCTCAGGTTACAGTATACTGTATTAATAGATATAAGGTTATTGCTCTGTTCCCATACCATAGGGGTATCGCCCAATGCACTAAGGGTACTATGGCTTACTAGCTTAGCCCAACTATGGCTTTGAAGATATAGTCCTATAACGTGAAGGGTTTTAACTACATCAAGAAACAATGGTTGGCTCTGAAGGCATTAAGGAATTCCGGCGTGGACGTAATCCTGACTCAAAAGTAGGGATGAGCCAAACACCCCCCCGGTACGGTTCGCAGTAGAACATGCAAACAGGCACAAATTTTGTCCAAACACGCAAACACCGTTAAAGCCTATGCGGCGCGAACGTGAAACATCAAAAGTGCTAATTTTAAAGGCTTATATGCCAGTTATTGCCATAAAAAATGCTTGGGGGCCCAGGTCATGCCCCAGGGGACATGTATCAATGCAAAAAAAGTTTTAAAAACTCAAGGTTTTTCGGGAGCAGTGATTTTAATAATGATTAAAGTGAAAACAATAAAAATGAAATATTCTTTTAAATATCGTGCCTGGGGGTTGTCCTTAGTATGCCTATAGATTAGCGCATTTTTCCCATGTTTAGAACAATACCACAGCAAAATGACATTTCTATGAATGTGAACCTATCAATGAAGTCTGTGGACAGGCACACTCTTTGATCCATTACAAACTCTCCAGCAGCACTGAATGTGCATTCAGAAAGCACGCTGGATGCAGGACAGGCCAGTAGCTCAATTGCATATTGAGCATGTTCTGGCCAGTGGTCCAAACTCAAGATCAAGTAACCCAGTGGATGCTCTGTTGAAAAGGTCGTAAACAGAGGTCGTGAACAGCGTGAACAGAGGAATCTGAGGTATAGATTGGAAGACCAGGAGAACCGGAACAGGAGGAAAAATCTTAGGATTAGAGGTCTCCCAGAGGCACAGGGTGAAAGAGAGAACCTACAGGAAAAGGTTGATCACATTTTTGGAGGCCTCATAGACCCAGCCAAAAACAGTAAGAAAATTAAATTGGACAGAGTGCATAGAATAAGGAAACCAGCCGAGATAAGTAAGGAAGCCCCATGAGATGTGATAGTGAGATTTCACAACTATCAAGACAAGGAGACGATCAAGGCGAGTCTAAAAAATAACCAACCAGTGAAATATGGAGAGTCCTGTCTACAGATCTACTCAGACCTCGCCGCTGAGACACGGTCCAGGAGAAGAGTCCTTAAACCATTATTGGCACAACTCAAAGCCCATGATGTCCAATATTCTTGGGATTTCCCATCATGCCTAATCGGGCGTAAAGATGGCCGCTCAGCAACACTGAGATTTCCAGAGGAGACTCAAAAATTCTGTCGGCGTTTGGATGTCCCACTCCTGGAAATCCCAGGATGGTGGGAAAAAATAGTAAATCAGGACACTGCTGAAGAACCACAAAATTGGAAACCAGTATTTAATATGAGGGGAGTGTAAACAAAAGCTAAAATAATTAGAAAGGACTCATAGTAAACATATTCTCTGGGCTCTGAATTCTCATGGCCTGAGGTGTGGGGATCCTGGATTGGGGGGGGAGGGGATGCTGGATTGGGTGGAGATGGCCGGGGGGGGGCTGGCAAAAATCCCGGGGTAGCTATAGGATCTAACGATTGCTCTATTGAGCTCAACCTCCAGGGGATTAACCGTAGGAGTTTGTGGGGCCACGGTCAACTGGGCTAATGGGTAGTCCGATACCCACAAATGGGGGGTTGGGAGATGGGGGAGGAGGGGGGGAGGAGGGGGGAGGGGGGGGGGAGGGGGGGAGGAGGGGGGAGGAGGGGGGAGGGGGGAGGAGGGGGGAGGGGGGGTGGAGGGAGAAAGGGAAGGGCAAGACCAGACTATATCTCAATGTCTCTTATTATTTGGTTCGGAAAGGCAGGACAAAGTTTTAGGTATGGCAATAAAAAAAAGAAGGCCGGATTAAATCTAGTTACATATAATGTGAGGGGCATCAATTCGCCCATAAAGTGTGCGAACATAATGGGCGAATTGAGATCCCTTAAAGCAGAGGTGGTATTCCTCCAGGAGACGCATCTGTATCTCGGAAGGAACCAGAGAATAATGTCTAGGGATTACCCGTTCTAGATCTATGGTGACTCCCCGATAAGGGGTGCAAAAGGAGTAGCGATTGGTTTCACAAAGGAAGTTCGTTTTCAGATAGAGAAAAGAATAACTGATCCTGAGGGTCATTTTTTGTTCTTGAAAGGCAAACTGAATGGAATGGAATGTTCATTAGCTAATGTATATTGCCCAAATACCAACCCAGGAAAATATTTATTGGGAGTTCTCTCAAAGTTTGAAGGCTTTAAGAAGGGGAGGGCCATTGTAGCAGGAGATCTCAACTTATGCCTTGAGCCAGGTAAAGATAGTTCGTCGCGTGCCCGGGGGACTGGAGGTATATGGATGAACAAACTCAAGAAAAAATTTCATCAATGTCAGTTGGTGGATGTATGGAGGATGCAACATCAGAATGAAAGAGATTATACCTTCTACTCCCCCGTGCATGCAACGTACTCTAGGCTTGATCTCTTTCTTGTAGACCACGGATATATAGAAGAGGTAGAAAGTACAAACATAGGATCCATGACATTTTCTGATCGCGCCCCCCGTGAGCCTACAAATAAAACAAAGCATATACAAACCCCTGTGTAATAACTAAACGAGGATCTCCTTCACGATAGGAAAATCGATAAACGTATTAAAGAAGAATTATAATTTTATTTCAAAACAAACACCTCAAAGGAGACATCAGAAGCAATAGTTTGGGAGGCCCATAAAGCGTACATCAGAGGGATTATAATAAAGGCAGGCATAGAGAAAGAGAGAAGGCAGGTAAAGAACCTTTGCGTGCTACAAGAGGAAATTATAACAATAGAACAACAACATAAGAAATCGGGGGATGGAGAGATTCTGGGGAAATTATATAGGTGTAGGGAGGCTATGAGACAACTAATTGAATTAGAAAATCGAAAGAAGTATAATTTAGTCAAAAAAGAAAGATACATAGGTAGTAATAGACCCGGTAGACTCCTGGCAAGGGCATTAAGTAAAAAGAAAAGCAACAAATATATCGACAAGATAAGGACCAGAACAAATGAAATTAGTTACAAAGATTCGGATATAGCAGAGACGTTCCAAGAATACTACGAGGAGCTATACTCTATAAATAAAAACGATACTATTAAACAGAAGGAACAAAAACAAGAGAAAATTAGAAACTATCTGAAGAAGTTGGACTGGCCAAAATAACAGAAGGGGAGCGAACCTCCTTGGAGGCCCCCATTACGGAATCTGAAGTGAGAAAGGCTATCAGGGAGACACAAGTAGGTAAGAGCCCAGGTCCGGATGGACTGACAGTGCTATATTACAAAAAATATCAAGACCACCTAGCACCAAAATTGTGCTCCTACATGAATGATATAGGGGAGAAAGGGTAAATGAGTAGAGAAGCACTGGCAGCTAATATAGCAATTATTTATAAAGAAGGTAAAGACACCACGTTATGTTCGAGCTACAGGCCCATCTCCCTATTAAATGTGGATACAAAGCTATTTGCAAGCGTGATAGCGGATAGAGTGAAGCAAACAATAAAAAGGATCATCCATCCGGATCAAGTTGGGTTTATATCGGGCAGGCAGGGACGAGATAATAGTATCAAAACCCTCCTAATAGCCCAGGAAATTAAAAAGAGCGGAGTCCCAGGTCTACTTCTGTCAATAGATGCAGAAAAAGCGTTTGACAGAGTAGACTGGGACTTCATGATGGGTACACTTGAAGAAGTAGGCTATGGGGTGAAGATCTGTAAATGGATAAGGGCTTTGTACTCAAGGCCCTCAGCGAGAGTAAAGATAAATGCCCTTCTATCTGAGCCCTTCGACATGTATAATGGAACAAGACAGGGGTGTCCAATCTCTCCTATGCTTTTTTTGTTGTCATTGGAACCCCTCCTCTTAAAGATTAGGCAGAATATGGACATCAGAGGAGTAACGATAAGGGGCGTTGAGTATAAACTCCCTGCCTTTACAGACGACATCCTGCTTTATATAACACGCCCAAGAATCTCTCTTCCGAATATTTTGGCCACCCTAATAGATTATGGGAAACTATCTAACTTTAAAGTAAGTCCAACTAAATCGGAATGGCTAGATATAAACCCCATTGAGGCGAGGGATCATTCATATCAAAAACACATCCCCCTTGTGTGGGGGAAAAAAGATCTGAACTATTTAGGAGTTAAAATTACAACATCTATGGAAATGTTATACCAAGCGAACTTCATACCACTCCTGAACGAGGTAAAGTCAGAATTAGATAGAATACAACTGGGACAACTATCTTGGGCGGGAAGAATAAATATCTTTAAAATGGTTTTATTGCCAAAAATAACGTACAAAATGCAAATGCTTCCAATCACGTTGCCACTTACATACCTTAAAAGATTACATTCAATGCTATTAAGATTTATCTGGAGAGGGAAAACACCTCGTCTAAAATGTACTCAACTGACAATCACTAAAAGTAAAGGGGGATGGGGAGCACTAGACATACGGAAATACTAGGAAGCAATAGCACTAGCGAGAGTGGTAGACTGGGTTAAAAATAAAGAAAAACACTGGGTAGTAATTGAAAATAAAATTAGTGACACAAAATTGTATAAAATTATATGGATCCGACCAAAATTGAGAAAATATAGTACTGAAACTCACGATATCACCAGACATGCACTTAAGATATGGGACACTCTACACAAAAAGGAACACTGGGAGTTCAATTCACCGCTAATGTCACTTAAAGATTTAGATCACTTCCCACCAGAGAAAGAGGAGTGGTTTGCTAAATGGCTATTGGAAGAAAATATACAACTAAAGGACGTAATGTGCCAGGGTAGAATATGCCCACTACACAAGCTTAAGGATAGGAGAGATAAGATAATCATTAACCCCTGGTGTTACAACCAATTAAAACATTTCATAGAATGCCTACCGCAACCAATTAGATCAACGGGAAACTTACTCCCACTAGAGAAAATATGTATGGATAAAGATGAGAAAGGTAGTTTTTCTCGGATTTATAAAATCTTGGTTGAACTGGGAAGGCCGGACACTCCGGCCTTTATAGGGAAATGGGAAAAGGAGCTAGAGAGAACATTCTCAGCTTCAGAAGTCTCTATGATATTGAAGAGAGTCTCTGCCACATCGGTCAATAGTAAATTGCTAGAACTAAACTTTAAGTGCCTGACAAGAATGTATCTGACCCCGGATTGGGTACATAAGCTCCAAAGGGAAAAAATCACAGTTTTGTTGGAGGGGCTGTGCTGAACCAGGGACAATGGCCCATATTTGGTGGCTGTGTCCAGAAATAAGAATGTTCTGGGACGAGGGTTCGACAGGGTTCGACTTGCCAAATGACCCTTGAATATTCTTATTTCATCTGAGTGATATGCCTACTAAAACATATCTTAGAACACTTTTCTGCCTCATCTTATAGACGCGGCTAAAAGCCTAATCCCCAAGCATTGGAAAAGGAAAGAAAGACCGACTATGAGGGAATGGTTTAATAAAATAAATGAGATACAGGATCTAGAGTACTTAAGGTTTAGTGAAGGGATAAAAATGGAGGCCTACGAAACAAAGTGGGGAGGATGGGAAAAATTCAAAAAATCTTCAAGAGCAGTCGAGATGTGGACCACTTAGATTAGATTAGAGTGGAGATCTTGCCCCAGTACAAGATATTGGTGTAAACCAGAAGTGGAGGTAGTCAGGAAGAGTTAACGGGAAGCTAGAGGAGAAGATTAGGGGATGGATGGGGTTCGGTCTCGGGGGGGGGGGGGAGTCAGCTAGGAAGGAAGAAATAGCAATTAGTATATGAAGAAAATGCGCCGCGCCTAGGGGTGTATCTGAGTAACTGTAAATCTGAGTACAAATCACAAATAATATAGCATGCAAATCAAATAGAGCCTAAAGCTCTGATCACTTACTAAGATCACCTGTTGTGTGAATCTTAGCATGCAAATCAAATAGAGCCTAAAGCTCTGATCACTTACTAAGATCACCTGTTGTGTGAATCTTATGACCATGCACACTAAAAAAATATCTAGTGCAATAAATCACAAAGTGCAATGTGCATAGAAAACCGTAATGTGATAAATATATAATCCACAGTGATTAAATAAAATCATTCCTAATAAGGTGTACATACTAAAAAATGTTACACATATATAGATCCACTGTGATTAAAATAAAAGAAAAATAAAACAAAACAATATCTATATATTCGTAAAACACAAACAGAATAAATCAATCACATGCGTGGAAGAATCAAAACTATAATCGCCCTAATAAAAGTGTTCAAATCACAATCGTGAAAAAATCTTCCAATCCAGTAACGTAAAGTGACCAAGTTCAAATAAAAGTCAGTGTAATGGTGATGGTTCAAAGAAAAAGTTCCGGTTTTGAATCAAATGTGCCCAAAGAAAACATGCTGTGAAGTGCCTTGGTGACCCCCAATGTGATTGCGCTCACCTTGGAGCGTGTGACACAGGTTTTAATTGTGTCAATACACGCTTTTGGAGCCACCCCTGGGCTCAGTATTAGGTACAGCTGATTCCCACACTAGATTCTTTATGGCTCCACTCACATCAGACCATATAAAAGAGAAAAGCTAATATAGTGTAATACCGTAGGATACTTTTATTAAAATCACATCCAATCCCCACATGGGGTACTCACATTTATAAGGTGCTCATGTGCACCAAACATAACATTGGAAAAAAAACGGCTGTGCGGCGTGCTGCGGGGTGTGAGAGCTCCACAACCCAGCTCTGTGCTGATCGCTCCGTCTTAGCCCCTCCTAGGAGCGATCAGCACAGAGCTGGGTTGTGGAGCTCTCACACCCCGCAGCACGCCGCACAGCCGTTTTTTCCAATGTTATGTTTGGTGCACATGAGCACCTTATAAATGTGAGTACCCCATGTGGGGATTGGATGTGATTTTAATAAAAGTATCCTACGGTATTACACTATATTAGCTTTTCTCTTTTATATGGTCTGATGTGAGTGGAGCCATAAAGAATCTAGTGTGGGAATCAGCTGTACCTAATACTGAGCCCAGGGGTGGCTCCAAAAGCGTGTATTGACACAATTAAAACCTGTGTCACACGCTCCAAGGTGAGCGCAATCACATTGGGGGTCACCAAGGCACTTCACAGCATGTTTTCTTTGGGCACATTTGATTCAAAACCGGAACTTTTTCTTTGAACCATCACCATTACACTGACTTTTATTTGAACTTGGTCACTTTACGTTACTGGATTGGAAGATTTTTTCACGATTGTGATTTGAACACTTTTATTAGGGCGATTATAGTTTTGATTCTTCCACGCATGTGATTGATTTATTCTGTTTGTGTTTTACGAATATATAGATATTGTTTTATTTTATTTTATTTTTCTTTTATTTTAATCACAGTGGATCTATATATGTGTAACATTTTTTAGTATGTACACCTTATTAGGAATGATTTTATTTAATCACTGTGGATTATATATTTATCACATTACGGTTTTCTATGCACATTGCACTTTGTGATTTATTGCACTAGATATTTTTTTAGTGTGCATGGTCATAAGATTCACACAACAGGTGATCTTAGTAAGTGATCAGAGCTTTAGGCTCTATTTGATTTGCATGCTAAGATTCACACAACAGGTGATCTTAGTAAGTGATCAGAGCTTTAGGCTCTATTTGATTTGCATGCTATATTATTTGTGATTTGTACTCAGATTTACAGTTACTCAGATACACCCCTAGGCGCGGCGCATTTTCTTCATATACCATTTATCGCACGGTCATGAATACGTGATCTGCGTTTGCAGCCGGGTAGCTATTTGGTTGAATTTCCATTAAGGCACTGGATGATTGTGGCTCGCAAGATTTTTTCCATAAAGAAATAGCAATTAGTTGGGTAAATACTGCTTGTTATCCTCTTTTGTAATATGATGATTCAGTCAATGAAACAGATTTAAAGCCACTATGATGTGATGACAAGAGGGAAAAATTTTAAATACCATTTATTTGAAAAACATATTCCCGTGGAAAACTCTCTTGCTGACGTGGCAAAAAAAAGAAAAAGGAAAGGTCCCCAAGTCTGCTCTTGCCCCTAGATATTCCTGCACCATATAATGCAGACACTGGCAATAGTGCATACCTCCGGCTCATATTACTCTGAACATACACCTGTGACCAGTAACCTAATTAACATGGGCTAATTAACTAATCCCTTTAGACAGCCTAGATGACTCAGACATGACCTTTAGGCCAAACTGGCCGTCTTGTAGCTCAGAAAACCCAATTAACATTATCACAATAGCAGAGTTAATTAACACAAACAACAATGGGGATCTAATGACTCTTAGATCCCATACTAGAGACTTATTTACAATACACATTCTAGCAGGCAACAGACAGACAGGTGGCTGGAATTTACATCAGCATCTCCTAACAGTATTTGTCCAAGCATTATGAATCAGCCACTATTCCTAATATGGCAAATCCAGGGTGAGCAGAGTCTGTGTGTCTGGGGGACCAGAACCTGAATCCACAGTAATACCACCTCAAGGGTCCCCAGGCATACAGCTCACAAAGAGCACCGTTCCCCCAAATACCAGGGCCCACGATCGATCGGCAAGAGGCTAGCATTCAGTCCCCTCCAAAAGTCTCTCTCCTGGCTAGGTCTGTCACATATATGTACCTGTGTCATGTACCTGTGTATATGTCCATGTGTCATGTACCTGTGTATATGTGTATATGTACCTGTGTCCTGTGTATGTGTGCATGTGTCATGTGTATATGTACCTGTGTGCATGTATCTGTGTGCATCCTACCTGTGTCCTGTGCATCCTCCGTTTGCCGCTCCGAACTGATCTGCGTGTGCGGCGGCCATTCACTGTTCAAAATCTGCACCTCCTCCTCATCCATGATAGACAGAAAACTCAATTTCCCAGCAGTCAGCGGTCAGCCTATCATGGACATGCTCTCATCTTCATACCACGGACGAGGATGAGAGAATGTCTGTGATAGGCTGTACACTGACTGCCTATCACAGACGAGGAGGCGCGGCTTTTGAACAGTGAGAGCCGAGAGCTGCCGCCGAGTGCTATGTAGCACACGCTGGCCGCCATCTGCCTGCATGACACGCTGATCATGCAGACAGACGGCCAGCTGGCCACATTCTCCACAGCTCTTCTTCTGACTGAACGAAGCCTCAGCAACATGTTGTCCAGCACCAGGAAATTGTAACCTCCCAGGGTCTGGAAATGCATTGCACAAACATTTCGTCAAGGCCTCCTAAAGTTGTTTCATCCTCTGCTCCCTCTGTGAAATCAGGATGAGTTCTGCAACCTTACCCTTGTAACGTGGATCTAGAAGGGTTGCCAGCCAGTAATGATCCCTATCCTTGATACCACGAATCCTAGGGTCCTTTTGCAGGCTTTGCAGAATCAGGGAGGCCATGCAGAGTAAGTTTTCAGAGGCATTTGATTCTGAGTCCTCTGGGTCACTAAGGATCCAATGATCTGTAACTACCTCCTCCCAGCCACATACAACTCCTTGGGTTTCTGGAGACTGAAAAACATCCCTTGAAAACTGCTGCTGAGTGTTATCCTCTACAACCATGCTGACAAAATCCTCCTCCTCTTCTTCCTGTGTGTTTGGCGGCCCGCAGGAATGCTACCAGGATAAAGGGGGCCTTGAGCGGTAAGGAAGTCCTCATCTTCCTCCCGCTGTTCTGCCTCAAGTGCCCTGTCCATCATTCCATGAAGTGATATATATAAAGTGATCTCGCACAGAAGTACAAATAATCATTCAAACATGTAAAGTGCAATGTGCAAACCATGGTTGAAGTGAAATCCTCAAATGGAGTGAAAAAAAAATCTAAAAGTGCATGGTAATAACTCCACAAAGAAACACAAAAAATGTGCAAAAAACGTATAGCAATGTTCAGTTCATGTGTAAAATACTGCAATAAAGTGATAATAAATAAACATGTGTATAGGGCAATTCCCCAAAAAGAAATCGATCAGTGTTTACCAATCTTCCAGGGAGAATAGATACTACGGGAGAAATGGGGATTCATAGAGTGGTGGACATGGGTGGTGTAATATAGATAAACCAACCAGTGACCTAAAAGTCAATAAATAACTTCATAGATTGTTTCCTGAAACAACAGTCTCACAGAACTCTCGCCTCATGTAGAAAAGTAAGTCGCATCAATGAGTGAGTAAAACTCTCCACCGCATCCTATTACGTCCTTTTCAGCTCACATACACTAGTAATGGGGCCATGGGTAGCTTCTCCAGCTGTAGGGATCCTCCACTGGACCGTCCCAATGCACTCCAGTTTAATCATTTAGCAACAATGGGGGAAAGAGAAGAACAAAGTGCCTCCAATAGTGTGGTAAGGTTAAAAGGATAAGGTGCATTTATTAATGTCAACAGGGTGGACTCTTACATTGATAACAATAAAAACAGGCAAGAACAGTAAAAAATGGCATTCTCAGCGCCTTCTTACGTCAATTCCGGTGCACGTCTGATTCCAGCCACTCCCTTTGCATTACATCACATCACGTGACTTCATCTGGGGAACCGGATTGGCCGTACAGGCATTGTTTATATGCGATAAAACCGGAAGTGTTAGAGCAGCCATTTTCTTGTGGTCCGCTCATTGTTTACATTGTGGCTATTTTGTTGGTTATCCATGCAGAGCGCATGGCGGCCATTTTCTTGTGGTATGATGACTAAAACTGATCCAGAGGGCCATTTTAATATTATAGACCACTACCATTTCAGACGAATGTAATGCTAATATGAGAGAGATGAACCAGGCGCTTTATAAATAGAGCGGAAATACAGCGTTATTTGGAATATTAATGAAGATGATAAACATCTATGGACTAGCTGGTTCAGCAACAGTGAAAGAGGGAATGTGTATAAAAATAAGCATACAAATATATATAAAGAATATACCGTATATACTCGAGTATAAGTCGATCCGAATATAAGTTGAGGACTTCATTTACCACAAAAAAATGGGAAAAACGTATTGACCCGAGTATAAGACAAGGGTGAGAAATGCAGAGGGTCAACAATTCCCATCTGCAGCTGTATACCTCCCTGTGTCCTGTGCATGTGTCCTGTGCATGTGTCATGTGTCCTGTGCATATGTGCATATGTGATGTGTCCTGTGTATATGTGTCATGTGTCCTGTGTATATGTGTCATGTGTCCTGTGTATATGTGTCATGTGTCCTGTGTATATGTGCATGTGTCATGTACCTTTGTCCTGTGTATATGTGAATGTGTCATGTGTATATTGTAATGAGCCCATTGCTCGCTTGGTTCCACTCTCCCGACACTCCTCTGCGGCTATAGAATCAGATTGCAGATCGCAACATCTGATTGTTCGGTCATCTGAGGCTCTGGGATTAGAACTACAGCTATGTGCCGTTCTAACCCAGTTGTGATAGCTCAGAACAAACACCAGGCAGGCTATATGTAAGTTCAAACAGAAATCTCTTTTATTGAAAAATACAGGCTCTTTTATACAATAAAAGAGGAGGTGCATACCTCCGGCTCATATTACTTTGAACATACACCTGTGACCAGAAACCTAATTAACATGGGCTAATTAACTAATCCCTTTAGACAGCCTAGATGACTCAGACATGACCTTTAGGCCAAACTGGCCGTCTTGTAGCTCAGAAAACCCAATTAACATTATCACAATAGCAGAGTTAATTAACACAAACAACAATGGGGATCTAATGACTCTTAGATCCCATACTAGAGACTTATTTACAATAAACATTCTAGCAGGCAACAGACAGACAGGTGGCTGGAATTTACATCAGCATCTCCTAACAGTATTTGTCCAAGCATTATGAATCAGCCACTATTCCTAATATGGCAAATCCAGGGTGAGCAGAGTCTGTGTGTCTGGGGGACCAGAACCTGAATCCACAGTAATACCACCTCAAGGGTCCCCAGGCATACAGCTCACAAAGAGCACCGTTCCCCCAAATACCAGGGCCCACGATCGATCGGCAAGAGGCTAGCATTCAGTCCCCTCCAAAAGTCTCTCTCCTGGCTAGGTCTGTCACATATATGTACCTGTGTCATGTACCTGTGTATATGTCCATGTGTCATGTACCTGTGTATATGTGTATATGTACCTGTGTCCTGTGTATGTGTGCATGTGTCATGTGTATATGTACCTGTGTGCATGTATCTGTGTGCATCCTACCTGTGTCCTGTGCATCCTCCGTTTGCCGCTCCGAACTGATCTGCCTGTGCGGCGGCCATTCACTGTTCAAAATCTGCACCTCCTCCTCATCCATGATAGACAGAAAACTCAATTTCCCAGCAGTCAGCGGTCAGCCTATCATGGACATGCTCTCATCTTCATACCACGGACGAGGATGAGAGAATGTCTGTGATAGGCTGTACACTGACTGCCTATCACAGACGAGGAGGCGCGGCTTTTGAACAGTGAGAGCCGAGAGCTGCCGCCGAGTGCTATGTAGCACACGCTGGCCGCCGTCTGCCTGCATGACACGCTGATCATGCAGACAGACGGCGGTGACTCGTGTATAAGTCGAGGGGGGAACTTTCAGCCCCAAAAAAGGGGCTGAAAAATTCGACTTATACACGAGTATATACGGTAATAAAAGGTAAAAAATACAAAGTACTGGTAGTACAAAAAATAAAATAAAAGCGTCTAAAACCTATGAACAAAATGGATACAAATACACCATATTTAAAAATTGCTGAGAAAACAGTTGAGGTCGAACTCTACGTTCATTCCTCCAGGTGTAAGTGTTCGCATAGTGTGTATCCATTTGGACTCTTTTCTGACTTATTTTCCTAACCTTGTGACTTCCTCTCCATGACTTATTATACTTTGCAATCCCCCAAAATTGTAACTGTGAAGGATCTTTATTATGCATTTGTGCTTGGGAAAACCATTTATAATGTTTTGAACATGCTCTTGTATTCTCACTTTAAGGGCTCTCTTAGTTCTGCCCACATACTGCAAGTTACAGCTACACTGTAAAACATAAACCACTCCCTCAGTGTGGCAGCCAATAAAGTCTCTGATAGACTGAATATCATGTAGCATGTATCAGTGGTGGATATGGTGCAGCGTCTATTAACCTCCGACCTGGATAATCAGTTACTGGTCTTATGCATATTTAGATTTACCATCTCCTTTCTTCGTTTATGAGCTGGATATTGAGATATATTTTATATATAGATTAACATAGTTTTGGCCAGCTAGAAGCTGTCTCAGAACATGTTTAATGTTTTTATCTGTAGCCCGGCACAAGAGTGTCCATGGACCACTGCAAGATGGCCGCCGGCACTGTATTTAAATGATAGAGCAACCGTCCAATCACATTCCCCCTGATGATGACACGTATGCCCTGTGTCGAAGACGCGTAGGGGAGGGGCCAGGACGGAGTGTTAGGCAGCGGTAGCTGTCAGTGTTGGACGGACGCCATATCCTCACTGCTTTACCTACCCACATGCTTGTTTTAGAGTGGTGCACTGGCACACCCTGAGAATGTGAGTACCCCATTTTATCTGACTTTGGAATAAAAATATTTGAAAACATTATTACACTATATGGTTCTTTCTTCTTATCTATTGACTGTTCCCGTGCTGGAGCCTGTGATCCTGTGATCCGCACAGAGCCCGGGGTGACTCAAAAGCGTTCTCTAACTTTGTTTAGCAACTTACTCACATACTCTGAGGTGAGCGCATTACCTTGGGGGGTCTCCTATATTGCACCATCGTATGACCCGTGGCACGTGGAGATATATAAGCACGTTTGAATATACCACTATTGAAGATCTCACATAAGCACTTTTATTATCTATGTGCAGGACCTTTATTTATATGCTCATTATATATTTATGTAGTTCAATAAGGACTATTATGTATATGAATGTATGGCACTAAGCACTTTGCAGTTTCTTTGGCACATGGCACTTTTTGGTATCCATTTGCACCTATGATATATATCTAAAGCAAATGTGGTTTCATTGGATTGATATTATATGTGTATTTTGTATTGTTTGTTTATGCACATAATATTTATCAGTTTTTTGCGATTATGTTTATTTAGTTTATTTCACAATATTTAGCGTGGTATACACTTCTATACACTTTTTTCTATATATGCACAACACTTTTTTTGTGTCACAATAGGGGCACATTCAGCACACCTTAGCGCATCATTATCTTCTTTTTTGCGTGGCAAAAAGAAGCCAAGCTCCCCTGACCCTGTCCTGGTGCCATACACGCACAGTTACTCATTGATGGCCCTCTGTTGTGTGTGCAGCCACTGCTGCATTGCCAACGTTGAGTTCCACCTGGTGGGCATGTCACAAAAGAGGCGGTTGGTGGGCAGGTTGCATCCCATTGGAATGTCAGCCAGCCCAGCACTTGCACTGTATGACCGGATAGCACCACATGGCATCTTTTAGCCTGACTGCTTGCGAAGCCCCTTGAATGCTTACGGAGCACAGAGAGGACAAATCTGCAGAAGAGGCCATAGAGGAAGAAGAAGAGGAGGGGGTGGAGGAGAGAGCTGTGGCAGAATCACCGCTAGCATTTTGGAGGCATGGTGACGGATCAAGCTCCAACAACACTGAACCCTGTCCTGCATCCTTCCCAGCTGCCAGCAGAGTTATCCAGTGTGCCGTGAAGGAAAGGTAACATCCCTGCCCATGCCTGCTGGACCATGAGTCAGTGGTAATATGAACCTTACTGCTGATCGCCCTGTCCAACGAGGCCAAAACATTGCCTTCCCCATGCTGGTAGAGAGTCGGAATGGCCTTCCATAAAAAGAAATGGCGTTTTGGAACCTGCCACTGAGGTACAACACTTTCCAAAAATTCAAAAAGGGTCAGAGTCTACCAGCTGAAAAGGCAGAAGTTGCAGTGCTAGCAATTTGGCCAAGCTAGCATTTACACGCTGAGCATGTGGATGGCTGGGACCAAATTTCTTTTTACTGTTCAGCAACTGGGGTAGGGAAATTTGCCTGCTAAAATCAGATGGTGGTGTACTGCTAGCAGATTGGCTGCAAGTACTTGGTACACCTATTGCTATACCTTCATTCCTCTCAGTGCATGTTTTTGAGAGGACTGGAGGTACAGTAGAGTTGGAGATCCCAGATGAGGAGCAAGAAGAAGTTTTCCTTTTTCTTTGATGTGGGTCTTTCAAGTTCTGTTGCCAACGGACTGCATGGCAGGTTGTCATATGTCTGGTCAAGCTTGTGGTGCCCAAGCAGCTGCTGCTCTGGCCACGCTTGATCCGCTTCAGACATAGGTTGCAAATGGCAACGGTGCAATCTGCTGCACACGAGTTGAAAAAGGCCCCCCACCAAGGAACTTTTAAAAGTCAGCAGGGGGTCATCAGCACCCTGCACCTGCAGAGCTCTGCGGTGTGATACAATAGGGTGGCTGCCTTTAAGCTGCCCCCAGAGGATATCCTGCCTCTGAGTTGTGCCTCCTCCTCCTCTCTTCTCTCTGGCAACCAAGTACAGTCAGTGACCTTACCATCCCCTCCCTCCTCGTCACTGGAGCAAGCTTGACGGTATGCTACAGCTGGGGGAACATGACTGCCAGTTTCTTGTCCTTCTTGGGCACCCCTTTTCTCTAGGCTCATGTTACTCCCTTGCTCAACCTGAAAACCCACATCGGAGCCTTCAAATAGATGCGCATCATCCAGCAGCATGTACCCGACACTGTGGTCGAATAATTCTGGGGACTCCCCTGTGCATTATGGTGGGGCTACGGAAGGAGTCACTGTGGACAAGGAGCTGGTGGAATAGGCCTCTTTGGCAGCTGCATTGACAAAATACTCTGAGCCTGGGTGACAGAGGATGAGGAGGATGAGGACGGCTTGTTATCCACTCCATGGGGGGAGGTTTGCGAACGAATGTGTCTATCTTCATTTGTTGCTTCTACAGATCTGGTGAAACCAGATCAAAAAAATCAATACCCACCAAGCCCTATTTGTGATTGACTTTCACTAGATCTGAAGAAGCCACAAACAAAGATAGACACATTCGTTCGCAAACCTCCCTTGACACCCCTACCCAGCACTCCTATGACACATCTCAATTAAATATTATTAACCTCACTTCCACTCAATTATCACCGGATGAATTGTCGGTCTTGTAACTTGGCTTGGGCTTTTGTCCTCTTGATTCTCTACACATCACTGAAACTATCAAAGACATATCTTTTTGCACGCAATTTAACTTTTAGGTTAATTTTTTATAAAGACCGCCAATATATCAATCTTGAACTTAAACTCAGAGAATGCACTAGGCCTTTCATCATCGATGAATTCAGTGCACTATGCGACCTGATGCTATTGTATGATGAGGGTGCCACTGAGGACCCCTTGGGACCCAATTAGGATCCCTTGATAGATCCGAGCAGTACTGTAGCCACCTCTTTGGCTAATCCACCTTTAACGAAACCTAATGCTCCTAACAGATTTAAACCCAAATCATGCAATTTTCCAGATCTAATAACCTGCCCAGCTATCTGGGCTTTTCTCCATCAATCCATCAAGGGCCTCAAACAAAATAAATAGCAGGACTTTTCATCCAATCTCACCCCAAACCAACTATCAGCTCTCAGACATTTACAGAAGCAAAATGACATCATCATTAAACCATCCGATAAGGGTGGGAATATTGTTGTCATGTCCCATGCACAATATCAGATCATGTGTCGTGAAGTTCTTAATGATTCCATTTGGTACAGACCCATCCCACTCACGATCATTAATGAATTCATCAATGATTTTCGAGAACTTTGCACTGGGGCCTTCTGGCAGGGCTTTATTGACAAGGACACTTTCAACTTTCTGATTCCCAAGCATCCTCGGACCCTCACCTTTTATACATTGCTGAAAACACATAAGAATGTGTCCGGCATTGGATCCCTCATGGACAATGCCATTAATTTTTTGTACAGTTTTCTGATGCCACACATATTGAGTTTACCATCATACATTTGTGACACAACAGACTTAGTGAAACACATTGAGGGGATTCAGGTCCCTCGTGCTCCCTCCTTGTGGCCATAGATTGAGGCTCTGTACTTGAGCATCCCCCATGAACAGGGAGTCCTGATGGCCAAATCCTTCTTAATGAAACAGGACCATACCTCCTGGCCCTTGAATGAATTTATCTTACATCTATTATCCTTAATACTCACTCAGAACTACTTTGTTTTTGAGAATCAACACTTCCTACAGGCCCAAGGCGTGGTCATGGGCATGTTATGTGCCCCATCCTATGCCAATCTATATCTAGGAGCATGGGAAAGAACTGTATTCTCTAATGACCAGTAAACCACCTTCCTACAGTCTGTACTTTGTTGGTACAGATTCATAGACAATCTATTTGTAGTTTGAACTGGGACCCCAGCCTTGCTAAATGAATTTATCTGGGCACTTAACATTAACTTGATGAATCTACATTTTACATTCAATTTTGATGATACACAGCTCCCATTTTTGGATCTGTTGATTGTCAAAAATTCTGATGGATGGGGGCGCATGCGCGGCCGGCGATGATGGCGGACGCTTGATAGAGTAGCTCCGGACCCGCTCCTTCCAATCCCGGACCCTGCTCAACAACGCTAGCTTCACCAGACCCAGGATCCACTGGAAAAGCTCCCGGAACCCTCCGGGCACCTCATGGGGAAAATAGGATCCCAGCGCCACGGATACCAGGGGTTTTTCCCGCCTCCGACCTCCCGGCCGGCTCAAAATATGGAGCGGTTCCTGTATAGGCCGCAATCCCCGGCCTCAATTAGCCAGACGGCTGCAGCGCTCGCCGCGGAACGAACAGCTGATACAGCAACCACTGCACCGGACCGCTCTGCACATAGTCCCCTAACCCAAGAGACACCCTCCTCTGCACAACAACAAAGAAGGGAGACTTCACATAGCAACTACAGAGAAACAGAAGAACATGCTGCAGACCTCCTTGCTGATCACTCTGCATTATTCACAGGTACTTCTACCTCTACCCCCCCACCCCCAGACAGCTCAGTTACAGTTACAGTAGCGGTGCTTGACTTAAAGCTACAGACCCTGCTACAAGACCTGACCCGTAACTTTACAGTAGCAGTAGGGAAATTGGCTCAGGAGTTACGAGGGGAAATCGATCAACTTGGTGATCGAACGGACACTTTAGAATCCAAATTTGACGAACTGGTGAAATACGTGCACGTGCTTGAAGAAGATAACGCGACACTCAAACAAAGCATTTTCCAGGTCCAACTACAGCAGGAAGACCTAGAGAACAGAGAGAGACGCCAAAATGTGAGAATCCGTGGAATCCCGGAAACAGTCCCTGACAAAGAAATACGTCCCTATCTTCTAGGACTGTTTGTCACTTTGGCTCCACACATTCCGGATATCGATTAGAGGCTAGATAGGGCCCATAGGTCCCTAGCTCCGAAACCACCCCCTGG
The DNA here is from genome assembly GCA_037952925.1 of Lithobates clamitans. Taxonomy (NCBI): domain Eukaryota; kingdom Metazoa; phylum Chordata; class Amphibia; order Anura; family Ranidae; genus Lithobates; species Lithobates clamitans. The sequence goes on along the minus strand of JBBGZY010000244.1, from coordinate 1,008,670 downwards.
TACCAACCCGAGAGATGTAATAGCTTGCTTCCATTACTACGAAAGCAAAGAAGCTCTTATGAAGGCAACGCGAAATAAACATCGCATTGAATATAAAGGTGCTAAACTCCAAATATTTAGTGACCTATCACCCATCACCCTCGCCAAAAGACGCGACTTACGGCCAGTGACCATGCACCTACAACAACATCAAGTTGCCTACAGATGGGGTTTCCCCTTTCGCCTCTCGGCCTCGAGAGATGGCACTCAATATTTGATGCGAGCCTTACATGAATGTGAGGCCTTTGTCCGTAACTTGGGACTGCCACCTATCCCTGAAGAGGATCTCCCTCCGCCACCATTAAACATGATCCCCGCCCCTCTTCAACCACTCACAGCGATCTGGACCCCAGTTCGTCGGAGACATCAAAGAAACCTTTCCACTCCTCAATGCCCTGCCTCAGCTAGAATGCCTACCTGAACTCATTCCACATAAGGAGGAGCAGCTCCTCAATATATCCTTCTTTTTTTTCTTACCATTTCCCTCAGTACTTCGAGGGTTTGATAACGGCACTACCCTGGTGTCCGCAGAGAAGAGACCTCCCCATTCCTGCTCTTGATGGCCTAGTTTAATGGCAACTGTTCCAGTCCGTGGACTTCAATTTCCCGGCCGAGATCGTCCCCTCTCTCTCTCCTTTTTTCTTTTTCTCTCCCCCAGAATCTAAAGTTTAAAGTTTGCACAATTTTCTTTTCCTTTTGGAGGGAGCGGGTACCACTCCGCCCTTGTTGCTGACCGACATGCTCCTCTACAGGTCTATGGCTGATAGCCAAGGCCCCCTGAAGATTTTTTCATCTTCAGGCTTACAAAATGTTTTCTTTTTATTATTTTTTGGATCATTTTTTGTAGTTCATATTTTTTCCTTTTCTTTTTTTCTTTTTTTCAAACCTAGGCCCTTTTTTGGCCTGAATATATGCCTAACATTTTCTGTTTATTTTGTTAATGTATATTTGCTCACTGTCTACATGCTAATTGAGAAATATGCAAAGTTATTATTGTTTATTCTACACTGGTTAGACATGCTGTTGCTTATTATTAAGATTTCATTTGCTGTAAATTACTTGTCCTCCTCATGGCTCTGAAGGTCTTCTCGTGTAACGTGAAGGGTTTGAACTCCATTCACAAACGCTGGTTGGCCTTGAAAGAATTCAGAGCCTCTGGAGCCGATGTGGTCATGGTTCAGGAGACACACTTCCGACCGAGAGGCTCCTTTAGGTTCGCCTCTAAATTGTTTCCTAACACATTTGTAGCCTCCGACCCATCTGGGAAGGCAGGGGTAGCAATTTTGTTCAAGAATTCATGCCCTATAAGAGTAATTGACTCCAAATTAGACCCCCAGGGACGATTTGTCATCCTGAACTGTGTCCATTTAAAAACAAAACTCACGATAGTTAACATATATGTACCCAATTCTGGACAGATAGGATTCCTCACTAAGGTCCTTGAGGAGGTACAAAATTCCTCTCACCCATTTACGATTGTGGGAGGAGATTTCAACATGTGTATGTCCGCCAACAAAGACAGACTAAATCTCTTCCAAAATACTCCCCCAACTCAAGCTTATAGGTTATCTACCTCCTTCCGCAAATTAATTCGCACCCATAACCTGTTTGACTCTTGGAGAGTGAAACATCCCACTGGTAAACAATTCACTTTTTACTCCCCCCCACACAAAGGATACTCTCGTCTTGATTATTTCCTACTCTCCGCACCCTTACTACCCCAACTAGTTGCCTCTGAAATTGGCCCAATTACGTGGTCTGACCACGCACCCATATCTCTAGATATATCCCTACATTTAGCATCCCCTAAGTCATGTCATTGGAGACTTAATGAGTCTCTTCTGAAAAATGAAGGCATTAAACAGCAACTCCAATCAAAATTGATTGAATACTTCCAGCTCAATGAAGGCTCTGTCTCGGACACTTCCATATTGTGGGAGGCCCACAAGGCCTTCTTCAGGGGTGAGTGCATATCTGCTGGGTCGCATAGGAAGCTTGACTCGCTCCAACAAAAATCTGAATTATTGACCCAACTGCGTTCAGCTGAGGTGCACTTACTTCAAGCCCCCACAACTACCCGTTTAAGGGAGGTGATAAATATTCGTAATAAAATTAAGTCCTTAGATATGAATAAAATCTCCAAAGCCATTCTTTGGTCAAGGCAGAAGTTAGTTTTATGAATATGCTGACAAACCTCACAGAATGCTAGTGAACAAGCTGAAACCACGCCCAAGCCTCTCCATCCCTGACCATCTAACACAATCGGATGGAACTCCCACCTACTGTCCCCAATCCATGTCTAAGATCTTTGGAGAATTTTACAATAAATTATATAACTGCTTAAGTTCTGATCCACATACCCAATTCACTCAAGGGAAATTTGATTCATTTATTTCGTCTTTGAAGCTTCCACAAATATCCCCTGACCATTACTCCTCATTAAATGCTCCCATCACCACTGAAGAATTGACTGAAGTGACTAAATTACTCCCCCTACATAAATCCCCAGGCCCAGATGGACTCCCCTACTCTTACTACAAAACCTTCCTTCCTATATTATCTCCATACATGTTAAATCTATATGCCTCCTTACTGAAAGGTACAATACCCCACTCCCAATTTCTTCATGCCCATATCATAGTCATACCAAAACCAGATAAAGACCCTTCTGTCCCTGACAACTATCGTCCTATCGCCCTACTAAATTCCGACTACAAAATTTTCACCAAAATCTTGGCAAACAGACTCTCAAAAATTTTACCATCTCTGATAAATAGAGATCAGGTTGGATTTGTCCCCCTGAGATACGCAGGGGACAACACTAGACGCACCATAGATCTTGTCGATTTGCTAACTAGAACTAAAACTCCGGCAGTAATACTTAGTTTAGATGCACAGAAAGCATTTGACCGCCTTAGTTGGCCTTTCATGTTTGCGATCCTGACCAAATACGGTTTCTCAGGTCCCTTTATACAGGCCCTTAGATCCTTATACTCCCACCCTACCTCCCAAGTACAACTTGCATCTTACTTATCTTCCACATTTCCCCTTAGTAACGGTACTAGACAGGGATGCCCTCTGTCACCTCTACTTTTTATACTCAGCTTAGAACCCCTAGCTATAACAATTCGTGAATGTCCCTCCATTATAGGAGTACGCCTGCGTCAGCTAGAATATAAATTATCCCTTTTTGCAGATGATATTCTTTTAACACTTACTCAACCACACACGTCCCTACCCTCGCTACACAAAATTCTAAACACTTTCAGTGAAATCTCTGGGTTTAAAATCAACACCATCAAAACAGAAGCTCTTCCCATAAATATCACATCATCTAATCTGGCCACCCTTAAACAGAAATACAATTATCATTGGAGCTCTACATCCTTGAAATACTTAGGTGTCCGAATTACAGCATCATACTCCTCACTATATCAGGCGAACTTCCCCCCCCCCTATTCCAAGAAATTAACCGCTTGCTGAACCATTGGACCGCTTTGCCCATCTCTCTCCTGGGATGAATAAATATTCTAAAAATGTCTATCCTTCCTAAACTATTGTACTTATTTGAGACACTTCCAGTGGCAATACCAATGTCTCAGTTGAAAATTCTTCAAAGAAGAAGCCTCCGTTTTATATGGAACAATGCCTCACATAGGGTGGCGGGCTCAGTGGTCCTGGCACGTAAGCTCAAAGGGGGCCTGGGTGCCCCTGACTTTATCAAATACTACTACGCCTCTCACCTAAGGGTCCTTACTTCGTGGACCAACAGAACTGCCCCAAACAGATGGGCGGATATTGAAATGAGCATAACATCCCCAGTACACCCATGCTACATGCTCTGGCCGTCCACGGACAAATATATGCCCCAGCTGAGAACCCTATGCCTGGCCCCAATGCTCTTTACATTGGCAATATGGAAGAAATGCTCCACTAAATACTCACTTTCATCCACATGCTCACCTCTCACCAACATCCTCTTTAACCCAGACATCCCAGATAGTCTGTCCTATGAACGTATGGTGCCCTGGACTAAGGCCGGGATTTTTCAATTGCGACAACTAGTCAATCCAGCCACGAGACACTTATTATCCTTTGAGGACCTTAAAAAACACCACCAATTACCCAAAACAATATTTTACTCATACCTACAAATCAGACATTTCTTTTCTATCAAAACTCCCACACTATCTTTAGATAAACCTACCCAGTTTGAAATGCTTTGTGCTACCGGCCCTCATGAACCCCAATTGATATCCACCATTTATAGAATACTCCATGGGGCCAATCCCCTAAAAGTAGATACACATCATTATATGAAGAAATGGACACAGATTCTCCAACATGACATATCTCTTCTAGACTGGGACAAGATTTGGATCTCCATTTCCAAGAGTTTCCGATGCATTTCCCACAAAGAAATCGGTTATAAAGTACTTATGTTTTGGTATAAAACCCCAGAAAGACTACATGCGGTTGATCCGTCCATATCCCAACGGTGCTGGAGATGTAATAGGGAGGTAGGCTCCAACTTTCACATCTTTTGGGAATGCTCTTTAGTTACACAATTCTGGGAGCAGATCCAAATTTTACTAGAGAAACTGATGGGAATCCTCGTTCCCCTAGACCCCATGTATTATTTACTAGGTCTTCCCTATCAAAGTCTTCACAAACCAAAGCAGAAACTGATGTCCTACGTATTATTAGCAGCTAAGAAAGTCATCCCTAAACTTTGGCTATCCACTTCCCCTCCCACCCTTTCACATACTCTAACTACCTTAATGGATATACGTAGAATGGAACACCTAACTGCCATTGTTGAAGATTCCATACAGAAATTTTCCCTCATCTGGCAACCATGGGATGACTATGAAAACAACAGTAAGACAAATGAAAATGGCTGAAACGATGGATGTATATAGTAATACATGCTTTCTATTTTCTCGGGCTAATACATACTTTACTCTTCTGATTGTGTAGATTTTTCCTAACAAGTTCTCCATTTCCTGTAGGACAAGTAATGTAATCACAGTAGAACCGCTTAATTAATAACCAAAGGTTCTTATCACTTGGTATTTTCAATCTTAAAGTTGTAGTGTAAGTTACCCTGCGGTTTCTGATAAGGCTGTGCACCCTTGATTGACAGTGTTGAAGCCTTCTGTTTTTCTTTTCACTCTGAATGTGACATCAATGTTATTATAATTGTTATGAAAAATGTTAAATAAACAATTTAAAAAAAAAAAAATTCTGATGGAACCCTGGGTACTGATCTCTATCGAAAACCTACAGCTGGCAACACCTTGCTGCACATTACCAGCGCTCATTCTAGGCCTCTTGTGCACAGTATCCCATATGCGCAGTATTTGCAATTGCACAGGAACCGCACATGAGATGCAGATTTCTATACCCAGGCTGCATCCTTGCGTGAACGTCTGCTTCTTAGAGGCTATTCTCGGACTAACTTGAGAAGAGCCTTGAATAAGGCACTTGCACGTACTAGAACATCTTTACTTTATGCCCCCCCACGCACCAGACATACGGATACTGTCAAGATCATCACCAAATTCACAGCACATCATGGTCAGCTTCGCAATTTCCTTTCCAAATACTGGCACCTTCTAACAGATCATCACATCTTAAACAAACACCTCCGCAATACTCCAGAACTAGTATTTCCGAGAGCAAATTATTTAAAAGACCATCTAACTAGCAGTTATTATCAATCCAATAATAGTTGCCCCTCGAGTCCAAGAGGCACCTCCCAATGCGGGCAATGTCCTTGTTGCCCTTGGATCTTTACCGGCACCACCTATAGACTTCCCAATGGGGAACTTTTTAGCTCCCGTACCCCAGCCCATTGTGGTACAACTGGGGTTATTTACTTAATGCTTTGCGACTGCAAGGCCTTCTACGTAGGGAAGACTATTAGGGGATTAAGACAGAGAATTGGAGATCTCTATTATTCAACTAATGGTAAACTTACCACTATAAGCCAACACATCTGCCTCTACAACAGATTTGACCCTCTAGCAGTCAAATTCCTGGCTCTGGAGGTGGTGCCCCTCGACCCCAGGGGAGGTGATCGTCATAAGGTGCTATTGCAGCGTGAGACTCTCTGGATAGAAAGGCTCAACGCTACCATCCCACCTGGCCTCAATGAGGACAACTCATTCAAACTGTTTCTTTAAATAATATTGCCTTGCACAGTTGGACATTGCTCTCTCACTATAGGACTCACATACTGAGGACTTAGTGCTGTGTGCCTACCTGCACCTTTACTCCAAATCCATCTCCTGCAATTTAAGAATATTGGGAGCCTGATCCCCCTTCAGGCTGCCAAAGAAAATATATGGGCATTTGGACTATTACAGTACAGTAAAACGTGTTACAATGTAAATAATATAACAAATAAGAGTCGTAAAAGTAAAAGCTTGATTTATTGATGCAGAAAACAAATCATCAGTTACACGGCAAAACATGGTAGCAACAGTGAAGTCATTAACCCCGAAGGGGAAAGATTATACAGTAAGGCGATTAATCACAGACATCATGTTCCTCGACTAATTTTGTGGATACTGGCTTTATCAGGAGGAAATCATGATGTTGAAAAGGCTAAAAAGGGGAAAAGGAGCGGAACTGCTTACCCATGTCCCAGCAGGTCCCAAGAGCAGGGCTCATATCACCAAAAATGATCCCCCGCGGCGACCTGGGGGAGCTACAGAAATAATGAAAATAGATCAGGGTAATCAATAGACCAATTGGGTATATTAGAGTAGCCAACCTAAAGATTGGTGGATGGGTGGGGTATCTTACAATAGAAGAAATACTAAGAATAAGAAAGTGACAATGGTGAATAGGTGGTAATATGGTGTACATAGTGGAAGAAAGAGGAGAAATGGTGGAAAGGGTGAAAAATATAATGGAAAAAGAGAGATGGGTGGTGAAACGTGAAAACATAATAAAGTATGTGGGGTAGTAAAATGTTTGTGAACAGATACAAGAAGGGGATGGCAAGGGGGGGGGGGAGCTCTCCCCCCTACCTCCACCTTTACCCCCCATGCCATCCCCTTCTTGTATCTGTTCACCCATGTTTTTCTACCCCACATACTTTATTATGTTTTCACGTTTCATAAACCCCCCCCCGGTTTTCTCATCCCGGCACCCTAAACCCTTTCCACCATTTCTTTCCCCCTTCACAATCCCAGCCACCTCTTCCCTTCCCACAAGACCCCCCTTCTCTCCCCCTCTTCATCGTCTCACTCTTTCTTTCTCCACCTTTCCTTCCCCCTCTTCTTCTTTGCCATTTCTTGTCCCTTCCCCCAACCACTCCCCCCCCTTTTTTACCCATCCCCCCCTCCTTTCCACCCCCTTTCTTTCTGTGTTCCTTTCTATCCCCTTTTCTCTTTCCCTATCGATTCTATAGGAGTGTAGTTCATCTACTTAAAATATTCTACCCCTATCCATTTAGATACCAATCCATTGATTTGCACATCCCCCTAGTCGTCGCTGGGGAGCCCCTGTTGTCCTGTGTTGGTCTGAGCTACGGGGTAAACAGCAACGCTCTTTTTTTCCCCTATGTATATATTGCTATAGATTGTTTTCTTGTGAAAATTTATTGTTATTGATTACTTGTCAATCAAATTGCAGATATTCTCCCGACAAAGCGGCATTAGACCGCAAAACTAGTTGGGATGTGCTATCCATGATCAACTATGCCACTGTGATTCTACCCCTCTGGGGACCATTATAATGGTGAGAAACATGGATTGTTACTATGCTTTTTAATCTGTATTGGACTATAGGTTGCTTTTTATTAAAGCAAGCAACAAACAATACAACGAGTGCGCAAACACCACACTTGTAAATAAACACAGGGAGCCGCCAACATAAAAAGTACACTCACATACCTCAAAAGAATATTAAAAAAATATATATGTGGCGCTACCTCATCTACAGTCAAATAGCTGATGATTAAATACGATAATCGATAAAGGTGATAAAATAAAATCCTCAGGGGGCGTGGTCTGGAGCCGCTCTAAGATTGACGTGTTGTTCTGAAGCTCCCGTCCATGAGGTCCAGCTTCTTCAGCGAAATAGCACCTGAATCTCCACTGCTATGGGTAGAACATCCTGCAGTGTCTCAGCTACCAGGTCCTGGTCCCCACGGAGCCAAGACAATCAGTGTGACGGGCACATTTCCGAGATCTTCCGACCCCGGCCTAGAAGCACCATGCAGGCCTCACATCCAGCCACCTCTAGTAAGGTATACCCCTGAGTGACAGCCCCCACTGCTCGGGAACTCAGAGCCCGTCAGGAACGGGGATAGAGCAGAGACAGTCTCCCGCTGTTAATCTGGAAGTTTTACACAGTGTAGCTGCTGATATCAAGAACACCCTTATGGCAGCCATTTCAGACATGAGGTCTGACCTGCTGGCAATTTCTTTCAGAGTGGAGGAGGTAGAAGTGACACAGACACACCATGAATCCTTCCTTTGCCATGTGCAGAAGCTCACAGAGTCACACGCAGTCCACTTGAGAGACATAAATCGACATATGTAGGACCTTGATAATGGCGCAACCTCCGGCTGAGAGGGATCCCAGAATCGATCGACTCTAATCAACTTTCTCAAACAGTCGCTTCCATCGTCAATGAGCTGCTGGAGAGGCCCCAGGACGCCCCGGTCGCCTTTGAACGCATTCACAGAGTGTTACCACCGAGGGGAAGAGACACAGATCCCCCCAGGGACACAGTGTGCTGCCTCATAGACTTTTCCCTCAAGGAAGAAATACTGCGAGCATCCAGAAATCGCAACCAATTGATTTTTCAAGGATCAAGTATCAAGATATTCCAAGAACTTTCAAATATCACGTTGCAAAGGAGACACAAACTGAGACCATTGTTAGACATTCTAGGGGCCAGATCTATTGTCTACAGGTGGAAGTTTCGTTTTGGCCTCTCAGCAACCCACCAAGGCCGCACAGCACTTCTCAGGGTCCCAGAAGACCTGGAACATTTTTGTTCCACCCTGGACATCCCAGCAGTCGCGCTGCCTGACTGGTATAGTGACTTCCGCTTACCACAGATGCAAAGAGCTACTTCGATGGATGGCATCGCAGAAGCAGGCAACTTCAATCTCGGACGCCGCCGCCCGAACCCCGCGCCTCCTCACTCCCCACTACGAGACCCAGGTATGCCACGAAATGGTAGCCCCACGGCCTCCCCTGCACATCGCAGAGCCCGTATCACCTAAACGGGCGGCCGTGCCTTCTTTTTTCTTTTTTCTCCAATGACACGGGACACAGGAGGAAAATCTCCAAGTTTTGCACACCTTCTCATACTTAAGATACAGTTGCCTATGAGAGACATGCCATTCTGTTATCAGACTCTCTGTTGCCCCATCAAGACCCCAGACAGTATCTCTATTCCGTTCATGAGAGACTTAATCCCTCACACCCCCATCACCATCCCCACTATTCTTCCAGAAGAAAACATTGACATTACACTCAGCAGTTGTTCATTCTGCTCTGACAAAGAATACAACCCCTTCGCCTTTTGTCCTACCACTTCCCTCCTATTTCTCTACAAGTTTGGAATCTATTGTCCTTATCCAGTTACTCTCACAGCTTGATCCAGGTGGCCTGAGAGCAAAAAGTATCCTTATGCCGAACAAACAAGACATCGTACTTATTAACATCCAACAGCGTTTACATCCACCCGGGATCCCAGCCCGCAACAGCAAGGAGGACAAGAGATCTTCGTTGAAACTTTATCAAAGACACATGTAGTATTTATATATCCATCTATAATTCCTCTTCTCCCCCTCTCTCCCTCCCCCCCCCCTTATTTTTCCTCTTATTCCTGTGCCCCCTTCCTAGTTCTCTTCACTAGGAAACATCTACACGCACCCTCTACTTGCCTGAGCCCCATATCACCTGCTTTTCTCGCTATTCATCTCATATATGGTATGTTGGGGTAATCAAAATATGTTCACTTAACATGTCTTTACTCTCCCTCTCTATCTGGTTTTAGATATCCCTATAACTTAGCCCATAGGAAACATGATGTGAGCAAGACTGTCTGGAAGCCGAGAGGGGGTAAGCAAGTTACGGCAGCACAATCTACTTGCACGCACACATATTACCCAGAGGATCAAATTCTTCCTCCTATATAGAACTTAACGTTCATCTTTACTCCAGTTTCCTGGGGGCCAAACACAGGGTAAAAGCCTCTAGACCACTACTGAGCACGTCCCCCTCGACACCAGAGAGGTGCTATAGAGTATTTTCTATCTCTCTCACAGGTACGCATTTAATTGTTAATTTTCTAATTGGTTTAACTTCTTAGTGTTTAAATTGATTAAGTTAGAACACTATAATATATGCTTACTGATTCACCCTGTGTCACATGGACTGTATACCCATAGTTAACTATCCACGCTTTCACATTTGTTCAATCATAAATTGTCTCAGCTATATAGGCAGACGACAGTTACACACCATCCAACACATGTGGTATTTTGACATATACACCAGTCCCCAGTCACATGATACATATACATGGCTTAGTTAAGATACGGAATACATTTTCTGAGCCTTTACTAAGTAGACACTCAGTACTTAGAATATCCTTCGCAACACACGGACCTTACACATCCCTGCTCCAAGAATATATCCCTACACCATAGTACGAAAACAGACTATTTTTGTCGGGATCATATATGGGTTCACTTGTCACATCTACCGGAACCCTGACAAAATAACCTAGAAAATACACAGGCAGCTTTTATGACCTCACTGGGACACAGGACTTCCACCTTCGGTTGAATGTCACCTCCCACCCCCGCCAACAGCGGACTCAGGTCAATAAGTGGGACTGCAGGCCATCCCACACATCCGGTACACCCCCTGAATTTCTCCTCTCTTTCCCTACACGCACACCCCCCCTCCCCTACACTACTTCTCTTTACCACCTTCCGCCCATCACTCTCCCACCTCCGCCTACCTCCTCTCATCCCTTTGTCCTTGTATTAACTACCCCCCAGTCTCTGACTTCCCCTTTGGAAAGCCATAACTTTAGTCTTCAACACTTTGATTAGAAAACAATGGCTCCCCGCAGTACACCATCCGCTGCTCTATCTCTGAAAGTTATTTCACTTAACGTGAAAGGCTTAAACACCCCTGAAAAGCATTCACAACTGCTTTTCCATATGCGTAGTGCGAAGGCAGATGTGGTCTACTTACAGGAGACCCACTTTTGCAGTAAAAGTATTCCGAAACTGACGAACCATTCTTTCCCCCATTGCTATCATGCTGCTTCACCAACCTCAAAAACGAAAGGAGTTTCCATAATCCTGTCCAAAAATGTACCCTTGCACATAACGAACACCATGTTAGATGAACAGGGCAGGTTCATCTTCCTTAAAGGCACATTCAAAAACAAGCCAATCACCCTGGCAAAATATATAGCCCCAACACTTCCCAAGTCCCCTTTTTCCGTACAGTGACAAGGGAGCTGACAACATTCCAGGAAGGTCTTCTGATCCTAGGGGAGACTTTAATGTCCCCTTAGACCCTTTAGTAGACACCTCTACAGGCAAATCCCACTTACCGTATAGAGCCCTGAAACAGATCAAGGGCTGTCTACAAGAACTATCTCTACATGACGCTTGGCATACCCTCCACCCAAAAGACAAAGACTTTACCTTCTTCTCTACCCCACACAACAAATATTCTCGCATTGACTACCTGTTTCTTCCACAACAAGACCTTCCTATTCTGACAGCGGCAACCATTGACCCTATGACATTTTCAGACCACCATCCTATCTCCATGACACTTACTTTCACAGATACCCACCACAGATCATACATATGGAAACTAGATCATACACTTCTAATGGACGAACTCATGGTAGAAGAGATCCGCTCCTGCTTAAAGGATTACTTTGTTGAAAACGACACCCCAGATACATCCACCTTGACACAATGGGAAGCTTACAAATGTGTCATACGAGGGAAATTGATATCCCTTACAGCTTCTGTTAAGAAAGCAAAGAAAGCCACTCTATCCAACCTATTCATGAAACTGAAGAAACTTGAAGCCTTACATAAACAAACTCATTCCAAGCTTACTGAGATACGCACACTTATCAAAGACGAGCTACACCTCAATCTTAAGAAAAAATTCATCCTTTCTCTTCTACGAGTTTGGAAACAAGAGTGGCCACTTACTTGCAAGGGCACTACGCAAACAAAAAGCCAATAACACGAGCCACCAGCTACAATCTACTAATGGAAAGGCCCTTACACACAATAATGATATAGCAAAGGAATCCGCAAAATACTATTCCTCCCTCTACGACTTACGCACCTCTGAGCCCACCTCAACCCTAACATCACTGAGAGCCCAAAACATTAAATCATTCCTAGGACAAAATTGCCCCAGGGAAAATTCCCCTAGAAGTAGCAGCAACTCTTGACGCACCAATCTCCTCCACGGAATGGGCACAGGCAATCAGACAGTTTAAACCTGGGAAGAGCCCAGGCCCAGATGGTCTCCCAGCAGTATATTACAAGACATTCTCCGACACTCTTCAGACCCCATTCCTCAAAACCTTTAATTCCCTTTCCCCCACAAATCCCCTTACAGGGTGTATGCTGGAAGCTCACATAGTAGTCATTCCCAAAGAAGGTAAAGATCCCTCTCACACAGGTAACTACAGACCAATCTCATTGTTAAATGTAGACATAAAAATATTTTCCAAAATACTAGCCAACAGACTGTTAACCCTTCTACCCTCCATCATTTCCCACGATCAAGCAGGTTTTATCCCTGGTCGTGAAACCAGGGATAACACGAGCAAAGAAATCAACCTACACTACCTAACAACCCACACTAAGCAAAACGGTTTCTTCCTGTCACTAGACGTGGAGAAGGCGTTTGACAGAGTATCATGGGATTACATGACGGCAGTTTTATAAGCAATAGGACTTGGTCCCCAAATGATCGGGGGTTATTCTATCGTTATATGGCAATCCCTCTGCTAAAGTGAGGGTCAATGGTACTCTGTCAGACGCCTTCCCTATCCGCAATGGAACGAGACAGGGGTGCCCTCTGTCACCTGTCCTTTTTGTACTTAACCTCAAACCCTTCCTCCTCAAACTCAAACTTAACCCAGACATAAAGGGAATTAAATCATCAGAAAAGGAATACAAATATGCGGCATACGCAGATGACATACTATTGTTCCTCATACAACCGCTAACTACTTTACCAATATTATTAGCTGAATTTAAGCACTTCCAGACCCACTCTAATTTGAAGATTAACTTTACTAAATCTTTTGCTCTTAACATATCATTAACCCAAAGTCAGGTGAACCAGTGTAAGGATAATTTCCCTTTCCAATGGAAACAAGATTCGATAACATACCTAGGCATTCAGATTCCATCCAAACTCTCAGACCTATATACCAAAAATTTCCTACCCCTCTTAAACAGACTAACTTCTGACCTCAGATTGGGTCTCTTTAGAAGCTTCCTTTACGAAATTGTCCCTGAATACACTCCCTTGGATTTCCCCAAACCAAATCCCCCCAGACATTCAAGCACACCCGACGATAGGCCCCACCTTACGATGTTTTCACCAGACATGCAATCTCCTCCACCCCCAGTCCACTGACTCCAATAAAGTTGAATCCTGACTTCCCGCCAGGTATGCACCACCAATTTCTCTCTGACAACTTACCACAGGAACAAATCAGAGCCCACCAATTCTTCCAACAGGGCAAACTACTCCCCGCAGCGCAAATTGCGGCCTGCTTCGAAAAGACGCCTATCCCACGATGGACATATATTACCTCAAAATTTTAGACAAAAAGGGTCAATGCTCCAGACAGCTTACACCCTATGAAATATTATGTACCAAAACATCACCACAAGCACATCTTATCTCCCAAATACACAACTTCCTCTTCACTGACCTTAAAGCAAATGACAGTCAGTTCTGCAGGAAATGGGAAGCTGATTTATTCGTCCAACTCTTGGAAGAGAGCTGGGAGCAAATATTCTCAAACATACACAAGGTCTCAACTAATGTCTCTACCCAGGAGAATGGGTTCAAAATTCAGGCGAGATGGTACCATACCCCTGTACTGTTACACAAATTTAAGGCCGATATCATGCTGGAGGTGCCATCAAGAAAGAGGTACCCTCCTTCCCATTTGGCGGACTTACACCCTTTTGGTCAGAGGTCCACCGCATAATAGCACAAATTACTACCTACAATCCAGAATTCACCCCAGCCCAATTTCTCCTACACCTTTCCTCCCTACCACACAATACTTATCATAAATCACTAAAGATGCACATGATTAACGCAGCAAAACAACGCATCCCCGTACATTGGAAATCAAATAAGATACCCACTCTCAAAGAATGGTTGGTCAGAATACACAGAGTAGCAGAAATGGAAAAACTAATACATATCGCCAGAGACACACCGACAAAATTCAGTCGTAAGTGGGCCTGTTGGACACATTACCACACTTTACCTGAATACAAGGGCATACTAAATTCTCATACATAAAGGTTAGGTATGATGGAGGTCATAATCTACATACAACCTAAATATCCTTAACATTAATCCTGCCCTCATTGAGGACTTATCCCTTTTTTAAACTTAATAAAGCTCCTTTAAAACACCTAGACTAAATACCATTTACCAAGGGAAGTCAGAGACCCCCCGTCCTACTCCCCTTTTCTCCTTCCCTCTCCCTTCCTCCACCTTCCCCACTGCCAAACTTTTCATCTCCCCTCCTCTCCTCCCCTTCTCCTTTTCTTACGCTCTCTATTTAGACACCCATACAAGCACATAGGTCACCCACTTTACATACCAATTAAATACCCAACCTATGAGATGTACTCCAGATATACACGAAACTTCTCTGAATGCTTAATGAGTGGACCCATACAAATTACGCGATAAATACATCACACTTCTGACAGAGTTCTTACACAATTCTCATTCCATTAATCCGGTACATACAGAATCTCTTGTTGAAAGTAGAATATATTTCCAATGGAGTATCAGTTGAAGGGCAGTTATGACCCAATTAAGGATATACGTTGGATTCACACCCCCTTTTATAACTAGTCTAGTATGTAAGTGATTATCAATACCGGCTGGGAATTTTGTTATGGTAAAACTTCATAATTTGACAATTTCATGATCTATGTTCAATGTTATATGGAAAACGATTGCTGTAAAGATTTTATAATCTTCAATAAAATACTTTGGAAAAAAAATAAATAAATAAAATTCTCAATGTGACATGTAATAGTCAAATAAGTGACAATGACATAAATAATGTGCAGCAAGATGTACAATGAAGTGACCACACTAATCAAAGCACATTGTGTATATAAAACAATAATAACCAATAAATAAACGTAATGTGTGGACTCCTAATATACAGTGATTAAATGCACAAAGTATACTCCATGTAGCATGCAGTAATCAGGTAAGTGGCAATGGCATTGAAAATGTGCATTGTTTATTATTGCTTTATATGCACTATGCACTTTGATTAGTGAGGTCACTTCACTATTGGTTTTGCACATTTTCAATGCCATTGCCACTTACCTGATTATTGCATGCTACATGGAGTATACTTTGTGCATGTAATCTTGTACTGTAATAGTCCAATTGCCCCTGCTCTCCTGGGAGGTTTGGTTGGGGACCAACCTCCCGATCCCCATATCTCTAATCTCTGGATGATGGTACAATTTCTTACTTTGTCACTACATTTTTTGCTATGGAGGCTGAACTTATTTTTTCTTAAATCAGAAGGGAGTGAAATAGATATAATATCCTGGGTAGTAGAGTCATTTTAATAGAATGGACGTGCACTCATCTTCTTTTGTCGACCATGGGAAGGCCTGTTCTGAGTGGAACCTGTCCTGTTAAACCACTATATGGTCTTGGCCACCATGCTGCAGCTTAGTTTTAGGGTCTTGGCAATCTTCTTATAGCATAGGCCATCTTTATGTAGAGCAACAGTTCTTTTTTCAGATCCTTAGAGAGTTCTTTGCCATGAGGTGCCATGTTGAACTACCAGTGACCAGTATGAGAGAGTAAGAGCGATAACACCAAATTAAACACACCTGCTCCCCATACACACCTGAGACAGGTCACATGACACCGGGTAGGGAAAATGGTTAATTGGGCCCAATTTGGAAATTTGCACGTAGTGGTGTACTCACTTTTGTTGCCAGCGGTTTAGACATTAATGGTGTGTGTTGAGTTATTTTGTTATTCCGCTTGAGGGGCATGCATTGGTATGTACGTCCCATGTGTTAGATTAAAGGCAGCTAAGCATGCAGTTCCAAAAGCTGTGAAATATAGTATTAAGTAATTGATTGGAAATAGGCCACTGGTCAGGAGCTATAAGGTCAGAACCAGAGGGTCAAAAGTCACAAGATGTATTTGAATGGAGCAGAGCTTAAAGAAAAATTACATCTTTCCACACATTTTACATAGTTCATTTGGGCCAAGCTGGCCCAAATGAACTATGTCCCTCACTAACCTGTGAGGCTGCTAGATGTGTGGTATAAACTGTATGTAGCTGCGGCTACATACAGCATACTGCACTGTGTTCTGGGTGCGAGCCCAGACTTCCTTTCTCATACCCGAAACAAAGAAGAGACTACCACAGCGGCTGCTCAAAGCAAGCAATATATTTTATAAAATACAAAGCTTTCCCTGATTGGCTGAGTCAGATAGCACTAATGCTGTGTACACACGGTCAGATTTTAGGACAGGAAATGTTTGATAGGAGCTTTTTTTTGGAAATTCCGACCATGTGTTGGCTCCATCGGACATTTTCCGTTGGAATTTCCGGCCAAACAAAATTTGAGATCTGGATCTCAAATCTTCCGACAACAAAATCCGTTATCGTAAATTCCAATTGTGTGTACACAATTCCAACGCACAAAGTTCCATGCATGCTTGGAATCAAGCAGAAGAGCTGCATTTGCTATTGAACTTAATTTTTCTCGGCTCGTCGTACGTGTTGTACGTCACCGTGTTCTTGACGTTTGGAATTTCCGACAAGATTTGTGTGACCGTGTGTATGCAAGACAAGTTTGAACCAACATCCGTCGGAAAAAAAACATAGATTTTGTTGTCTCAATGTGCGATCATGTGATTGTGTAAGAGTGCAGTAAATAATGGATGTCACTGCCAGACACAGGAAAATGAGCCCTGAAATAGACCAGACTACCAGTTAGACTTGGTAAGGTAACCTGATGCACATGCCATAGCATGCCATAGCATCGGGGCATGTGCCCTAAAATGTCTAAATGTTTATGGAATGAAACATAAACCCTGCATGTTAATACATAGAAGAACTCATTCAGCTGAAAATAGGAAGAAAGAAGATTGTTTCATTAGCACAACTGGGACCAAATTGCCAAGTGACAGAAGTTAACCATGTACTAACAGCTGTCTGAGAGGGAACTACCTTTGATATTTCGTGATAGTTAACAGAAAAAGTACCAACTGTTCACTGGACAGCAAAGTAACAGGTAATTCATGTTGTTATTACTAGACTCCCAGATCAATGCTTTTTAAGGATATAGAAAGAGGGAGACCTAGAGGCTATTATTTGTTGTGTTTCATAACAGGTACAGGTTTGTACAAAAAGGATGACAGAATGTAACGATTAAAAATGGATACCAATGAAAATACACAATCTAATTTTATATTAGATATGTTATTACAATTTCTATTCCTCAAAGTTTTCATGCCCTAGAACATTATTTTCCACACACCAACAACAGAGAGAGCAGTTATCCTGGTATAGGGGATAAATAAATTGGATTTATGAGGAAAAAAAAAGTTGAGCTTAGCAATAAATCTAATTTTCAAAAATAAAATGTCACATAGTTACATACATAGTAGGTTACATATATAGTAGGTGAGGTTGAAAAAAGACACAAGTCCATCAAGTCCAACCTATGTGTGTGATTATATGTCAGTATTACATTGTAAATCCCTGTACGTTGCGGTTGTTCAGGTGCTTATCTAACAGTTTTTTGAAACTATCGATGCCCCACGCTTAGACCACTGCGTGTGGAAGGGAATTCCACATCCTTGCTGCTCTTACAGTAAAGAACCCTCTACATAGTTTAGGTTAAACCTCTTTTCTTCTAATTTTAATGAGTGGCCACGTGTCAAGTTTTATCCCTATTGTGGGGTCACCGGTATGGTATTTGTAAATTGAAATCATATCCCCTCTCAAGCGTTTAGTGTTTGCAACCTTTCTTCATAACCAATGTCTTCCAGACCCTTAATTAGCTTTGTTGCCATTCTTTGTACTCACTCCATTTCCAGTACATCCTTCCCGAGGACTGGTGCCCAGAACTGGACAGCATACTCCAGGTGCGGCCGGACCAGAGTGGGAGAAATATTGCTTTATCCCTGGAGTTAATCCCTTTTTTAATGCATGCCAATATTCTGTTTGCTTTGTTAGCAGCAGCTTGGCATTGCATGCCATTTCTGAGCCTATCATCTACTAGAATCCCCAGGTCCTTTTCCAGCCTAGATTCCCCCAGAGGTTCTCCCCATAGTGTATAGATTGCATTCACATTTTTGCACCCAAATGCATTATTTTACATTTTTCTACATTAAATCTCATTTGCCATGTAGTTGCCCACCCCATTAGTTTGTTCTGATCTTTTTGCAAGGTTTCCACATCCTGCGGAGAAGTTATTGCCCTGCTTAGCTTAGTATCATCTGCAAATACAGAGATTGAACTGTTTACCCCATCCTCCAGGTTGTTCATGAACAAATTAAATAGGATTGGTCCCAGCGCAGAACCCTGTGGGATCCCACTACCCACCTCTGACCATTCAGAGTATTGCCCATTTATCACCACCCTCTGAACTCGCCCCATAACCAATTTTCAATCCATGTACTCACCCTATGGTCCATGCGAATGGACCTTATTTTGTACAGTAAACATTTATGGGGAACTGTGTCGAATGCTTTTGCAAAATCCAGATACACCATGTCTACGGGCCTTACTTTATCTAGATGGCAACTCACCTCCTCATAGAGGGTTAATAGATTGGTTTGGCAAGAACGATTCTTCATGAATCCATGGTGATTACTGCTAATGATACCGTTTTCAAAATTGTATTTTTATTGGGTTATAAAGAGAAGAAAAGATACATGTAAACTTGTTACATAATGCATATTGAACTAGTAAGAAAATTGCAATGTTTACAAACATACAAAAAAGATTACAATGCAGAACATGTAGGTGTACATAAACCATGTCCACAGATACAGGACACAGAGAGGTGCACTGTATCGCTTATCAAAAATTATAAACAACTTATAGGTATATATTAGAGTACAAAACCAAAGCACAGTCAAGAATATAAGAAGGGTAGGGGCTTTTGGGAGGGTATAAAATATTCAATAGAAGACCATTAAAGCATCAATTGGCATAGTTAGCAATGGGGAGTGGGGGAGGGAGAATGAACAGAGACACCGTTATGTTAATATACATATAAAATTAGGAGGCGGTGGTTGGCACAGGAGATCCATATTCCGATAGATCCCAAGGTTCCCAAACTTTAGTAAATTGGGGAATGGAATCATGTACAGATGCCGTTAGGAACTCCATCCTCCGGATCTCTGCCACTAGTTGCAGAAATCTAGACCATGGAAGAGGAGTACTGGACAACCAGTATAATGGAATAAGCCTTTTGGCAGCTAGCAAAATGTAAGAGATTATCCGGTATGTTTTTTTGGGTACGCCTGGAATAGGGAGTCCCAGCAGGCAATTTAAGGGATCTAGTGGAAGGCTGTGTGTGGAGAGGACCATGAAGTAATGGCCCTTAAGTGTGTAGCGAAGTAATATTTAGCAATGTCCGGGGCCCCCAAACCCCCCCTGGATCTTAGGGAGAAAACCACCGTGCTCGCAATGCGATGAGCCCTACTCTCCCATATGAATTTAAAAAAAACTCCTCTGAAGTGCTTTTAGCTGAGAAGAAGGCAGGGCAACCGGTAGTGTTTCAAAGTGGTAAAGCAATCGAGGTAAAATAGTCATTTTAAGGACATTGATCCTACCTAATAGGGACAGGGGATATTTCGTCCAGGTCAACAAGGATTTGTTGTATTTTATAGTACTTCCCCCCCCCCCCTTTTACATAGGTTGGCTTTCTATCCCTCTTTTGTCTGTTAAAATAGAATGGGATACCTCGGACTGTAAGAGGTGATCATTAAGACGCCAATGACAGGATTTGGTGTAGGCCGGAGAAAGCATTAGATCCAGGATGATGGGTGCATGATCTGACCATGTAATGGGGGATATCTCAGACTCAACCACATAGGAGAGGAGTGGGGCTGAGATGAAAAAGTGGTCGAGGCATGAGTACATTTTATGAGCTGGAGAATAGAACGTGAATTGTTTAGCAGAGGGATGTTTGATCCTCCATGAGTCGAATATGAGTCCAATGAGACCTAATACATTTACGAAAAGCATTAGCTTGGGACGAGATTTTTTTGGATAGTACAGTACTGAAGAGGGTCTGTCTATCTCTAAAGGGCGACATAACCAAATTGAAGTCCTGTTCACAATAAAAATGAAAAGTCAGCTGAAGAACAGGAGCAGTCGTTGCCTAAGGTGTAAGAACCTCTAAAGAAATTACCTCATGGGATGGTAAAAAATTCTACCCCAAACAGGATACAGGGTATACCTTCCTTTGACACGGCAAGGCGAAAGAGAAAACCCCAGTAGTATGGAATCTTATGATGTTGCAGATAGGAGGTGATTGGAAGCAGGTTCCTTCGTTTAGCAAGAGTGATGCGAGAGAGGTCGCTAAAAATCTGCAGTTTCACACCTTTGTACATAATTTGGGATTTGTTACGTATGGCCAAGGTCAGCGCCTCTTTGCTTTCAAAAAAGTGAAACTTCACTATAACATCCCTGGGCCTAGCTCCAGCTGGAGTTTTGGGCCAAAGGACCGGTGTGCCCTGTCCAGGCGCCAGTCTATGCCCACCACTGTGGGGGCCAGAGTGTTAAAAAGGCCCAAGAGATATGTACGTAGGTCAGGGTCTCCTACCGTTTCTGGAATTCCTCTGAATCGCAGATTTTGTCTCCTCTCTCTGTTCTCTAAGTCCTCTTGTTGTAATTGTAACTGAGAAACCAAGAGGTGAAGATTGTGATTTTCTTCCTTCATAGCCTGTACATAGCTTACCATCTCATCGAATTTATTTTCGAGAGTATCCGTACGTTCCCCAATTTGGTTTATTAGGTAATTTGCTTACCTCTGCCGAGACATTAAACGTGATTTGTTGAAGCAAAAGCTGCAGTTTAGCATCCAGGATTTCAGGGGTGAGATACTCATGTGAGGATGATGGGTTGAGAGCTTGACTTTGTGTATTAGCTAGCTGAGGAAACTCTGTATCTTCTGTAGCTAGGGATGG
The DNA here is from genome assembly GCA_037952925.1 of Lithobates clamitans. NCBI lineage: Eukaryota > Metazoa > Chordata > Amphibia > Anura > Ranidae > Lithobates > Lithobates clamitans. Next base: position 987,133 of record JBBGZY010000244.1, on the reverse strand, counting down.
ATCCATCGTGGCGAATGGGTTCGCGGAGGAATTCAAGGTTGTGGGTTGTGGCCTAGTAACAAAGCGTTCCGTAATTGATTGATTGATTGATTCCTCACATGGCCCAAACTGTGGGTTATAATAACGCTGCTGCTGGCCAACTTTGCCCATGAGGTGCTCAAGAAGTGTAGCATTCAGGCAGGCTTACCTCCGGGGCTAAACACAGCTAATATAACATTTCAGAGGTCTCAGAGAGCAGACAAGGGCCCAGAAGTCACTTAGAAAACAACTGGCTTAATAGGGAGAAGGACTCTGTTAAGCTTGGCGGGGCCGACGGTCAGCAGCCCTGTGGACCCCTATAGTACTTGTGAGGGGGTGATTATTAGGGCAGGTGGTCCCCAGAAGCATTGTGAAAGGATGGCCAGCTGAATATCAGGAGAGAGATAAATATATTTGGGAGTCCTTGGAGTACCAAGATGGCCACCGTCCTCCAGGTGTAGGCAGAAGCGGCAGACTTTCCTGGGGAACGGCCGCCGGACCAGTGAGATCTGCTCCGCCGAGGCCCAAAACCCCCAGCTGAGGATGGGCAGTGCTTCACAAGAGGCCGGGCACCTCAGCGGGTGTCGACTAAGGGAGGATGCTACTCACTGTGTCCTGAGAAGAGATCCGAGGCCGAGACCGGAGGCCTCAACAGAACGGCCGGCCGCGATGCAGAGGAGGTCCATAAAGGGAAGTCTCTCACACCACCCTCAGGCTGGAACACTGCCCAAAGTCCTGCGGAGGCGGGCTGCCCCACTATCGAGGCCGTGGTATGTGTTCTGTCTGCAGATAGCGATCTTATGGTGTAAGAAGCGCTGTGCAGGCTGTAGGCCCCAAGATGGCGGAGGCCGGCATGCTGTAAAGTCAGCCGTAGGTCCGGGATCAGGCAGCCACAAACAACAATAGTCCCCTGGACCAAGGTAGGAGCAGTCCAAACACAAGGGCTTCACATCTAGGGCTTCACCAGGGCAAGGTGAGTGGTGGATGGCGGCAGATTGGTGCTGAGTATGGAGAGCTCAGTCTCTGTATGTCTTCCCAGCTTCACATCCAGGACACGGCCCCTAATGATATCGTTTTCATTACTAAAATCTTGTATAGTCACTTATCCTCCCCTCCAAGTGCTGGCATACTATAGATGTTAGGCTAACTGGTGTGTAATTTCCAGGGATGAATTTTGGGCTCTTTTTAAATACTGGTGCTACATTGGCTTTTCTCCCATACGCTGGTACTATTCCAGTCAGCAGACTGTCAGTAAAAATTAGGAACAATGGTCTGGCAATTACTTGACTGAGTTCCCTAAGCATCCTCGGATGTAAGCCATCCGGTCCCGGTGATCTATTAATGGTAAGTTTCCCAAGTCTAATTCTAATTCTGTCGTCTGTTAGCCATGAGGGTGCTTCCTGTGATGTGTCACGAGGATAAACACTGCAGTTTTGGTTACTAAAGCCCCCTGATTCCCTTGTGAAGACTGAGGAGAAGAATAAATTCAATATCTTCGCCATCTCCCCATCCTTTGTAACCAGATGTCCTTCCTCATTCTTTATGGGGCCAATATGGTCTGTTCTTCCTTTTTTACTGTTTACATACTTGAAGAAATTCTTGGGACTTTTTTGCTCTCCTCCGCTATGTGTGTTTTGTGTTCTATCTTAGCCGCCCTAATTGCACCCTTACATTTCTTCTTGCATTCTTTATAAAGTTTGAATACTAATGATGATCCCTCAACCTTATATTTTTTTGAAGGCCTTCTCTTTTGCTTTTATATGCATATATGCATTTTTACATTGGCATTAAGCCATCCAGGACTTTGTTCTCTCTTTTAAATGTCCAAAAAGCTACTAGCTATAAAAAACAACAGCAAATCATCAGCGTGCATGGGCCACTGGGATAATACACATAAAATACTTCACAGGTGGTACATGACCCCCTATACGTCTACACACCATGAATCCTACAATATCCCAGTTATCCTGGAGAGAATGCCAACACAATGGCAACCTACTACATATAATGTGGCATTGTAAAGTCTTGCACTGTTTTTGGAGAGATGTGTTCTCCCTCCTATCAGAAACTGCTGAAATCATCTATACTCCCACTCCTAAACTAGCATTATTAAGCTTGGGTATAGAATCTTTTCCTTACTTATCCAGAAAAGTAGTCATACACATACTATATGCAGCACGCATCTCCATAGCAAAAAAATGGAAACCAAAAACCTCCCCAAAAATTGAAGAAGTTATTGCAAGAATGTCTCATGGAGTGAATAGTAGCATACAAAGAAGGCATGTCTCATGGAGTGAATAGTAGCATACAAAGAAGGCATAGTGTATACATGCTATCAGTTCTGGGATATATGGTTGTTGTCCAAAAATGCCTCTAGTGCTGTCACATGAGTACTCCTACTGCTACAACTAGGGATGAGCTTTGTGTTCGAATCGAACGCATGTTCAACTCGAACATTACCTGTTCGGTTGTTCACCGAATTCCGAACGATATGGGCCGTTCTCGCCAAATTCGAGTGGCGTGTCACGGCCCATAATTCACTGCAGCATCGCAGTGCATTGCTGGCTGATGATTGGCCAAGCATGCACTATGACCCGCATGCTTGGCCAATCACAGCGCCGTCTGCACAGAGAGCCGTAATTGGCCAAAGCCAGGTTGACTTTGGCCAATTATGGCTCAGGAGGTTTAGTACATGCCCCACACTATATAAGGCCGCCTGCACGGCGGCCCTGTGTAGTGTGTTCTGGCGTTGAGAGAGATATAGATAGACAGAGAGACAGTGTCATTTGATTTAAGTTAGATAGAGTAGGCAGCTACAGTATTTACAGTAAGTATAGTTTGTCCTCTGCACAGTGTGCACCTAAAGCTACCTGGAGACAATTGCTGTTGTTCTTCTCCTATTAATACCACAGATCTGACTTTTACACCTTTCCCACCGAAAATCCTCTGGGTTACTGAGTCTTGAGGATGGATCACTGGGGACTTCCTGTTATGCTAATAAAGAGTGAGCACACGGCTGAGGAGTCAGTGTGATCTTTGAACTGGAAGGATGAGGTTGTGTTTTGTCTAGTTGGATGGCTGGGGCACGCACCAGAGGATGGATACGATCAAAAGGTGAGATGCATTTATATCATTAGACGAAATTGTTATTATGATTAGAAACAGGGGTTTTGGCTGTGTGCTTTGCGTATAACCAAATTTCGCTGACACCCTTAATATCCATACAAGACCCAAAGGGCCTGGTAATGGACTGGGGGGGTACCCATGCCATTTGTCTCACTGATTTTCATCCATATTACTGGGACCGGACATTACATTTAAGCCGTAAGCAGTTTTAAGCAGTTTTAAATGACTTTTATTCCTTTAAAAATGTCATTTTGTGCAGGGACTATTCTAAGCATGGGAAGCACGCGCCACTTTACAGGCATACTATAGACACCCCCCAGGTACGATATTTAAAGGAATATTTCACTTTTTTTTCACTTTAGGCATCATTAAAATCACTGCTCCCGAAAAAACGGCCGTTTTTAAAACTTTTTTTTGCATTGATACATGTCTCTTGCACCCGGGTCCCCAAACCCTTTTTAGGACAATACCATGCAATATAGCCTTTAAAATTAGCACTTTTAATTTCGAACGTTCGAGTCCCATAGACTTCAATGGGGTTCTAACGTTCGTGCAAATTTTCGGTCTGTTCGCAGGTTCTGGTGCAAACCGAACTGGGGGGTGTTCGGCTCATCCCTAGTTACAACTAGTTGATAAATGTAAATCACATCTAAAAGGTATCACAAAGAATATAAGAAATAATGGTTGCAACCTTTGATCTTTGACCTCCTAACCCTGGTTTGTTACTTTTTTTTTCATCATGACATTTCTATTGAATTTCTGTTGAATTTAAAATAAGGAGTGCAAAATTGATGTACCCCATACATATCTTTCAAAACAGGTGTCATCACAAGTAGTAGACCTTTATATAATTTTAATATCACACTACAGCGCATTATCAAGCACACCTAACAATGGGACCATAGGGTTCAGGAGCAATAGGATATAAAACAACAGAGAAAAAAAGAGGAAACTAAAAAGTGAACAAAGGTGGACAACGTTGCTCAGGCTTTAAGAGGCTGCATGTAAGCAAATCTTCAATAAAGCTAGTAATCTTTAATGTTACAATAATTCAATCATCAATTCATACATCTTTGTAGTCAAATATCCTAAGAAGCATGAAATTGTATATGAGTTCTCACACAATATGCTATGTATGTTGAGGCCAAGTCAAGCTGTTTTAAGCTGTTATATTGAGCACTATGTTATTCTTCCACTTTCTAAGCATAATTATTCTGGCAACATATAATACATGCATGCTTAATGCTCTACACTTATCAGGCATTCTTAACACATCCATACTCAATAATGCCATATCTGGGTCAGATTTTGTATACAACCCATAAGAAAGGAAATAAGTTGAGAATCTGAGTTCAAGTAGCTTTGTTTGGGTATTTCCATAATGCGTGCTAAAATGTGCCTTCTTGAGAACACCCCCGCCAGTACAGATTATTACCATTAGGGGAGAGTTTGGCTATGCAAGATAGGGTTAAATACCATCTGTGTAGGATTTTCTTGTGATATTTGTCAGAAAGTAACACATTTAGTGAATTTATAATTACATTGGTAAGCCTTCAGCCATTGTGCTTCAGAAAAGGTACTGTCAGGATCACTTTAGTGCTCCTGATCCTCATTCCAGCATCTGGGTTTTGGCTATTGCATTCTCCCTGTCTGTGGCCTCCTGAAAGGTGATTGCTATGGTCAGTCACCTGTTATAAGCAAGCTGAATGCTCTATTTCTTGCTTGTGATAGAGACGTTTTTCCTGATCAAGCCTCCCGTTTGTCTGCCCTGCTTTGTAGTTTGGATTTCCCTGTGTATGACCTGGATCGGGTATTGGATTATTTCCTGAACTCAGCCTGCCTTTTACCTGGACTGTGATAGAACCATGCTGTTTGCTAACTGCAAGTAGTCTGTTTGTTTGATCTGTTCGCATCTGCCCTGGCGTAGTGGCCAGGCACTATAGCATTGTGTATTAGTCCTGGGGGCAACCAAGTACCGGTAGGCCTGCTTGCCTTAAGGGAAAGTTGGCTGCTATAGGTGAAGCACACAGTGGCTAGCTATAGTGTCTGACCACCTGCGTTGGGGTAGACGTGACAGGTACAGTGCAAATCTTTCTTAACTCAACATGGAAGGGGTTTTGATAAACTAAGTTTTAAAGTTGAGGAGGGTATAACATAGTGAAATACCTTTAGTGGAAGAGTTGGCAGCCATCCAAAAGGACCACGCCTTTCCAGGTACCACTATGGTAGGTACTTTGTGTTTTTGGAAATAAGAGATTATTTGGGCATAGGAGATGCAAACGGTATGCACTAACTATCCTCCATTACGTCTGTAACATTATAATTTGAGCAGGAGCTCCAGTGTTTGAGAGATAAATTGGGTATTACAAATGACAATGAGGAGAAAGGAAGTTGGAGATGAGAGGACGGTCTTTCAAGGGTAGAATTGTGAAGAAGTTTTTCCCAGGCCTGGATAGTCACTGGGATCGTGAGATGGCAACTTTTAAAGGTTTTCGACTGGAAGGGACATGCTAAAAGTAGAGATCCCAGGTTTCCATTGGAAGCAAAGTCCTGTTCTACAGAGCACCAAAATTTGGAGGGGGAAAGACTAATCCAATATCTTATTTGGTCTAATAGAATTGTATTAAAATAGTCTCTCATACCCGGCAGCCCATGCCACCAGTTTTTTTATGTTTATTTAATATTGCATGCGAACACCTGGCACTTTTTCCCTGCCAGAGAAAAGAGGTGAGGATTTTTTTCAATGTAACAAAAAAAAGAGGCCTGCACAGCAATCAGAAGTGCTCTAAACACGTAAAGAATTTTGGGAAGTATACACATGCTGCTAGTCTACCTGACCTTGACAGATAGTACTAGCTAGTCTATCTAGTTATTGTCTAGTGGTTCAAATCAGTGGTGTATAATTAGCTTGAAATAAATTGGAAACAGTGTGGTGAGTTCACTACCCAAATATGACATAGAAATAGACCACATAAAGGAAAACTGTTTACGTAAATTACCTGCTACATGAGGATCCAAACCATTGGCATATTGGATTCAGAGTCATTAACTTTTTAGCAAGATATAGAGTTACATTCTTGTAAAATGGAACATGCCTCAGTCATGGAATGAACCAAATCGTTGAGTGTCAAAATTATATTGTCTGTAAACAGCGTTATCTTGTGTTCCTGATCTTGTACCCAAATGCACAGAACAGAACCCCGAGACCAATCAATAGTGGTTCCATCAATAGTGTGAAAAACCATGGTAAAAGAGGGCAACCTTGCCGGGTGCCATTAGTGATTTTGAAACTGCGCAATAGCAACCCTTCTGTAAATACTTGCCCTGCCAGGGATGTATATAAGGTGTAGAGATGTGAGCCTGTGTCACTGTTTATTTTGGCAGTTTGGGACAGATTTGCAGAAAACAGGCACACTAATGAACCAGGTGTGCACTGGGCTTATGTAAAAGCCAGGATTCAAGGGGGTCAGTTTGTGCAAGGGAGCTTTTAGGATCTGTCCATACTGTCCATGCAGGGACAATGAAAGGCCAAGCCTGTGAGGATGTAGCAGCAGGGAGCTGCAGGATAAACAGTCAGAGCTGAGGAAGGTTCAGGGTTTAGTGCATGAGCATGAGGACTGTGTGTTTGATGGTCTGGAGGACCAAGGCAAGAGGCCTAAGCAGAGCTACTGCACAGAAGAGCCACGAGGTGGAGTACTGTTTGTTTTTGTCACATTTATGGTGAAAACCCCCTGTGAGGGAAACCTATTCTGAGTAAAAAGTGAGTGGGAAAAGCACTACTAAAGAGCTAAATAACCCACAAAGGCTAAAATGCCTGAGGTATAGAACCTTGAAACCCAAATTTCATCAAGACGACGCAGAGCTAGCCCCAATGGATTCTGTCGAAGGCCTTTTCAGCATCCAAGGCCAGGAACATAGAAGGAAGAGAATCAGTTTTGGTTTTGTACAATAAATTAATAATATGACGGGTAGCATATGGAGCTTGGCGGCCTGTAGTGAAGCCCATTCAATCAGCCCTGATTAATAAAGGTATAAGCAAAAGCCTAGTAGCAATGATTTTGGCATATAACTTCAAGTCTGTGATTAAAAGAGATAGGGGTCTGAAATTCTGGGAAAGCATCAGCTCATTCCCTGGTTTCAGCAGGACAACAATGCAGCATTTCTGAGGGGAAGGTGCTAGAGGATGCAGCAATATTGAAAACCCTCATCAAATGTGGTACCAATAAGGAGGAAAATTGTTTGTAGTATTCCACAGAGAAGCCATCTGGTCCTGGCGCTTTAATATTGGGAAGGGACTGACCTGCAGCCAGGATTTCTTTTTCTGAAAATTGGCAGTCAAGGGATTGCAGGTGAAATTCTAGTAGAAGGAAGTCAATGGAGGCCAAAAATGTAGTTATGCCCTCCAAAGTAGGCTGAGTAATAGCGGGAACATTGCAAACATTATATAGAGATTCATAATATCTACTGAATTCATCTGCAATGTCTTGGGAATGGAACATTTTAGCTCCATTATCAGGATGAACCAAATAAAAGATTTTTCTTTAAATGTGTGATTTTTCACCTGCTTTGCTAGTAGTTTGTCCACTTTGTTGCCATTGGCATAAAATGTGGCTTTTAAATTTTATTTATTTCAGGTACTTATATAACACCATCAATTTACACATCATTTTACATATATATTATACATTCTCATCAGTCCCTGCCCTCAAGTTGCTTACAATCTAAGGTCCCTAAGTCACATTCTCACATACAGTACACATACTAGGACCAATTTAGGCAGGAGCCAGTCAATCTGCCAGCTTGTCTATGGAGTGTGGGAGAAAATCAGCGTACCCAGAGGAAACCTATGCAAGCACAGGGAGAACATGCAAATTCCAGGTAGGTAGTGCCGTGGTTGATATTCAAACCAGAGACCACAGTGCTGACCAGATTTCTCATGTTGTATGCATGTTGAGCTGTAAGAAAGATCTGCCACTCTTGTCTCACATGAAATAGCTTACTGCTGATGGCATCTGAAGGGCTAAATTTATTTACGTATCCCAAATTTCTATTTGTTTCTAAAATTTTTTTGATCAGCAACAGAACACGTATTTCTATATGATTTTCTATGTGGCTGACTCTGGTGCCCATCTCCTGCATTTCCTCTTTAAATTGATGGCTCAGAGATGAGAGATCTGCTTGTAGTGAATTACACAAAGACAAAAGCATTTCCTTCAATGTAGTATCAATGACAGGTTGGTTAAGTGTAGGAAAGGAAGTTATGGAGGATTGAGTAGTAATAACCCTTTCATGACTAAGCCTATTTTTGAAATTTGGTGTTTACAAGTTAAAATCCATATTTTTTGATAGAAAATTACTTAGAACCTCCAAACATTATATATAATTTTTTGTATAATGTGAAAGATGATGTTATGCTGAGTAAATAGATACCAAACATGTCACGCTTTATAATTGCACGCACTCGTGGAATGGCGACAAACTACGGTACCTAAGAATTTCCATAGGCAACGCATTAATTTTTTTTTACGGTTATCAGGTTAGAGTTACAGAGGAGTTCTAGTGCTAGAATTATTGCTCTCACTCTGACGTACATGTGACATACCTCACATGTGTGATTTGAACCCAGTTTACATATGCGGGCGCGACTTTTGTATGCATTTTCTTTGCTGCGCAAGCTCGCGGGGACGGGGTGCTTTAAAACATTTTTTTTTCTTATTTATTTTATTTATTTTTATATTTATAAATTGTGTTTAAAAAAAAAAAATTGATGACTTTTATTGCTGTCACAAGGAATGTAAACATCCCTTGTGACAGTAATAGGTGATGACAGGTACTCTTTATGGAGGGATCGGGGGTCTAAAAGACCCCCGATCCCTCCTTTGCACTTCAAAGTATTCAGATTGCTGAAAACAGTGATTCTGAATACTGTGTATTTTTTTAAAACCAGTGCCATTGGCAGCCGAGTAAATGGGAAGTGACGTCATTACATCGCTTCCGTGTTTATGATTAGGAGGCTGGAACGAAGCCACCCATGGCTTTTTTCCAGCCCGCCCCCAGCTGCTGGAGGCAGCCGATTAGTCACCGGGCCTTCCGATGGAACAGGAGGCCAGGTAAGAGTGGCGGGAGGTGGTGGGAGGGGGGATGTCCCCTCCCACTCCTCCGGTATAACAGCCGAGCGGCTTTTAGTAGCCGATCACCCGCTCTAAAAAACAGTACTGGGATGATGCCTGCAGCTACCGGTCATCCCAGTATAACCCCGGAAAGCTGAGTATGCACATCTGCGGGGATAAACTCCCGAGATGTACAAGTGACAGTAGTAGCAGTATCTTGAGGTGACATTCTGGGCTTGGATTTGGCTTGACTGTAAGAGGGAAAGGAGTTGTGAGAGGAGTTATCCCCAGAGGGAAGCCTGTGTGCAGATCTGTTGCAGCCATCTCTGCCCTCTCTCCCTTCTGTGCTGTGCCATGTTGCTGCAGATCCGGGATCCGGTGCCATCTTGGCTGGGGGAGCAGAGTGGAGAGGAGAAGAATTCTGTAATTTTTCTGAGTTTCCCCTGCTCTTTCCTCTTTCCAGACATGCCCCCCTGTCTGTTGCAAGCTGGATGGAGTAAGAGCGCAGATCACAAAGGGTCCTTGCTCCCACTGTGTGCCCCGGTCTGTCCCTCTCTGCAGAGCCAATGAATGTCCATTTCGCTCAGCAGCCAGTCACATGTCACACCCTTATTTGTTACGTTTACTGGATCTAAAGGAGGTTTTACAATCTGAATAAACCCTCAGCTCAAGACATGCGCCTACCCATCAGGGTTACTTTATTAGTGTATGGAGACTGAAGGATTTAACTTGCTATGGGGTGTTTGCATTTGTTTGTGAAATGGAACCTGGAAAACACATTTTAATATCTTTTATTTAGTCTCTCTTCTGCTCTGATATCTTTTTGCATTACAAGGGTTGTTGTTATTGTCCAATCATTTATATACTTCATTCTTTTAAGTTTTAGATATGTGTTCAGCGTTCTCAGTGCTCTGTTAAAATATCCATTCAGTAAGCCATCACAGCTTAATTTAATTAGCTTTCATCACCTATGATCTTCCAGTCATTAACAGATATCTAAAATCAAATCACGCACTACTGAAAACATCAAGACTATAATCATATTTTAATGAATTTAAGCACGACTTTGCCCAGAGTTTCATATTTTAAATATAGAAGTCTTAACGACAATGCTTGCCAGAAGATTTTTCAAAAAAATATGCTATAATTCTAAAAGCTCACAAAAGGATAACATGGTAATCAATCTAATGGAGGTAAGATCAAACATGTACTGCAGTATCCTGACAGGTTTTCTTAAGAAATTAGTCTAGTTAACATTTTCTTAAGACATCGTCAATTTTTAAATTCACAACTGTTTCTAGATACAAGTCGGGTTAAAACTGACTTACTACTACTAACCTTATGTCTGAACAAACTCATATGCTTAATTTATGTTATAGATGAGTTCTTCAAGCAATTAATTATTTTGTGAGTTATACAAAATATCACTAGATCATTCTGAAAATGTCCTGCCTTTAATTTGTAGAGCATTTGTAGACCCTTTGGTGCAAGCACTTCACTACTAGACAATTTGAGAGGATAAAAGGGATAGCTTACAGTACTACCTCAAGTCAATGAGGTTTACTAAAGGCAAATTACACAAGGGAATGCTTCGTAGAGTCTGGTGAATGTGGTAAACTTTACTTTTAAAGGGATACCCAATCACAAACAAGGAAAAAAAAACTGTATTTTAGCTTGCACATGTGTGGATGATGGAGGTCAGTGGAGAATTCCCTTACAGAGTGCAACCGCTAAATAAAAGTCTATTTGCCTTTAGTAACCCCTATGTCAGAGAAGCCTTAACCATTTGACCTCCGGAAGATTTACCCTCCTTCATGACCAAACCATTTTTTGCAATACCCACTGCGTTACTTTAACTGACAATTGCCCAGTCATGCAATGCTGTAACCAAATAAAATGTAACTTTTTCCTCTACAAATAGAGCTTTCATTTAGTGGTGTTTGATCACTACTGGGTATTTTATTTTTTGCACTATAAACAATAAATGACAGACAAATTTTGAAAAAAAGCTCATATCCAATAAAAAAAGTTTAAAAAAAAAATGTCCCCGGATCTCCAATTCTCAGCGCCATCTCCCTTTGAAAGCATCATTTTGGAGGGATCCGTGTGCTGAGGCCCGATCTCTGACATTGACTGACTACTCAATGCTTATTCCATCTCGAAACAGGGTAATCATGCGTACATGATTCCTTGGGAGAGGGCTCTGAGGGAGGACATCCCAGAGGTGGCGTGGTGGACAATCTGGTCTCAGGCGGCTAAAAGCTCCTTTTGCACGCTCTATAAGGAGAATGCATACAAAATTCTCTACCACTGGTACATGACGCCGGATGTCCTCCATGCCATCTATCCCTCCTGCTCGGATAGGTGCTGGCGCTGTCAGGGAGACAAAGGTACCCTATACCACATTTACTGGCAATGCCCCAAGATTGCACCATACTGGACGGAGACACAGTCCCTCTTGTCCCGCCTTTTAGGAGTACAGGTCCCCATGTCCCCAAAACTATTCCTCCTAGGGATCTCACCCCTACAAATTTCCAAATTGTCCAAAAAATTGCTCAGAAACGTACTAACAGTGTCTGGTGGCCCTTCATTGGAAAAGGCACTCTCCACCCTCCCAAGAAGACCTGTATGCTAGGATCAAAGATGTAGAACTTATGGAAAAAATGAAAGCAAGACTACAAAATAAACTAGAAATGCACAATAAAGTCTGGGAAGAATGGCACCGATGGGAGGACCCACCCTGAGTCGAGGGCTGAGCCCCCCATCCTTAACTCCCACCCCCTCCCACCTGTTCCATCCTCTTCAAAATTGTATCTTTATTGGGTTTTTTTTTCTTTTAAACAAAAGAAAGAATATAAAATTGTTACAGTGCACAGTGCGCAAATATAAAAAAAAAAAATAACATACTGTAATGATATCAAACAAAGACATAAAAGGAGCAAGTAGACAATGTCTATACATACAGAGCACAGGGATGATCTGTACAGCTTGATAAAAAGGAGAAAGAAATAACAACTTGTAGGTAAGTAAAAGAAATCAAAAACAGAGAGCCTCCATAAAAGTAAAAAGACAAAATGTTTTGTATAGGATAAATGATAAGAAACAGGAGATTCAGGAAGGTACCAAAATCGCATAAATAGTGACTAGGGGAGGAGAAAGGGAACATAATCAAGGATATTATGATATTAGTATAATTTTATGATGTGACACTTGGCATGGGGGTCCCATATTCCGATTGATCCCAAAGTTCCCAAATTTTTTTCAAATTGGGAGGTAGCATCATGTACAGTTGTTCCATTTTCTTAATCTCCTCTTCCCCCTCTCTGTAACTCTTCTCCTTTTTTTCTCCTACTATCTTTCTTTGACCTAATGAAGGCCTATGGCAGACGTTACCTAATGTTTGACAGCTTAAATATTGTGCTTATTGCATATACCTACAATATGATACCTTGTTTACTCCTCTGTTGTATGTATTGGCTTTTTTTCTCATAATGATATCTGTGCATTACAGCACTTGATTCATGTAAACTCATCTGTTGCTATGATCAATAAAAATTGTTATTTGAAAAAAAAAAATCAAATGTTTTCTTAAAGTTAGGCCATTATGTATACAAAATCCCAATAAGCGTATATTGATTAGTTTGCACAAAAGTTATAGTTTTTTTTTTATATATACAGTTGCAATAAAAAGTATGTGAACCCTTTTAGAATGATATGGATTTCTGCACAAATTGCTCATAAAATGTGATGTGATCTTCATCTAAGACACAACAATAGACAATCACAGTCTGCTTAAACTAATAACACACAAAGAATTAAATGTTATCATGTTTTTATTGAACACACCATGTAAACATTCACAGTGAAGGTGGAAAAAGTATGTGAACCCCTAGACTAATGAGATTTCCAAGAGCTAATTGGAGTGAGGTGTCAGCCAACTGGAGTCCAATCAATGAGATGAGATTGGAGGTGTTGGTTACAGCTGCCCTGCCCTATAAAAAACACGCACCAGTTCTGGGTTTGCTTTTCACAAGAAGCATTGCCTGATGTGAATGATGCCTCGCACAAAAGAGCTCTCAGAAGACCTACGATTAATAATTGTTGACTTGCATAAAGCTGGAAAGGGTTATAAAAGTATCTCCAAAAGCCTTGCTGTTCATCAGTCCACAGTAAGACAAATTGTCTATAAATGGAGAAAGTTCAGCACTGCTGCTACTTTCCCTAGGAGTGGGCGCCCTGTAAAGATGACTGCAGGAGCACAGCGCAGACTGCTTAATGAGGTGAAGAAGAATCCTAGAGTGTCAGCTAAAGACTTACAAAAGTCTTTGGCATATGCTATCATCCCTGTTAGCGAATCTACTATATGTAAAACATGAAACAAGAATGGATTTAATGGGAGGATACCACAGAGGAAGCCACTGCTGTCCAAAAAAAGCATTGCTACACATTTACAGTGTGCACAAGAGCACCTGGATGTTCCACAGCAGTACTGGCAAAATATTCAGTGATCAGATTAAACCAAAGTTAAGTTGTTTGGAAGAAACACACAACACTATGTGTGGAGAAAAAGAGGCACAGCACACCAAAATCAAAACCTCATACTAACTGTGAAGTATGGTGGTGAGGGCATAATGGTTTGGGGCTGCATTGCTGCATCAGGGCCTGGACGGATTGCTATAATCGAAGGAAAAATAAATTCCCAAGTTTATCAAGACATTTTGCAGGAGAACTTAAGGCCATCTGTCCACCAGCTGAAGTTCAACAGAAGATGTGTGTTGCAACAGGACAACGACCCAAAGCATAGAAGTAAATCAACAACAGAATGGCTTAAACAGAAGAAAATACGCCTTCTGGCGTGGCCCAGTCAGAGTCCTGACCTCAACCCGATTAAGATGCTGTGGCATCAGAGGCCGGAACAGGAGGAGGGAGACATGACGTAACGTGCTGTGATCTGGGGGCGGGGCTCGGTGTCAGGGGCGATGAGAGCGGTGAGAGCTGCACGCTGCTGGAGGTCTGCGTCCTAAAAGCCCGGGGTGAGAGACCGTGGCCGTTAATTGCTTCTCCCCCTCCTCCTCCCCCCCAGCCATAGGCGGACTCGCCGGCCAGCTGACCAGAGTGAGCGGGGGAGGCCGCCCGATGAACACCGGGGATCGGTGCCGTCCTTTGAGTGGCTGACTCAGCAGACGGAAGGGAGACATACCTCACCAACCTCCGGCGCCTCTAGTCTCCCCCCCCGCGAGGTTGTCGCCACAGGACTCCTCGGAATCCGCTCCTCCTCTGTATCACTCGCGCTGTGACAATCTGAGGGAGTACGGCAGCACAGACAGGACTGCCTGGCAATCTGACAGTGCGGTGAACCGTGCGGGGAGAGGATCCCCCCCGCCTCCCCCCCTTTTACTCCTCTTCACTGAACACGGCATTGGCGTTGGTAAAGGTCCCTCCCTGGCATGTGGATATCGTCCCTGCAAGAGGTCCTCTGGAGCCCACCTGGAGTCAGGTAGGATCAGCCTGGCTGACATCAATGCCATATGAACTGGTCTAATTGCTATATAAAAACTATGTGTGGAAGAAAAGCCAACTAAAGCATTGCAAAGGGTACAAGAAGAGGTGTAAACATTATACCATTGCTGCGATTAGAGTGGACTTTTTGTAATTAAAGTGGGGGCATGCTACTTACCTGACATCGCTAAGAAGGTGCTCGGTCAGCCCGAGCGACTCTAAATCATAAGCACCCCCCAAGGACATAATATTTTTGCATTTCTCTCAAAGGTGGACCTAAGTTGGGTCTAAGGTTAGACCGCGGTCGGAGACGTTTGGGCTCCCGCCCCAATGATAGAGCATTGTTAAAAGCCGGGTTAGATCAGTTAATTTAATCTGAATAACACGTTGGGTGCTCTATCGTGCCCTCTCTAAAGTGAGGGCCTCCGGGTTGGGTATCCACCCCTGTGTTAGAGTCTCTGCACTGGTAGAAGCGGAGCCTGGAGCCAGACTGTAACAACAGGAGGTGGGACCTAATTAGGTCAATCAAGGCTCAGGCGGCCAGCGGGGAGCGGGGTTGAACATGAGAGGGCGCCCCCAAAGATAGACGGACCCCAATAAATCTAGAGACAGTCTGAACTCGAGTACTATTCAAAAGTTTCTGAAAAGCCCAAGCACGGATAATAAACAACAAGAGCCAAAGGAAGCTAAAGATAGAAAAAAGGCTGTTACCAAAAGCAAAGGAGCCCAGGGGGGGGGGCAGCTACCACTGGGACACTTGCTGAAGGATTTCCAGCTTTAAATATGGAGGCAGATCCGACAAGAGAGGCGCTCCCCACAAAAATGGAGATTCAAGACATGTTTGAAAATCTAGAAAAAGTAATTAAAGCAGAAATCTTGAATGTAAGAACTGACATGGGACACCTCCTAGCAAGAGTGGAGGAGATGGAGAGGGGGGTGGAACAGCAAGGTGGAGAAATAGCCATGTTAAAAAAACAAGTAAAAACACTACAGAGGGGACACAGAGAGCTGCTTTATAAGATGGAAGAACAAGAAAACCAAAACAGACGACAAAATTTAAGAATTAGATCACTGCCAGAGCACAGAGATGAGGACCTGTTTTTAGTCTGTAAAGAGCTTTTCAATCCCCTATTGGGAAGAAACCCGGATAGTGAACTGAAAATCGACCGTGTCCACAGGATCAGGAAACCTCATAACTTAAGAGGAGATGCACCCAGAGATATCATTGTGAAATTTCATCAATTTGAGGACAAAGCCAATATCTGGAGTAAACTAAGAGGGGCCCGGCCGGTCAAATTCAACAATCAAGAGATACAGATATTTTCTGATTTATCCGCCGGTACATTGGCAAGGAGGAGACAGCTGAAGCCACTGCTGGACTTACTAAGAGATGCAAACCTAAAGTATAGATGGGGGTTCCCGTTGTCCTTGAACGTAGCAAAAGAGGGCAGGACTTGTAACTTGAGACAAATGGAGGACTTACAGGACTTTTGTGAGAAACTAGAAATTGGGGTCCCTATCATCCCTGAAAGTGTCTTCCCGTAGTGTACTTGGGGGGGGAGGGGGATGTGGTGAGTGTGGGGGGTTTGGCTGGGAGTGCGGGGGGCGGGGGAGGGAAAAAGTGGGAGGGAACAGGCGCAAGTTATAGAGGCTTGAGTAGTCACCGCAGCCGCCTTTCACCGGGACCCACCCCAGGGCACATCGGTCGCAGAGTGGGCGTTCAGCGATGGCCGCCCTGCGATCCATTTGCCTAGTAGTGGCGGGGGGTGGGAGGGGGGAGGGAGGGTGATGTGGAGGGGGGTTGGGGAGGTGGGGACAGGAGGGGGGGGTTGGGGACAGGAGGGGGGGCTAGGGGGGGTGTCGCCCTGTGCAGACAGATTACTCATAGAGCTATCTTTTTTTTCATAAAGTTGCAAATAAGGCACAAGGTTTTGGTCAAATGGACTTTCTATGTTTAACATACAATGTTAGGGGCCTAAACTCCCCTAACAAGAGACACAAACTACTCAGAGAGCTGTACCACCACAGAGCAGAGGTAGTTTTTTTACAGGAAACCCATTTTTCGTGGGATGCAAATATAAAACTCTATTCTAAATACCTCCCTTCTTGGTTCTACAGTGATTCTCCAACAAAGCAAGGAAAGGGGGTGGCAATTGGTTTCGGGAAAAATGTTAATTTCTGCTTGATAGATAGGAAGAGTGACCATGAGGGGCGATTCCTGTTTTTGAAAATTAGGATAGGAGTGAGAATCCTCACCCTTGCCAATATCTACTGCCCGAACAGAGACCCATCAAAATTCTTGATGAGGGTCCTAAATGAGTTACTGGAATTTAGAGAAGGGGAGGTGATCGCAGCAGGGGACTTCAATTTCTGTTTTGACCCACCATTAGATAGCTCATCAAATGCACGGGGGATGAGTAAAGACACCCTGCGAAGAGTTGGGAAAAAACTGCATGAATGTCAGTTGTTAGACATGTGGAGGATTCAGCATGCGGGGGTCAGGGATTATTCTTTTTTCTCCCCCGTGCATAACACACATTCCAGATTGGACTATCTCCTGGTGGATCATCGGTTGGTGGATTCAGTAGTAGAGACCAGGATTGGGATCCGATCACTGTCAGACCACGCCCCCGTTACGATTAAATTAAAACTAAAAGAAGTGCATAAACCTCCGTTTACTTGGCGCCTAAATGAGAACCTAATTAAAGACCCCAAAAACGTAAAAAGAATCCAGCAGGATATAGATGATTTTTTCCTAACCAATGATACGGGCGAAACACGGGGGACAATGGTCTGGGAAACCTTTAAGGCGTACATAAGAGGGATACTGATCTCGACAGGCGCAGGGCAGAAAAAAGAAAGAATAAAAAGAAAAAAAGCTCTCATTGCAGAAATTTTTAGGATAGAGCAGTTACACAAAGCCTACAGAGGCCCAGATAAGACACTACTGATGCAACTAACCACCAAGAGAGACGAATTAAGGGACTTAATGGAACAGGAGACGCAACACATAACGAACAGATACACAAGAGAAAAATTCAAGTGGGGTAATAAAGTAGGAAAACACCTGGCCAAAATTTTGAGGAAAAAACGGGACATAAATTCTATAGATAAGATTCAAAACAAAAATGGAGTACTAAAATACTCCTCGGGGGAAATTGGAGAAGAATTTAGGCATTACTTCACATCCCTATACTCAGTGAGTAAATCAGGTTGCAGCAGAGGGAGGAATAAAAGAGCAGAGGCCTTCCTTACAGAGGCAGGGCTTAATAAACTGTCCGAAATGGACTCAAAAGATCTTGACAAACCCATAACAGAGGAAGAAATTCGTCTGGCCCTGAGATCTACTCCCTCTGGGAGAAGCCCAGGCCCAGACGGCTTTACAGCTGCCTTCTTCAAAACATTTGGAGAAACGCTGATCCCGAGGATGTGTAGGCTTTGGAATGAGCTTGGATCCCAGGGTGAGATGAGTGAAGGTGCCCTGCTGGCGGCAGTGACCCTGATCCCTAAGGAGGGCAAGGACCGCACCCTCTGCTCCAGTTATAGACCTATAGCGCTTATAAATGCAGACATTAAACTGTACGCAAAAGTGCTCGCATCCAGATTTAAGGGGAGAATGGCGCATCTGGTCCACCAGGACCAGGTGGGCTTTGTCCCCGGGAGAGAGAGCAGAGATAATGGGGTGCGGTCCTTGCTCCTGGTAGAGGCCTTTAAGAGCAACGGAACCCCAGGTCTATTCCTGTCAATTGACGCCGAAAAGGCCTTTGACAGGGTAGACTGGGGTTTCATGTTCAAAACGTTGGAAGCCATGGGGGTGGGAGAAAAAATGTTAAAATGGATTAAAGCTCTATACGACCAACCCTCCGCTTTTGTTAAAGTTAACAACACCCCCTCAGCTCAGTTTGAAATGAAAAACGGCACTAGACAGGGCTGTCCGTTGTCCCCCCTCTTATTTGTGTTGACATTAGAGCCTTTGCTAGCTACCTTCCGAAAAAATCTGGACATTAAGGGGTGCACAGTAGGGAAGGAGGAACACAAACTGGCTGCATATGCCGACGATGTCCTCTTATACATCACAAATCCGAGGATTTCGATCCCTAATGTATTATCGGTTGTTAAGAAATATAGTGAGTTATCAAATTATAAGATCAACCTGGGAAAATCTGAAGCTTTGAATGTCAACATGGAAAAGAAGGAAGAGGTATGGATTAGGGACACTTTCCACTTTCCAGTAAGGGACAATATCCAATACTTGGGGGTTAAGTTGTCGAACTCTGTGCAGAGGACATACGCCCTGAACTTTGTGCCTCTGCTGGACGAAGCCCGAACAGAAGCTAAGAGGATGGGTCACTGCCCGATCTCATGGATAGGGCGAATCAATTCAGTGAAAATGGTGCTGGCCCCAAAAGTATTTTATAAGATGCAAATGTTGCCTATCCCATTGCCTCAAATTTACTTTAAAAAGTTAACACAAATATTAAAGGGATTTATCTGGAAGAATTAGAAACCTAGAGTCGCACACAAAGAATTATGTAGAGGGAAAGCACAAGGGGGGCTGGCCCTCCCCGACTTCAAAAAATATCATAACGCAATAGTAATCGCACGGGCAGTTGATTGGGTCAAGGGAGAGACCACCAAAAGGTGGGTCAACCTGGAGATAGGTTTAAGTGGAGCACGTTTGAACAATGTACTTTGGAATCCCCCACGTTGTAGAACACTAGGTCCAAACACACACACTATTACACAACACACTTTTAAAATTTGGGATTGGATGCACACATTAAATGGGTGGGAGTACAATTCACCATTGATTTCTTTAAAAAATAACGAGCTGTTCCCCCCGGGGATGGAGGAAGTGGGGGGTAACTGGATTTTAAACAACAAAACACAAGTTAAAGACATTATGAAGAAAGGGAAAATAGGCACTTACGAGCACTTAGACACACGTAGAGAGCTAATGAGACTTAATGGATGGCGATACGCCCAACTCTCGCACTTTGTTAAAAGTCTCCCGGCTCCGATAAGGGAAGAAAACAATCTATTACCAATAGAGAAGATATTTAACAGCAATAAGCTGAAAGGATATATGTCGGCCATATATAAAATATTATCGATCAGGGAGGAGTTGGAAACGCCGCCATTCATTAAGAAATGGGAGAAGGACTTAGGGGTACCATTAGAAGAAAATGCAAAGGGCAACATATTAACAGCTACACACAGCACGGCAACTGACATAAAAACGATAGAGTCAAACTACAAATGCCTATCCAGATGGTACGCCACGCCCGTAAAGATCAATAAATACCAACCAGATAGGTCGCCTAATTGTTGGAAGGGATGTGGGATGCCGGGATCCATGGCTCATATTTGGTGGAGCTGCCCAGTGGTCAAAAAGTTTTGGGAGAAAGTAATTCAAATAATTAAGATGATAACGGGTAAATCAATACCATATGACCCATGGATATGTCTGTTCCATAGCTCGGAAGGAGGCAATCGGGAGTACAATACGTCTATAATCCCAGTACTATTAAATATAGCAAAAAGTGAAATTCCCAAGAATTGGCAGAATACTGAAGGCCCTAAGATCAGGGACTGGTTGCTCAAAATACAGGAAACACATATTCTAGAGAAAGGGGAGAAAGACGGGTTACTTAAAGATGATGCGTCGAGGGGAGGAAGATGGGCAATTTGGACGACCTTTAGGAATTCTCTCTCTTATGCCGAACTGATGATGAAGTAATCTGACCCCAAGGGGTAATCCAGTAGTTTCACCCTAGTAAAGGAAACAGCAACAGATGTCTGCGGGGGGGAAGGGGGGAGGGGTACGGTGAGGGGAGGGTGGGTAGTGGGGAGGTTTCTGAGAGATGATGTTGGGATTATTGAATGTTTTTGTTTATTTTTTTTTGGCTACTCTCTCACGTTTTGTATGGCCTTGTGAAAAATTTAAATAAAGATTAAAAAAAAAAAAAGATGCTGTGGCATGACCTCAAGAAAGCGATTGACACCAGAAATCCCAAGAATATTGCTGAACTGAAACAGTTCTGTAAAGAGGAATGGTCAAGAATTACTCCTGACCGTGCAAGCGTGCAAGTCTGATCTGCAACTACAGGAAACGTTTGGTTGACGTTATTGCTGCCAAAGGAGGTTCAACCATTTATTAAATCCAAGGGTCCACATACTTTTTCCACCTGCACTGTGAATGTTTTTTTTTTTTTTTTTTTTTTTTTTTTAAAAGATATTTTATTGAGTTTTCACAAGATTACAGCAGGGATTACAGAGGTACATGTCATAAGAGTACATAAAATGGGTATAACAAGTAAATCTCAAAGGATAAAACAGTACTTTGTGGTGCATAGTATCAACAGATGTATCTGTACTTCTCGCAGTTTTGTATCTGTCGGTAGAGAAGATCAAT
This sequence comes from Lithobates clamitans, assembly GCA_037952925.1. Classification (NCBI taxonomy): domain Eukaryota; kingdom Metazoa; phylum Chordata; class Amphibia; order Anura; family Ranidae; genus Lithobates; species Lithobates clamitans. The sequence continues at coordinate 965,965 of JBBGZY010000244.1, read as the reverse complement.
TAATCTGACGAGAGCTCTAACCCTGCATTAAGAGATGATAATGCTGTTGTAGCCTAAGAGGGGAGTCGTCGGTGTCTACAACCGTAATGTTTTCACTGAGGACATGTATGGTTGGATATTGTGGTTAATGATTTGCAATAGGTAAGCATTAACTTTAATGTTCTATGGTGACCGACCAAATGGGCTCTACTCCTCCTCCCGGACACCCCCAAGGGGAACTAGCTGTGTCCAGCAGGGGGAACATAAGAGTAGCTGTGGCAGAAACATGTCGGTGTTATTCGAGAAGGGGGGGGGAGAGGAGAGGGTGAGAGGGGAGGGTGAGACGGAGGTTTTGTCAGCCTGTTACATGTTTATTGGTGTATAAGTTCAGGTGTTTATGTGTCCGTTCGTCCCTCGTGCTCCGGGAGAGGGCTATTAGCTGAGGAGTTTTCGGGAGTGGTTGATTTAAAATGAAACCAGCACGCCCAAATGTGTTTGTATTTGGACGGAGTGTCGGAAGATTGATGGATGAGGTTCTCCATTTCAGCCAATCCATCTACCCTCCGAATCCAATCTTGAACAGTGGGGGGAGATGTGCTTCTCCAACGTACTGGGATACATAAATTGGCCGCATTAATGAGGTGTAAAACCAGGGATTTTTTATAAGTTCTTTGTGGGAGCGAGGTATGATGAAGTAAGTATTGAGCAGGGGTGAAGTCAGGGGAGTAGGTTGTTATCTGAATGATCTTGCGGTGTATTTCAGCCCAATAATTTTGAATGAGTGGGCATTCCCACCATATATGCAGTAGGGTACCTTTGGTTGCGTTACATCGCCAACAGAGTGGAGGAATAGTAGGTTTGAATTTGTGAATTTTGTCAGGAGTCCTATACCACTTTGCAAAGATTTTATATCTGTTTTCCTGGGTAGAGGTGTTGAGGGAGCCTTTGTGCATGTGATTGTGAATATGTGTCCATTCCTCGGTGGTGAGATCTATGTTCAAATCTTGTTCCCATTGTCTGACTAGTTTATCTTGTTTAAGGTCATGATTGGAGAATAGCAGTGCATAGATGGATGATATGAGATGTCTTTGGGGTTCTTGGGCGGAGCACAAGAGTTCAAAGGGTGTAAGTTCCCTGTGTATATCCGCGGTGTGCTTGAGACCATGAATAAAGTGACGTATTTGTAGATATTTATAAAATGGGATGTGGTAGTCTGGGAGAGCGGTGGTCAAGGCCTGAAACGTCATGAGAGATTTTTGATGGAACAGTTGTTGTATTGTGAGTCTGGGTCTATATGGGTCTGATGAGGAGATGCGTGGGTGTATTCCGGGTTCAAAGTCTGGGTTATTCTCCAAGGGTGTCATAGGGCCAGGGGTGGGTTTCAGTCGGAGCAATGCGCTAGCTGCCGTGAAGTTATGCAGCGTGGGGTTAATGAATGGGTGTAGTGCGGTTTCTATCGGTAATTTTTTTTGATCGATCCACGGTAGAAGTTTCAACGGTATTGGGGAGAATGCGTTTTCGATAAATACCCAGTCTTTATTGGTGTCGTTTGTGTGCCAGTCGACAATTCTGGAGAGGTGACATACCCAATAATATTTTTGTATGTCCGGTATTTGAAGACCCCCCAGCGATTTGGGAGTCGTCAGTCTAATCCAGTTTAGTCTAGGTTGTTTGGAGGACCAAATAAAATTTCTACATAGCTTTTTGAGTGTGGAAAAAAAGGATATGGGAATGTGTACGGGTACGGTTTGGAATAGGTAAAGCAATCTAGGTAGTACGTTCATTTTTAGGACAGCTGCTCTGCCAAACCAAGAAAAGGGTCTCATAGTCCATTTTTGTAGGTCGTCTTGGAGGGTTTGTAGGATGGGTAAAAAATTTAGTCTAAAGATATCTGACATTTTGGAAGGTATTTTAATGCCTAGGTATGTGATTTCTTTGGGTTCCCAGCTAAACGGAAAGTTTTGTTTGCATTGCGTGACGGTGTCGTTAGGTAGAGAGATGTTGAGGGCTTTTGATTTGGAGAAGTTTATTTTTAGGTTTGTGAGGGATTTGAAGGTTTCAAAGTCTTTGAGGAGATTGGGAATGGTCGTAATTGGGTCAGTAAGGAATAATAGAATGTCGTCCGCATATGCCGCTACTTTAAAGTGCTTACGATTAATCTCTACTCCTTTAATGTCTGGATTTTTTCTAAGGTTGTGTAGGAGGGGTTCCATTGTAAGAATAAAAATCAAAGGGGACAGGGGGCATCCCTGTCTAGTACCATTGGATATGGAGAAGGCGTCCGACAGGTGCCCATTCACTCTCACTTTAGCTGTGGGTGATGTGTAAAGAGCCATTATCATTCGAATTAAGTGCGTTGGGAGGCCCATGGAGGATAGGGTTGCCTCCATAAAGTCCCAAGCTACCCTGTCGAACGCCTTCTCCGCATCCAGGGACAGGAAGAAGCCGCGTGATTTTGTTGAGGTTAGCCAATGATGGATGTTTAATGATTTGGTGGTGTTATCTCGAGCTTCCCTACCGGGAACGAAACCGACCTGATCTGCAGAGACTAATTTGGGGATGAGTGGCAGGAGTCGGTTGGCAATAGCTTTAGCATAAACTTTGACGTCTACATTAAGTAGGGAGATTGGGCGGTAGTTGGGGACCAGGGTCGTGTCTTTGCCCGATTTGGGGATGAGGGTGATGTGGGCAGTTAGGATGTCCTTCGAGGCTACGTTAGAGGGGTCAAAACTATTAAATGCCTTGACGAGTGGGGGGAGTAATATGTCAGAAAAAGATCTATAGTACCCTACCGTGAGTCCGTCCGGACCGGGACTTTTACCTGGTTTCATTTGTTTTAGGGCTAGTCTGATTTCGTCCGCAGACAGTGGGGAGTCTAGTGATGCTGATTCCTCCGTTGTGAGGGAATTGGGTGCATATTGGGAAAGGAACTTGTTAATTGCTTCTTGTCTGTCGGTGATGGCCGCGTTCGTTTGTGGGGAGCGTAGGTTGTATAGGTCTGTATAGTAGTGTACAAATTGTTTAGCAATATCCTCAGATGAGGCAAGGGTCCTACCAGTTGGGTCTTTAATCGAGTGAATATTAAGAGCAGCTTTCTTAGTCTGTAGGGCTCTGGCTAGAAGTTTCCCTGACGTGTTTCCAAACTCATAGAAGCATTTTCGTTGCAATGTGTATTTACGCTTAACAATTGTGTGTAATTCCGCCAAAAGCTCATTTCTGGCTTGAGTCAGTTCAGCGAGTGCTTCAGATGCTAAGGATTTTTTGTGTTTTTGTTCTAACTTAGTGATGCGGTTAGTCAGTTCGTCTAGTTTAGCTTTTCTGAGTTTGTGTCGTTGTGCAGCCATAGATATGAATGTGCCTCTTATGACGCACTTATGTGCGGCCCAGACTGTTTCATGTGATGTGTCACCCACTCCATTTTCAGTGAAGTAGTTGGTAAGCTGTTGGGAGATCGTACTGGTGAGTGCTATATCCGTAAGTAGGGAGTTGTCTAATCTCCATATTTGGGGACGTGTCCTCGCAGTGGGTATGTGTAGGGTCAAAGTTATAGGGTTGTGGTCTGATAGGACCATTGGTTCGATATTGGTCGTCTTTAGCAAGGGGAGGTCATTTTGGGAGAGAAAGAAATAGTCGATGCGGGTATATTTAGAATGTGGTGGAGAATAAAAGGTGAAATCCTTACCATCAGGATGCAGTGTGCGCCAGGTATCGTGCACCAATAGGTCTTTAAATAGTGTTTTGATGGCGCGAAGAGCTCTATAAGTAAGAGAGGAGTGACCATTGGATGTATCAAGAGAGGGGTTGAGGGGCACATTAAAGTCCCCTCCGATGATTAGTGTGCCCGAGCTGAAGGTCATAAGTGATTGGAGAGTGGTGCGAAAAAAGGGGACTTGTCGGTCATTGGGTGCGTACAAGTTTGCAATAGTGATTTGTTTTCCGTAAAGGTCACCTTTTATGAATAGGAATCTTCCGCTCGGGTCGGCTTGGGTAGAAGAGACCTTGAGGGGACAGTGTTTGGATACTAGGATGCAGACTCCTTTAGATTTAGCCTCATCATTGGTCGCATGGTAAACTGTCGGGAAGTGTCTGTCTTGTAATTTGGGGATTGCGTCAGATCTAAAGTGGGTTTCCTGAATAAGTGCAATATGGGTGTTGGATTTGTGCAGTGAGGAGAGTAGCAGGGTTCTTTTTTCGGGGGTATTTAGGCCTCGTATGTTGATGGATTTGAGATTGAGGGACGAGAGAGTGTGCTTTGCGGCTGAGGGTGCATGGTGGGTATCCATGTCCTCCGCCGGGGTAGGGCAGAACAGGTTAGGGGGGGTAGGAATGAGTTATTGGTGCTCTATGTGTTTTGAGGGCAGTCTGTATAAGGAAATATAGAGCCCCACTGGGCAACCGAAGAGGCAACAGGGATGAATTACTATCCCGTTGACTCTAATCAAGCGAGTCGATCGGTGTAGTACAGGTAGGTGCAACGCACCTCCTCTGTGTGGGGGTTGCATGTAAACCCAACAAAACTGACATGTGCGGAACATTTAGTACATTATACTCAATGGAGTAAAACAATATTAAAATAGATGTGCACAAAGAGGCACCAACTGGGAGATACCTGTATTCAGAGAACTGTTGCAAAATATTGCATTGGGTTAATGACACTGAAAAGGTGCAAGGGGTTCACCCCATTGAGCGTTTTTGTCCCGTCTACTGGCGTATCTCTCAGCAGGGTGCCAGGTGAATACGTACGGCGCTAGTATGGGGAATCATAGAGTGCGTATGGGATGACAGTTTCTAGCCACAAGCCTCCGCATACTGTAGCAAGTACCTCGAGGGGGACGTGCCCGTGTCAGTGTCTAATACCTGGGATGTCAGCAGATCAAGGATTCCATGTGGGAAAATCTTCTGAAAGTCCGCCTTGTGCACCGGTGGTGTGGAGCAGCCACGTCTGGAGGGCCCGTGTCCTAATAGCGAGGGTGTCTTGTGATCGGCGGGCAAATGTCCATGGACGGTTAGCACTGGAGTTTCGGATGGCATGCGGATCTTCTAAGCGCGGTGGGTGTGGTAGTAATATGGTCCGGTTACCGTAGCTATCCAGGACAGTAGTCGGAGTGGGCGGCGATCCATGCTTCCTGCTCCGGATCTAGGTATTAGTTCCGAGGCGTCGGGCATGAGGGCTGAGCAGCCTCAACGTCTATGGCGCGTGCCGTTATCAGCCGAGGAGCCGGATATTTTCACGGCGGTGGACTGTAGAGTGCAGGGCTTCCGCTTCCCATTCAGGGGTGGGCGTGCATATCCGGAGTGCGCGCGTGAGGCATCATGGGTGTCGTAGTTCGATTCACAGCCGTTTATAGTCCGATAGTATAAGCGGGGCGGCCAATAAGCTTTCTCTGTTTTTCCTTTTCCCCGTGTCATTAAACAAAATGTCAACAGTTCACATTTTCCCCTATCCGAAAGTTAGGTAGTGGTAATGAGGGGGGGGGGATCAGAACGAAGGAGCCGCACAAAGCAACTGAGAATTGAGAACATGGCTTGGCGGCGTTAGTCGGCTACTGTCGAATCCTCCCAGGGAATCAGCGATCCCGTCTGGCTCTTCTGGAGGTTGGGGATTCGGATGCCCTAAAGTTGCGGTGCTGGGTGCGGCGTGTGCCGTTGTGATCAGTGGCAGATGGTGATCTTCTCCTTCGCTGCCCTGAGTTTACAGCCTCCATGGGGTCTGCGGGGGGGCGCTCCCTGCGCATTGCAGAGCGGCGGAAATCCGCATACCAATTAGGTACCTCCACTAGCGGGATGTTGAGCGCCTCACAAAAGTAGGGAAGGTCCTCAGGCACTTTGAGGAAAGCAGTGCGACCCTGCGAGGTGGCTGCCAGACAGAAAGGAAACTTCCATTTGTATGTGATTCCTTTGGAGCGAAGTGTGTCTAGCAGGGGTTTCAAATCTCTACGGTGTTGGAGCGTTATGCCTGAGAGATCTTGAAATATTTGTACTGATTTCCCTTCGTGAATTATTTGAGGGATGCTTCTGGCCTGTCTGAGGATCTCTTCCTTAGTCTTATAGTCAGTCAGGCAGCAAATTATATCCCTGGGTGGGTCTGTGTCTCTTCCTTTGGGTCTTAAGGCGCGGTGAATCCTCTCAAAGTCGACTGGTGTCTGGAGAGGTCTGTGAAGGATACCATTAAACAGGCTGGTGACGGAGGGCGTCAGATGTTCCCCCTCAATTGACTCAGGGAGCCCCCTGATCCTTAAATTGTGTCTCCTACCCCTATTATCGAGGTCCTCGATATGCCTCTGCATGTCTCTCATCTGCAGAGTATGGGTATCGACATGGCGGGTAGTTTTGCGCAGTTGTAGGTCTTGTTGTTCGGCCGTTTGTTCCGTTGCCGCGACTCTGTCAGATAAGGCGCGCAGATCAAGGCGTAGCTCCAAGATAGCGGCAGCAAGGGTGTCCTTAATATCAGCCGCAATCATCCTCAGATCGTTAATGTTTAACTGGGGGTGATGAGTGTGTTCCTCCGCTGTATTCTCAGTCGTCAGGCTGACAGGGAGTGTGAGAGACGGCGCTCCCAATTGTGAGGAAGTTGCGGCCTGTGAGTTCCTCTGGCGGGAGGGCGCCATGTTTCCTCTGCTCGTTCTGAACATCTCAGGGATATTATGTCCAGTATTGTCCGCTTGCTCCCTCGGGGAGCGGGAACGTGAGGCGGATGTATTCCGGGAGGCAGTCCCCATAATTTGGCTCAATGTTGGGTCGATTAGTCCTCCGTTAGGCAGGGTTCAGGTCGTGTGAGAGCAGGAGCTGATGAACTAAGCAGCCATCTTCATGCCAGGTCAGGCCACGCCCCTGCACTGTGAATGTTTACATGATGTGTTCAATAAAAACATGGTAACATTTAATTCTTTGTGTGTTATTAGTTTAAGCAGACTGTGATTGTCTATTGTTGACTTAGATGAAGATCAAATCACATTGTATGACCAATTTGTGCAGAAATCCATATCATTACAAAAGGGTTCTGTTACGTACCTGGGATGTGAGCCTGACGTGTAGAGGAAGGCCTCTCGTACAACTCCGGCTCGCGGACCACTGGTAGTGATACAGCAGCCACAGGAGCACGGTGGGGTATGAGTGCCTGTAAACAGTTCGATAGTCTGTGTAGTAGCGGTGATCAACAGGCAGATAGTAGATGAGCTGACACGATGCTTGACTGGTGGCAGGCTGGGATGAAGCACAGAGCAGTACCAGATGCAGGCTTGCAGGGCTGGGAGCTGTAGCAGGCTGGATGAGCGAGATGCAGGGTCAGACAGGCCGGGTCGGTAATAATCAGGCAGATCAGGCATAGACGGTAGGCAGAAGAGAGGTCAGGTCACAAGCCAAGTAGTACCGGAAGATCAGCAGACAGAATCAGCAGGCAGGATCAGAGTCTATGGGAAGCCGGGATCAGAACAGGCAGCAGGCAATCACAGGTAACAACAAGCTGAATCAGAATCAGAGGTCACACAGGAAACAGGTACAACACAGGAGCTGCAGACCAAACAGCAATGAACCTCTGTAGGAGCCCTGTTTAAATAGCCCGCCTGACTTCAGTATTAGTGACAGGTGTGTGTCTTAAAGTGCTAGTACGCATGCGTGCACGCCGGGTGCTTACATGGAAAGCCTGTCTTCCCTGACAGGTTCACATACTTTTTATTGCAACTGTATACTAGTCATGGAGGTGATCAGCAACTTATAGCAGGACTGTGACTGTGATATTGCAGCAGACATTATGACACTAACTGACAGTTTTGATACTTTGTGGGAACCAGTGACACTAATACAGTGATCATTGCTTTTCTCCCAAAAAATTGCGTTTGAAAGACCGTTGCACAAATATAGTGTGACTTAAAATATTGCAACAATCGCCAGTTTCTTTTTTCTGTTTGAGGGTTCTAAGTAATTTTCTAGCAAACAATGCTAATTTAAACTTGTAAACAAAAAGTTCCAGAAAAGGCCTGGTCTACAAGTGGTTAAATGTATGAACTAAAGGTGCTACCAGTATGGTCCAATGTGTACATGCACAGAAAAAAGTGGAACCAGACCCAGCAGTTCTCAGTGAAGTGGCTGGGCAACTTCCAGCAAGCCACACGTGGAAGATCTTGAAGCAGTGAGGACAGGTAATACAGTATAAGATTTGGAAGGGTCAGTTAAGTGGGAATATTTGTAACATTTCCCGTTTAATAATCTATGACCTCAAGGGTGAGGGACAAGCTGAGCATACAGCACAATAGGACCTTGAGAGCCTTGCCCTCTAGAAGACTTCCCAGTCTTTAAAGGTGTTTCCACTGGGCATTATAAAATATCCCAACATGTCTATGACACCCCCCCCCCCAGACTTTTTGAATGGGTGGGTTAACTTGGCACCACCCTGATCAGGGGAGAAGAAAAAGTAGCTGCACCAGTAGTCAATGGTTCTCGGAACAACAGATTGTACCTAATCTTCAGTAGATCCAAACTTGGCACTGTACCAAACACCAGGTGGGCAATACTTGGGTAGGTTTTATTTATAAACTTTTGTATTTTACTGTTATTTTTTGTTTTGCTTTGTAATATATTTTCTGTGCATATTTCTTGAATCATTTTTCTTTTCATTAAACAATATTTAAAGATAATTAAGCTGAATTAATTAATGCTAGAAACTAGAAATTAAGGAACTCTGCTTCTCTAAAGAACCCACTGAAGGGTAAGATCTGTTAAATTCCTGTTTGGACATAGAAGAGAGTGATATCTCAACAATGGATGCTATGAATGGCACATGTTTATGATAAAACAAATGATGTCTGCAACTGTGCAGGGTTAAAGTGGAACTTCATTCAAAAAATTGAGTCCTGCTAGAACCCTTCAGGTTGTCCACTTTTTCAGGTATAGCTCCAGTATGTAAAACATTTAAAATAAGTGGCTATTCTTTATTTGACTTTGTTGTTAGTAGCATTTTTAAAGATTTGCCCTTTTTTCTGTTAATCTGTAAAGAGTTCAGTTACTTCAATACAACATTTATCTGAAGTCTTAGAAATGAAATTGTGATTTAAAATCCTCTTGGTGGAATACCTTAAATCACATTTTAATCAATTAAAAATGTTAATTTCAATTTTTAATATGTAGAAGCTCAAAATGACTCTAATTGTCAATTACTTTTTAAAACTAGCCATATGGGATAGAATCTGCTGGATGAAATACAGTAACATGATGAAATCAAATCAAAGTAGTTATAGCTGTCATTCTGTAATACAGAATTCATACATTTGAACTTTCCCCCAGTGACCTTGATAATAATCATTCTTAGCAGTGTGGCTTTTGGTTAATTCGTATTCGAAATGTTAGGAATGGTGTTTTTTTTTTTTTGTTTTTTACCTAAACTGCATAAAGGTAAACTATTTCAAATGCTTTAGAAAAATCATTGTTGGGCAAATTTATAAAAATATTATAAAAAATATACCCCTGCCGGGATACAAGTAAAAATTAACTGATGATTATTTGAAGTATGTATTGGATATGAATCTGTATATATAAATATATATATATATATATATATATATATATATACAATTAATAGTTACATATATACAATAGTTACATATACAATTAATAGTTACTTGAATATTGGCAGCATTAAACTTTAAATCCATTAGTGAAATAGATCAATTTAAGGGGGCTTTTTAGTGGTTTTGTAATTTTTATTTCTTTATTACAATCAGGCTAATTCATTTAGTTTATATATTTTTGATTGTTTTACAGGTAGAAATGAAATATTATATGCATGTAAAATATTTTATATGTAAACAGTAGGGATGAGCCGAACACCCCCCTGTTCGGTTCGCACCAGAACATGCGAACAGGAAAAAAGTTAGTTCGAACACCCGAACACCGTTAAAGTCTATGGGACATGAACATGAATAATCAAAAGTGCTAATTTTAAAGGCTTATATGCAAGTTATTGTCATAAAAAGTGTTTGGGGACCTGGGTCCTGCCCCAGGGGACATGGATCAATGCAAAAAAAAGTTTTAAAAACGTCCGTTTTTTCAGGAGCAGTGATTTTAATAATGCTTAAAGTCAAACAATAAAAGTATAATATCCCTTTAAATTTCGTAGCTGGGGGGTGTCTATAGTATGCCTGTAAAGGGGCGCATGTTTCCCGTGTTTAGAACAGTCTGACAGCAAAATTACATTTTGAAGGAAAAAAGCCATTTAAAACTACTCGCGGCTATTGCATTGCCGGTCCGACAATACACATAGAAGTTCATTGATAAAAACGGCATGGGAATTCCCCACAGGGGAACCCCGAACCAAAATTTAAAAAAAAATGACGTGGGGGTCCCCCTAAATTCCATACCAAGCCCTTCAGGTCTGGTATGGATATTAAGGGGAACCCCGGCCAAAATTTTTAAAAAAAATGACGTGGGGGTCCCCCTAAATCCCATGTTGTTTTTAAAACTTTTTTTTGCATTGATCCATGTCCCCTGGGGCAGGACCCAGGTCCCCAAACACTTTTTATGACAATAACGTGCATATAAGCCTTTAAAATTAGCACTTTTGATTTCTCCCATAGACTTTTAAAGGGTATTCCGCGGCATTTGAATTGCTGTTCGGCGAACTTGCGAACAGCCGATGTTCGACTTGAACTTGAAGCTCATCCCTAGTAAACAGTTAGTGAAACTTTTTGGTTTTTCACATATGTTCCTGTTCCTTCTTACCTCTTGCTGACAAAGGTTATTTGCAGAGCTGAACTATGAAATGTACACACGCTCATCCCTCTCACTCTTTCTACCTCAAAAAGAGTAATGAGTAAAAAGAGTAACGGCTGTAAAGTGTAAGCTCTCTTTAGAAAACCCATACTGCCCTTATCTGTCACTCTGTTTAAAATAATAATTCATTGTATGTAAATTGTATGTAATAAAATGGTTTATACTCAAATAAATAATGATATATAACAAAGGTATTATCAACATAATTTGAAATGGATAAAATGAATAGGCTGAGCATTTGGCCATGCTGCACTTCATACAAAAAAAAGGACTCATACTGTACATTACAATACTAACAGGATTGGAATTTTCCTCTCATTCTGTGTGGTCAGTTTTAATCAAATTATAATGCTAATTTTATTAAGCTACACATTTTAGTTTTATTGAAATTGCTTAGCCTGTTGGGTCAGTAACAGCAATGTCAATAAGAGAAATATAATAGGACTTATATTTACATACATGCTGATTTCTAATTTAAGGCATTTAATTATTGCCTAAAATTATGATGTTAAATCACAAGGAAAATGCATCTCTTCGATGCATTTTTAAGCTTTCAAAAAGAATGACTACAAAGTGAATATTCCCAAGGCATTCCTGTTAGAGCAAGACAGAAAAGTTAATTAATCACAGATGAAAATATTACCAAGAATACAATTATTGGAATGCCATGTTTAATGGAAACACATTCTTAAACATTTTTAATTTTGACAAAAAAAGGTATATTTTGTCTTACATTATCATCACCAACATAATATTACACACACATTTATGTATCTCAAATTTAAATAGCTAATGTAATTTATAACGCAGTGAATTTGCTATTTATGAAACATTCATTGGTAGATCAGTCACTGTAATTTAAAATGAAAGAGAAAGAATAAGCTATTGCGCTAACTGGAATCCAACGATCATTAAACGGGGAACATAAGATGGCCAGGAGAGTGGTAAGGAACACCAGGTAAAATGGATGCAGCTCTTCTCAAATTAGGTCTTGAGATCCTAATGCATAATAAAACCACGGACTCGCCCTGGGACTTTAAGTGAAGTGGGTACCATTTCTAGCCAGTAAACATATCAGTAGTAAATACAGTATATGGTTTATTCAAGTAAAATTGTTTAGATGCATAGATTACACCAACAGTTGCCAATCAAAAAAAGGTATATAAACAAGAAATATTGGTACATGGATGTAATAGCAGTCATAGTCCACGGGCATCATACTACCCGACTAGTTTTGCGAGATCCAGCTCTCTCTTCAGGGGTGGATGTGTGTAACAATGTACCTAGAATAAAAAAAGTATATATTTGGCAAAATGGCACAGTATTAGTTAGAAAGGCACAGGGTAGGAAGGGTTATGGGTCCCCATACTCACTACTGAGCTTGACCATGGCTACAGGTGTGCGGCTCCAAGATAGCGGCAGCAGATGCCTCACCAGGGAGCTGAGGGGGCGGAGTCAGATGGGACCCCACCAAGGGCCAAACAGAGAGCGGGCATGGCATGGGTGTAGTGATCTAACCCTAGAGACCTCGTTAGTCCATAAAGAGTATAGGCTGTGAACATAAGTATGTTTGAGATCCTAATGCACATCTAAAAAAACAAACACAAGAGGGCGCCTCCATGTAGGTGTAGCAATTTGTTAAAAAAGACATAAAAGACAGTAAAAATATACTCACTAGACAAAAGTAGATCAAGGCTTCATATCCATATAGACCTCCAAAGGATCACCGTAAGGTTGCAGAGCTCCGCAGGCATGTGGCTAGTTGAAGCAGAGTTCTTGATAGAAGTGCGGCTGTCAGGCTGGGACATGAGCATCAGTAGCTTTCAGAAATGGCAAAATGGCTGAGGCTCCAAACAGCTTCTCCGCCTTCCTATGGTTTGATAAAGGGGTCCTCCTGTCTGTCCTGAATCATTTAGCCACATCTCCTCCACTTCTTATCATAATCCAGCCAAGAGAGGTGTTGTTTGGAGCCAAAATAATATACAATAATAGAAAAGAATAGAATAGAAAAGCAATAGAATATAATAGAAAGAATATGACCATCTTCTGAAATTTGAATTTATGAATAGAATAAATCTGAATTCTATTAGAATAGATTAGAATAGAATCCAAAACAGTGGAATCCAAAATAATAGAAAATAATAGAACAGAAAATAAGAAAATAGAATAGAAAATAATAAAATTAAATTAAATATGAAGAATATAACCATCTTCAGAAATTCGAATTTTGAATAGAATGAATTTGAATAGAAAATTTTAGGACAGAAAATAAATAATGGAAAATAATAGAATAGAAAATAAGAGAATATAATAGAAAAGCAATTCATATAGAATAGAATAAAATGGAATATAACCCTTATATTCTATTTTATTCTATTCTATTGATTTTCTTTTCTATTCTATTCTTTTCTATTCTAATCAAATCTTTTCTATTCAAATTCATTCTATTCAAAATTCAAATTTTGGAAGATGGTAATATATTCTTTCTATTTGATTCTATTTTGTTGTATTGCTTTTCTATTCTGTTCTTTTTTATTCTAGTGTAATCTTTTCTATTCATTCTATTCAAAATTCAAATTTCAGAAGATGGCTATATATAATATTCTTTCTATTTTATTCTGTTTTATTCTATTGTTTTTCTATTCTATACTTTTCTATTTGAATTCAAATTCATTCTATTCGAAATTAGAATTTTGGAAGATGGTTATATATTATATTCTTCTTCTGTTTTATTCTGTTCTATTGTATTGTTTTTCTATTTTATTTTTTTCTATTCTATTCTAATCTTTTCTATTCAAATTCATTCTATTCAAAATTTGAATTTCGAAAGGTGGTTATATATTATATTCTTTCTATTTAATTCTATTCTATTTTATTCTAATCTTTTCTATTCAAATTCACTCTATTCAAAATTAGAATTTCGGAAGATGGTTATATACTATATTCTTTCTATTTTATTCTATTCTACTCTATTGTTTTTCTATTCTATTCTTTTATATTTTCTATTCTAATCTTTTGTATTCAAATTCATTCTATTTGAGATTAGAATTTTGGAACATGGTTATATATTATATTCTTTGTATTGTATTCTATTCTATTGCTTTTCTATTCTATTCTTTTATAGATTGTTTCTATTCTATTGTAATATTTTGTATTCAAATTCATTCTATTCAAAATCTGAATTTCGGAACATGGTTATATATAAAATAATATTCTTTCTATTTTTTTCTATTCTTTTCTATTGTTTTTCTATTCTAATCTTTTCTATTTGAATTCAAATTCATTCCATTCCAAATTCGAATTTCGGAAGATCGTTATATATTTTTTCTTTTTTATTCTATTCCTTTCTAATTTTTGAATTGTCAGACAGTCAGTATCAATAGTATAATGCAACAGCTGCATTAAAATGAAAAAAAAAAATAGAAATTTAAATGCGTTTTTTGAATTCGAATACCGATTCAATATTTTTTCTAATTTGGTTGAATCTTTCAAAAATGAAACAAATTCCAAAAACAAATAAAACGCATGGAACAAAACTAATTTATTTAAATAATGAATCAAAACAAAACACATTGGGGTTTATTTACTAAAGCTGGAGAGTGCAAAATCAGGTTCACTTCTGCATAGAAACCAATCAGCTTCAAGGTTTTATTGCCAAAGCTTAAATAAACAGGCTGAGGTTAGAAGCTAATTGGTTTCTATGCACAGATGCACCAGATTCTGAGTGCTCCAGTTTTAGTAAATCTACCCCATTCTTTCATCCTGCACATGTCTAAAGAGAACTCATCATAATATATTAACATACTGTATATACGTGAAAATATGTTAATATAGATATACTGTATTATTCTTGCTTATTCACAATAATATATGTATATATATATATATATATATATATATATATATATATATATATATATATATATATATATATATATGCATGCAGTAGATAAAAAAAGGTGAGTATGCACCACTAGCCATGTGCAGAATGGAAAAATTTGTTTTGTTTCGTTTTGGACAGATTAGCTCTGTTACTAATTTCTTTTGTTGATTCATTTCGGAATTTTTTTAGCTTTGTTTTGTTTCATTAAATTTCATTCTGTTTATTAATTTTCCAACAAATTCCAAATTTTCAGAGCGATTTGAATTTGGATCGGTCAAAAAATGATTGACCAATTTGAATTCTGTGTGAAGAAAAGCTTGTTTCTAAAGAGCGGGCCTGGAAGCCTCATGACTCATCAACTGTCAGTGGGCTTCCCCTCTGAGAGCTAAAATGTAAACAATAGAAAATTCTGGGGAAAAAAACATTGTGGGGTTCCACCAATCCATAGCAGGCTCTTTGGATCTGGTATGGCTTTTAAGGGAAACCTCATGCTAAAAATTAAAAAAACAAAATGGCGCGGGGTCCTCCAAAATCCACACCAGACCCTTATCAGAGCATGCAGTCTGGCAGGCCAGGAAAGGGGGATGATTGAGTATCCCTGAACCATATAAGGCCACATGCTTTCAACATAGAGGGATGTTTTAAGGCCCCCCACAGCAAAGCACCTTGTCCCCATGTTGATGAGAACAAGGGCCTTTTCCCCACAACCCTAGGTGATTGTTGTGGGGGTCTGTGGGTGGGGGGCTTATCAGAATCTGGAAGCCACCAAAAAAGTGAGTAAAGACATAACACAAGTTTTTGACAAGTCCTTTATTAAAAAATAAAAAAACAATGTCCCCTGATGTAGACCCATCGTCAATTACGATGCCCGCCGCACCACGGACACGAAAAAAGAAACCCTCCTATCTTGTCGAAGGCTCTTGCCATCTGCCTGATCCTCTGTCTAACATTTTTTAAATAGCTTAGGAGCGGGGCCGCCCTGCCTACTTGTATTGGGGCCATCTGGCATGCTGGGTCATTGATGTCACAAGCAGGCTGGGTCATCAGATGACATTATCGGTTATTTAATAGTTAATAATAAATAAATAATAAATAATAAATAAATAAAATAAATAAAAATAAATAATAAATTAAAGTTTAATTACTGTATTTATAGTTATTTAAGAAATGTCAGACGGAGGAGCAGGCAGATGGCAGGAGCCTTTGAGACTGGAGGTTTTTTCTTTTTTCAGGCACGGCGGTGCATCATGATTGACGATAGATCTACATCGGGGTACATTGTTTTGCATTTTTGATTTTTTTTAATAAAGGACTTGTCAAAAACTCATGTTTTGTCTTTACTCACTTTTTACATTTTTTTGGTTAATGTACCCCATACTCATTTACAGCAGCGGGCTGGGATCTGGGCGCTTCCATCCAAGGGAGCAGATTACATGGGCATTCCACAAGGCTCCAGCAAAATAGTTATCAGAGGTGCTTGCCATTTACACCTTCCACCAATGGGGTGTTTGATGTCACTGGCTGGGCATGGGTGCCAGGGATCCAAACTGCTCATGCCCATGGCCACCCACGATTTATTCATTTTATTTAGACCCCCACCTAATAGATTTTTAGGCTGTGGCATTTCATTGGTTGTCAAGGTATTTTTAAAAGGATTGATGATTTTTTTTGGGTAGTTTTTTTTATTTTGGATAATTTCATGATGGTGGAGCAGCTGGGGACCCTCTGGAAGTCTTTCCTTGAAGTGCATGTTGTAAGTATAATGGTGAAAAGAATCATACCATAGTGGTAGTTTTGAGGTTTTTCTTTTAACAAGACTGTTTTCACTTTTTGTAAACTTCTTTGTAGTTGGGTCCATTTATCCCTTATGAGGCCACTAGACAACTCTCCTGTTGGTACCAATCAGGGGCTTTGTCTTATTTACAATCATATTGTAATGAAATATGTGGTAAGTCAATGCTATAGTTAGGTAAATATGTAGCATTAATATTAATATAATATCTAGAGCAAACAGACTGGTTCCAACTAGTATAGTGGCAAATGTCCACAATATATCCCAGATCTTTGATATTTAAAAAAAAGAAAACATAATACTTTTCACAGCATGCTACCATAAACCATTTAACCACTTCCTGTCCACTGTACGTATGTAAACATCCTTGTATAGGAAAGGTGATATCTCGGTTATCGCTGGAGCTGCAGCAATTATCGAGATATCATTTTGTTGGGCCAGTGATTTTCTACAAAGTAAAAGTAATACTAGCAGCTAACTAGCCACAGGATTACTTTTACACACATCAGAGAGGGGTTCCTCCCCCTACCGCCCAAACCTCCTTCGTAACCGGACACTCTCGTGCAATCGGGGAGCCCAGTAAAGATGCACCCGGCAGCATCCAGTGCTTGGGACATGAGAGGAACTGATGTTGCTCCTCCCACTGTGTGATGTGAGAAACAGGAAGCGATGAGGATTTTGTCACTTTCAGTTTCTGTTTTTTGTTTACCTGACCGTTAAAGTAGCCGATCAGACTGATCTGTGTTTGATGGGCTGCATTGGAGGCCAGAGGAGAGATCTGAAGTCTTATAGACCCCAGATCTCTCCATAAAGAGGACTTGTCATGGTCCATGCCATACCAAGGGATGGTAGTATATCATCCCTTGGTATGATATGATAGTATATATCTATATATTGGTAACCTGTAAAGGCTTTTAAATCATTGCCTAAGGAGATTTTTAGATAACAAAATTTGCTGCCGGGCGGACCCAATTTTAAAGCATGACATGTTTTGGTATCCATTTACTTGCTGTAACACTGTCTTTTATATTTTACCAAACAATTGGATATTAAATTGTATTTTTGTGCATTGAAATTAATTTGTGTACTTTTTACAAAAAAAAAATGTGTTTAAAAAATCACAAATACCATGTGACATAAAAATATGAAACACCCACCATGTTATTCTTTAGGGCCTTTGGTTAAAAAAAAAAAAAATATATATATATATCTCATGTTTGGGGGTTCTACATAGTTTTCTAGCAGAAAAATTATGCATTTTAAATGTAGGACAGGAGTGTCAGAATTAGCCAGGACTGGAAGTGATTAATGTTTGTAAAAACACCCTCATCATGAAATTTAACACAACCCATATCATCCGGATTGTCTATATACATCCTACCTGGAATTCTCACAAAGGTCATTAAGTAGTGGACTACTTTCACACTGAGGTGTTTTTCAGGCACTAAAGGGCTAAAAATAGCACATGTAAAGCGCGTCTCCTGTAGCCCCACTGTAAAAGCCCGAGTGCTTTCACACTGGAGTGGTGCACTTGCAAGACGTTAGAAAAAGTCCAGCAAGCAGCATCTTTCGGGCGATGTGGCCACCGCCCCTGCCATTGAGATCAATGGCCACCGCTGCTGAAGCACCTGCAAAGCGCTTCGGCATCGGTGCTTTGTGGACGCTATTAACCCTTTATTTGGCCGCTAGCTGGGGTTGAAGCAGCCCACTAGTGACCGAAAAGCACCGATATTACAGCGGTAAAGCACCGCTAAAGTTAGCGGCGCTTTACTGCTAACGCCCCCCTGCCCCAGTGTGAAAGTAGTCTAATAGAGGTGATCCCATCTGGATCCTACTCCAGAAGACTGTTGCCCCAAGGTTTCCCATAAATACCTCTACTAAGAGCACACCATTGTAATAATTGATGGTGGCAGATAATATCCCATAACGTGGACAAAATATAGCATATGTGTGGACTGCGGCAATTATTACAACTGTGAAAAGCACAAACAGCCATCTTAGTATTTCAATTATCTATAAACATAATATGTTTATCAAGCTAAAAAAGGTTAGCCTAGGACCTCATTCAGTCCTGGGGGACTCAGGGCCCTTAGACAATAAATTCTTTGGATTTCAAGTTATGAAATATACAGTATGTTCAGTATCTTTATCTTGGGTCCTCATGAAGGCAGCCCAGTGCTGTGAAGGTTAAAATGTTGCATCACAAGTATGTCTCAGCCCAATGAGTCTAACAATGGGCATTGATACTTTACCACATCCTGTAGGTTTACCACTTCCTGCAGGGTTTATTAAAAGGAGAACATTTTTTAAATTCTGTTTTCCCCAAGTAGAACACACATTTGCAGTAAATGGGGTAAATAATCATCTACAAAAACATTTTGAATGTATTGGACTTTACTGATACCAGAGAGGGATGACCACACAGAATTATAAAAATATAACACTATTTTATCATAAAGCATTTAAAAAGGAGTTTTTAATTAATAAAAACCATAAAAATACAGTTACAGATACGGTGTAGGCTATACTAATACCCATCATTCATTTTTGCAAATGATCCAAGAGGTTGACATGTTTTGCCTATTAGCTTTCTCAGGACCTGCTTATCTTGGTTGCAAGGAAACGGTCTAGCCAGAAGAAAAAGTACAATGATCAAACACAATTCTATATTATATTGATATGATCAACATCCTTTGTCCTTCAATATTAAACTTACACATCACTTTAAAAAGAATCGCTTGAGGGTGGTAGTACCATATTCGGTATTTGTATTGCTAATGCACGATACTGGTGGTGGAGCAAAAAAAAGGATAAAAGTGGAGTAGAAAAATGGCATATGTTGTAGAAATATACAGACCTATGTATAAATAATAGAGATTAACAAACAAATACCAGAGAGGGCCGGTTTGGGTACCAATATTTGATTTAAAAATAAACTAACTTACTTGAATATGGGACTTGTTAGGAGAAATCACTTTATACTACAAAAAGTGATGCTGTTTAGACCCTCAAGGCCGCTTTGTTCTCCTGAGCTGTGATCACGAAAATGTCTCATTTAGCCTAGCCAATGTGCATGCACCCAACACAGGACAGATTGGATTTCTTCAGATATTTTTTGAAAAACTGCAATCTTTTTCTCAACCATTCATGGTCATTGGGGATGATTTCAATTTGTGCATGTCCCCGACTAAAGACAGATTTGCTCTTTTTGCACACACCCCACCCCCAGGTTCAAAAACTGGCTACATCTTTTAGAAAACTTATCAGAGCTCACAACCTCTTTGATACTTGGAGGGTGAAACACCCTACGGCCAAACAATTTACATTTCATTCACCCCCCCGCAAGTTATATACAAGATTGGACCACTTCTTTGTCTTTGCACCCTTATTATCATATGTAGTTCACTCAGAAATTAATACAATTACATGGTCGGACCATGCCCCTATATTCCTTGACCTTCCCTTAACCAAACCTACATCTAGGACCATTGGCGTCTTAATGAGACCCTTCTAAAAATACCTGATATTTACATCCATCTTCAGAAAAAACTGAATTCTTTAAACTCAACGAGGGTTCAGTTTCTGGGGTGTCTACTCTGTGGGAGGCTCATAAAGCCTTTTTCAGGGGAGAATGCATCTCCTCAAGCTCCCGTCTCAAGCGAGACCAAGCTCTCCAAAGATTGTCACTTTTACATGATCTATCTAAAGCAGAGGAGTCCCTTGTCAGCCTTCCCACGGTTGAGCGCCTTAGATCTGTGGTATCATTACGTAACCGCATCAAATCTCTAGACCTGAATACATTTGCTAAATCCTTGCTTTGGTCCAAACAAAAATTTTACGAGTTTGCTAATAAGCCCCACAGAATGTTAGTCAATAAATTAAAGCCAAGACCCGCAGCCTCAATCCCTGATTTATTACTACAACCCAATGGTAAACCCACCTATTGCCCCCAACACATGTCCAATGTCTTTGGTGATTATTACCAAAAACTCTATAACTGCTTGGCCACAGGCCAAAATTTCGAATTCACTCAAGAAAAATTTGATTCCTTCGTTAAGTCTCTAAATCTCCCTACACTCTCCCCTGAGAAACGCTCGGGACTCAATGCACCTATATCTGCTGCAGAGGTTACTGCGGTTATTAACCAACTTCCGACCCACAGATCTCCTGGACCCGACGGTCTTCCTTACTCATACTTTAAAAGCTTCCTATCAGTTCTAATGCCCCATATGATAAGCCTGTTTACCTCTCTGATGTCAGGGATTGTCCCACACTCTCAATTCCTCCACGCCTTTATTACAGTTATCCCGAAACCGGATAAGGACTTATCATTACCAGACAATTATCGCCCCATTGCCCTCCTGAACTCTGATTATAAAATTTTCACTAAAATCTTAGCTAACAGACTATCCCTACTTCTCCCCTCACTCATACTTAAAGACCAGGTTGGTTTTGTTCCCACTAGACACGCAGGAGATAACACTAGAAGAATTATCAATCTTATTGACCTACTGACTAAAACTAGGAAACCTGCGGTAGTCCTTAGTTTAGATGCCCAGAAGGCATTTGATCGCCTAAACTGGTCATTTATGTTCGCTATTTTGGCTAGATATGGATTTTCAGGCCCCTTTATACATGCTTTGAAAGCGCTTTACTCCATACCCACTTCCCAGGTACAGCTGTCTTCCCATGTCTCTCCGCCATTCTCCCTAAGTAACGGTACCCGACAGGGATGTCCCTTGTCCCCTTTACTTTTCATTCTAAATCTGGAACCTCTGGCCAAAGCTGTTCGCTTTGGCCAGATATAGGGGTAGTGCCGGGAGTGGAGGGGGAGTGGTGTTGAGACATCGGGAGTACAAGTTGTCCTTATTCGCTGATGATATCCTATTAACAGTGACCCATCCCCATATATCACTTCCTTCTCTCCATGCAATCCTAACTCAATTTGGTAATATTTCAAGTTTTAAAATAAATCCGACCAAAACTGAAGCCCTCCCTATTAACCTTTCAACAGATATGCTCTCGACTTTACAGGAAAATTTCAAGTATCGATGGTGCCCCCACTCCTTAAAATACCTCGGTGTCCACCTGACTTCCTCATATTCCACTCTTTTTCAGGTCAATTTTCCCCCTATGTTTATAGAGATTAACAAATTATTGAAGACATGGACAACAGTTCCCTTATCCCTTCTTGGAAGGATAAATGTCCTCAAAATGTCGGCGCTTCCTAAGCTCCTCTATCTCTTTGAGACCCTTCCAGTTAAGATTCCAATGTCCCAACTAAAGCTAATCCAACGAAATTTCCTGAACTTTATATGGAATCATAAATCACACAGGATAGCTAGCTCGGTACTTTTTGCAACCCGAGTTGGTGGAGGTTTGGGAGCACCCGACATAATTAAGTATTATTATGCTTCACATCTCAGAGCCATAACCTCTTGGACGTCTAGATATGCCCCTAATAGATGGTCTGAGATAGAAATGGGCATCACAGTACCCGCACACCCATGCTACATGCTATGGCCATCCTCGGATAAATTAATCTCTCAGTTACGTAAAATCAGTTTAAACCCGATCTTATTTACACTTTCAATATGGAAAAGCTGCTTTAGTAAATATACGCTTTCATCTCCATGCTCTTCTTTAACAAATGTTATTTTTAATCCAGAGATCCCTGATTGCCTTTCTTATGACGCCATGTTGCCATGGACAAAAGCCGGTATTTTTCAACTACGTCACCTGGTTAATCCAGTGACACGTAAACTCCTCACTTTTCCTGACCTACACTCTATATAAAAAATCCCGAAAAACATTTTTTACTCTTTTCTACAAATCAAACATTTCTTTTCCACCAAAATACCACAACTGACCCTATCCATACCTACTGAATTTGAAATCTCATCTAATATCCACTATTTATAAAATCTTACATGCTGCCATCACAGATCAGACTCACACATATATGCGGAAATGGTCCCACATCTTAAACAGACCTATTTCATTAAGTGACTCTAAGATTATTTGGGAAAGTGCATCTAAGATATCTAGACGTGTGACTCAGAAAGAAACAACCTATAAAATACTGATGTTTTGGTACAGGACCCCAGAATTTTTACTAAGACAGAAACTGACAACCTCTGGGCAGTGCTGGAGATGTAGTTCATCTTTAGGTACCCATTTCCATATATTTTGGGAATGTCCTCTGATGGTGCCATACTGGTCACAAATTCATGCCCTTCTGGAGAAGGTCCTAGATATTTCTAAACCCCACCAACCTATACATCTCTTTCTAGGCCTGCCCCTCCCAAAAACACCAAAAACCCTCAGGAAACTGATAGCTTTCATTTTACCAGCGGCTAAACGGGTTATACCCCAATGTTAGTTAGCCAGTAGCCCCCCTACTTTTGCATATTTTGATATTCGCAGGATGGAATGTATCACAGCCATAATTGATGATTCCCTCCCCAGATTTCATGCTATATGGGGAAACTGGGACTCCTCTGAATACAACATAGAGAATCCCCAGGTAGTCCTGAGTTAATGAGGTGAAATTACAGATTCCTCTATTGTATGAGTAAAATATTGCCAATGACCACAACATTGCTTTATCTCACTAACTGATCCTCTTATTCTTTACCATGATGTATATGTATTGTCTGAGAATCATCTGACACTTTATGTTATCTTTCTTGATGCATAATAAGCTACAAAATTTTTGTTTCATTAAGATTATACTGCTTTCAATGACTTTTCTATGTGAATGTATACTCTGTTTCTGTATACTTGTAAATACTTAATAAATAAACAATTAAAAAAAAAGTGATGCTGTATCCTATCCCAATGTTCTTGTTCTAGATTAGGACCAGAGGAGTCCGCTTACAATGACCATCGCTGTGTTAAAAACCTTAATGACCTCAAGAACAATTAGATAGTATATGCAACACAGCCATCCCAATTACCTGCCACCACATTGATTATAAGGTTACTCCTCCCTGGGGCATATATATGTATATCACCATAGGATCCCTCAATCCTCTCCACTGGTTCATAACCACCGGAAAACAAATGCTAATTCACCTAGAACATACAAAGCATATCAGATGTAGTAGTCCCTAGCAAAAAGAAATATCCTACTGTTAACCACTCTCATGAAACGCTTACCCAATGTGTAGCCAGCACCTGCATCCCACCGTCTGCAGGTCATGAGATCCACCTATCACTCTATATAGCCAGGTTTGGTGCCAAAATCATTATGATAATTGCTTAGTTAGGGAGAAGAAGGATGGATCCGAGATAATCAGTGTTGCTCTTGGCCTAGGACTCAGGAAGGCAAACCTGAGAGAGCTACTGATATGAAGTTTGCTTTGTAAGAGAAAGAAAAATGTTTGCATTATCTTTCTTTTTTGGGTGACTGGGAGAAGCCCCTCACCTGTGCGTTAAGGAACCTGAAATGTTTAGTTAGTGCCTGGGTGGCAAGGATTTATTTTCTGTTTTGTTTGTTTGTTTTTTCTTGCAACCTTTTTTAAATAAAACTGGCTACAAGTCAAACCTGCTGTCTGGACTACCTTTTTCTCAGGGAAGGTGATCCCCATTTGAGCTAACCCCTCACATATGATGGATTTGGTGGGCAACTGTCTGAGCAAGTGGAAAGATGGAGGCTGTAATAAGAGCCCTGCTGCAATCCACTGCAACCCAGCAGAAAACCAATTGCCAGTTTGCAGAGGCGCAGCAGAAGGCAGATAGCCAGGCTATTAGTTTAGAGAGGCCCTTATGGAGTTAAAAAAGGGGTCCACAGGTCCGTTGCCAGTGGAACAGAAAATAGTGCATGTCAGCTATTAACTGCAGAAGATGACACCTGCAGATGATGTGGAAGCTTACCTCTGTCAGAAATCATGAAGCAGACTGAGACAGACGTACAGTTAAATCACACTTGTTTAATAATAATTAAAAAAGGTAAACAGAGTAAACGTAGTCAAAACATAGCCAGAGTTCAGAAACTGGAATGGATAGTCAGACAAGCCAAAATGTTAGGGAGCCAGAGATGAGCATAGTAGAACAGCAAGCAGGATCTGGAGCCAGAAGGAATGTCAGCCAAGCAAGGCTTTAACAGGAACACAGGAGAGAGTCTCCAGAAATGTGACCAAGGCAAAGGCAGAGATCATCTAGGTTGGATGGCTTAAGTAGGCAGGACTGACGAGCAGGATATAATCAAAAGGTGAGTCACTGTGGAGAGATAGGAGCTGGCAATTAGCCAACAGCTGAGCGGCCAGCTTAGAGAAGGAAGGGCTGAGCCCATCCCCGACAGTACCCCCTCCTCAATGACCCCTCCCCCTCGGAGGCCACCAGGGTTGAGGGGAAAACATCTATGGAAATCACGGAGGAGGACAGGGGCATGTACATCTAAGGGTGAGACCCATTCCTCTAGATCGTACTCTTTCCAATGTACCAGGTACAGTATGCACCCACGGAACCTACGGGAGTCAACAATAGACTGTATTTCATACTCCTCATGGTTCTCAACATGTACAGAGTAAGGACGAGGCACAAAGGTGGTAAAGCGGTTGCAGACCAAAGGTTTTAATAAGAAGACATGAAATACATTCATGATATGCATATTGAGAAAGTCACGTGACATGTGATGATACGCGTGGGGAGGAAGAGTCAGTGATGTCATCGCATAGTGTTCGGCAAACACAGCGATGGCTGTATGAGCGGTGAAGCTGTCTGACCATTATAACAAAAGCGATTCAGCACCAACATATTTTATATTGATTTGTAGGGATGAGCTTCGAGTTTGAGTCGAACTCATGTTCGACTCGAACATCGGCTGTTCGCCAGTTCGCCGAACAGCGAACAATTTGGGGTGTTCGCGGCAAATTTGAATGCCACGGAACACCCTTTAAAAGTCTATGGGAGAAATCAAAAGTGCTAATTTTAAAGGCTTATATTCATGGTATTGTCATAAAAAGTGTTTGGGGACCTGGGTCCTTCCCCAGGGGACATGGATCAATGCAAAAAAAAGTTTTAAAAACGGCTGTTTTTTCGGGAGCAGTGATTTTAATAATGCTTAAAGTGAAACAATAAAAGTGTAATATCCCTATAAATTTCATACCTGGGGGGTGACATTTCAAAGGAAAAAAACTACTCGCGGCTATTAATGAATTGCCGGTCCGACAATACACATAGAAGTTCATTGATAAAAAAAGGCATGGGAATTCCCCACAGGGGAACCCCGAACCAAAATTTAAAAAAAAAATGAAGTGGGGGGTCCCCCTAAATTCCATACCAGGCACTTCAGGTCTGGTATGGATATTAAGGGGAACCCCGGCCAAAATTTTTTAAAAAATGGTGTGGGGTCCTCCTCAAAATCTATACCAGACCCTTTAGGTCTGGTATGGATTTTAAGGGGAACCCCGCACCAAAATAAAAAAAATGGCATGGGGTCCCCCCAAAAATCCATACCAGATGAGATGTGGCCTCATCCCCACAACCCTTGGCCGGTGGTTGTGGGGGTCTGCGGGCGGGGCTTATCGGAATCTTGAAGCCCCCTTTAACAAGGCGACCCCCAGATCCCGGCCTTCCCCTCTATGTGAAATGGTAAGGGGATACAAAAGTACCTCTACCATTTCACTTAAAAAGTGTCAAAAATGTTAAAAATGACAAGAGACAGTTTTTGACAATTCCTTTATTTAAATGCTTCTTCTTTCTTCTATCTTCTTTCTTCTTTCTTCTTTCTTCTATCTTCTATCTTCCTTCAGTTTCTTCCTCCATCTTCTTCTTCTTCTTCTGGTTATTCTGGTTCTTCCTCCGGTGTTCTCGCCTGGCATCTTCCTCCGTGGCGTCGGCGTCTTCTTCCCTTCTTCTTTTTGGGACGCTCTGCATCCATGATGGCATGGAGGGAGGCTCCCAATGTGTGACACTTCTCCTCTTCTGACAGTTCTTAAATAATGGGGGGTGGAGCCAGCAGGTGACCCCGCCCCCTCTGACACACGGGGACTTGACGGGGACTTCTCTGTGGCATTCCCCGTGACGTCAGAAGGGGGCGGGGTTACGTAACTGCCCCCCTCTAACATCACGGGGAATGCCACAGGGAAGTCCTGTCAAGTCCCTGTGCGTCAGGGGGGTCACCGGGTGGCCCTGCCTCCGTTATTTAAGAACCGTCAGAAGAGGAGAAGCGTCACACAGCAGGAGCCTCCCTTCATGCCATCATGGATGTGGAGCGTCCCAAAAAGAAGATGAAGACAAGAAGATGAAGAGAAGAAGATGAAGACAAGAAGATGAAGAGAGAAGCGTCACACAGCGGGAGCCTCCCTCCATGCCATCATGGATGCGGAGCGGGCCGAGGAGAAGAAGGGAAGAAGACGCCGACGCCGCGGAGGAAGATGCCGGACGAGAACACCGGAGGAAGAACCAGAAGAACCAGAAGAAAAAGAAAATAGAGGAAGAAACCGAAGGAGGATAGAAGATAGAAGAAAGAAGAAAGACGAAAGAAGATAGAAGAAAGAAGAAGCATTTAAATAAAGGAATTGTTAAAAACTGTCTCTTGTCATTTTTAACATTTTTGACACTTTTTTAGTGAAATGGTAGGGGTACTTTTGTACCCCCTTACCATTTCACACAGGGGGGAGGGCCGGGATCTGGGGGTCCCCTTGTTAAAGGGGGCTTTCAGATTCCGATAAGCCCCCCACCCGCAGACCCCCACAACCACCGGCCAAGGTTGTGGGGATGAGGCCCTTGTCCTCATCAACATGGGGACAAGGTGTTTTGGGGGGCTACCCCAAAGTACCCTCCCAATGTTGAGGGCATGTGGCCTGGTACGGTTCAGGAGGGGGGCGCTCTCTCATCCCCCCCTCTTTTCCTGCGGCCTGCCAGGTTGCGTGCTCGGATAAGGGTCTGGTATGGATTTTTAGGGGGACCCCACGCCATTTTTTTAAATTTTGGCGCGGGGTTACCCTTAAAATCCATACCAGACCTGAAGGGTCTGGTATAGATTTTGAGGGGGACCCCATGCCATTTTTTTTTATTTTGGCTGGGGTTCCTCTTAATATCCATACCAGACCTGAAGGGCCTGGTATGTAATTTAGGGGGACCCCCATGTAATTTTTTTTTTAAATTTTGGTTCGGGGTTCCCCTGTGAGGAATTCCCATGCTGTTTTTAACAATGAACTTCTATGTGTATTGTCGGACCGGCAATTCATTAATAGCCGCAAGTAGTTTTAAATGACTTTTTTTCCTTTGAAATGTCATTTTGCTGTCAGACTGTTCTAAAAACGAGAAACATGCGCCCCTTTACAGGCATACTATAGACACACCCCAGGTATGAAATTTAAAGGGATATTACACTTTTATTGTTTCACTTTAAGCATTATTAAAATCACTGCTCCCGAAAAAATGGCAGTTTTTAAAACTTTTTTTTTGCATTGATCCATGTCTCCTGGGGTAGGACCCAGGTCCCCAAACACTTTTTATGACAATATCATGCATATAAGCCTTTAAAATTAGCACTTTTGATTATTCATGTTTGTGTCCCATAGACTTTAACGGTGTTCGCGTGTTCAAACAAATTTTTTGCCTGTTCGCATGTCCTGGTGCAAACCGAACAGGGGGGTGTTCAGCTCATCCCTATTGATTTGTAGCAATGGTGTCACAGCACTAATTGGTTGGTTGCAGCTTACACATTTTTTTCTGGTGTTTTGTCATTTTATAGAGAATCCACATCAGCGCTTTAGTTTTCTTTTTTCACATTTTTGCGGTGAAGCTGTCTGACCATAATAACAAAAGCAATTTAGCTACTGCAAATGTGTGAGTGGATTACATTGATTGCCCAGTTTAGTAGCATTTAAAAACACTGTGCAATTATGGTTTTTCTTTTACCTTTATGTGAATCATCACCTTGCAAATGAAATTCATCATGCAACTGTGTTCTGTGATAATTGAAATACAAGCAAGTTCATCAAAGGCAATTGATTGGACATTTAGACCT
Source organism: Lithobates clamitans (assembly GCA_037952925.1). NCBI lineage: Eukaryota > Metazoa > Chordata > Amphibia > Anura > Ranidae > Lithobates > Lithobates clamitans. The sequence continues at coordinate 937,564 of JBBGZY010000244.1, read as the reverse complement.
CAGCTGGATTAACACAAACAGATACTATTTATTGTTTCCAATTTTTATTTCTTTCATCTACATATATCTAGAGATGTGTGTTCCCTTATATGTCTTTTGATGCATTTATTTGCATTTCTTCACTTTATTGATTGACATATTTATTTGCACTTATTCACTTTACTGGTTGTGATATCAGGGTATTTTTGGTTTAGGATTTTATATATAAGCACCACTCCAACAGATGGGAAGAGTTTGATAAGCGCACCAACATATTTTATATTGATATTAGAAGGAAGGTCTAATGCGTAAGTCACTGGGTTAATTCTGCAAAGAATACAGAAAGGCCCAATAAACCGATGTGCAAACTTCAAAGTTGAACACGAAGTTTGCAAGATGACAGCCAGACCCTGTCCCCAACTTGGTAGGAAGGTGCAGGCAGGAGTCTGTGGTCAGCATGGACTCTGGACCTGGCATGGAGTCTGTTCCTATCATTAGCAAAGCCTCCTGGGCTTGTGCCCAAGTGGAATGAAGAGCACGGAGATGCTCCTCTAATGCAGGAATACTCTGCAGAACAAATGAGTCAGGCAACATGGAGGGTTGGAAACCATAGTTCGCCATAAATGGGGACAATCGGGAAGCAGAATTCAAGGCACTATTGTGAGCAAACTCTGCCCACGGTCAGAGGTCTGACCAGTTGTTATGATGGTCAGAAATATAGCAACGTAGGAATTGCTCCAAGGACTGGTTGGCTCGTTCTGCAGCCCCATTAGGCTGCAGATGATATGCAGAGGAGAAAGCAAGCTGAATTCCCAACTGTGCACAAAAGGCTCGCCAGAACCGAGACACAAACTGACTGTCCGAGATCATCTGAGACAATCACCTTTGGTAGCTCATGTAAGCGAAAGATCTCTCGAGCAAAAATAGAAGCCAGTTCCTTAGAAGTGGGCAACTTCTTAAGTGGAATACAATGGGACATTTTCGAGAACCGGTCAACCACCTTAAGGATAACTGTGTTTCCCAGGGAGTTGGGTAACTCCACAATGAATGTGTCCAGGGCCTTTCTCTATTGGGTATGGGTTGTAGGAGGCCCACTGGAAGGTGTCATAGAGTATTACTCTGAGCACACACGGAACAGGCAGCTACGAAGGCGATTACATCAGCACGTAGTCTAGGCCACCAGAATTGTTGGGAAATGGCCCAAAAGAGTTGATTCTTCCCAGGGTGGCCAGCAGCCTTGGAAAAATGATAAGTCTGGAGCACGGCAGTACAGAGACTCTCTGAGACAAAGCAGAGGTCACAAGGTTTCTCAGGAGGGGCAGGGACCTGAGCAGCAAGAATTTTGTCACTCAAAGGAAAAGTGAGATTAATACAAACCGTAGCCAGAATACGATCAGGTGGAATCACAGGAACCAGAACTGACTTCATCTTGGAAGTGAAGGAAAATTGTTGTGACAAAGCGTCAGCCCTTACATTCTTAGTACCGGGTAAGAATGAGATAATGTAGTTGAAACTAGACAAGAAAAGAGCCCATCGCACCCTTCTGGGAGAGAGGAGTTTACTCTCAGACAAGAATGTGAGATTCTTATGGTCAGTAAGAATGATAACCGGCACAGTGATACCTTCAAGGAGATGTCTCCATTCTTTCAGGGCTAAAATGATCGCTAACAGCTATCACCAATCTCGTAATTGCACTCCGCAGGTGACAATTTCTTGGAAAAGTAGCCACAAGAATGCATAGCGCTCTCAGAGGTAGGACGTTGAGACAGAAGGGCACCAACTCCAGTCTCAGAAGCATCAACCTCAAGGATAAAAGGTAACATAGGATCAGGATGTGCCAACACAGGAGCAGAAACAAAGGCAGCCTTGAGACTCTCAAAGGCCTTAATGGACTCCGGAGACCAACTCTGCGGGTTACCATCGTTTATGGTCATATCAGTTAGGGGCTTGACCCGAGACAAGAAGTTACAAATAAACTTCCGACAATAGTTGGCAAAGGGTTTGAAACAGGAAAATCTGGATGCCGCACACCGGATAAAGTTCAAAACATCTTCTTTATTGTAAAACTTGGATCATAAAAAACAGGACAATCAGGCGGGTGGTACAGACACAGCTGACGCGTTTCACGCTCTAGTTCGAGCGCTTACTCATAGCTATGAGTAAGCGCTCGAACTAGAGCGTGAAACGCGTCAGCTGTGTCTGTACCACCCGCCTGATTGTCCTGTTTTTTATGATCCAAGTTTTACAATAAAGAAGATGTTTTCAACTTTATCCGGTGTGTGGCATCCAGATTTTCCTGTTTCAAACCCTGCTTCAATTTGCATTTAGCCAGCACCTGGGACTCCTCTCCTCTGAGGGATTCACTAACACACACCTGAAAGCAAGTTCTCCTGAGCGGTGATTTATTTTCAATAGTTGGCAAAGCCAAGAAAACGCTGCAGAGGACGTAAACCCACGGGTCAGGGCCACTGTAGGACTGATGAAAATTTCTCTGGGTCCATCGAAAACCAGCAGTGGAAATGACATAACCCAGGAATTTAACAGGTTCAGCCCTGGAAGATTTTTCCCCCTTCCTGACCAGAGCACTTTTTGCGATTCGGCACTGCATCGTTTTAACTGACAATTGTGCAACGTTGCACCAAAACAAAATTGATGTCCTTTTTTTCCCACAAATAGAGCTTTCTTTTGGTGGTATTTGATCACCTGTGGTTTTTATTTTTTGCGCTATAAACAAAAAAAGAGCGACAACTTTGAAAAAAACGCAATATTTTTTACTTTTTGCTATAATAAATATTCCCCAAAAATATATACATTTTTTTTTCCTCAGTTTAGGTCGATATGTATTCTTATACATATTTTTGGTAAAAAAATCACAATAAGCGTATATTGATTGGTTTGCGCAAAAGTTATAGGGTCTACCAAATAGGGGATAGTTTTATGGCATTTTTATTATTATTTTTTTTTTTACTAGTAATGGCGGCGATCTGCGATTGGGACTGTGACATTATGGCGGACACGTTGGACAATTTTGACACATTTTTGGGACCATTGGCATTTTTACAGTGATCAGTACAATAAAAATGCATTGATTACTGTAAAAAGTTCACTGGCAGTGAAGGGGTTAACCACTAGGGGGAGATCAAGGGGTTACTGTGTTCTCTATTGTGTGTTATAACTAGAGGGGGGAAAGGACTGTGCAGGGGAGATGACAGATCACTGTTCATACTCTGTATGAACAGACGATCTGTCTGTTCTCCTCTCAGAGAACCGGAAACTGTGTGTTTAAACGCACAGATCCTGGTTCCCAGTGTGCCCCGAGCAATGGCGGAAGCCAGGCGGTGATTGCAACCGCCGGACACTCGCTTCGGCTCCATGGGCGAGCAAGGGGCGCTCACGCGCCTCCGGCAGCACGCGCGTGCCCCCTAGTGGCCAAATATTTTACCGAAGTAACATGATTCACGATTCGTGCAGCCGACCCATGTTGCCGCAGTACAACTGGAGCGGCTGGTCGGCAAGCGGTTAACCTTTTCACGATGGAATTCGCACTGCTCCAATTTACAATAGAGATTGTTCTCTCTTTGTTTCTGAAGCACACGACAGACATCTGTGTGGTGGCTCTCCAGAGACTTGAAAAATATGAGGATATTGTCAAGATAAACCATTACACATAACTGCAACAAATTTCGGAGAACATCATTAAAAAATTCTTGTAAAACTGCCGGGGGGGTTACAAAGGCCAAAAGGCATTACGAGGTACTCATAATGGCCTGTTCTGGTATTAAACGCAGTTTTCCACTAGTCGCCCTCCCTAATCCTCACGAGATTTTATGCCTCTTTCAAATCAAGCTTTGTGAAAACCCTTGCTCCCTTGAGGCGGTCAAATAACTCCGTAATCAACAGAATCGGATAGGCATTCTAAATCGTGAAAGGATTGAGACCCCTATAATCAATACAAGGTCTCAGTTCACCACTCTTCTTCTTTACAAAGATGAAACCAGCACCAGAAGGAGACAAGAATTTTCGGATGAAACCTCAAGAAAGTGCGTCTGCAACATACTCCTCCATCGCCTTATCCTCCAAGACCGACAAAGGGTAAACTCGGCCACGAGAGAGTATGGCACCAGGTTGAAGGTCAATTGCGCAATCATGCGACCGGTGTGGAGAAAAACTACCGGCTTGACCTTTGTCAAAGACATCACTAAAAGTGTGGTACTCCTCCAGCAGGGAGGAGAGTGAAGAGGTGCATAGGACCTTGACTACCTTCTGCAAGCATGTCTTATGGCCTGGGTTTGCCTAGGCCAAGGCTCTCTCAGAAAGCAAAGATATCACGAAACCTACTTTGCTTCTGTAAGTAGGAAACGCCTGGGGCAGCATCTCAAAGTATATCTCAACCTTGTTGAGAAACCCTCTGCATTGGACTGGATTGCCCCCAAATCACTGGAGAAGCGAAGCAGAACCAGACATACCTCTTATAGAGGTAATACTCGAGGCGGGTGCCTGCACAGGGACTGTAGCAGCAGCAGGGACAACCTGTAACACAGGTTGTACCAGAGCAGCCACAGTGGGAGATTCCAGGTGAGCCATGCGACTCAGGAGTATTTGTAACACCATGGAAAACCGATCCATGCTATGATCCTGCTCATCCAATCTGGAAAAAATATTACCAACAAGTGGATTGACTGCATCTTCTGAATTCATGGCCTTCGCCTACTGTTAGAAACCATGAATCAGACTGAGACAGAAGTACAGTTAAATCACACTTGTTTAATAATAATAAAAAAAGGTAAACAGAGTAAACGTAGTCAAAACATAGCCAGAATTCAGGAACTGCAGAGTTCAGGCAAGCCAAAACATCAGGGAGCCAGAGATGAGTGTAGTAGAACAGCAAGAAGGATCTGGAGCCAGAAGAAATGTCAGCCAAGTAAGTCTTTAACATTGATACAGGAGAGCGTCTCTAGAGATGTGACCAAGGTGAAGGCAGAGATCATCTGGGCTGGACGGCTTAAGTAGGCAGGACTGACGAGCAGGATATCATCAACAGGTGAGTCACTGTGGATAGATAGGAGCTGGCAATTAGCTGACAGCTGAGTGGCCAGCTTAGAGAAGGAAGGGCTGAGCCCAGCCCTGACAACCTCACAACTTTTGAAACAGCTGATGTTGGGAAGGATGGCAAAAAAAATAGGCAGGACTGCTAGCACCTTTTCTGACAGGTGAACCCCAAAAGGCCTATTATGACCTGAACTAGATGCTGCCCAGGATTATGAGACGCCGAAGGCTGAGAAGCTTGTATGCATGGGCGTCACCATTGTGCTCAGGGCTCAAAACAGGTCCATTGGTGGTCGTACAGTATGGACAAGCCACTCCGCTCCCAGATGTTCGACTTGATATAGCTGACCAAGAAATAGTTGCAGTCAGAGACTTAGTTAGCCCCTCAGTTTGTGGAACACGTGGTCATGGACTGCTATTTATGCATGCTCCCTTACACTTTGAGGAAGTGGGTCAGCCATGGGACCCAAAGACTGCAAATCAGATGGTGGACCTGATGGAGAATTATACTGCTGTGGAAGACTTGTTGAACCCATCCGTGCCCCATCCCAATGTGTCTCTAGGGGTTAAAAACCAACTGGAGGATATGGTAAGACTGTTCCAGTGTTCAAGTGCTTGGGAAAAAAAATTACAAGACTGTTGCTACAGATAAGGAGCTGCTAACGGTCCCCTAAATGATGAACTGATGCAATGTGATAATACTTATGAAAAATGCATGTCTCTTTCTCCTATCACCTTCCAGAATGGCACTCCTGAGAGATGAGAGGCTCCCCACAGGAAACACAATCACTTGACGGCTGTTTTAAGTCCCTACCCTTCCCCTTGATCCTCAGTTTTCAGGGGCTGAAATATCCTGCAGGCTCAGTCCTTCTCACAGATGGCCCAGAAACTGTATCAGCGATCCAGTCACAGTGGTGTGAACCATTGCTGTTATCCACCGCTTAACATTTCCTTCCTCTCGGGCTCCTTCTGTCTTTCTCACTAAGGACGGCGGAGCGACCCCGGGAAAGGGAAGCACTGGAGGAGACCCCGACCAGCGTGGTGGCTAAAGAGAGAGCCGAAAGAGGCACCAGTTCACTATTATGGGGACAAGTGGTGCAGAGGAGCGAGTGTCTGGCTAAACCACCTCAGATGGGAAAGAGGAGGGTAAGGCATTGCCCCCCCCGTGTATATACTGCTGGTGCAGTGCAGGGCACAGACTAACTTAGCGGCTCCCCATGAGGGATAGCAGTTGGGGGGTGACTTTGGTAGCTATCCTCTTTGTGTGTGGACCATGAGGATGGAAAAGCGATCCTGGTGGCTTTGGCAAAGGGGGAAGATGACAACGGTGAGTACTTCCCTTTGCCTTGAGAATTTAGCAGCAAAATCCCTAATACCAGCCAGTTGGTTTCTGGGCATTTGAGATAATTTTACCTGGGGTCTGGAAACAAGTAGCCCAGAAGCTTCTGCTAAACCACCATCCACAGCTCCCTCTTACATTAGAGACGCTGTGGTTATCACAACAGTAGGTTGCGAGCCTCTTTCTATGTACCTGATTGTAGTATATTAATAGGGGTGAATATAGTGAAGAGGGAAGACCTGGTAGATGCAAAGAGTTTCTTACAGGCCATGTATACCACTGAGCAAGTTCTTAAAGGATGTTGGATGTACAGTGGCTTGCAGAAAAATAGAGGTTTCAGGAGTAAGCTCCCCTGGTCAGCAGGGCTCACCAGGCAATATGAGCCTATTAGCCCAGATGCTAGGAATCTAGCAAGTAGCTCCAGGATGGGTTCCTAAAAGCTGACCTCCTAACTCTTAACTTTATGGATTTCCCGACCAAAAATGTTCGATGGGAGCCTTTTGTCGGAAATTCCGACCATGTGTAGGCTCTATTGGACAGTTTCCATCGGAATTTCCGTCACACAAAATTTGAGATCTGGTTCTCAAATTTTCTGGCAAAATGCGTTTGTGTAAACTCCGATCGTGTGTACACAATTCCGACGCACAAAGTGCCACGCATGCTCAGAATAAATTACGAGACGGAATTGCTCAGTCTGATAAAACTACCGTTCGTAATGAAGATAGCACATTCATCACGCTGCAATTTTTTAAATAGTTTAATGCAGCACATTCTCTTCTTTAGAATGCTAGAAGAATGAAGTTGTTTTGCTGCTCATATTCACACAGAGTTCTCACATACTGATTTCTTTATTAATTCTCGTGATCTCATGAATAATATTAATTTTGTTTTTCGTCAGATCTCCATATTAATGTTTTTTTTTTCTTCTTTTTTTTTTTTTTTTTTTATCAAGATCTGCATTTTTTTTCTAGTGCTCTCCATAGAATTATTTCTCGTTTTGTGTGTCCACAACACCATTATTATCTTGTATTTTTTAACCTCAAGGAGGTTGGTGTTGGTGTCCCTTGTTAATTTGACATTGTATTTTTGAAATGTACCTGCCTACTCACAAACTGTCCTTTTTGAACTAAAACACATAGCCAAGTATTTGTGAAAAAGAAATAGCCATTTATTCTGGGTCATAACAAAATAAAGAGGAAGGCAACGCTGGAGAAACTGGTGAGATTTGCGAAAGCCTTTGTACCCCAGGGCACACATCAATTATTTTACAGTCAAAATTGGTGGCCTAAAGAGTTCTTATAATAGTGAGCACAATCTGTTCCAGGACCACAAGAGATCAGGAACAGCAGCAGATGACATATCTGTCCTCAGGCTGTGGTCATACAACAGCCTGCGTTTTTTGCCAGACCAGACTGAACCCAGGCCATCACTCTCTTGTCTTCCTTAGACGCTTCCCTCCAGGCTGTGGCTCTGGTGTTAGAGTTGTGGCAGGAGGTGGAGGAGGAGGACCATGGTTCAACCCACAAATGTAGCTTTGGCTTGTGAGTTCGCCCCTCAACCCCTTATTTACGGCTTGTAACATAACTTCCTCACATAACATAATCCTGCCCAGCAGTGATAAGGGGAATTTCGCCCAGGCTTGTAGAGATTTGTTGATATCAAGGAGCAGAGAGGGGTAATTTGCAGAGTAGAGTGAGGAGTAGGATGGTGTAAGTAGAACCCCCAAGTACTTGAGGGAGTCAGTGCACCACCTATAGGGATAGGAAGCTCTGAGTTGGGCTAAGAAAGGGGGGGGGGGATATGGATCGGAAAGGCCTCGGTTTTAGAGGTGTTTACCTTATAACCTGAGATATCACTAAACAAGGAGAGCAATTTATGTAGCAATGGGAGCGATAACAGTGGGTTAGTGATAGTCAGTAGTATATCATCTGCAAAAAGTGACAGTTTGTATTCCCCTTGTCTCATCACCACCCCATGAATGTCAGGCACAAAATAGAAAGTAACGGCGATAAAGGGCATCCCTGCCTAGTTCCGTTCATCATGGGGAAGCTAGGCGACAAGAAAAAAGACATCTGAACCTGAGCAGTGACTTTCAAATAAAGAGCCTCTAAGGCTCTTAGAAAAGGGCCTCTGAAACCATACACCTGCAAGGTGGCAAACATATAGGGCCAACTCAGCCTATCAAAGGGTTTTTGTGAGTCAAGACTTGAAACAAGAGCCTGTCGAGACGACCTATCAAGGAGATCAATCAGGTCTATCGTGCGGCGAGTGTTGTCCCCAGCATGTCTGCCAGGGATAAAACCCACTTGGTCTCTGTTGATTTATTGAGGAATAATTATGGATAATCTAGATGCAAGTATTTTCGTAAATATTTTATAGTCCGAATTTAAAAGGGCTATGGGTCTGGAATTATCTGGAATTGAAGGATCCTTACCAGGTTTTGGGATGACAGTAATGAAGGAGTGGGAAAATTGGGGGTTAGGAGGTTTGCCTTTGAGTAAGGAATCATAAAGCATGTTAGCATGTGAGGTGACAGTATGTCTATAAATGTCTTATAGTAAAAGTATGGTAGCCCGTCTGGGCCTGGTGATTTGTTTAATGGGAGATCTTTGACTATAAGGAGGAGCTCTTCTGCAGTTATAGCTGTGTTTAAACTAGCTAGATCAAGTGTAGACAGTTTTGGAAGCTTTAGATCCAAGAAGAACTCCTCAAATTTCCCTTGAGTAAAGTTAAAATTGTTTGCAGGGATCAGACAATTATATAACTTGTGATAAAATTTACCAAAAATTTTGGACATCTCTTGGGGGCAATGGGTCTTGGATCCGTCTGTTTGAAGAAGGAAGTCAGGGAAGGAGTTAAAAGGGCGTGGGCGTAATTTATTGACTAGAATCTTATGAGGCCTATTAGAGAACTCATAAAACTTTTGTTTTGTCCAAAGAAGGGATTTAGCTGCCTTTCTGAGTTGTGTAGATTTAATTTGTTCTCTGAGAGTAGTGACTTTACGAAGTTTCAACACTGTGGGACTGCGCAACTGCCGTTCAGCCGTCGCCAAATCTGTAGTAAGGATCTGCAAAAGACTATTTCTGTCCTTTTTTGAACGTGAAGCTTCTGCTATGCATTCACCACGAAAGACAGCCTTCTGGGCCTCCCACAGTGTAAAAAACTCAGACACAGATCCCATATTAAATTGGAAAAATTCTTTGAGACCCGTTGCCAGCTTATTCCGTGAGACCTCAGATTGTAAAAGTTGGTCATTGAGGCGCCAGTGGCATGATCTAGTGTGAGTCTGAGAAAGCATAAGGTCTAGTGTAATGGGAGCATGGTCAGACCACGTGATGGGGATATATCGGAAATGGTCAAGGCGGGAATACATTTTATGGGCCATGGAGTAAAATGTGTATTGCCTAGCAGAGGGATGTTTGATCCTCCATGAGTCAAAGAGTTTATGGGACCTGATACATTTAGGAATGAGCTAGCTTGGGATGTAATCTTCCTCGAAGGGGGTGACATTAAACAAAGTTTGTCTATCTCTAGTGGGTGACATGACCAAATTGAAATCCCTACCAACGATCATAAATGGTTGAGAACGGTACTGAGGGGTATCAAAAAGTTTGTTAAGGAAATCAATCTGTCCAGTATTGGGAGCATATAGGTTGACTAGGGTGAGGGAGGAGTTCAGATAATCACAATCTAGAATGAGAAATCGTCCATGAGGGTCCACATGAGTGTTTTTCACCTTAATAGGATATGATTTCCTGATCAGGATAGCTACTCCCGCCTTGCCAGTGGAATCAGAGGCAAGAAAGGAGGTAGGGAAGGACTTCGATGCAAATTTTAGCGAGCCTTCAGCTCTAAAGTGCGTCTCTTGAATCAATATCACATCCGCACATGAGGACCTGAACTCCTTCAGAGCTATCCAACGCTTCCGAATGGAGCCCAGGCCCTTCACATTATAAGACATGATCCTCAATGCCATTTATAAAATACTTCCAAAAATGCTTTTGTTAGTATACCAACCATAGGAGAAAACACATCAAACAATACATTTAAATGAATATAAGAATGAATAAAATCACTTGTGGGTAAGACAACCTCTCGATACCCATGCATTAGCAAGTATAACAGGTGGGTAAGAAATCATTGTAAAGAAATGAAAAAAAGAAAAAGAAAAGCTTGCGATCTTACCGAGCTCTCATTGAAGCATGGACATGAAAAAAAAGACCATAAGTGCATGAACATAGAACTGCCACTGAGACAATAAAAAAAAACAAAGGAAAAAACCTGTGTGTGAGAGCCCAAGACATGGCCATGTCTTGGGGGGCCTCAAAAAATTCCAGAGGCCAGGTAGGGACACATATGAGACTCTACCAGGGGACTCTAAAGAGAGAAGGAGTCCATCGAATCTCCTTATGAACTTGGCTGTAGCTGTAAAGGTCCTGCAGGAGATATCCTAATAGGAGAGAAAAGGTCAACAGCAAAAGAAAACACGAACAACTGTCAGTATGTCAGTAATGACCATATCATTTATTAATATCCCATGGGTTGGGAAAAACATTACCCCAATAAAAATATGGGGCAAATTTTTAAAAACTTTAGTCCAGAGCACAGCGCTATGATTCTTCTGGACTATGGAGGAATCATAAAAAAAGAAAAGGAATCCGGAAAAGACTTTGCGAGAGTATCAAGGAGGTTGCTTGGATGCTCTTGGACATTGTGGTGTTGATAGTTGTTTCCTCAATCGGTTTCTCACAAGGGTCCAGACCCGACTGGGAGTGGTAGGAAAGAGATGAACCAGTGCCTGAGGAGGTATTAACTCTTTGTCAGGTATAGGAGGAAGTCCGAGAGTCTTTATAAAAGCTTCTCCCTCTTGAAGATCTTAGAGACTATGTTGGAAACCATCTTTGGAAACTGTGAGGAATCCCCAATAGTATGAGACTTGATGACGTTGCAAATGAGATGTGATTGGTTGCAGATTTCTGTTTAGCCAGGGTAATGGGAGAGAGGTGACTGAAAATCTGCAGTTTTGCCTCTTTGTACATAAGCTGAGATTAGTTGCGTATGGCCAGGGTTAATGCCTCCTTACTTTCATAATAGTGAAACCTCACTATAACGTCTCTAGGCCTAGCTCCAGCTGGGGGTTTCAGGCCCTTTCTAGATGCCAATCCACTTCCAAAACCACGGGTGCTAGTGTGTTAAATAGACCCAGGAGATATGGGCGCAGGACGGGGTCCCCTACCATTTAGGGGATGCCTCTGAACCGTAGGTTCTGCCTCCTCTCACTATTTTCCAAATCCTCCTGCTGCAATTGTAGCTGGGAGACTGAATGTCTAAGTGTGTGATTTTCCTCCTCGATCGCTTGTACATAATTCACCATTTCGTCCATCTTGTATTCAAGTGCATTCGTGCGTTCCCCTTTTTGGTTCATCGCCCCTCTTAATTCTGCTGCCAGCTTACTGACCTCAGACACAACTATATGAGTAATCTTCTGGAAGAGAAGCTTCAGCTTAGTGTCCAATTTAGTGTCTAAAATAGCTGGAGTGAGCACCTCTTGGGAGAGAGGGGATGAGATGGGAGATGAGGCCAGGTTCTGGGTAGTAACCGTGCGATTTTCAATCTCCTCCATCCCCAGAAGCGGGTCCATTGCGGTGAACGGGTCCGTGGGCAAAATTGAGGCTGCGGAATGCGGCCTAGTAATGAAGCGATCCATGTTCGTTTCTCCATGCGGCCCGAGCAGCGGTTTATAGTGCTGCTGCTGCTGGCTGATTTTTCCCATGGGGAGCTCTATCAGTGCGGCAAGTTCAGGCTTACCCCTGGCCCTGTATGTGGCTGTTAAATCTTCTCAGGGGTCTCGGAAATTTGGCGGAGTCCGGAGCTCACCTAGAGAACATCCACCATGTTAGAAGCCGCACATGCGCCCCCCCTTTTGCCTGGTTTGAGTTCTTTAATTGCCTGTAAAAGTTCAGATTCTTGGATTGGTGATTCTAGATTATCTATTTCCTCTAAGGTTAAAGTTGGAAGGGCACTCTGTTTCAGAAAGTCCTTGATAATGTGGTTTCTGTCCCTTGATAGGTTTTTGGGTTTGTGAGTTAAGGGAAGGTTATACAGCTTTGTATAATATTCATGGAATCGGGTTGCTATTTTGCCTGTCAAATGTTCAATTGTATTATCCTCGGTTCATATGCAATTTATGTTTTCTAGTATTTTAGTGTCTTTAGAGCTCTGGCCAAATATTTCCCACTTTTGTTTCTGTGTTCGTAATAAAGTAGTTTTTTGAGAAATATTAGGCGTCTGGTCTTGTTTTCTAAAATATTTTGTACCAACTTTCTACTAACACGAGATTAGAGGAAGGAGCCCAAAGGGTGGCTCTCTTGGTATTGAACTTCCTCTTTCTAGTGCCGTTGTAAGTGTTGTATGTCACCGTGTTCTTGACGTTTGGAATTTCCGACCAACTTTGTGTGACCGTGTGTATGCAAGACAAGTTTGAGCCAACATCTGTCGGAAAAAAAACATGGATTTTGTTGTCGGAATGTCCGATCGTGTGTACGAGGCATTAGGGTTCCCTTTCCTCCTTACCAAAGGTTTCTTGATATGGGTAACATTTCATAAGCTTCAACGTACCTCTCCACCTTTACACTGTTATATTTGCAGTACAGGAGGTAATCAGAACCTTTTGAACTAGAAGCATAAATTGCTTCCTAAAATCTTTTATTGAGGGTTTTCTGTGCAAACTCTCTGCAAGAGCTACATATGTAAACCAGTAGTTAATTGCTTGTTTAAGGCCTGCAGGTGGCCAATTACCTCAAGGCTAATATGGTGACCACCTCTTCTAGAGGCTGTCTTAATTGGTCTCTAGGGCTGGGCTCATTAGGACCTTAGATGCTGGAAGGGTTGAACTAGCTCCTACCTGTGTATGAGCTGGCTATGTTTGCTCTGATTTAGGGAGCGGAGGTAAGGTAGGTCAACAGTCACTATAGTAGTGGGTTGTTAACCCACCTTAGACTTTCATTTTAGAATGTGTTCCTTAACTGGTGGTGAAAGGTTAGTAGCTAAAGTCCAGGCTATGCCTATGAAATATTTCCCCCTGGTTGGGTATTTCATAGAGGAATGCACCATGACTCCTTGGCTGCATACCAGAAAAACTCAACAGTGAAGTGTGTTTGTCTTTGCTGAGATGCTTTGCTGCACAGCAGAAATACACATTGAGATATCTGCTCATAAGGGGTATATTGCCGTACAACAGAAATACACAACACTGAAGATTGTTTGGTGTCTTTTATATCCTAAATGTACTAAATTTTTGCCATGCATTTGGGTGGCAAAAATATAAATGCAATCCAAACACTGGGGGGAGAACCTCTGGGGGAATGTAGGATGGAAAAGGACCTGGTGGTCCTAGTAGATGATAGGCTCAGCAATGGCATGCAATGCCAAGCTGCTGCTAACAAAGCAAACAGAATATTGGCATGCATTAAAAAGGGGATTAATTCCAGAGATCAAACGATAATTCTCTTGCATAAGACTCTGGTCCGGCCGCACCTAGAGTATGCTGTCCAGTTCTGGGCACCAGTCCTCAGGAAGGATGTACTAGAAATGGAGCGAGTACAAAGAAGGGGAACAAAGCTAATAAAGGGTCTGGAGGATATTAGTTATGAGGAAAGGTTGCGAGCACTGAACTTATTCTCTCTGAAGAAGAGACGCTTGAGAGGGGATATGATTTCACTATACTAATACCATACTGGTGACCCCACAATAGGGATAAAACTTTTTTGTGGAAGGGAGTTTAACAAGACTAGAGGCCACTCATTAAAATTAGAAGAAAAGAGGTTTAACCTTAAACTATGTAGAGGGTTCTTTACTGTAATGCTGCGTACACACGATCGGACATTCCGACAACAAAACCATGGATTTTTTTCCCCACAAATGTTGGCTCAAACTTGTCTTGCTTACACATGGTCGCACAAATGTTGTCGGAAATTCCAAGCGTCAAGAACGCAGTGACATACAAGACATACGACGAGCCAAGAAAAATTAAGTTCTATAGCCAGTGCAGTTCTTCTGCTTGATTCCGAGCATGCGTGGAATTTTGTGCGTCAGAATTGGGTACACACGCTTGGAATTTACGACAACATGTTTTGTTGTCAGAAAATTTGAAAACCAGCTCTCAAACATTTGTTGTCGGAAATTCTGACAGCAAATGTCCGATGGAGCCTACACACGGTCGGAATTTCCGACATCAAGCTCACATCAAACATTTGTTGTCGGAAATTCCGAACGTGTGTACGCGGCATAAGAGCGGTGAGGATGTGGAATTCCCTTCTACAGGCAGTGGTCTCAGCGGGGGGCATCGATAGTTTCAAGAAACTATTAGATAAGCACCTGAACGACCGAAACATACAGGGATATACAATGTAATACTGATATATAATTACACACATAGGTTGGACTTGATGGACTTGTGTCTTTTTTCAACCTCACCTACTGTGTAACTATGTAACTATGTACTGCCTTATTGGCTACAAATAAGAAAAAATACAACAGTGTAGGTGGTCTGTCTTTTCTTGGTTTGTGTTGCACAGCAGAAATGCACATCATTAAGATTTGTGACATATCTGCTCATAATTGTTATATTGCTACACAAAATTGAAGACTGTCTGTGTCTTTTATGTCCTGTATTTACTGCAGGCCTTATTGGCTGCATATCAAAAGGACACAGCAGTGAAGGTTGATTATCCTTTCTGGTTTGTTTTGCTGAACAGCAGAAATACACATTGAGCCTGGGCCAGGGGTAGTACAGAAACTACTTTTGGGAATTGGTGCAGTACCGCAAATTTGGTGTTGCGGCAATTCGAATGGTGCTATTGGTGGCAATGGTAGCCAATTTGGCATGCAATTTGACATGTCGAGTCGCATGCCAAATCGCTTAAAGGGGAACCTAGGCTTAGGGTCATGGCATCTCTGCTCAAAATTGTTGCTGCACATCAGACATACACAAAATTGAAGATTGTCTTTCATGTCCAATATTTACTACTTTGTTGGCTGCATATTAGAAAGGACACTGCAATGAAGGTTGGTTGTCCTTTCTGGTTTGTTTGGCTGCACAGCAGAGATACACATTGAGGGTGGTGGCATTTCTTCTCAGAATTGTTATATTGTTTCACATCAGACACAAAAATTGAAGATTGTTTGTTTGTGACCCTTATGTCCTATATTTAGTGCCTTTTTGTCTGCATATCAGAAAGACACAGCAGTTAGGGCTGTTTTGTTAGTTCTGTTTCTCATTGTTTTACCTTGCTGCTCTTTAGGGATACACAGCAGGGGGTTGTTGGCTGCACTCCAGAGAGACATGGCATTGGGGGCCCTTGCACTTGTGCAACCTGGAAAACGCATTTTTTTTTCTTGTGTTTTGAGGCAGTACCTGTGTAATCTTGAGGTCTATGGACCTCGGGTCGCACCATGGGGTGCAGGGACTGCTTGGAGGCACTGCAACCTGGAGTTGCACAGACATGAATGGTACCCATTGGAAGTCATGGTGTATGATTTGTCATGTGACTTTGCAGTCTCAAGTCGCAGGACGGGTCATGCGGGTGTGGAGAGGGCTTTAAACTTATCTGTCCCTTCTGGTTTATGTTTTGCTGCACAGCAGAAATACACATCATTGAGTTATTGCCTTATTTTGCGGTACACCAGAAAAATCACAGCTGTGGAGGCTGTCTATTTTTTTCTGTTATGTTTTGCTGCACAGCATAAATACTCAAAATTGAAGCTTGTTGGTGTCTTATATTTCATATTGCCTTACCTTACTGCACTTCAGAAAACAAAATGCAGCAGATTGCTTGTGTGCTTACTCAGTTTTGGTTTCTATCTGACTGCACTTCAGAACTGCATAACAGTAAAGAGTGTCTGGTGTTTCATATTATTTTCATATTATTACAGTTTTTCTGTCTTATATTTAGCACCTTACTTTGTTTCAAACCAGTAAAACACCACAGTGGTGTTTCCCTCCTTTCTGTATTTATATTGGTTATGACTAGCTGCATTTCAGAAATACGCAGCATTAAGGTTTGCTTGTGTAGTCACCAATTAAGATGCTATGATCACCACGAATCGACCTAAAGTGCTGACCATGTCAACTGCCCCACTTCTTGGATTTAAGGAGCCCCCACCTAATTCGACCGATGTGAAACACCTGAACAACACATACAATTCCTCTCCTTTGTAGAAATTCCTGTCCACCAAGTGCTTTTTTCCTTTTTCTTCCCCAATACAACACTAGGGATGAGCCGAACACCCCCCAGTTCAGTTCGCAGAAGAACATGCGAACAGGCATAAAATGTGTACGAACACCGTTAAAGTCTATGGGACACGAACATGAAAAACCAAAAGTGCTAATTTTAAAAGCTTATATGCAAGTTATTGCTATAAAAAGTGTATAGGGACTGCCCAAGGGGATATGTATCAATGCAAAAAAAGTTTTAAAACTGACGTTTTTTCAGGAGCAGTGATTTTAATAATGCTTAAAGTGAAACAATAAAAATGAAATATTTCTTTAAATATTGTGCCTGGGGGGGTCTCCTTAGTCGGTGTCATGGATCTGCAGTAATGTTCATGTCTGTCTGGGCAAGATACAAAGACGACATCCTCCTATGGGATGGTAGCCAATCCGACTTAGATCTCTACATATATATATATATATATATATATATATATATATATATATATATATATATACCAAATGGGATATCTAATATATTCAATTTGGGAGATGTGTTTTGGTCCACAGATACCTGTGGGTTTTTTCTAGATTTTTTTTGTGTTTTGTTTTCTCTGGCCTATTTTAACTGCATTAGGCGATTTGGGGTTGGTGACCGCTCACTCCTAACTTTTTTTAATTTAATATAAACTTTACACTATTCAAATTACCCATTAGGGGTCAGTGTTAAGTGCCGTTTCATCTGCTCCTAAGTCCTCTAGGTAATTACCTG
Organism: Lithobates clamitans; assembly: GCA_037952925.1. NCBI lineage: Eukaryota > Metazoa > Chordata > Amphibia > Anura > Ranidae > Lithobates > Lithobates clamitans. Next base: position 920,218 of record JBBGZY010000244.1, on the reverse strand, counting down.
GAGTTTTTGGGGTATAGGGAGATTGTAGCTAATTTATTATGTTATAACCTTCCTGTTTATTATGGTTAGAGTTCCCCCTTATATCAATTAATGATATAGCTCCCAAACATGTCATTATGTTGATTAACAACCACTGGAATTAGATTTGCTTAGCAAGGTCATACTTGTATCCACAATATGTGTTGGATATTATTTATGGGCCCAACATTTTTATGGGCCCATAAATGTTTTTTATATATACAGATCAGGGCCTCTTTTTCTTATAAGTAAGAATGGATAGGTGTAGGGGTCAGTCTGCCAGACTTGGTTGTGGATGACAGTGTTCCGCCGCTTGAGACTCAGAACGAGGCGTGGTTCTTCCTGTGCACCTTAATGTGTCAGTGCATCACCCGTGCCCCTGGATGATGTCAGCTTGTGACAAAACATACGTCGGGAGGAGTGGCGTGCTGACATCGTCGCGTAGCGGTCTCGAGAGGACGGGTGTTCGTTAGCCGACCAGCTTTTTTACATAATGCTTTCCCTTATGCTTCCTATGTAAGTGCAACTTTTATACTGAATAAATTGAATGTTTATCTGATTTACACTATGGTGAGCTTCTCTCACTTCTGGGGATACTGGTCTGGTTTATGCCTATAAACGTTGGAACATTGAGTTGCTTTGGTTCCTTGTGTATATCCTGTCCCATTACCCAAAGAATTCTCCTGTGAGCTGGTATCACAATATCCTCAGGATAAAGCTCCTGGCTGGGTATATAGCTGCAAGCACGAATAGCTTGCCTTCTGGTAAGCACACACTCTGTGTGGTGGAGGTACACACATTTGTTGTGGTGTTTTTGGGATTGTTCATTATTTCTACCATCAAGTTATATGTATCTGTGTTAATGGACTGGTTATGCATAATTCATTTTGAGTTCATATGCACGTCAATATTTTTATAATATTCACTTATATGTATTAATCTATTAGCGCAGCTCCTTTTTTATGATTTTTGATATTGTGGTGTGTAATTCACCTTGAGTTTGCTGCTGTTTTTTTCTCACTGTTTTTTAAGTAGCGCAGTTTTTCTTATATTTATTCTAACTAAAGTCAAAGTGAAACAGCTTAAGCAAAAAATAGTTGCTCTTACTCACCCCTATCCTATAAAACTCTTTTTGATCCCAAGGAAATAGCCAATAGGGTTAAGCTGAACACCCCCCGGTTCGGTTTGCAGCAGAACATGCGAACAGGGAAAAAATTAGTTCGAACACCGTTCCTGGATGAAGCTGGCATGGCATCAACCACCTCTGAGCCTGCCCCTGCAGAGCTGACAGAATCATTGCCCCAATGTGGTTCCTGTCCCCTAGGCAGACCAACTCAAGCACCGCATGGCACCTTTTAGCCTGACTGCTTGCGTAGCCCCTTGAACGCTTACCGAATCACCACTAGCATTTTGGAGGCATGGTGGCGGAACAAGCTCCAACAACACTGAACCCTGTCCTGCATCCTTCCCAGCTGCCAGTAGAGTTACTCAGTGCGCTGTGAAGGAAAGGAAATGTCCCTGCCCATGCCTGCTGGACCATGAGTCAGCGGTAATATGAATCTTACTGCTGACCACCCTGTCCAACGAGGCCAAAACATTGCCTTCCACATGCCGGTAGAGAGCTGGCATGGCCTTCCATGAAAAATGGCGTTTTGGAACCTGCCACTGAGGTACAGCACATTCCAAAAAGTCACAAAAGGGGGCAGTGTCTACCAGCTGAAAAGGCAGCAGTTGCAGTGCTAATAATTTGGCCAAGCTAGCATTTTGATGCTGAGCATGTGAATGGCTGGGACCGAATTTCTTTTTACGGTTCAGCAACTGGGGTAGGGAAATTTTGCCTGCTAAAATCAGATGTTGGTGTACTGCTAGCAGATTGGCTGCAAGTACTTGGTACACCTATTGCTATACCTTCATTCCTCTCAATGCAGGTTTTTGAGAGGACTGGAGGTATAGTAGGGTTGGAGACCCCAGATGAGGAGCAAGGAGAAGTCCGCCTTTTTCTTTGATGTGGGTCTTTCAAGTGCTGTTGCCAATGGACTGCATGGCAGGTGGTCATATGTTTGGTCAGGCATGTAGTGCCCAAGCAGCTGCTGTTCTGGCCACGCTTGATCCGCTTCAGACATAGGTTGCGAACAGCAACGGTGAAATCTGCTGCACACGCGTCAAAAAAGGCCTGCACCAAGGAACTTCAGTCAGTGGGAAGTAAGCAGCTCCCTGCACCTGCAGAGCTCTGCGATGTGATGCAATAGGGTGGCTGCCCCCTAGAGGAAATCCTGCCTCATTGGAGCTGTGCCTCCTCTTCTCTCAGGCACCCAATACAGTCAGTTACCTCATCACCGCCTTGCTCCTCATCACTGGAGCAAACCTGGCAGTGTGCTGCAGCTGGGGGACTGCAGCTGGGGGAACATGACTTCCAGTTTCTTGTCCTTCTGTGGCACCCCCTCTCTCTAGACTCACGTTACTCCCTTCCTCAACTGTGAACCAACATCGGAACCTTCAAATCACTGCGCATCCTCCAACAGCATGTACCCGACACTGTGGTCGAATAATTCTGCATGATGATGGGGCTACGGAAGGAGTCACTGTGGACAAGGAGCCAGTGGAATAGGTCGCTTTGGCAGCTGCATTGGAAGGTAAACTGCTCTGAGCTTGGGTTAGAGAGGATAAGGAGGATGAGGACGGCCTTGTTATCTACTTCACCAACTCTTCTGCATGTTGTGGCTCAATAACAAGGCCATCAGCAGAAAAAAGGGACAAGCATGCCCCACAGCAACATGCAGAGGATGTACCATGTCCACGACCACCACTGTTGACTGTAGACACAGAGGCTGCTTGCCCTCTTTTAGTGGCCTGTGAGAATCTGCCTCTCCTTGGTGGCCTTCCGGACATGATGTATTTTTTGTTTTGCAGCACCATACTACACTGTATTAGATACTGTGTACACCACCTAAAGCGTATTAGACACTGTACACACTGTATTAGATACTGTGTGCATTGCCTGCACTGTATTAAAAACTGTACAACGGCTGCACTGTATTGCGTACACCACCAGAAAAATAGTAGAACCTGTACACACTGTATTAGATACTGTGTACACCACCTGCACTGTATTAGAAACTGTACAATGGCTGCACTGTATTTTATACTGTCTACACCACCAGAAGTGTAGTAGAAGCTATACACACTGTATTATATACTGTGTACACTGCCTGAAGTGTATTAGAAACAGTACACCACAGAATGCACTGTAGATATAAGCTACACTGGATGCAGAGTGTGTGTATGTATGTGTGTGTATATATGTGTGTGTGTGTGTCTGTGTGTGTGTATATATATATATATATACAGTCAGTTACCTCATCACCCCCTCCCTCCTCATCACTGGAAAAAACCTGGCAGTGTGCTGCAGCTGGGGGACTGCAGCTGGGGGAACATGACTTTCAGTTTCTTGTCCTTCTGTGGCACCCCCTCTCTCTAGACTCACGTTACTCCCTTCCTCAACTGTGAACCAACATCGGAACCTTCAAATCACTGCGCATCCTCCAACAGCATGTACCCGACACTGTGGTCGAATAATTCTGCATGATGATGGGGCTACGGAAGGAGTCACTGTGGACAAGGAGCCGGTGGAATAGGTCACTTTGGCAGCTGCATTGGAAGGTAAACTGCTCTGAGCTTGGGTTACAGAGGATAAAGAGGGTGAGGACGGCCTTGTTATCTACTTCACCAACTCTTCTGCATGTTGTGGCTCAATAACAAGGCCATCAGCAGAAAAAAGGGACAAGCATGCCCCACAGCCACATGCAGAGGATGTACCATGTCCACGACCACCACTGTTGACTGTAGACACAGAGGCTGCTTGCCCTCTTTTAGTGGCCTGTGAGAATCTGCCTCTCCTTGGTGGCCTTCCGGACATGATGTATTTTTTGTTTTGCAGCACCATACTACACTGTATTAGATACTGTGTACACCACCTAAAGCGTATTAGACACTGTACACACTGTATTAGATACTGTGTACATTGCCTGCACTGTATTAAAAACTGTACAACGGCTGCACTGTATTGCGTACACCACCAGAAAAATTGTAGAAACTGTACACACTGTATTAGATACTGTGTACACCACCTGCACTGTATTAGAAACTGTACAATGGCTGCACTGTATTTTATACTGTCTACACCACCAGAAGTGTAGTAGAAGCTATACACACTGTATTATATACTGTGTACACCGCCTGAAGTGTATTAGAAACAGTACACCACAGAATGCACTGTAAATATAAGCTACACTGGATGCAGAGTGTGTGTATGTATGTGTGTGTATATATGTGTGTATGTGTGTCTGTGTGTGTGTGTATATATATATATATATATATATATATATATAATTAAAAGACTGCGCTAATGTGTCAACACTTGAATAAAGAAAGCAGCAGCTTAAAGTAGGATACACAACAAAATAGATAAAGAATATGACAAGCCGCACTAAAAATAGTCCCAATTATTATAAGAGGCACCTTGATAGAATATCATTACAATATATATCCATGTTTTGAAGTGGTAAGATACATCCTTTTCCCAATGGCACCACTGTGATTCACATCAAAAAAGTGCACTGTCACCTTAAGTATTGCTTACGAGATAGCAAGCAAAATAGGCATATGGCTAAAGCCCAGTCAAGGCCTTTGCCTGCACGGATAATCTTAGGAACGAATATCACAAGCTGGATGGCTGCATTATCTTTCACACACTGGCACCACTGTGTAGTCCGTAAGTATCTCCTTCAGCAAAAGACTCAAAAAGAAAGACTGGCCATAATGTAATATTGTCTAGCTTTTTAATAATATGAAAACTAATGCACTTACATTTACTTGGTTTTAAAATTGGATATAAAACAGAGCTGGCCGGCTCAAAACAAACACACGTCCTCCTGGTATGACAGCATGGTGACGTCAACCTGTACACTCCTCAAGACACATTTGGTCATACGTAACATTGTCAATGGGGCGACAGAGGATGAGGAGGATGAGGCCCCATTGAGGTCATGTATGACGAAATGCTGGTGAAGGGTACATGTTGATGTCACCACTCTAGTACTAGGAGGACGGGTGTTTGCTTTGAACTGGCTCTGTTTTAAATGCAACACTAACGAGTCACATGACAACGGGGAGGGAAATGGCTAATTGGGCCAATTTGAACATTTTCACTTAGGGATGTACTCTTGTTGCCAGCGGTTTAGACATTAATGGCTGTGTGTTGAGTTATTTTGAGGGGACAGCATATTTACACTGTTATACAAGCTGTACACTGACTACTTTACAAAAAAGTGTTATTTCTGCAGTGTTTTAACATGACTTTCACATCACTTTTGTGAGAGAGTGTGTGTGTGTGTGTGTATATATACATATATATATATATATATATATATATATATATATATATATATATATATATATATATATATATATATATATATAATTTGTTCAAATACACTGCCACTAACTGAATAACCTGCCTGCTTAATCTAACTCAAGCTATCTCTCTGTCCATGCCAACAACACTACACATGGCCGTCATGTAAGCAGCCTTATATGGTGTGGGGCATGGACTTGGTCCCCCTGAGCCATGATTGGCCAAAGTCTTGCAAACTACAGGCCCATATCTCTTCTCAACACGGATATGAAGATCTTTGCCAAACTTTTAGCACTTAGATTACAACAAATTTTGCCACACCTTATCCATCCTGACCAGGTGGGCTTTGTCCCAGGCTGTCAAGCCCCCGATGGCACTAGACGTCTCATTAAATTAATATCCCAGGCTGGATCCTCATGAGTGCCTTATCTGCTCCTCTGGGGATATCTCAAGACAGTACTAGACATATTTGGCATTGGAGGATGAATGCAGACTGCTATCCTATCTTTATATTCCACCCTCTCAGCCACCATACTTACCTCGAGGATCACCTGCAAACCGATATGAATAACAAACGGGACTGGGCAAGGTTGCCCCCTATCGCCTATTATCTTTATGCTTCTCATGGTACCACTAGTGGAGAGTATCATGTCCCACTCTAACATTACAGGCCTCTTTATAGCAGGAACCAAACATAAAATAAGTCGCTACTCGAGACACAGAAACTACTAGATGAGTTTAGTACCGTGCCTTACTATAGATTAAATGCCACAAAGTTCCAAATTTTAGATATTAACGTCCCAACCTCTATGCAATCATCCTTAATGGAAAAATTTCCATTTTTATTTGGTCCCCTTACTCTCTGTCATTTCTAGGCATCCAACTGACCCCACATACTTCCCAGCTTTATAAACACAATTTGAAACCTTTCCTGGACTCACTACCTCAACAACTATCCCAACAACTATCCCATCTGCGAACCCACAAACTTTCAACAGCAGGGAAAATAGCGACGCAGAAAATGTTACTTCTCCCTAAACTCCTTTTACATATTCTGCACCTTAATAATCCCCCTACCACGCATCATCTTCACTTCTGTCCAAAATCTTTTCACGCAGTATGTATGGAACCACAAACCTCCAAGGTGCGCTATCAATATTATGATGAGACACAGGAAGAATGGTGAAGCCACAGTCGGGTGCCCACAGTTAAAATGCCGGCGCCGACGACAGAAGGGGGGGATGAGCAGGGCTTCGATCCCCTACATCGCTAGACCCTGGGACAGGTAAGTGTCTTATTATTAAAAGTAGGGATGAGCTTCGAGTTTGAGTCGAACTCATGTTCTACTCGAACATTGGCTGTTCGCAAGTTCGCCGAACAGCGAACAATTTGGGGTGTTCGCGGCAAATTTGAATGCCGCGGAACACCCTTTAAAAGTCTATGGGAGAAATCAAAAGTGCAAATTTTAAAGGCTTATATGCAAGTTATTGTCATAAAAAGTGTTTGGGGACTTGGGTCCTGCCCCAGGGGACATGGATCAATGCAAAAAAAAGTTTTAAAAACGGACGTTTTTTCAGGAGCAGTGATTTTAATAATGCTTAAAGTCAAACAATAAAAGTGTAATATCCCTTTAAATTTCGTACCTGGGGGGTGTCTATAGTATGCCTGTAAAGGGGCGCATGTTTCCTGTGTTTAGAACAGTCTGACAGCAAAATGACATTTTGAAGAAAAAAACACATTTAAAACTACCCGCGGCTATTGCATTGCCGACAATACACATAGAAGTTCATTGATAAAAACGGCATGGGAATTCCCCACAGGGCAACCCTGAACCAAAATAAAAAAAAAAAAATGATGTGGGAGTCCCCCTAAATTCCATACAAGGCCCTTCAGGTCTGGTATGGATATTAAGGGGAACCCCAGCCAAAATTTAAAAAAAAAAATGACGTGGGGTTCCCCCTAAATTCCATACCAGACCCTTCAGGTCTGGTATGGATTTTAAGGGGAACCCCGCGCCAAAAAAAAAAAAAAACGGCGTGGGGTCCCCCCAAAAATCCATACCAGACCCTTATCCGAGCACGCAACCTGGCAGGCCGCAGGAAAAAAGGGGGGGACGAGAGTGCGCCCCCCCCCTCCTGAACTGTACCAGGCCACATGCCCTCAACATTGGGAGGGTGCTTTGGGGTAGCCCCCCAAAACACCTTGTCCCCATGTTGATGAAGACAAGGGCCTCATCCCCACAACCCTGGCCGGTGGTTGTGGAGGTCTGCGGGCGGGGGACTTATCGGAATCTGGAAGCCCCCTTTAACAAGGGGACCCCCAGATCCCGCCCCCCCCCCCTGTGTGAAATGGTAAGGGGGTACTTACCCCTACCATTTCACTAAAAAACTGTCAAAAATGTTAAAAATGACAAGAGACAGTTTTTGACAATTCCTTTATTTAAATGCTTCTTCTTTCTTCCTTCATCTTCTTCTGGTTCTTCTGGTTCTTCCTCCGGCGTTCTCGTCCAGCATCTCCTCCGCGGCGTCTTCTATCTTCTTCTCCTCGGGCCGCTCCGCACCCATGGCATGGGGGGGAGGCTCCCGCTCTTCTCTTCATCTTCTTCTTCTTCTTCATCTCTTCTTCCTTCTTCTCTTCTTCATTTCTTCTCCGGGCCGCTCCGCAGCCATGCTGGCATGGAGGGAGGCTCCCGCTGTGTGACGGCGTCTCTTCGTCTGACGGTTCTTAAATAACGGGGGGCGGGGCCACCCGGTGACCCCGCCCCCCTCTGACGCACGGTGACTTGACGGGACTTCCCTGTGACATCACGGGGAATGCCACAGGGAAGTCCCGTCATGTCCCGTGCGTCAGAGGGGGGCGGGGTCACCGGGTGGCCCCGCCCCCCGTTATTTAAGAACCGTCAGACGAAGAGACGCCGTCACACAGCGGGAGCCTCCCACCATGCCAGCATGGCTGCGGAGCGGCCCGGAGAAGAAATGAAGAAGAGAAGAAGGAAGAAGAGATGAAGAAGAAGAAGAAGATGAAGAAGATGAAGAGAAGAGCGGGAGCCTCCCCCCATGCCATGGGTGCGGAGCGGCCCGAGGAGAAGAAGATAGAAGACACCGCGTAGGAGATGCTGGACGAGAACGCCGAAAGAAGAACCAAAAGAGCCAGAAGAACCAGAAGAAGATGAAGGAAGAAAGAAGAAGTATTTAAATAAAGGAATTGTCAAAAACTGTCTCTTGTCATTTTTAACATTTTTGACAGTTTTTTAGTGAAATGGTAGGGGTAAGTACCCCCTTACCATTTCACACAGGGGGGGCCGGGATCTGGGGGTCCCCTTGTTAAAGGGGGCTTCCAGATTCCGATAAGCCCCCTGCCCGCAGACCCCCACAACCACCGGCCAGGGTTGTGGGGATGAAGCCCTTGTCTTCATCAACATGGGGACAAGGTGTTTTGGGGGGCTACCCCAAAGCACCCTCCCAATGTTGAGGGCATGTGGCCTGGTACGGTTCAGGAGGGGGGGGCGCACTCTCGTCCCCCCCTCTTTTCCTGCGGCCTGCCAGGTTGCGTGCTCGGATAAGGGTCTGGTATGGATTTTTGGGGGGACCCCACGCCGTTTTTTTTGTTTTTTTTTGGCGCGGGGTTCCCCTTAAAATCCATACCAGACCTGAAGGGTCTGGTATGGAATTTAGGGGGAACCCCACGTCATTTTTTTTAAAATTTTGGCTGGGGTTCCCCTTAATATCCATACCAGACATGAAGGGCCTTGTATGGAATTTAGGGGGACTCCCACATCATTTTTTTTTTTTAATTTTGGTTCGGGGTTGCCCTGTGGGGAATTCCCATGCCGTTTTTATCAATGAACTTCTATGTGTATTGTCGGCAATGCAATAGCCGCGGGTAGTTTTAAATGTGTTTTTTCCTTCAAAATGTCATTTTGCTGTCAGACTGTTCTAAACACGGGAAACATGCGCCCCTTTACAGGCATACTATAGACACCCCCCAGGTACGAAATTTAAAGGGATATTACACTTTTATTGTTTGACTTTCAGCATTATTAAAATCACTGCTCCTGAAAAAACGGCCGTTTTTAAAACTTTTTTTGCATTGATTCATGTCCCCTGGGGCAGGACCCGGGTCCCCAAACACTTTTAATGACAATAACTTGCATATAAGCCTTTAAAATTGGCACTTTTGATTATTCATGTTCGTGTCCCATAGACTTTAACGGTGTTCGCGTGTTCGAACGAACTTTTTTCCTGTTCGCATGTTCTGGTGCGAACCGAACAGGGGGGTGTTCGGCTCATCCCTAATTAAAAGTCAGCAGCTGCAGTATTTGTAGCTGCTGACTTTTATTTTATTTTTTTTTTAAGCGGAACTCCGTTTTAAGGTTTAAGGTAATATAAACTAGTCCAAGCTTCACTATATGGGTGTGCTACACACTGGTGACTAGCCTGACCCTTCCCTCCCTCCCCCTTCTTCCACAGCCATTCTGACCCATCCCTCTTCTCCTCTCCTCTGTCCTTGATAGGTAACTGTATCTTGCCTATTCATAACTAATAACAGGTTAAGTTATTTTACTTTTGTCTATAGTGCAAATGACATTGCTCCTTTCGGATTACTTTGTTGTTATGTTAACATTGGATACCAACTGGTAGCCTGAACCTGTTTCAATATCAATGTTTCACTTTATTTTGATACAATAAAGAAATATTGACATAAAAAAGTGGCGCCAACCTATAAATAAAAAGTAAGTTTGGGCATTTCTTGGGGTCACAAGATACTACAGGCGTTTTATTCCAAATTTTGCCACCATTATAGCCCCACTGAAAGATCTGACGAAAGGTAGAGGGGCGGTCATGATTAACCACTTAAGCCCCGGACCATTTGGCTGCCTAAAGACCAGAGGACTTTTTACAATTTGGCACTGCACTGTATAACTGGTAATTGCGCGGTCATGCAATTCTGTACCCAAACGAAATTTGTATTTGATTGCCTCTGTGATTTTTATTTTTTGCGATATAAACTGAAAAACCGAAAATTTTGAAAAAAAAATGATATTTTCTAATTTTTGTTATAAGAAAAATCCTCTTCTAAGCACTTGAAGACAAAGCCCTTTCTGACACTTTTTGTTTACATGAAAAAATATTTTTTTTGCAAGAAAATTACTTTTAACCCCCAAACATTATATTTTTTTTAAAGCAAATGCCCTACAGATTAAAATGGTGGGTGTTTCCTTTTTTTTTCCACACAGTATTTGCGCAGCAATTTTTCAAACGCATTTTTTTGGGAAAAAACACACTTTTTTAAATTTTAATGCACTAAAACACACTATATTTCCCAAATGTTTGAAGAAATAAAAAAGATGATCTTAGGCCGAGTACATGGATACCAAACATGGCATGCTTTAAAATTGCGCACAAACGCGCAGCGGCGACAAACTACATACATTTTTAAAAGCCTTTACAGGTTACCACGTTTGATTTACAGAGGAGGTCTACTGCTAAAATTACTGCCCTCGATCTGATCTTTGTGGTGATACCTCAATTTATTTTGCTTTTTTATTTTATTTTTAAACTGTTCCTTTCATTTTTTATAATCATTTTTATTGTTATCCCAGGGAATGTAAATACCTCCTATGGTAACAATAGGTAGTGACAGGTACTCTTTTTTGAAAAAATTGTGTCTATTAGACCCTAGATCTCTCCTCTACCTTCAAAGCATCTGACCACACCAAGATCAGTGTGATAAAATGCTTTCCCAATTTCTCAATGGCGCTGTTTACATCCGGCGAAATCTAAGTCATGAAATGCTCGTAGCTTCCGGTTTCTTAGGCCATAGAGATGATTGGAGCCATTCTGGTCTCTGATCGGCTCTATGGTCAGCTGGCGGAACCACTGGCTGTATTCTCAGGTTCCCTGTTGGGACAGGAGAGCCAGAGAAAACCATGGAAGACAAAGGGGGGGGGCATTCCCTTCCACTGCTTGTAAAAGCAGTCTAGAAACTAATTAGCCACTAGGATTGCTTTGAAAGGAAAACCGACCGCTGGCTGAAAAGAATGATACCAAGATGATACCTAAATCCGCAGGTATCATTCTGGTATAACCACTCAAAGTCCAGCAACATACCAGTACATTGCTGGTCCTTGTTGAGCATATATTATCTTTTTTTTCATGCAGCCTGTGGGCTGAACGAAAAAAATAGATTGATCGGTGGGTATGCCCACCATTAGAATACCCCCCTTCATCCACCCACTTCTAATGATGGGCATACAGGCACCATTTTTTTTTAACTGTGGTGGTGAAATCACCTCCTACAGCGATGGAGTCACGGCTTTATGTATCATGGGAGCAAACGCTGTTGCTGTCAAGATAAATAAATCAGTGCTGCAGCTGAATAGCCTAAAAAATATAGGCCAAAGCATGGGGGCATCCACCCCAAAAGTTAGGAGCAGATCGCTCCTGGACCCCTGCTACCCCCATGCTTCGGCATATATGCTCTTTTTTTTAACTGTGGTGGTGAAATCACCTCCTACAGCGCTGGAGTCATGGCTTTATGTATCGTGGGAGCAAGCGCTGTTGCTGTCAAGATAAATAAATCCATGCTGCAACTGAATGGCGTACTTGCTAAGCAAATGATGGTTAACAATAAAACAAAGTAACATTACAGTATAACAGTAAGACATACCATACCTGCTAAGCAAATACAAAAAAAACATAGTAAAAAATAAAACATTTTTTAATGTAATCTGTGCCTAAAATATATATATATATGCCGAAGCATGCGGGCATCCACTCCAAAAGTTAGGAGCAAATCACTCCTCCACCCCTGCTTCCCCCATGCTTCGGCATATAAGCTCTTTTTTTAACTGTGGTGGTGAAATCACCTCCCACAGCGCTGCAGTCACGGCTTTATGTATCTTGGAGAAAATGCTGTTGCTGTCAAGATAAATAAATCTGCGCTGCAGCTGAATGGCGTACCTGAAAACAAAAAAATAGTTAAAGAGGGAGTCCACCTGAAAAAAATTTTTTCAAAGGCAGCAGCTACAAATACTGCAGCTGCTGACTTTTAATAGGAGTCCAGCGATGTCGGCAGTCGAAGCTGAGCAAAACTCGGCTCTCGGCTGCTGCCGCCGCCATTCCCAGTGAGGGAATAAGGAAGTGAAGCATTGCGGCTTCACTTCCCGGTCCCCTACTGCGCATGCGCGAGTCACGCTGCATGTCCTAAGTGGTCCCCGCTATCTCCTGGGACCTGTGTGTTTCCCAGGAGACAGCGGGGGATGTGGGAGGGGGCATGAGTCTATTCCCGGAAGTGGGTGCAGATACCTGTCTAATACAGGTATCTGCACCCCCCTCCCCCCTGAAAGGTGCCAATTGTGGCACTGGAGGGGGGAGGAATCAGATGAGCAGGAGTTCCACTTTTGGGTAGATCTCCGCTTTAACAATAAAACACAGTAAATACAGTACATACCTGAAAAGCAAACATGATAAAACATATTACCAATAAAATATTGCAGAATAGAATACTGTAAAAAAGAGCAGAATAATAGAGAGAGAATAGAGAGAGAAAGAAGGATGAAACAACAACTATTTTTTTTTATTGTATATATTTTTTTGTGTTTTTTTTTTTTTTTACAGTACCTGACCGCGAGATTGTGTTTCCAGCGCGATAGCATCGCGCTGGTTCTCGGCGACAGGGTACTGTGAATGTCGCGCTGGCTCGCTCATCGGGAAAGGAAAACTTTGTCTTCCTCCCGCGATGAGTGACAGGCAGCGCTGACAGCTGTCTGGTATGAATCCTGAGGCGGGAACACCGCGCCACATTTTCAATGAAAAAACCGGCGTGGGTTCCCCCCTCGGAGGCATACCAGGCCCTTGGGTCTGGCATGGATTGTAAGGGGAACCCCCTATGCCGAAAAAATCGGCGTGGGGGTCCCCCCCAAATCCATACCAGACCCTTATCCGAGCACGCAGCCCGGCCGGCCAGGAAAGGGGGTGGGGACGAGCGAGCGCCCCCCCCCCCTCCTGAGCCGTACCAGGCCGCATGCCCTCAACATGGGGGGGTGGGTGCCTTGGGGGAGGGGGGCGCCCTGCGGCCCCCCCACCCCAAAGCACCTTGTCCCCATGTTGATGAGGACAAGGGCCTCTTCCCGACAACCCTGGCCGTTGGTTGTCGGGGTCTGCGGGCGGGGGGCTTATCAGAATCCGGGAGCCCCCCTTAATAAGGGGGCCCCCAGATGCCGGCCCCCCACCCTGTGTGAATGAGTTTGGGGTACATGGTACCCCTACCCATTCACCTAGGGGAAAGTGTCAATAGAAAAAAAAACACACTACACAGGTTTTAAGAGTCATTTATTAGTCAGCTCCGGGGGTCTTCTTCCGACTTCGGGGGTCTCCTTCCGACTTCTCCCGCTGTCCGGCCTCTTCTCCCGGGCCCCGCCGCTATCTTCTTCCAGCTCTATTGCCAGCGAGGGGCCCGGTGTGCTGCCGCTGTCTCGCCGCCGCTGTCCGGCCTCTTCTCCCGGTGTTCGGCCTCTTCTCCGGGCCCCGCCGCTATCTTCTTCCAGCTCTATTGCTAGCGAGGGGCCCGGTCTGCTGCCGCTGTCTTGTCGCCGCTGTCTTGCCGCCGCTGTCTCTTCTTTTCTTCTTCCCCGATGTTGACACGACGCTCTCTCCGGCTCGAATGCTGTGTGCGAGCTGCGGAGCCATTTATATAGGCGGTAACCCCACCCCCTTACGACGTCATGGTCCCAGCATGCGCAGGGACTCTGGCGTCATAAGGGGGCGTGGCCCCAGAGTCCCTGCGCATGCTGGGACCATGACGTCGTAAGGGGGTGGGGTTACCGCCTATATAAATGGCTCCGCAGCTCGCACACAGCATTCGAGCCGGAGAGAGCGTCGTGTCAACATCGGGGAAGAAGAAAAGAAGAGACAGCGGTGGCAAGACAGCGGCGACAAGACAGCGGCAGCAGACCGGGCCCCTCGCTAGCAATAGAGCTGGAAGAAGATAGCGGCGGGGCCCGGAGAAGAGGCCGAACACCGGGAGAAGAGGCCGGACAGCGGCGGCGAGACAGCGGCAGCACACCGGGCCCCTCGCTGGCAATAGAGCTGGAAGAAGATAGCGGCGGGGCCCGGGAGAAGAGGCCGGACAGCGGGAGAAGTCGGAAGGAGACCCCCGAAGTCGGAAGAAGACCCCCGGAGCTGACTAATAAATGACTCTTAAAACCTGTGTAGTGTGTTTTTTTTTCTATTGACACTTTCCCCTAGGTGAATGGGTAGGGGTACCATGTACCCCAAACTCATTCACACAGGGTGGGGGGCCGGCATCTGGGGGCCCCCTTATTAAGGGGGGCTCCCGGATTCCGATAAGCCCCCCGCCCGCAGACCCCGACAACCAACGGCCAGGGTTGTCGGGAAGAGGCCCTTGTCCTCATCAACATGGGGACAAGGTGCTTTGGGGTGGGGGGGCCGCAGGGCGCCCCCCTCCCCCAAGGCACCCACCCCCCCATGTTGAGGGCATGCGGCCTGGTACGGCTCAGGAGGGGGGGGGGCGCTCGCTCGTCCCCACCCCCTTTCCTGGCCGGCCGGGCTGCGTGCTCGGATAAGGGTCTGGTATGGATTTGGGGGGGACCCCCACGCCGATTTTTTCGGCATAGGGGGTTCCCCTTACAATCCATGCCAGACCCAAGGGCCTGGTATGCCTCCGAGGGGGGAACCCACGCCGGTTTTTTCATTGAAAATGTGGCGCGGTGTTCCCGCCTCAGGATTCATACCAGACAGCTGTCAGCGCTGCCTGTCACTCATCGCGGGAGGAAGACAAAGTTTTCCTTTCCCGATGAGTGAGCCATCTCGGCGCTGGCTCCTGCGACGGGGCTCGTAGGTGTCAAATCTCGCCGAGAAGTGCGGCGAGATTGACACAATATCGCGGTCACCTACTGTACCTTTTTTTTTTTTTACACATTTTTTGTAACTGTAACGGTTGTAACTGTAACTGTTCCAGGTTCGGGTCTCTCAAAATGCAAAATTACATACTTGCAAAGCAAACATGATAAAACATAATAACAAAAAAGAGAGAATAGGGAAAGAGAGAGAGAACAATTAAACAACAACTATTTTTGTTTTTTTTATTTTATATTTTTTTTTGTGTTTTTTGTTTTTTTTACTTTTTTTTTTCTTACTTTTTTTTTCTAACTGTAATGTTGTAACTAACTGTTCCAGGTTCTGGTCTCTCAAATTACAATGGCATCTTGGGAGACCCTGTGTAAGTGTGTCCTAGTCTGTGCGGTGCTGTACCCTACGCTAATACTCAACTAGTGTATGGTAGCATTCAAAACCTTCACCAATGCAAAGACCAGGATTGTCAGGACAGGAGGGATAATAATAGCGGGTGTCACGCCTATATCCGCGGTTGCTGCAGACACAACGTATTCTTTGGGGGGCTCGTTGGGTAGGGGTACTCGGGAAGACATACAGAAAATGCCTCTCATGCAGCCTTACTGCATTAATATTGGGAAGGTGAGGTGGAGCACTGTATGGAAACAGAAGGGCTCTGGCGATCTCTTCCTGGAATTTAAGGAAGGATCCAGTCCATCCTGAAGCTCTGTATAGCACATGAGCGTTCAGCAAAGCCAATTGAAATAAATAAACAGACACTGAAACATTGTCTGGCCTTACGGGCAACTAGGTACTGCGCCAACAACTAGTCATTGAGGTCCACCCCTCCCATATTTTGGTTATATTCATGAACACAGGGGGGTTTCTCCACAACACCAGTCACCGTAGGAATTTGGACCGTCATGTCTGCCTGAAGGTAGGAAAGAATGAAAACATTCTTATTATCCCTCTACTTTACAGCGAGCAAGTTATTACACTTCAATCAGGCTCTCTCCCCCAGCCTAAGAGGGGAATCTACAAGCCGCTCAGAAAAGCCCCGGCGATTAGATCGCACAGTGCCACATGTGCCAATCTGATGATCAAATAAGTGACTAAAAAGTGGCACGCTCATGTAATAATTGTCCACATACAAATGGTAATCCTTTCCGAATAAGGGTGACACCAAGGGGTTGGTTTACTAAAGGCCAATAGACTGTGCACCTTGGAAAGTGCAATTGCACTCTGCAAGTGCAGTTGCTACAGAGCTTAGGTAAAGCCTCAATTTGCTAAGAATACCCAATTACATGCAAGGGAAATAAAAAAAACAGCATTTTTGCTTTCACATGATTGGTTGATGAAAGTCAGCAGAGCTTCTGCTCATTTACTAAACTCTGGAGCAACTGCTCTTGCCGTGTGCAACTGCACTTTCCGAAGTGCACAGTCTTTTTGCCTTTAGTACATCAACCCCCAAGTCCCACACAATCTTGCCAGCGCTCCCTATATAATCTGGGCAGTTCGGCGGCTCTATGTGACTTTTCCCTCGTAAACCATAAAACTACATGTATAGCCTGTGCCCCTGTCACAGAGCTTATACATCTTGACCCCGTATCTGGCATGCTTGCTGAGAAGATACTGTTTGAAAGATAAGCGGCCAGAAACATAATCAGAGACTCATCAACGCAGACAACTTGATGGGGAGTAAACAAGTCTGCAAAACGTTGGTTGAATTGGTTTACAAGGGGCCGAATTTTGTAGAGCCGATCGTATCCAGAGTCTCCACGAGAACGACAGAGTTAATTGTTGTTGAAATGCATTAACTACAAGATCTGCTCGTATCGTGCCCTGGTCATGGAGGCAGAGAACACGGGCATATGATAAATTGGGTCAGTGGACCAATATGACCACAATGTACTCATTTTACCTATGCCCATGTCGAGGGATAGGCTCAGAAAGGTCTTAAATTCAGAAACTGTAATTGGTTTTCAATCTCTGAAAAGGGAGGACTGGGGATTAGCGGCAATGAATTGACCAGCATACAAATTACTTTGGTCCACAATAGATCTATAGAGATCTTCGGTGAAAAACAGCAAATAAAAATCAAGTGACGTAAAATCAACTGTTTCCACCTGAATGCCGGGTTGGCCAGTGAATGGGGGAAGTACGGGTGCTGCAGAAGTGGTGGGTTCCCAATTAGGATTGGCGAATGCAGCAGGAAGGGCACTATGGGCTCAATGGGCCTCTCTTTGTCTTCTTGGTGGCAGCGGGACACTACTTGTGCTTGCTACCTCGCCAGCTTGAGCTGCACTTATGGGACTCGCCACGTCACCACGTGTTACTGCAGTGCTGGTTTGACTACGACCAAGGTGTACTAGGCCGCTGGTGCTTGCCAGTTCACCAGAAGGATGAGCGGCACTAGTACTTCTCTGCTCCATATGAGAGCCCTGCGGTTCTTGCACCTCAACAGCAGAAGAAGATCGGGGTCTGGTACGCCTGACCTTGGCAGGGACCACAACTCCATCATCAGAGCTATCTGCCATGGAGCTGCTGTCATCTACAGGATCGTATTCTGAATCTGACAGATGAGTGACTTCCTCTTCACTATCTGTCATGCTCAGAAACATGTAGGGCTCTTCACTACTGTACCTTCGTTTTGCCATTTTGGGCTCTAAATTTACTGGTACAGTAGTGAGACTCACAGGTAAAAAAGCTCCTAGGCTGTTAGCAATTGTATCAAACGCTACCAAAAAGCTAGCAATCGCAGGGATCAGGCCAGACTCTGCGAACGCTGCAGTTTTGTATTTAGTGTTTTATAAGCGACAGTGCTCGATCGATACTGCACTTGGGTGGGCTGCCCTGGGCTGGGCAGAGGGGCAAAACACAGGTGCTAACTGAACCTAGAAACCTAACTAATATCACCCGCCGGGCGATCAGGGGGGGGTTAAACCTCTATTGGGTAATAAACGGCAAGAATAAAAAACAAGCTAACTAACAAGCATCACCTGTAACACTTATACGGTGATCACTGGTGAAAGGGTTAACTAGGGGGCAATAAGGGGGTTAAAACCATTAATAGGTAGTATATGGGGGTACCTTACGCTATAAAAAGCTGACGGTGAACCTAAATACCTACCTGGCTAACTAGCGTCACCTGTATATATACGGCGATCAGAAAAAAGATTGCTTAGTGACACTGGCGACAGGGGATGAGAGGGTTAACTGGGGGGTGATCAAGGGGTTAAACCTTCATTAGGGGGGGTTAGGGGGTACCCTAGACCTAAAGGGGCATACCACTAACTGCCCTAACACTTATAGCAGTCACAAATGACACCAATGCAGTAATTAGTAAAAAAAAAACTGTGACAGGGGGTGAGAGGAGGTGCAGGGGGGGTGATCGGAGGGTGATCGAAGGGGGGTTATGTGCCTATGTGAGCTAGTGTTAGTGTAGTGTTGGTGCAGACTCACTGTAGATGTCTTCTCTCCTCGGAAGCTGGAATGAAAAGGCTTCGCGAGGAGAGATTACATCACTTCCTCTGCTTCTGCTTACAGTTCAGAAGCAGAGGAAGCGGGAGGAGCCTGGTAATGGCTCTGTGCACGGCGTGAGGATCCTGAGAACCCTCTCCCTGCAGCTGAGAGGAATGATCGGCCTGATGAGAAGGTGTAGGTAGCTTCCCTCCCCGCCCCCCCTGCTCATCACTCACTGAGCTGTCTTGTGGTGTAAGCCAGAGGAAGTTTGTACCTGCGTCTGACTGCATCCCCCCCCCCACCCCTCCATAGTCGGATGGGCTAGAAGGCTCATCGAGGATGGGGGGTTAGGAGAACTGGAAAACCGCGGAGATCGGAGCGCTTCGGAAGCGACGGCACCAGGGAAAACGGTGCGCTGCTGGGGGCTGTTTCAAGTCCCCAGCGGTGTTGCCAGCCGCGGAGGAACCAGCTGAAGTGCACCGGGGAATTTCGGAGGAGAGAGCGAGGAAGGTGGGTGAGTGGAGCAAGGAGCAGCGGCAGCGGACACTGAAGAGCTGAGAGCAGAGAACAGCTGAGACTTCAGCGGGTCAGACAGACCTGGGCAGATTGATAACATCAGAGACAGCACCTGAGCGTTCGCAGCATCAGAGAGCAGCAACAAGCAGTAGTGAGCGTCCCTTTTTGTCCCAACTTCAACAACAACTAAAAGATAAGTACCGTATTTTTTTTTTTTTTTCCCTCTTTTGGCTTTTTTCTATTGCAATTGTCTTGAAGTGAACAGGCAAAGGAAAAGTAATAGAACAAAAGAAAGGGAAAGGGAAAGAACACATTGAAATAAAATGAAATAAAATGGAATGAAAAGCGAAAGTAAATGAAAGTAAATGAAGGCGAAAGAGCTGAAAAAGTAGAATCAAGTGAGCTAAGAAAAACAATAAAAACAGGGGGGGGGACAGGGGAGAAGGAGAAGGTGAAAGAGAGACAAGCCAACGGAAGAGTTGTCTCCCAGCCCCCACCTGCTTGTTGCTGCTGCTGCTGCAGTATCTCCCTTTCTTGTGAT
Source organism: Lithobates clamitans (assembly GCA_037952925.1). Taxonomy (NCBI): domain Eukaryota; kingdom Metazoa; phylum Chordata; class Amphibia; order Anura; family Ranidae; genus Lithobates; species Lithobates clamitans. Next base: position 900,414 of record JBBGZY010000244.1, on the reverse strand, counting down.
TTTTTTCTTTTTTTTTTTTTTTTGTCTTTTTTTGTTTTTGTCTTTTGCAAATGGTATTAACTATAGGCTCGATAGTACAAATTATAGAATAAGAAGAAATTTCATAGTAACAAAATGTGGAACATATAAGCTCATACTGGAACTATACTGCTGAATATATAAATCATCTTGCTGAATACTTGAATTAGATTGCATTATATCGCTAAAACATTTGAATTATTTTGCTGAGCACCTGGGCCCTCATGCACACGGGCTGTGGGGAGAACGTTGTGAAAACGCCAGTGTCTTTGCAGTGACTTTTTTTTTTTAACTTTTTTCAGCGTTTTGCAATAGCGTTTTTGAGCGTTTTTGAGGGTTTTTTTTTTTTTTTTTTTTCCTTTTTGGGCTCTTTTCTATTGCAATTGTCTTGAAGTGAACAAGCAAAGGAAAAGTAATAGAACAAAAGAAAGGGAAAGGGAAAGATCACATTGAAATAAAATGAAATAAATGGAATGAAAAGTGAAAGTAAATGAAAGTAAATGAAGGCGAAAGAGCTGAAAAAGTAGAATCAAGTGAGCTAAGAAAAACAATAAAAACAGGGGGGGGGGGACAGGGGAGAAGAGAAGGAGAAGGTGAAAGAAAGACAAGCCAACGGAAGAGTTGTCTCCCAGCCCCCACCTGCTTGCTGCTGCTGCTGCTGCAGTATCTCCCTTTTTTGTGAATTTTTTTTTCTTTTTTTTTTTTTTTTTTTTTCTTCTTTTTGTTTTTGTTTTTTGCAAATGGTACTAACTATAGGCTTGATAGTACAAACTATAAAATAAGAAGAAATTTCATAGTAACGGTGGTGAATGACGTTTTTGAGCGTTATTTAGCGTTGGAGCGTTTTTGCAGCTGAAAAACGTCTCTCAGAACCTATTGGGCCTGGGGTTTTTTTTTTTTTTTTTTTTGCAGCTTAAGAACGCCTATGCCACTTGCAGCTCAGAGACGCCTAGGTGGGCATGAAGCCATAGACTAACATAGTCAGGCCTTTTTGAGCTGCAGAAAGGGCTCAGAAAAGCAGCTGTGGAGACGTCTGTGTGCATGGGGACTTAATACTATGGTTTAAACAATTGAACAGCACCAAGGAATGCTTAATGTACTTAAGGTAGTAACATAACTTCTGGAAAACGGGGACTACTCATATCTCATTAATTATTTCTATTATTGGATTGTGGGGAGGATGCCGGGTATGAGAACGGAACAAAAGAAATATTAGTAAAAATAAGTCAATTTAAGAAGGCTGGGAGATTTTTTTCATCATTAAGAGACCCCAATCAAGGGGTATTCTGGAAGGCAGCTTCGAAGATCTTATAAATCCAGCCATAGAAACAAACATGAAGGGGAAAACAACAAGAAGTGCGGGAGCAATACCGAAATCACCTAGGACCAGCCTAGGCCCAAGTCCAGGCCCTATGAACAGGTATATACAGCAAGGAATCGGAGAAGGAGAGAAACAAGTGGGTTCAAAGGGCAGACAAATAAATAGAAAAGAGAAGGACAACAAGGATAAAAAAGGCCAGTATAAAGTACAAACAGAAACCAGCCACCTCTCAGAACCCAGAATGGAGCCAGAAATGGGAGAGGAAGACAGAGGAAAGGAGGAAGGACAACAAGGGCCACAGTTGCCAACAAAACAGGATATGGAAAAAATGTTCGCGGCACTAGAGAATTCCCTAAAAGCAGAGATGTCAACACTCCATAAAGATATGGTATATATGTTAAACAGAGTGGAAGAAGTAGAGATCAAAGTAGACCTACATCAAAAAAACATAAAGGAACTGGAAGACGTAATAAAGAAATTGAAACGGGAACAACAGGAACAATCATATAAAATAGAAGAGCAAGAAAATAGAGATAAAAAGAAAAACTTGAGAATACGTGGGTTACCGGAAACAGAACAAGCAGAAAATCTAATAGAAAAAATGAACAATCTCTTCAACCAAATCTTGGGAAAGGAAACAACTAACACAATAGGAATAGAAAGTGTCTTTCGAGTAAAAAAACCTCAAAGGTTCGCAAGTGAAACACCTAGAGATGTAATCGTACGCTTTGAAAAATGGGAAGAAAAAAAACAGATCTGGATAAACCTAAAGAGGAAAACACAAATAGAGTTTGCGGGAGGTAAATTACAAATATTTCAAGATTTATCTCAAGAAACGTTGAAAAGACGACGGATACTAAAGCCATTATTAGAAATCCTCCGGGAGCAAGAAATTCAATACAACTGGGGTTTTCCAGCATGTCTAATAGCAAGGAAAAACGGAATAAGTGCGAGGCTAAGACATGTGGAGGAGATTCCGGACTTTTGCAATAAACTAGAAATCCCCTCCCCAGAACTGGAAAAATTCGCAAATAGTCAGGAGCGAATAACGGCAGGAGATGACCTGCAGTGGCAAGTAAATTCAAGGATCAGACATCAAGATGTGGACTCTCGACGAAATTAATATCTGAGAAAATACCACACAACGGTGCAAGGGGCCTTAGAGTAGAAAGGGGGGGGGGCTGGGGTTGATGGGATGGGAAAAAAGGAAAGTGAAAGGATTGGTAAAACACAACAAAAATGCAGGGAGAGGGAGACAGGGACTCACGGAGTGGACAGGGGGTCGCCCTATTAGTGCTTAGGCAGGGGGGGAATAGGGTGTCTTACAGAGCTCCGCCTCACAATAAATAGAGCAGAGGGGGCAGAGCGTGCCCCACAAAACAAAGTAAAACGCTCTCAGCTCTAGAGAATATGGGGGTAAAAAACCCATATCAGAAAAAAGGGAGGGGGAGGGTGGGAGGAGGGAAAAGGGAGGGAAGGAGGGTGGGGAGGGAAAGGTCTGAGTCACATGAGTGGTTACATAGGCGCACCTATTTTGAGACAAGAGATGAGGAGACCCCGTGCGTCCGCTGGGTGTCCCCTCCATCCGGTCTCCTAGGGGGACCGCGTGGGGGGGAGGGCTGGAGGACGGGCGTGGAAGAAAAGGCACAAGAATGGAAAACGTAAACAGCATAAAAATAATCTCTTACAATGTCTGAGGACTAAATTCCCCAGGGAAGAGAAACATCATTCTCCGAGAACTAGAAAAAAGTAAAGCAGAAATAATTTTCCTAAAGGAGACGCATATAACACAAAACTCAAATGCCAAAATTTACTCAAAAAACATACCAACATGGTATCAAGGAGACTCGCCAATAAGAAGGGCCAAAGGAGTAGCCATCGGTATAGGGAAAAATGTACGTTTTCTAATAGATCAAAGGAAAATAGACCCGGAGGGTCGATATCTTTTTATTACAGGAACTATACACGGGGTAAAATATACATTGGCCAATGTCTACTGTCCTAATAAGAACCCTAAAAAATATTTGATAGATATAATTAAAATACTAATGGAATTCAAGCAAGGAAAATTAATACTAGCTGGAGACTACAACTTCAGCATGGATAATAAAATGGACAGTACCTCAAGAGTAAGGGACAAAGAGGTAAATCAACTAAAGAAATTAAAAAGAACATTATATGAACAGCAACTAATAGACCCTTGGAGAATTCAGCACCCCAGCACAAAGGACTACACATTCTATTCAACAGTACACAAAATTTACTCCAGATTGGATTACATCATGGTCGAACATAGAAACTTGGAAGAAATAGAAGAAACAAAAATAGGCATAATAACCGCCTCAGATCACAGCCCAGTAACCTTGAGAATGAAAATAAAAGGAGAAGTCCTTGAAAGGGGTCCATGGAGAATCAACAAAACTTTATTAGAAGACAGTGAGACCGAAAAAAGCATCATAGAAGAAATTAAAAGATATTTTGAGGAAAACGATACACCAGAGGTATCGAAAGCAACAATATGGGAGGCGCATAAATCTGTTATTAGGGGCAAGTTAATAGCCATAGGGGCAAGAAAAAAACAGGAAAGGAAAACAAACATGCAACAAATAATTAAAGAAATTTATGAATTGGAACGAAAACACAAAAATCAAGTAAACAACAAAATCTTCGGCCTACTATCTCAAAAGAGAGAGCAATTAAAAGACTGGATGGAACAAGAAGAAAGGAAGGACTACAACAGAGTAGTACAAGAAAAATATAAATGGGGTAATAAACCAGGAAAATACCTAGCAAATCTGGTAAAAAAAAAGAAGTCTTTGAATTACATTGAGAAGATCAAAAATGAAAAAGGAGAAGTGGTAAATAAAACTACAGATATAGCGATAACATTTCAAAAATACTTCAGCTCCCTTTATGCAATAAAGGGACAGGAAAGTTGGAAAGAAGCGAATACAAGAACAAAGAAGATACAAGAATATTTAAAAAAAGCAAACTTACCAAAACTAAAAATAGACCAACTAGAAGAATTGGAAAAAAATATTACGCATGAAGAGGTAAAACTGGCATTAAAGGAAACTCCCGTAGGAAAAAGCCCAGGACCAGACGGGTTTACGGTCAAATACTATAAAAAATTTGAAGAACAGCTGACTCCAAAACTATTAGAATATATGAATTCCTTAGGGGAAGATGAAGAAATAAGAAGTGAATTGTTATTAGCTCATATTACAATACTACCACAAGAAGGGAAAGACAAAGTTAACTGCTCAAGCTACAGGCCAATAGCCCTATTGAACGCCGATACGAAGCTGTACTCCAAGATCCTGGCCACTAGGATAAAAAAACTAATCCCACTGTGGATCAACCCGGACCAAACTGGTTTTGTCCCGGGGAGAGAGGGGCGGGACAACAGCCTAAAATCATTATTGATGTTGCACAAGAAGGTGCAGAATGAGACCCCAGTTCTATTCCTGTCACTGGATGCAGAAAAAGCATTTGACAGGGTAGACTGGGGTTTCATGATGGATACATTGCGGCACTTGGGTATCGGGACAAAAATGATGAAGTGGATAACAAATTTGTATAATGGCCCGACAGCAGTCGTAAAAGTAAACGGTAGACTCTCTCCAAAAATTAAGATGCAGAATGGAACACGGCAAGGCTGTCCACTGTCTCCACTATTATATGTATTGGCGTTAGAACCACTATTAGCAACTCTCCGCAATAACAAAGAGGTAGAAGGAGTGAAACTAGGAGGAAAAGAGCATAAGATCGCTGCTTACGCGGACGACATCTTGATGTACGTATCCAACCCAAGAGTGTCACTCCCAAACATCCTGAAAGAAATTAAAAAATACGGAGAACTGTCAAACTTCAAAATTAATCCAATAAAAACGGAAATATTAAACATAGGTCTAGAGAAAAAGGAAGTTCAGTTTTTACAAAAAGAATTCCCATTCACTTGGGTAAAAGAACTAATTTACCTTGGAATTAAAATAACTCCTAGAGTTGAAAAAATTTATCAGGCAAACTTTATTCCACTGATCAATGAGGTCAAAGAAGAAATGAAAAAGTTAAGAATACAGCCACTTTCATGGATTGGAAGAATAAATATGTTTAAGATGACGATAGTACCTAAAATAAACTACAGATTACAGATGTTACCAGTAAAAATCCCGCAGAGCTTTTTTAAAATAATTAAAACAATCCTGCTAAAATACATATGGCTTAATAAAAAACCAAGAATTAAATACACGCTGATCACAAGGAAAAAGGAGCATGGAGGTCTTGCCGCCCCAGATATAAGTAGGTACTATAAAGCCATAGTTTTAACACGAATGTTAGAGTGGACAAATGAGAAAAATGAAAAAAAATGGGTGGAAATGGAAAACACAATAAGTGGAGCCACACTACATAAGAATATTTGGATTCCATGGAAATATAGAATATTGGACACCGACACGCACGAAATAACAAAAAATGTATTTAAAATTTGGGACACCATCCACTTAAAGAATAAATGGAAATATAATTCACCACTATTAGCACTCACAGGATCGAATCTTTTCACCCCTGGGAGGGAAATATTTGAAATCCAAGGAATAGGTAACCCACAACTGAAAGATATCACTAGAAATCGCAAAATAAGAACACGAGTAGAAATAGAGGAAAGGAATGGATGGAAGATGAATGAATGGAATTATACTCAACTAAGGCACCTAGTAAGCACAATACCACACCCACTGAGAGATGAAACAAAATTAACTGCACTGGAAAAGCTATGTAGCAATGAAACACCATTAAAAAACGGAACATCAAAAATTTATAGTATACTGACAGATTTGGAAGCACAAGAAAGACCAGAATATATAAATCAATGGGAAAAAGAAATGAATTTAAAAATAGATAACCAAAAAGTGGAAAACATGATAGAAATGGGATATAATAAGGCTTGGGACATGAAGACCATAGAAATGAATTATAAACTAGTATCAAGATGGTATATGACCCCAGTAAGAATACACAGATTCCATCAAGATAGAACCTCCTTGTGTTGGAGAAAATGTGGCCAAATAGCAACGATCACACACATATGGTGGGAATGCCCAATAATAATGGAGTACTGGAAGGAAGTGTTAAATAACATAAAAGAAATAACTGGAGAAGAAATAGAACAAAATATTTGGACTTGCCTCTTCCATATCTACAATAAACCTAAGAAACAATATAGAAAATCAATAATACCTAACCTCCTGAATGCGGCCAAGGCCTTAATTCCCAAGAATTGGCTAAAAAGTGGAAAACCAGACATTAGAAACTGGCTAAAGGAAATAGATTATCATTACAAAATGGAAGGAGGAGAGAAAGGGGATAATAGTAGATGGGAAAGTTGGAAAAACTACAAAGTCTCGGATATTTATTTAGATAGGATAAAAGAAAGAATAGGTGCAGAGCCAAGTGGATAAATAAACAACATAAAGGAACGGACCAGACACAGGGGAGGGGGAGGGGGGGGGGCGAGGGGGAGGGGGGGGGCGGGGGGAAATAAGAGGGACTGAGAGAGACTAAGATAATAATAGGGTTTATAATTATAGAAGGCGTTTTGTCGTCGGTTTTTAAAATTATTTAAGAATATCCTAGAAGGGAAAAATAATAAAGATGTGACGGAAACAATCCACAATGATGTAAAAAAAGGAGAAGAGATAAAGTTTGACACATAAAGTTGAAATAATGTCTCTCGGAAAACTTTCGCTGAAGTGGATAAAAAAAAAAAAAAAGAAAAAAAAAAAGAAGCAGAGGAAGCTTTTCATTCACCAGGAGCGATCATGAAGGAGATGCCATGAATCAGTGGCCTCCCCCTCAGGATGGATCGCTCCTAGAACAATGCCGACCGCCTCGGGCATGGCGCGATTGTGTGGAGGGGAGTAATGTACCCATACTTTACTCTGCTTGCCCGTGCCATTCTGCCAACGTGTATCGTCGTGAGGGGGTCAGCAAGTGGTTAAGTGGAATCCTGAGGCGGAGAAGGCATTTTAAATGTTGAAGCAAGCTCTTTGCGCACAAAAAGTGCTTGTGACCCCAGATTTCATGAAAGAGTTTATGGTACAGACAGATGCCTCTGATGTGGGACTAGGTGCTGTTCTTTCCCAAATCAGAGGTGGGAGGAGAGGAGCACCCAGTGGTCAACCTTAGCAAAAAGCTAAGACATGAGAAAAACTATGCCATTGTTAAGAAGGAATGTCTAGCTATCAAATGGGCCTTGAATGTACTCAAATATTATCTGTTGGGGAGACCATTCAAACTAGTCACTGATCATTCCTCTCTCAAATGGATGTATGCTAACAAGAAGGAAAACAGTCATGTGACAAGGTGGTTCCTTGCTCTTCAAGCATTTAAGTTCACATTAGAGCATAGAGCAGGAAAACTTCAGAGTAATGCAGATGCCCTTTCCTATTGTCTTGTTGTGACTGTTTCTCAGCTGCAGGGGCTTAAGCAGAGGGGGGATGTGTGACATTATTAAAGGTGAGGTGATTGGACGTGATTTTTAACCTTGTATGCAATCATATGCAGGGAACTAAAGTGGAATCCAGTCCAGGTTTTACAAGCTACCTTGGCAGGGTTTATTGGGGACCAGAATTTGCAGTCCACTTGTGACCACCAGCAGGTAGTATAAACAAAGTAGGACTAGAGCAAGAGATTGCTCTTGACCTGGGACTCAGGAAGCCAAACCTGAGAGAGCTACTAATGTGAAGTTTTCTTTCTGAGAGAAAGAAAAAGGTTTACATTATCTTAGTTTTGTGGGTGACTGGGAGAAGCCTTTCACCTGTGAGTTAGGAATCAGAAATGTTTAGTTAGTGCCTGGATGGCAAGGATTTATTTTCTGTTTTGTTTGTTTGATTTTTCATTCAACCTTTTAAATACAACTGGCTACAAGTCAGATTTTAGGAAAGACCTGCTGTCTGCACTACTCTTTTTCCTAGGGAAGCTAACCCCCCACAATATATATGCCCCAGATAGTAGTAACTAGGGATGAGCCGAACACCCCCCGGTTCGGTTCACACCAGAACCTGCGAACGAACCGAAAGTTCGCACGAACGTTAGAACCCCATTGACGTCTATGGGACTCGAACGTTCGAAATCAAAAGTGCTCATTTTAAAGGCTAATTTGCATGGTATCGTCCTAAAAAGGGTTTGGGGACCCGGGTCCTACCCCAGGGGACATGTATCAATGCAAAAAAAACTTTTAAAAACGGCCGTTTTTTCGGGAGCAGTGATTTTAATGATGCTTAAAGTAAAAAAAAAAAGTGAAATATTCCTTTAAATATCGTACCTAGGGGGTGTCTATAGTATGCCTGTAAAGTGACACGTGTTTCCCGTGTTTAGAACAGTCCCTGCACCAAATGTCCTTTTTAAAGGAAAAAATCTCATTTAAAACTGCTTGCGGGTTTAATGTCATGTCGGGTCATGGCAATATGGATGAAAATCAGTGAGACAAACGGCATGGGTACCCCCCAGTCCATTACCAGGCCCTTTGGGTCTTGTATGGATATTAAAGGGAACCCCGCACCCAAATTAAAATAAGGAAAGGCCCTATATACTCTGAACAGCAGTATACAGGCGGTGCAAACAAGACAGGGACTGTAGGTTTGTTGTTAAGTAGAATCTCTTTGTAATTTTGAACGGGTACATTTTTAACGTGTTTAGCTCCAGCCAAAAAATCTTTTTTAAGCTTTTTGGAAAACATAGGGAAGGGTTATCACCCCTGTGACATTTGTTTTGCTGTCTTTCCTCCTCTTCAGAAGATTTCACCTCACTTTTTGTCCCAATGAAAAATGTTTTTTGAAAATTTGGGTTTTTTTGTGGAACAAGGATTGGAAAGCATCAGTGGAAAGGAGAAATTGTTTTCCCATATTAACTCTTACAGGAGAGAATTTCCGTTCCTAGGGGTAGATTTCATCTCACTTCCTGTTGTCTCCTTCCGTTTGCAAGTAGGAGTCGTTTGTAAGTTAGATGTTTGAAAGTAGGGTCCTGCCCTATATACTCAGCAGAAATTTGGGCCTTAGGTGTTGCTGTGGCCACAACACTGTAAGCCCTCACAGGGCCCTGCTGTGAAATATTAGATCAAGAATTGTAATTACATGCCCCTGTTGAACGGGAGCTGAAAAATTAGGCCTTACGCACTGGTGCTGGTGCCACAACACTGCAACCCCTCACAGACACTCTAGTTGGAACGCAGGAACGAGCCCTGCTGCAAAATATTGCATCAAAAATTGTAATTACATGCCCCTGTTAGACAGGGGCAGAAAAAATGGGCCTTAGGCACTGGTGCTGGTGCCACAACACTGCAACCCCTCACAGACACTCTAGTTGGAACACAGGAACGAGCCCTGCTGCAAAGTATTGCATCAAAAATTGTAATTACACGCCCCTGTTAGACAGGGGCAGAAAAATTGGGCCTTAGGCACTGGTGCTGGTGCCACAACACTGCAACCCCTCACAGACACTCTAGTTGGAACGCAGGAACGAGTCCTGCTGCAAAGTATTGCATCAAAAATTGTAATTACACGCCCCTGTTAGACAGGGGCAGAAAAATTGGGCCTTAGGCACTGGTGCTGGTGCCACAACACTGCAACCCCTCACAGACACTCTAGTTGGAATGCAGGAACGAGCCCTGCTGCAAAGTATTACATCAAAAATTGTAATTACACGCCCCTGTTAAACAGAGGCTGAAAAATTGTGCCTTAGGCACTGGTGGTGGCGCCCAGAACCAAAAATGTTCTTACAAGCTATCAGCGTGATGATTGAAGAGGAAGAGGATAATTACTCAGGGATAGTCACTCAGCATCAGCATCAGCATAGTCTTTGAAGGGATCTGAGATTTCAAAAAAAAATATTCGGTTACATCAGCATCAGGTGCTTGGTAGCTGGTGGTGATCCAAGACTGATTCATTTTTATGAAGGTCAGCCGATCGACCGAGTCGGTGGACAGACGCACCCTGTGATCGGTTACCACGCCTCCAGCAGCACTAAATGTGCGTTCCGAAAGAACGCTGGATGCAGGACAGGCCAGTAGCTCAATTGCAAACTGTGCAAGCTCTGGCCAGTGATCCATCCTCAAGACCCAGTAACCCAGAGGATTTTCGGTGGGAAAGGTGTCCAAGTCTGATCTTGCCCCTAGGTATTCCTGCACCATGTAAAACAGACGCTGGCGATGGTTGCTGGAACCGATCATACCTTGGGGCTGCGGACCAAAAAATTGTCTGAACGCATCGGTCAGACGGCCACCTTCTCCACCGCTCCTTCTTTGACTGACCGAAGCCTCAGCAACACGTTGTCCAGAAACAGGAGTTTGTAACCTCCCAGTCTCTGGGAACGCGTTGCACAGACCTTTCTGCAAGGCCTCCCGAAGATGTTTCATCCTCTGCTCCCTCTGCGATGGCAAGATAAGGTCCGCAACCTTACCCTTGTAACGTGGATCAAGGAGGGTTGCCAGCCAGTATTGGTCCTTCTCCTTGATACCACGAATACGAGGATCCTTACGCAGGCTTTGCAGGATCAGGGAGGCCATGCAGCGTAGGTTTCCTGAGGCATTCGGTCCGGAGTCCTCTGGGTCACTAAGGACGACAACGTCCGCAGCCACCTCCTCCCAGCCACGTACAAGTCCATGTGTTTCTTGGGACTGATCCCTTAAAGACTGCTGCTGATGCTAAATGCCAGGCTCCACCTCCATACTGACACAATCTTCCTCCTCCTCCTCCTCCTCTTCCTGTGTGATCGGCGGGCACGCAGGAACACTGTCTGGATAAAGGGGGCCTTAAGAGCTAAGGAAGTCCTCCTCTTCCTGCCTCTGTTCTGCCTCAAGTGCCCTGTCCATTATTCCACGCAGCGTGTGCTCCAACAGGTGGACAAGGGGGACAGTGTCACTGATGCATGCACTGTCACTGCTCACCATCCTCGTGGCCTCCTCGAATGGTGACAGGACAGTGCATGCATCCCTGATCATGGCCCACTGGTGTGGGGAAAAAAAACCAAGCTCCCCTGACCCTGTCCTGGTGCCATAGTCGCACAGGTACTCATTGATGGCCCTCTGCTGCATGTGCAGCCGCTGCAGCATGGCCAACGTTGAGTTCCAAAAAATGGAATTTAAATCTGTACTAGGTGATGAATAGTGATCACCTCCCGTGACAAAATTAAATTGTGGCGCTATTCACAATACATCTCATTCACCCCTCATGGTGAAAAATAGATTGTATATTCAAAAAAATACCTAATAACGAATGAAAACCTAACCACCTTTTTACTGGTGTGTATCTACATGTGGTGTATTCCACCCTACACCCAAATAATGTGAGAATATGTGCGAACACCCCCTTAACGATATCCCCACATATTAATCAACATAAGTATTGAATTATATACACCTTAATACATGACGTGACTTAGTGTTAAATAGCTCAAAATTTGCTCATCAAAAATAGCTCTTATTTCCCTAGTGGAAAAAATAAAAAATTTATAATCTACAAATAAGAGTGCAAAAAATAGTGTCCGTGATGGTGATTAAAAAGTAGCATATAAAGTGCCACAGCAAGTCCTTTTGTTGAAGAAATGTGAGGTCTTTTAATATACTCTTCCACCACACCTTAGTGTTCAGTGATCACTCTCCCTATGGGCAGCCACTCACCAGCTCCTCCTGCCTCCAATCTCGTGCGAGGCTGACAGGCATAGATTGGCTGTTGTACCCGGCAAGGGTTAAAGTATGTGAATCCAGGAGACTCGTTCCATATAAAACAGAAAAACACTCCCAATAGTGTAATAACGTCAAACACTTTAATGGAACACACTGCAAATAACACTTCAACTATTTCACTCACATTGTGTAAAAAATCTTATAGCACAGTAAAATCCACAGCAATCCGTCCAATAACACACAGCATCTGAGATCAACCTCATAGGGGGTATGCGGTCACGGCGGACCCTCTAATGCAGAGCGTATACAGTGTCTCTCACCCTCTCACCGCCTGCTAAACGAATGGGTAACGCTGTCCCCCCTCTCTCGGTTCACCGTTCAGTTCGCTTCCTATGTCACTAGTACGTGGTGTTATCCTTCTTACGGCCACGCCCCCAACATGTTTCGATACGCTTGTACCTTATTCATGGGATAGGCCGTCCTAGACATCCATCACTCTTTTTATTCCCTCCCCTCTCCAATCCAAATGGAGATGTCTTAGTGTGCGCGCGCAGCTTTCCCTCGGCCGCCAGCCAATCAGAGATTCCCCAGTGCGCATGCGTGTATATCACTCCAGCGTCTGCGCTCTACGAGTGTCCCCGTGAGCACAAACCCCCTCTGTTCTCTATAGCAAATTACGCTACATAGTTTAAATATATCGTTCGGCGCTGTGAGATCCTCACCATCCATCTCCAGAATGGTAGGCTATCAAACAGCGCTCTACACCCTGACATGTCAGAAAGCGTATACTGTGCGTTCCACATAATTAAAGCGATGCACATACATACAACCATATATTAAACTTGACCTATACATCGTATCCCTTACATATATGACCAAAAAACCCATATTGTGATATAATCAACATATTATAATTAAAATGAAAATCAGACTAAAAATGATGATAAAACTAAAAATGATGTTTGTAAACCGTTTAACCTGGTTATGGTGAGAATATTGATACACATCAAAGTCCACCATACCCGATGTGTATGGAAAAACAAGAATAGCTGACTGCAACCCTCCAACCTTTATTTTCACCAAAGGCTGGAGGATATTTAAAACTAATAAATGGTCTATATCTGTGATCACCCCTCAATCGGTGATCCACCAATATATAATTATAAAACTTAAGTAAAAAATTGTAAAACTCTAAAATGTTAGTCCACTCATGACCGCATCAATGAGTATATGGAATAACAGACCATATATTATAACTACCTACAGAATCTATCTAAAAAAAAATCATTTAAAAATCATTTAAAAAACAGTTGAGATCTAGCTCAATATTGAGGCCTCTCGGAGTTAAACTCTTAAAACGGAATATCCATTCCGTCTCTCTCCGTGATAGGTCTCTTACTCTGTTGGAGCCCCGCCAGTCAGGGTGAACCACATCAATACCGCAGAATTGCAACAGAGTGGGATCCTGTTTATGTTTGATCTTAAAGTGCATAGACACGCTGTGATATTTGTAACCATTCTTTATGTTGGTGAGGTGTTCACTGATACGGATCTTCAGCTGTCTTTTGGTCCTCCCAACGTAATATAAGCCACAAGGGCACCACATGAGGTATACCACATGTGTAGTGGTACACGTGCTAAACTCATTGATATCAAACCTTTCCCCCTCTCTGTTGGTGACGCTAGTGATGCCTCTATTGCTGACTCTTACTGTTTTGCAACAAACACATTTCTTACAGCAGAAAAAACCTTTAAAATCGAAAAATAAGGATCTCGGCTTAGGTGGATCCAGAATTTTCTTCACTATCCGATCACCTATACTTGGGGCCTTCCTATAAATGAATCTTGGATATGCAGGTAATATCCCTCCCAAGTGTTTGTCTTTACACAAAATGTACCAGTATTTTCTATAAATGTTCTCGATATCCCTATACTGGTGGTGAAAACCAGAGATAAAACTTAATTGGTGTTGAGAGTCCCCTCCTTGTATAGCTTTTTCTTTTTCTTTCAGGCACTGTTCCCTCGGGATATTAGCCACTTCTTGTACAATTTTAGTAAGCTCTTCATCCTTATACCCTTTTTGCATAAACTTATTCTTCAAAACATCTGACTGGGCCAAATAATCCTCCATCAGAGTACAATTCCGACTGATCCGCAATAGCTGGCCCCAACGTTGAGTTCCACCTGGTGGGCATGTCACAGATTAGGCGGTTCTTGGGCAGGTTAAACTCCTTTTGGAGGTCCGTCAGCCGAGCACTGGCATTATATGACCAGCGGAAATGCACACAGACTTTCCTGGCCTGCCTCAGGACATCCTGTAAGCCCGGGTACCTGCCCAAGAACAGCTGCACCTCCAAGTTAAGGACGTGAGCCAAACAGGGCACATGGGTCATTTGTCCCTGTCGGAGGGCAGAGAGGAGGTTGGTGCCATTGTCGCAAACCACCATTCCTGCCTTAAGTTGGCGTGGCGTCAACCACCTCTGAACCTGCCCCTGCAGAGCTGACAGAACCTCTGCCCCAGTGTGGCTCCTGTCCCCCAAGCACACCAGCTCAAACACCGCATGGCATTTTTTGGCCTGCGTACTTGCGTAGCCCCTTGAACGACTACGGAGCACCGCTGGTTCCGAGGAAGAGGCCATGGAGGAAGAAGAAGAGGAGGGGGTGGAGGAGAGAGGTGTGTCACAATCATTAGCATTTTGGAGGCGTGGTGGCGGAACAACCTCCAACACTACTGCACCTTGTCCTGCATCCTTCCCAGCTGCCAGCAGAGTCACCCAATGCGCCGTGAAACTTAGGTAACGTCCCTGTCCATGCCTGCTGGACCATGAGTCAGCGGTAATATGCACCTTACCTCTGACCGCCCTGTCCAGCGAGGCATGGACATTGCCTTCCACATGCCGGTAGAGAGCCGGAATCGCCTTCCGTGAGAAAAAGTGGCGTTTGGGTACCTGCCACTGAGGAACCGCACATTCCACAAACTCACGGAAGGGGGCAGAGTCTACCAACTGAAAAGGCAGCAGTTGAAGTGCTAGCAATTTTGCCAAGCTAGCATTCAACCGCTGGGCATGTGGATGGCTGGGAGCAAACTTTTTTCGGCGGTGCAGCAGCTGGGGCAGGAAAATTTGCCTGGTACAATCTGATGTCGGTGTACCAAAAGCAGATTGCCCACAAGTACTTGGCTGTGACACACCTAATTCTACACCTTCATTGTTCTCACTGCAGGTCTCAGAGAGGACTGGAGGTCTAGTGGGGTTGGAAATCTCAGCTGATGAGGAGCAAGGAGAGACCCTCTTTGTTCTTTGGTGTGGGTCTTTTAGATACGCTTGCCAACGAACTGCATGGCAGGTCAACATATGTCTGGTCAAGCATGTGGTACCCAAGCGGGAGATGTTTTGGCCAGGTGAGATACGCTTGAGACATATGTTGCAAATAGCAGCGGTGCGATCTGATGCACTCGTCTCAAAAAAGGCCCACACCAAAGAACTTTTTGAATAACGCACAGAGACTGCAGCGCCCTGCACATGTGGAGCTTTGGGGTGTGATGCAGTCAATGTGCTGCCCTTAGGCTGGCCCCTGGAGAGCATCTTGCCTCGTTGGTGATGTGCTGCCTCCTCCTCCTCCTCCTCCTCCTCCTCCTCTCTCCTATCAGGCACCCACGTTGAGTCAGTGACCTCATCATCCCCTCCCTCCTCATCACTGGAGCAAACCTGGCAGTATGCTGCAGCAGGGGGAGCATGACTGCCAGATTGCTGTCCTTCTTGGGCACCCCCTCTGTCCGTGCTCATGTTACTGCCTTCATCGAGCTCAATATCATCATCAGAGCCTTCCAAACGCTGGGCATCCTCCTGGAGCATGTACCCAACACTGTGGTCAAACAGTTCGAGGGACTCCTCAGGAGGACATGGTGGAGCTAGGTAAGGAGTCACTGATGACATTGAGCTGAGGGAAGAGGCCGCTGCTTTGCCAGACAAAGCACCCTGGGCATGGGTGAGAGAGGAAGAGGAGGATGAGGACGGCTTGGTCATCCACTCGACCAAGTCTTCCGCATGTTGCGGCTCAACACGGCCAGCTGCCGAAAAAAAGGCCAAGCGTGTCCCATGGCCACGTGCTGATGAGGATGCACCGTCTCCACGACCAGCACTAGACACAGAGCCTGCTTGCCCTCTCTTATTGGCTTGTGACTGTCTGCCTCTCCTTCTTGGCCTTCCAGACATACTAATGGCCTGTAGCTGCACTAAGCTGGGATATATATCTATCTATATATATATATATATATATATATATATATATATATATATATATATATATACTGATACTGCAGCTAGCAAAATCAACTGCTTGCCTGTAGTATGAGAACACCACCAACCTTCTACAGGTAGCTTTAGCTGAACACTGTGAGGTGGACGCACCCCACTAACTTGTAGGTTTAGCTGAACACTGTGAGCAGGACGCACTGCACTAACTGTAAATAGTCTAGCTGCCTGACCGTGGTACTAATAGGATCAAATAGAACACCAGTAATTTTCTTCAGGTAGCTTTATATACTGTAACCAGACAAGCCTGCCTGTCAGTAGGAAGATAACAGGAACGGATCTAGCTGAACACTGTGGGCAGGACGCACTGTACTAAATGTAAATAGTCTAGCTGCCTGACCGTGGTACTAATAGGATCAAATAGAACACCAGTAATTTTCTTCAGGTAGCTTTATATACTGTAACCAGACAAGCCTGCCTGTCAGTAGGAAGATAACAGGAACGGATCTAGCTGAACACTGTGAGCAGGACGCACTGTACTAAATGTAAATAGTCTAGCTGCCTGACCGTGGTACTAATAGGATCAAATAGAACACCAGTAATTTTCTTCAGGTAGCTTTATATACTGTAACCAGACAAGCCTGCCTGTCAGTAGGAAGATAACAGGAACGGATCTAGCTGAACACTGTGAGCAGGACGCACTGTACTAAATGTAAATAGTCTAGCTGCCTGACCGTGGTACTAATAGGATCAAATAAAACACCAGTAATTTTCTTCAGGTAGCTTTATATACTGTAACCAGACAAGCCTGCCTGTCAGTAGGAAGATAACAGGAATGGATCTAGCTGAACACTGTGAGCAGGACGCACTGCACTAAATGTAAATAGTCTAGAAGATAACAGGAACGGATCTAGCTGAACACTGTGAGCAGGACGCACTGCACTAAATGTAAATAGTCTAGAAGATAACAGGAACGGATCTAGCTGAACACTGTGAGCAGGACGCACTGCACTAAATGTAAATAGTCTAGAAGATAACAGGAACGGATCTAGCTGAACACTGTGAGCAGGACGCACTGCACTAAATGTAAATAGTCTAGAAGATAACAGGAACGGATCTAGCTGAACACTGTGAGCAGGACGCACTGCACTAAATGTAAATAGTCTAGAATTTAACAGGAACGGATCTAGCTGAACACTGTGAGCAGGACGCACTGCACTAAATATAAATAGTCTAGAAGATAACAGGAACGGATCTAGCTGAACACTGTGAGCAGGACGCACTGCACTAAATGTAAATAGTCTAGAAGATAACAGGAACGGATCTAGCTAAACTGAATACAGTGTATATATATATATGCAACACCTGGGATGCATATATATATATACACAATACACTGTAAGTGCAGCTAACTGACTGACTGTTCTGCCTAATCTATCTAACTCAAATCAAATGACACTGTCTCTCTCTCTCTCTCTCTCTCTCTCTCTCTCTCTCTATCTATGAACGCCGGAACACACACTACACAGGGCCGCCGTGCAGGCGGCCTTATATAGTGTGGGGCGTGTACTAAATCCCCTGAGCCATAATTGGCCAAAGCCTCCTTGGCTTTGGCCAATTACGGCTCTCTGTTCAGGCGGCGCTGTGATTGGCCAAGCATGCGGGTCATAGTGCATGCTTGGCCAATCATCAGCAAGCAATGCACTGCGATGCCGCAGTGAATTATGGGCCGTGACGCGCCACACGAATTTGGCGCGAACGGCCCATATCGTTCTCAATTCGGCGAACGGGCGAACAGCCGATGTTCGAGTCGAACATGGGTTCGACTCGAACACGAAGCTCATCCCTAGTAGTAACCTTATAATCAATGTGGTGGCAGGAAATTGGGATGGCTGTGTTCATATGATATATAATTATGCTTTGGGTCATGTTCCTTGAATATATAATATGGTTTTTAATGCAGTGATGGCCGTTGTAGGTGGGCTTCTTTGGTCTGATCCTAATCTAGAATAAGAACACTGGGATAGGATACAGAATCGCTTTTTGTGGTATAAAGTGGTTTCTCCTAACAAGTTCCATATTCACGTAAGTTAGTTGAAAATGGACTAGGGAAGTGATGGCAAATCTTGGCACCCCAGATGTTTTGGAACTACATTTCCCATGATGCTTAACTACACTGCAGAGTGCATGAGCATCATGGGAAATGTAGTTCCAAAACATCTGGGGTGCCAAGGTTCGCCGTCACTGGACTAGGGCCTAATTCAAAGAGATATAGACAAAAATACTAGGCAAATACCAGGGTAAAAACCCCAATATCCTACAATGATGGACTGTAACTGGCACAGAGAGGAGACATGATAAATAAAGTTACAGAATTTTATTATACAAATGTAAAATATTTCAAAGAGAGATTACTCCACCAAAGGGGAAGAATGGTATATAAGAAATATAAAATCAATGTATACAGTTGGAACAATACAGTTCATACAGTAATGTGGTCTGATGTTGTCTGTAATGTTAACGTTTTGCCACTAACTTGGCATCTTCAGGACCCAGACATATATTATTATTATTATTATTATATTAATATTAATAACAAGTTTATAGTACAGTGAACAGTATATACAGTATCTTCCAGCCCAACAATACATCATATACACATACCAATAGGAGCAGCAGGCTAGCCAGCCCAGACGCCTAGGATGGGCATAGGAGCACACCAGGAGAAATCAAGTCATAGAGCAGGTGGTAAAAACAAGACGGCAGTCCTAAATAAAGTGCAGACTGATATATACTGTATAATGTGATGTCACACATACTTTTTAAATGTGTAACGTGCACACAGCCAAAGGGCGAATGTAATTAAGCCACAATACACTGGGATGTTTATAACAATATTATGGAGTAGGTAATCCACTATGGTGGATTACTTACTCCATAATATTGTTATATACATCCACTCGACTAGGCTCCTTACACGTTACCATTGTATCTAACTGTGGCTATTCCTCTAGTAAACTGTTGCATGATTCATAGGTGGTCTTACATATGTCCAGGCCACTGTGACTTATTGTATATACACTTTTACATACTTTAAGATACCTTTTTGGAACCCGTGCACCGCCTTGTCCTTGTTCCCTGGGCACATATGTTCTAATACAGCCGTCAGATTTAAGTAAGTGTATTGCAACTTAATTAGATTTGCCCCCTTGGTTGTGTGCACTTTACACATATATAATGTGATGTCACACATAATTTTAAATCTGTCTGCACTATATTTAGAAAAAAATATTGTGGTGCCCGCATCTACCTCAGTATACAGCTATTTAGATAATAAATATAGTAATTACTTCAGCCTTTCACCATGTAGTATCAACAAAATGGCAATGTCCATGCGACCAGAAAAACTTCATATAAGAAAAAAGTAAGAACAAGGCCTTCCAAAGGGGTCGCAGTAACTGAACACTATGGTTAAGTTTAATTAAATTTTATTTAGAAAAAACACACCATAATATCAAATATGACAAAATACCTAAAATAGCGGTCTGAGTATAACCTTCCAAAATATTTAAAAAAACTCCTACAAAATCATGAAACAACTAAAAAAGACCAAAAAAAATTACCAAATTTGGGACACAATGGAATCAGGTCAGCGACACTCTAGAAAAACATTGGCACATCCTGAGTTCGACCCCTGTGATTGCTGATATCCTAAGATTGAGACCCCTTATGACGGCAAGAAGGGCTCGAAATCTGATTGATATATTAGTACATTCTGAGTATCAGAGGACTCAGAATAAAAACTGGTTGAGTAATTTTAACGCCGATCGCGGGG
Source organism: Lithobates clamitans (assembly GCA_037952925.1). Lineage (NCBI taxonomy): Eukaryota > Metazoa > Chordata > Amphibia > Anura > Ranidae > Lithobates > Lithobates clamitans. The sequence continues at coordinate 880,303 of JBBGZY010000244.1, read as the reverse complement.
ATGTTTGCATGTGGTCACTGTAGGATCTGCAAATACTTCCTTAAATCTGATGTATTCGCCAACTCTGACTGGACAATCGAAATTGAGATCAATCCATTTGTTAACTGCTCTACAACTAGAGTAGTGTACATGTTAAGTTGCCCATGCAATAAGATTTATGTTGGAAAAACAAAAAGACAGCTTCGGGTCAGAGTTGGCGAACACATCGGAAGCATCAAGAAAAAAGATGATGATCGACCATTATTGTTGCATTTTCCACAGTTCCATGGGGGGACCCAAAGGGATTAAAATTAAAGGGTATATATGTACTTAACCTGCCTATGAGAAGAGGTGACTTTGACACAGTGTTCTTACAAAAGAGATGTGGATATATTATTTAAATTCTTTATTTACACATGGCCTCAACAAGGAATGCAATTTGCAACCGTTTCTGGAAAAATAATTTAGAATTTTGAATTTAATGAATGAGGACGATGGGGCTATTACCCGCCATTACTATTATTACAGTATTTTCCTTTTTCATTATTATTTATTAATTTTTATTGATTTTTGTTATTATTTTTTATTCTTATTTCTTCCTTTTTCACTTTTCACCATTTTGCTATTTTCTCCCTATCCTGTTTGAATATCCTGTTTGAAACATGTTTCAAATATACTCAGTGAAGTGTTAATTTGTCACCCTGTGTTGAAAGTTGAATGGAAGTGAGCATTTAGATGACATCTAATGGCCAAGGCAAGATATTGCAGCCAGTTATTTGGCTATTTAAGCCAGCATCTTCAGCTCCTCCTTGCTCTTAGGAAGTTAGCTGTTATTGGCTGACAAAATATGTCAGCATGATGTCAGCGCGTTTGTGATGACGGAGGGGTCGTAGCACTAATACAAACTGTGTATTGAGGCAGTGGCGATGGAACAGCTGAGAGCTTGTTGCAGGCAGGGATGACACTGGATCCAACCCCTAGATCAACTTCCCAAGTGGATAATCCATTGACTTCAGGAGTGGAGATTGGCTCAGATAGGATGGGTGGAGGTAGGAGGAGACACAGATGTGGGTGAGAGTATTTTACATTGCTACCATTTAGTTGAACTTTCTGATTAGCTGGCTGTGGACTGACCACACCAATTCCCCCTGCTGTGTTCCTCCCTCCCCATACCTACTTGTAATTGATCACTGAACTTTTAAATGAGTATTACACTTAAGAAGTTTTACCCCCCCCGCAGCCTTGCTTACTGGACACTGCAACCTTTACAATTAAGCGACATGTGCCTCCAATAGGCAAATGAGAGCCCCTAATCCTTGGTGCCACAGTTGATTTTGTATACTAATGACCTAGGATGGCCCATGTTATACCCACTTGTTTGTTCATGCGCATCCACATCTCAATCAAATTACAGCTATATACAGTATCCTGTTTGGGATGACCACAAACTATTGCTTAATTAGGAAGGAGGACGATAGTATATGCAATATATTGATCAACAATACTTAAATCAACTCCCATTCTTTGAGCTGTGTGTATGTCTGATTGTGTGGATGTACAGTATGTGCATCTGCGATCCCTCTTTTTAAATGACAACATTGTCTTTTTTAATTTTTTGATAGGTTATACTCAGACCGCTATTTTTGGTATTTTGTCATATTTGATATTATGGTGTGTTTTTTCTAAATTAAATTGAATTAAATTCAACCAAAGTGTTCAGTTACTGCGGCCCCTTTGGAAGGCCTTGTTCTTCCTTTTTTTCTTATATGCACTATATTTAGGACTGCCATCTGATTTCGTCTGGTGTGCTCCTATGCCCACGTTAGGCGTCTGGGCTGGCTGGCCTGCTGCCGGGTCCTATTGGTAGGAGTATATGATGTATTGTTTGGCTGGAAGATATATCTTGCTCAGTGTACTATATATGTGTTACTATTATTATGATGTTCTAGGTAACTCTAAAACCAACTATTTGTCTGTGTCCTGAAGCCAAATTAGTGGTGAAACATTGACCGTACAGACGACATCAGACCACATTACTGTGTGAACTGTATCGTTCCACATTACTGTGTGAACTGTAGCTTTCCACCTGTATACATTGTATTTCTATTTTGTGTTTCCTTTGTACCAATTTTTCCACCTTGTTGGAGTAATCTTTTTTTTGAAATATTTTACATTTGTATAATAAAATTTTGTAATTTTATTTAACATGTCTCCCCTCTGTGGCCGTTACAGTCCGTTATTGTAAGATATGGGAGCCTTTATCCAGGTATTTGCCTAATATTTAAGTAACTTAGTTTTTAATTTTAAAATCAAATAATTGGTACCTGAACTAGCCCTCTCTGGTAGTTGTGTGTTAATCTATATTATTTATACATACTGTTGGTCTGTATGCCATTTTTCTGCAACATATACAATGTTTCTACTCCACTGGAATCCTGTAAGAGAAGCTCAGTTGGAACCAGAAGGCCATTAAATGTTCATGCTCATAATTATGAGCAAGTGCTCAATACAGAATGGGCATTGGTGCGCATGTGCAAACGTATTATGCCCTGTACACACAATAGGATTTTCCGATGGAAAATGTGTGATAGGACCTTGTTGTTGGAAATTGCGACCGTGTGTAGGCTCCATCACACATTTTCCATAGGAATTTAAGACACACAAAGTTTGGGAGCTTGCTATAAAATTTTCCGACAACAAAATCCGTTGTCGGAAATTCTGATCATGTGTACTCAAATCCAACGCACATAGTGCCATGCATGCTCAGAATAAATTAAGAGACAAAAGCTATTGGCTACTGCCCCGTTTATAGTCCCAACGTACATGTTTTATGTCACCGCGTTCAGAACGATCGGATTTTCCGACAACTTTGTGCAACCGTGTGTATGCAAGACAAGTTTGAGCCAACATACGTCGGAAAAAATCCATGGATTTTGTTGTCAGAATGTCCGATCAATGTCCGACCGTGTATACAGGGCAAAAGTGTTTGCCCAAGAAGACTTGAGCATATGAGCATGCACACACGTTTACGCACTGGCGCCAAACTGCCTTTTTAAACTGAACTGTGGCATGGACAGATTGCTGAGGGGTCTTCAGCTAGTTCCTGTTTACCTGTACCTTGACCTGCTATATATGTCTACCGCTTGTCCCGGTTTGCCCTTGACCTATCCCTGGATTCCCGCCTGCCTATTGTGACTTTGGCTAGTACTGTGACTCTGTTCCTGTCTTGTGCTTCAGTGCCCTGCTGCCCGACTGTGTGCCGACTCCGGCCTGTATCCTGACTCTGCTTCTGTCTTATGTTCCTGTACCTTCGCTGCCCGGCTGTTGATGACCTTTTGGCTTGTGTCCCAGCTACACTCTTACCTACTGATCAAGCTTCACCATTTTTCAGTTCCTAGTTACTGCCTGGTGATCCATGGTCATCTGTTTCTTGCAAACCTCAGCTGCCTGTTATACTGGCCCTCGTGCCACTCTGTGTCCCCACACCTCCTGTCATCACTACCAGGGGTGTTGGACAAGAGGTGCAAGAGAAGCCCACTCTACAGGTCGATCTCCACCAGGTACATGACAAATCCTTTATTTGCTACACTACCAGTATCATGCAATAGCAATACAAATACCATATATGGTACTACCACCCTCAAACAACACTTTTAAAGTGATGCATAAGTTTAACATTAAAAGACATAGGATGTTGATCATATCAAAATATTAAAGAATTGTGTTTGAGTATTATACTTTTTCTTCTGGCAAGGCCATTTCTTTGCAACCAAGATAAGGAGGTCCTGAGGTAGCTAATAGGTAAAACACATCAACCTCTTGGATCTTTTGCAATGTTCATGAATAATGGTTATTAGTATGGCCTACACCTTATCTGCAACTGTATTTTGATCCTTTTTACATACAGTACTTTACAATAAAAGATTGTTATATTAGTATAATTATGTGTGGTCTTCCCTCTCCGGTACCAGTAAAGTCTAATACATTAAAAATGTTTTTGTAGATAATAATTTAGATGGATGAGATATTCCTATAATAGCCTACCATCTCTAATTTGTGATATAGGGGTAAATTAATTACAATAGCTTGCAATTAACAAAATGTTTGAGTTTGTGGCAATATCTGTTGGATAGAGGGACAGTCTTCACTTCAAGAGGACCAGGTGCATTGTGGACATTTTCTGCACTTAAAATTAAAAATGTAATTATAAAATGTGCATTTTCTTTTGCATGGGTCCCCTGTGTATCTCCCTTGTAGTGGTTCTCTACCATTTGTATTCCACTTGATGTTCCCCCATCTGTAGACTACCTCAAGATAATCATGTATGTATTTCACTTATTAGTAGGCATCCATATTTTTGTAAGATGGAACATAAAGGTTGGCAATAGAGATGGGCTCGGGCGTGTTTGAAAATCCCACGTGCCCAATCCTGCCAGGAAGCTGACACTGCACACGGCTAATCACAGGCACGTGGGATTTCGAACACGCCTGAGCCCATCTCTAACTGGTAATAAACTATATATTGGATAATTGATATAACTGTTCCTTTCTCCTCTTGTCAGAGCCTATATTTTAATCCAGAACCTCTGCTGTGTCAGGCAATGCCTCTTCTTGCTGATCCAGCTGGAATGAAAGACAGTTCCCTGGATAGTTCCTTGAATGATCCTGCCTTAAACCTTGTTTGTCCTGAACCTTGGACTCTTTGCTCTTCCTGTTTGCCAGATTATTGTGCTCTCTCCAGCTTGCGCTGCAATCCTATTTTCCTGAAGAAGGGGGATTTTGTACCCGTGAAAAGCACCTGCATTGAACAGAAGTTGCAGCAAGCTAATCACCACCTGGCTGCAGTAGGGTGATGATTAAATTACAGCAAGTGTTATAGTAACTCTGTTTTTGTAGTATGTCTAATGTCATTGATATGTTTTACTCTTTGTACAATAAAACTTTTTTGATATTTTACCTTATTAGTACCAGTAAAGTCCTTCATTTAGTGGTTAGGTTTTTTTTGTATATACTGCTATAGTTACTGGTCTTCGAGCCTGACCGTAACACCTCTGCTTTTTTTTGTGTTTGTATAGGTGTGCCTCCCTAGAATATAGCTTAAAGAAGAACTGCAAGATGGGGAAAAAAAATCATCCATTAGTACGTTCAACTACACAAAACACTAAACATTTAATAAAATATTCAAAAACCTTACAATTTAGGAGAAAGGTCTGATGGAATTTATATGATGTCATCTCTTCGAAAAATAACAGCATCTGCCTGGCTGAGAAGGAGGTGTAACAGCAGAGATTACATCATATCCTCCCCTCTCTCTACATTAAAAACTACAATTCCCATCAAGCACAGTGAATTGTAGTGAATGTGGGTGGGTACACTAGGCCTGTACATGGTACATGTGTACTTGCTTCAACACTTCAACAGAAAACACACCCACACATTCTCCAGCTGCTACTGCTATCCTCAGCACAGAACACCTTTCTTACATGCAGACCATTAGGACAGAGGGGGAGGTTCCAGGGCAGTGAATCAGGAGACTGAAAGATCAGATATCAATATGCCCCTGACTGTATGAGGCTGCAGCCAGCAGTAAAGATGAAACACAGAAAAGTGACACAGAAAAGGGCAGAGAAGTCCATCAAGTCTGCCCATTTTTGTTTTTTTGCCCAAAGCATGTTTGAAGCCATTTACTATTGACTGTCTCACTACCTCTGCTGGAAGTTTATTCCAAGCATCAATTACCTTTTCATTAAAATAATACTTTCTAAGATTAGTTTTGAACTTTCCTCCAGTTAGTTTGAGGTCATGTCCCATATTTTTAATTTTGGTTTCATATTGAAAAAACTGCGCTCCTTAACCTTGTTCACCCCCTTGATGTATTTAAATAGTTCAATCATGTCTCCCCTTTCTCTTTTTTTCCTTCAGACTGTATATATTAAGTTCCTGAAGTCGCTCTCGATATGTTTTATCCCCCAAACCTTTTACCATTTTTGTTACCTGTCTTTAGATTATTTTATCAATATCTTTCTGTAAGTGAGTTCTTTAGAACTGGACACTGTATTCTAAATGAGGTCTCAATAAAGATCTATATAGGGGAATTGGGACCTCCTTCCACCTGCTGGTGATGCATCCTAGAATTCTATTCACTTTACCCACTGCCTGGTCACACTGTTTGCTAATTTTGCAATCAACTCGAATAAGTGCCCCAAAACTTTTTCTTCCATATTGCTGGCTAGGGATGAGCTTCGAGTTCGAGTTGAACTCACGTTTGACTCGAACATTGGCTGTTCGCAAGTTCGCTGAACAGCGAACAATTTGGGGTGTTCACGGCAAATTCGAATGCCGCGGAATACCCTTTAAAAGTCTATGGGAGAAATCAAAAGTGCTAATTTTAAAGGCTTATATGCAAGTTATTGTCATAAAAAGTGTTTGGGGACCTGGGTCCTGCCCCAGGGGACATGGATCAATGCAAAAAAAGTTTTAAAAACGGCCATTTTTTCAGGAGCAGTGATTTTAATAATGCTTAAAGTCAAACAATAAAAGTGTAATGTCCCTTTAAATTTCGAAGCTGGGGGGTGTCTACAGTATGCCTGTAAGGGGGCGCATGTTTCCCGTGTTTAGGACAGTCTGACAGCAAAATGACATTTCGAAGGAAAAAACCCATTTAAAACTACTCACGGCTATTGCATTGCTGGTCCGACAATACACATAGAAGTTCATTGATAAAAACGGCATGGGAATTCCCCACAGGGGAACCCCGAACCAAAATTAAAAAAAAAAAATGACGTTGGGGTCCCCCTAAATTCCATACCAGGCCCTTCAGGTCTAGTATAGATATTAAGGGGAACCCCGGCCAAAATTTTAAAAAAAAATGACGTGGTGGTCCCCCTAAATTCCATACCAGACCCTTCAGGTCTGGCATGGATTTTAAGGGGAACCCCGTGCCAAAAAAAAAAACTGCGTAGGGTCCCCCCAAAAATCCATACCAGACCCTTATCCGAGCACGCAACCTGCTAGGCTGCAGGAAACGAGGGGGGACGAGAGTGTGCCCCCCCTCCTTAACCGTACCAGGCCACATGCCCTCAACATTGGGAGGGTGCTTTGGGGTAGCCCCCCAAAACACCTTGTCCCCATGTTGATGAAGACAAGGGCCTCATCCCCACAACCCTGGCCGGTGGTTGTGGGGGTCTGCGGGTGGGGGGCTTATCGGAATCTGGAAGCCCCCTTTAACAAGGGGACCCCCATATCCCGCCCCCCCTGTGTGAAATGGTAAGGGGGTACTTACCCCTACCATTTCACTAAAAAACTGTCAAAAATGTTAAAATGACAAGAGACAGTTTTTGACAATTCCTTTATTTAAATGCTTCTTTTTTCTTTCTTCTATCTACCTTCATCTTCTTCTTCTGGTTCTTCCTCCGGCGTTCTCGTCCAGCATCTCCTCTGCGGCGCCTTCTATCTTCTTCTCCTCGGGCCGCTCCGCACCCATGGCATGGGGGAGGCTCCCGCTCTTCTCTTCATCTTCTTCATCTTCTTCTCTTCTTCTCTTCTTCATTTTCTTCTCCGGGCCGCTCCGCATCCATGCTGGTGACCCCACCCCCTCTGACGCATGGGACATGACGGGACTTCCCTGTGGCATTCCCCGTGACATCACAGGGAAGTCCCGTCAAGTCACTGTGCATCAGAGGGGGGCGGGGTCACCGGGTGGCCCCGCCCCCCATTATTTAAGAACCGTCAGACAAGGAGACGCCGTCACACAGCGGGAGCCTCCCTCCATGCCAGCATGGATGCGGAGCGGCCCGGAGAACAAAATGAAGAAAATAAGAAGAGAAGAAGATGAAGAAGATGAAGAGAAGAGTGGGAGCCTCCCCCCATGCCATTGGTGCAGAGCTGCCCGAGGAGAAGAAGATAGAATGCCACGGAGGAGATGCTGGACGAGAACTCCGGAGGAAGAACCAGAAGAGCTAGAAGAACCAGAAGAAGATGAAGGAAGATAGAAGAAAGAAGAAGCATTTAAATAAAGGAATTGTCAAAAACTGTCTCTTGTCATTTTTAACATTTTTGACAGTTTTTTAGTGAAATGGTAGGGGTAAGTACCCCCTTACCATTTCACACAGGGGGGGGGGCGTGATCTTGGGGTCCCCTTGTTAAAGGGGGCTTCCAGATTCCAATAAGCCCCCTGCCCGCAGACCCCCACAACCACCGGCCAGGGTTGTGGGGATGAGGCCCTTGTCCTCATCAACATGGGGACAAGGTGTTTTGGGGGCTACCCCAAAGCACCCTCCCAATGTTGGGGGCATGTGGCCTGGTACAGTTCAGGAGGGGGAGGGCCGCACTCTCGCCCCCCTCTTTTCCTGCGATTTTTGGGGGGACCACACGCCGGTTTTTTTTTTTAGCGCGGGGTTCCCCTTAAAATCAATGCCAGACCTGAAGGGTCTGGTACGGAATTTAGGGGGACCCCCACATCATTTTTTTTTTTAATTTTGGTTCGGGGTTCCCCTGTGCCGTTTTTATCAATGAACTTCTATGTGTATTGTCGGACCTGCAATGCAATAGCCGCGAGTAGTTTTAAATGGGTTTTTTCCTTTGAAATGTCATTTTGCTGTCAGACTTTTCTAAACACAGGAAACATGCGTCCCTTTACAGGCATACTATAGACACCCCCCAGCTACGAAATTTAAAGGGATATTACACTTTTATCATTTGACTTTAAGCATTATTAAAATCACTGCTCCTGAAAAAACGGCCCTTTTTAAAACTTTTTTTGCATTGATCCATGTCCCCTGGGGCAGAACCCAGGTCTCCAAACACTTTTTATGACAATAACTTGCATATAAGCCTTTAAAATTAGCACTTTTGATTATTCATGTTCGTGTCCCATAGACTTTAACGGTGTTCGCGTGTTCGAACAAACTTTTTTCCTGTTCGCATGTTCTGGTGCGAACCGAACAGGGGGGTGTTCGGCTCATCCCTATTGCTGGCTAACACTGTATCAGAAAGGTTGTACTCTCTCAGGTGATTCTTTTTCCCTAGATGCATTATTTTACATTTAGAAACATTGAACTGCAGTCTCCATTAAATTGACCAATCCAAGAAATGTTGTATAATGCTGCTGCTGCCAGATCACTTTGCCCTGCACCTTTTAAAAATGAGTGCATCTTTCTCCATGGGTGTTTTTGCAAAGGTGCCAGCAATTTCACATTATAAAAAGACCTGCAAATAGATCTGTATATAATGTATATAAGTTACTAATGGAGGCGGTGCAGAGACTCTAAGTTGAACATATCGGAGGTGGGACAGACCAGGAGTGTCCTGAGCTGTCATTCTTAGGACACTGCCTTGGTGGGCAATACAGACCAGGACTCCCAAGTCCACCCACTACAGTGTGCAAAGAGGAAATGTGTCACTGCTTACTGATGAAAGAGGACTGTGACAAGTCCAGTGGCTAGGAGGATACAAGGCATAGCAGCCAGTGGTCTTACAAACTGATGAAGACACTTGATGTAACGCATAGGACGGAGTCTGTAGTAGACATGTGCACACTGAAATATTTTGTTTCGGAATTTCGTTTTCGTCCGAAAAATAAATTTATTTAGTTACTCCCGATATTCCTTTTTATGTATTTAGTTTTTCGTTAAAAATTGCATTTGTCCGAAAATCCAAATGAATTAAGGTCAAATCTGTCATTGAAGGCTTATGGTGTCTGTCGAATGTTCAAAGAAGATTTGACGGAGCAGCTAAACTCTACGACGCCGTATAGTTTAGCTGCTCCATCAAATCTTCTTAGAACTTTCGACAGACACCATAAGCCAAAGATTCGACGTTTGTATGTTTTTCGCTGCTTTGTCAAATCTTCGTCATTCATGTTGAATGTATATAGTTCAAACAGAAAATGGACTGGTGATAGTGGTCACTGATCAGACAGGTAACAAGATAGGGTATATAGAATCTATATGGAATCTCAATCTATAATATAGAATCTATAATAATAAATTCCCCCCCCCCCACAACACGGGCAGCCTCTGAGGCTATCACAACACTAGCAACATTAGTATCACTATCAAGTTTGCAACACTAATGCCCTGTACACACGGTCGGATTTTCCGATGGACAATGTCCGATCGGAGCGTGTTGTCGGAAATTCCGACCGTGTGTGGGCGCCATCGGACATTTTCCATCGGATTTTCCGACACACAAATTTGGACAGCAGGAGATAAAATTTTCCGACAACAAAATCCGATCGCGTCAATTCCGACCGTGTGTGGCCTGTTCCGACGCACAAAGTGCCACGCATGCTCAGAAGAAATTCCGACACGGGACAGCTCGTTCTGGTAAACTTAGCGTTCGTAATGGATAAAGCACTTTCGTCATGCTGCAATGTTCAAAATGGTTTAATACAGCGCACTCTCTTCTTCTTTATAATGTGACAAGAATTAAGTCGTTTTGATGCTCATATTCACACACACTTCTCACAAACTTTTTTCGTTACTATTTATCGGGATTCCCTCAATATATTTTGATTTCTCACATCTGACAACATATTTTTTTTTTTTTTACTTTAATGTAGAATCTTTTTTTGTGTTTCTCTTTTTATTTTATTTTTTTTTGGAGATTTTGATTTGTACTCCCGAAAATGTTTGTGTGTTTTTGTTCTATTTAATCTGTAGGAGGAGATTGTTTGGTGTTGTTGTCCCTTGTTAATTTCACATTGTACTTTAGAAATGTACCTGAATACTCACCAACAAACTGTCCTTTTTGGATGAAAACACACACAGGAGAGTAGAATTTACCTAAAAATATTTTATTAAGGGGTCACAACTATAAAAAAACAAAGAGGGAGGCAACGCTGGAGAAACTGCAGAAATTGGCGAAGCCTTGGACCCCCAGGGCAGACATCAACTATTTTTAAGCAAAATTGGTGGCCTGAGGAGTCCATATCTAAGGGAGGGCAGTCTGGTCCAGAAGTCCCAGAGATCCGGAAAGCAGCAGATGACATCTGTGTCCCCAGGCTGTGGTCATACGAGAGACTGCATCTTCTGTCAGACCAGACTAAACCCAGGTCATCACTCTCAGGTCTTCCTTCCACGCTTCCTTCCAGCCTTTGGCTGTGGTGGTGGAGTTGTGGCAGCAGGAGGAGGAGGAGGAGGAGGAGGATGGTCCATCTCAATGACATCCGTCTTGGGTGTCAGTTCCCCACTCTCCCCCTTACGAAGGACTTTATAAATCAGGTCCTCAGAAATCTTGCGTTGGCCCTCCTGCATGCCCTGCAATTTGGTGGCAGCCATGCAGGCAAAGGCCTCTTCAGGACTGGGGAAGGCTCTGAGGGACGCCGAAGCCTCCTGGATCAGCCTGTACGCTGAATCCTGCACAGGACTGGGAGTGGCCTTCCTGACCCTTTTGTATGGCAGGCGGAGGGGAGGAACCTGAGACTCAGTCAGGCTGCGACTTGTCCCAGGCTTCTCTTGGCTGACACTTAGCCCCGCCTCCTCCTGGCTGCCACTAATCCCCGCCTCCTCCTGACTGCCACATTCCACAGCCTCCTCCTGGCTGAGGTCTTCCTGTGTATGAAAAAGGGACATAGTTTTAGTATTGTTTTCATCAATCACACACAATTTTCACCTCCTGACTGCTGCAAATTCAATGTTAACAAATATAACAGACTATCCTTCTGAGCCCAGCATTTTGCATTCTTGTCCCAATTTTGGGTGCCCACTACTGTGTATTGATATGTAAAACACTTTTTGCAAGCAGCAATTAGTGATCAATAATAACATCTAGTAAACATCATTTCTTTATTGCCCAGAAATCTGTAGAGGAATGCTATACCTGGCTCCAGCTGGGCTCCTCCACTTCTTCCTGGCTGGAAGGCCCAGGTTGGACATCGGAAGCCTCAGCTGGGGTGGAAGGAAGCGTGGAAGGAAGAGTGGAGAGGGATTCCCTGATTTCAGTGTGGTCTGACAGAAATCGCAGTCTCTCATAGTACCACAGCCTGGGGACATAAACGTCATCTGCTGCAGCTCCGGACCTCTGGGAATCTGTGACCTTCTTGCGCTCCCTAAGATATGTGCTCCTCATGCCACCAATTTTAGCTTTTAAATAAGGGATGGTTGCTGTGGGGACCACCGGCTTTACCAACTCCAGCAGTTTCTCCAGCGCTGCTTGCCTCTTCTGTTTGTGATTATAGTGGGGGTGTCTGACCTGCCACAGACAGGGCAGCTCTCTGTACTTGTCAATAAACAGGGGCAGGAAATTGTGGTCGTTGAACCCATCCATTTTCTCTGCAAGACACAACACAAGACAAACCCTAATGTCAGGCGAAACTCCCCTAATCTTGTTACAATATAGGCTTCCATTTCGAAGCAGTATAGGCCCAAGTTTAGATCCTACCTTCGTTAGCATGATCGGCGTCTCCGATGCTCCTTCCTCCGCTCACAGATCGTACGTAAGACGCGCGTGTTACGATTTATACACACTGCGCATGCGTATAACTCCGCCCGCCCCTGACGTTCTTTCTATTCTATTCCCCGCCCCTTTTCGTTCGGCGCAGTGGAGGAAGAGCACATGGCGGATAGACAGCAGGATCGTGCTAATTACAGCAACGAGGAGGAGGAGGAGGAGGAAAGGCCGGAGTCTGAAACGTCCCGATCCAGAAGGAGATTAAAGGACTCTAATATGTCCTTTGGGGAGATGTTGGAAATTGTGGACATCCTGAAGAAGGCCGACTATGATGGAAAGTATGGGCCTTACCCCAACCACAATGTCCGAAAGGCCAAGATCATGGCGAAAGTGGTCAGGAGTCTGCACCGGAAATTGGGGGTACGACGATCGAAAGATGAGCTCAGGAAGCAGTGGTCGGACCTGAAATTACGAGAACATGAGCAGTACAGAAAGATCCGGAGAGTGCTGCAAAAAAGTAAGTAGTTGTGCTGTGTTCCTATTGTTCTTGTGTTTATTACGTTCGTGCTGCTCCATGTGCTTTTAGGAACTGTTGTACAGTTTAAAATGGCAACTTTCATGTTCATGGGCACATTATTCGTTCGGATCACACATTTTTATTTCGGACTATAAAATACCATTGTTTAGCCCATATGCATTTGGCCACCATTTTGAGGCCCTATACTTGTCTTCAAAGAATTGGGTTGTGTAGATGGCTTTGTTACTAGAATGAAATGCAAACTAGATTCTGTGTAAGGAGAGGACACTGAGCAGCTGTTTTCACATCTGGACACTGGAGCACTAGTGTGGGACCCCAGAACACCCTTTTTATTAGGGGGGCCACACAGGTGCTCCAGTGTATACTATAGGGGGGCTACATCTGTGAAGCTTGTACTAAACAGGTAAAGTATTGCAGCTTGACAAAGGGCACTAAAAAAGCTACATCTTGGAACTCTGCTAAAATAGACAATTGTACCCCACTTCCAAGCAATGTTTCATCTTTAGAGTTCTGCCATCAAATATCTGTGTGCTAAGTATACCATTTTTGTTTTACATAGGGGAGAAAAGACTCAGAGGACACCCCTCATCCAAGGAGACCAGAGCCCCCCCCCCCCTCTGGAAAAAGGGAAAATCCCCCCAACACAAGATGAGCAGGAGGAAGAAGACGTGGTGGAACTAGTCACCACAACAGGTGAGTGTCTGCGACCACAGGCTCAGATAAGAGATGGATGGCGGCATTTTTTTTAGACCTAATTTATTTTGTGTTTCCTTTCTTTTTAGGTGATCGTGAGGTTGTGGATGAAGATCCTTTCACATCCGAAAGTGCCCAGATCCTGATCGGGGAGATCATGGGGTGTAATTTACAATTGGAAAACATCAAGCAAAACATCAATGATGTTATTCCAAAATATATAAAAACATCATTGATGTTTTGGGGCGAGTTTAAAGCCCCTCAAAATCACTTTCTTCTTTTGTCTGCTACAATGTGCGAAATGTTTTTGTGATTTTTCCCAAAGCCAAATTTGGAGGATGCACACAGTGTGCCAACATGTGCTATCTGCCATCACGGGAGATCAATGGATGCGTTTTGGGGGTGCAACCCCTTCCTCAATAATAAAGTAGCGGTGAGGAAGGGCTTTCTCCCCCAAAACACATCCCTTGATCCCCCCTGATGGCAGATAGCACATGTTGACATTGGGAAATTTGTGTGCATCTTCCAAATTTGGCTTTTCCAGGGGTGATTTCCCCCCATCTGAAAGCAATATCAAACACAGTTCCTAAATACTCATGTCTGATATTGCCTTCCAGTTCTACCAAATGTGAACTTTGTAAGATCAAGATTTGTGTCTTTCTTGTGGGTTTTACACAGGCCTGTTTTCTATAAAATGCACATTTTGATTTTGGATAATGACACCACAAAAAATGTTATACAACAAACATGTTGGTTTGTCAGAAAAACCTTTGGTAAATGCACATGTGATTATGCAGGTATTAAAAAGATTGTTCATCAAGAATGTGTGGATTATTGTCTCAACGCTACAACACTTTTGGGGTGATGTAATTGTTGTTTGATGAGAAAATGGGGGTAATTTCCTAAGGGCAAATCCACTTTGCACTACAAGTGCAGTTTCAGTGCAGTTGCAAGTGCACTTGTAGTGAAAAGTGTCTTCGCATTTAGTAAATAACAGCCAACAGTGCTTTGTATAAGGTTACACAATCACGACATTTTCTGGACTCCACACATTTCTTTCAGGGTCAGCTCAAACAAACACAAGCAGTAAATGTCCACAAAGAAGAGCCTGGGAGGAGATGCCTGTTGAGAACTTGAGGTCCTGCAGGCTTCTCCCTGTCGCCAAATACCGCAAGGTAGCGACCAACCTCTGCTCCGGAGTGATGGCTTGCCTCATGCAGGTATCCTGCCTGCTGATATAGGGGGTCAGCAAAGCCAACAAACGGTGAAACACGGGGTCCGTCATCCTGAGAAAATTCCTGAAATCACCAGGATTATTCTCACGGATCTCACGGAGCAAAGGCATATGACAGAACTGGTCACGCTGAAGCAACCAATTCTTGGTCCATGAACTCCTCCCCACCCTGTTCATGGACTGGACTTGTGTCAAGGTCAGGACCACAACACCAAGCCCCCGCACAGCACGAACTGTACGAGGAGTACGCATATGAAACATGGCTAGAAAACGGTCGGCTGCTCAGAACGAAGTAACAGAACACACTGAAGAACAGCAAGGCCTGTGAAGAGCGACCTGAAAAACAGCAACGAGCGGACAAGATCGCACAGAAAACTCCAATACGAACTGACTGCACGCACTGAAGAGCAGATACAAACCCACAAGCACAAACTGAACGGCAGAAAACGATCTGAAAGCCACGAGTCTGAAAAAGCGCGAATCGTCTCTCACCAAACTTTTACTATCACGAGATTAGCAAAAGGAGCCCAAAGGGTGCCTCGCTTGGTTCTGAACTGGCCTTTTCTAGTCTCGTCGTACGTGCTTGACGTCACCGCGTTCTTGGCGATCGGAAATTCCGACAACTTTGTGCGACCGTGTGTAGGCAAAACAAGTTTGAGCCAACATCCGTCGGAAAAAATCTGAGGATTTTGTTGTCGGAATGTCCGAACAAAGTCCGACCGTGTGTACGGGGCATAACACAATAGCAGCAGATTATTATGAAAAAGTTAAGTTGAACTGTAGCTTGCTTCACTTTTGTTCTGCTGCTGTGCTTATGCTTAATTGCTAAATAATTCAGGTTCTCTGACAAACGGACCAGCTAAGATTGACTGTCTTCTGAAATGATTCAGTGTGTGTGTCTCTCTCTGCTAGTAAATCGTAAATGAAAGTAAGTTGGCTGAGCGTGTGTACTTAATTCTAGCCATTTTACTGCTCCTCCTCTTTGGTTACAATCAGCCAATAACATTCATCATCATCATTATTTTTATTTACTTCCCCCACCCAATTCCAGCGATCTTTTCTCTCTATGTCAAATCTTTTCTCTCTATGTCAAATCTTTTCTCTCTATGTTGAATATTCTTGGACTAATAGAGTTAAGGTTAGGCACATTCGACCACAGGTTCGATGGACACAGATTGTTATTGTCAGCATCATGTCGAATCTCCTATCTATATTGAACTGTTGTCGCAAGAAAACGAAAATAAAGCATTTATTTATGTCGGATCTTTCGTTTTTCAGATCCTGCACTTTCGTTATAGTTTGTTAAAACAATAACGAAAATACCTGAAATTCTGATAAATGCATTCGGACGAAAACGAATGCACATGTCTAGTCTGTAGGAGGGAGGTCCAGAAAGTGATGTCATACCAGGAATAATGTTATCCCTGATATGCCTGTGTAATTTGTTATTGATGTGAGCAGCATTTAAAGCATAAATAAAGCAATTTTTTAAGCATATTAGACTATTGGGCTATTCTCCTTGTCCCCACATGGTATATGAGTATACCCCAGTATATGGACCACACGTCCTTAAAGGGACCACAACCCCATTACTGAGGAGTAGAGTTGGGCAAACGGTTCGGCCCGAGCATGATTTCAGCCTGAACATTGGCTATTTGCCCATTTGATGAACACCCAAAATATGGGGTGTTCGACCGTTTGTCCGACCCGCCGAATGACTACAATGCACTGCGCCACTGCACAATGCATTGGCAGCCCTGATTGGCTGAAGCAATGAAAGCTTTGCCCAATCAGGGCACAGAGCACTGTTGGAACCATGATGTGAGAAAGTAATGACTCTATCCAATCATGACTCAATGCTTTTAGTCCCGCCCACACTATAACAATATTCTCCCCAGAGTGGCCATTTGCAGTGGGATATTGGCATGGAGAGAGAGAGATAGAACAGGGCTCTGTTCAGTGCTAGCGAGTTAGTGTGCTATTATACTTCTATTGTCAGTGTAGAATATCGGTTTAGTGTGAATCTAGTGATAGTTCAGTGTGAGTGTTGTGTGACCATTCATTTTTACGTTTAACGCACAATATTTCAGTGCGTTAGTGCACGTTTACCACAGTATATTGTAGTGTGTCAGTGGAGTATGTCTGTGTAGTGAGTACTCAAGTCAAAGTGCACCAAACACCACTTTCCATTGATTAAAGTGCATCCACCTACACATTTGCACATCTTTATTACATTTTGTTAATAAGCACCCCCCTTCATGTCTGGGAGGCCAACAAGGAGAGACAGATGTTCCCATGGCACTGTGAGGGGACCAGCAGCATATGTGTCCACAGGCAAAGGTGGACGTGGTCCGTCCTCAGGCAGGGCATCATTTCCTCTGTTTAGTGATGTTGCCAGTGCCATCCAACCACAACATGCAGAGGAGATGTTGGGCTGGCTTAATAAACCATCATCATCATCATCATCCCCCATCATCCAAGCAGAGACTAGTGCGCAGTCCATTGCAGCTGCCAGAGTGGCTTATTCTGCCTCCTTGACCACAGCTACTCCTGCCATAGCTCCAGCATCAGGCATGGAGGAGTTATTTGAACACAGCATCAGCCACTGGCTTCTTGATGTTCCACAGCCATTACTTGATTCAGATCTTCTGAGGTTGAGGAAGGTAGGAACATGAGTTTACAGAGAGGGAAGAACACTGGTAAACAGCCGCAGTGTATTGCCAAGTTGTCTCCAGTAATATTGAAGATGGAGGGAATGATGATGATGATGTGGTCACTGACGCAACTTGAGTGCCGGATAGAGCAGAGGACGGTGAGGCACAACCTCAAAGAGACAGCCATCATGGAAGAGTAGAGAGCAGCCACCCTATTCCACCAGATTGTGGAGCTGTTATCTCCCGACCCACTTTCCACAGCTCAGGTGTTTAGGCCTTTTTTAGCGCATGTGCAGCTGATCGCACTGTAATTTGCAATTTTTGCCTCAAGCACATCAAGCATGGAAAACACACCAGCCATTTGGTTACCACATGCTTGAGAAGGCATTTAACCTCCCACCACTCAGCCCGTTAGCAAGATCACCTGAAAGCTATACAAAAGGGATGCAATTCTGCTCCTCTTCACTCCTCACCTTTCTGGTCTACCCCCGCTATATCTCATGACCTCTCCAGCAGCAGAAGCCGGAGGAAGATGCGGGACGAGAAAAGCGGAGGAAGAAGAAGATGGAGAAGAAGAAGAGGGAGGAAGAAGAAGATGGAGGAAGAAGAAGAACACCGAAGAAAGACCAGAAGAAAGAAGATGAAAGAAGAAGAAATTAATAAAGGACTTGTCAAAAACCATCTCTTGTGTTTTTTAACCTTTTTGACACTTTTTTTGTGAAATGGTAGAGGTACATTTGCACCCCATTACCAATTCACATGGGGGGTGGGATCTGAGGGTCCCCTTGTTAAAGGGGGCTTCCAGATTCCGATAAGCCCCCCGCCTGCAGACTCCCACAACCACCGGACAAGGGTTGTGGGGATGAGGCCCTTCTCCCCATCAACATGGGGACAAGGTGCTTTGGGGGGCTACCCCAAAACACCCTCCCAATGTTGAGGGCATGTGGCCTGGTACGGTTCAGGAGGGGGGGCGCTCTCTCATCACCCCCTCTTTTCCTGCAGCCGGCCAGGTTGCGTGCTCAGATAAGGGCCTGGGACCCCCACGCCATTTTTTTAAATTTTGGCGCGGGGTTCCCCTTAATATCCATACCAGACCTGAAGGACCTTGCATGGAATTTAGGGGCACCCCCATGCATTTTTTTTTAAATTTTGGTTCGGGGTTCCCCTGTGGGGAAATTCCATGCCCTTTTTATCAATGAACTTTTATGTGTATTGCCGGACCGACAATTCATTATAGCCGGCGCTAGCCATAGTAGTTTTACATGACTGTTTATCCTTTAGAAATGTCATTTTGCTGTCAGACTGTTGTAAACACGGGAAACATGCGCCCCTTTAGAGGCATACTATAGACACCCCCCAGGTACGAAATTTAAAGGAATATTGCACTTTTATTGTTTCACTTTAAGCATTATTAAAATCACTGCTCCCAAAAAAACACCAGTTTTTAAAACTTCTTTTTGCATTGATACATGTCCCCTGGGGCAGGACCCAGGTCCCCAGACACTTTTTTTGACAATAACTTACATATAAGCCTTTAAAATGAGCACTTTTGATTATTCATGCTTGTGTCCCATAGACCAACGGTGTTCGTGTGTTCGAACAAATTTTTTGCCTGTTCGCATGTTCTGGATGCAAACCGTACCGGGGGTGTTCGGCTCATCCCTACTCTCAAGGCACGCTTTATGCAGACACCATTCTTACTACACCACAGAACACACAAGAGGAGAGGGAGGGGAAGGATTCTGGCAGCTTTGGTGGCATTGAAGCAGAACAAGATATACGTCAACCCTTAACAGATGGTTTTCCATCCCCAGAACCCTTGGGAGTTGTTTGTGGCTGGGAGGAGGCAGTTCCAGATACTGTAATCCTCAGTGACCCCAAGGAGTCTGCTTCTCATGCCTCTGCAAACTTGCAGTGCATGGGCTCCCTCATTCTTCAAAGCCTGAGAAAGGACCCGAGAAAATGTGGCATCAAGGAGAAGGATCACTATTGGTTGGCAACCCTCCTTGACTAGAAGAGTAATGGTGAATCCGCGCAGTGGAGATAAATGCAACTATAGCTCAGAATTGCTGCCTCCACAGATGCAATTGCCACCTAGGTGGAAAAAGCTGTGCTGGAAGAAAGTCAGATGTGGGTGTGGCACTATTCTAGTGTCAGGCAAGGTACCATACCTCTATGCTTATCACCTGCTAATAGACCAGTGTGAGGTTTTTGAGATGAGTTGAATTCCCAAAACACTTTATCCCGAAAAAACAAAAACATAAATAATATTAATAAAATATATGAAAATATTGCGTGAATGATTTCCTTCAGATTGTGGCTGACTAATCCTGCTCACCATCTACCAATTGGTACTACTAGCAAAGTGTATTCTGGTATCAGGCAAGGTACCATACCTCTGTGCTTATCACCTGCTAATAGACCAGTGTGAGGTTTTTGGGATGATTTGAATTCCCAAAACACTTTATCCAGAAAAAACAAAACCATAAATAATATTAATAAAATACATGAAAATATTGCGTGAATGATTTCCTTCAGATAGTGGCTGACTAATCCTGCTCACCATCTACCAAGTGGTATTACTTAGCAAAGTGTACAATTGTTACATACATTCATCAAAATGTCCATGAGGAAGGGGGAGGGGGGAAGGAGAGGGGGGGGTGGAGGAAAAATGGAGGGGAAGGGAGAAGAAGGAATATGAGGTCCAAGCAGTGATAAAGTGACTTGTGCTCAGAAACAGGTGGTGATCCAAAAAACAAAAAAACAAATATTGTTTTAAATAGTCCAAAATCGAAAGGCCCAGGTTATGCTGTGCCTGCAAACTTTTTCCTCTTGGTAAAACAATATTGTGAAAAACAATCTTCTTATTCGAGTGTGCTTTTGTGACTGTGCCTTTAAAATGTGCTCCTACTGTGCAAACACTCACCGGATACTGTCACCCCTGCAGGGGTATTGCGTGGTCACAGTTTGTGCCACTGTGCAGCAGTCTCTGGCTTGCCAGATCGTGTTTATGTTAACATAAAAAAGAAGGGGTGCTCATAGCGTAAAAACTTTTAAAACTTTTATTCAAAGATAAATAGAATGGTACTCACATTATGAAAATGTCAATATAGCATGAAAGATCTGAATTTGAACCGTCAAAAATCCTAGGTACGATCTGTTTAGGAGATGACACAAGACGTTGGTCAGGCCACGCCCTGAAGGAAATCATTCACGCAATATTTTCATGTATTTTATTAATATTATTTATGGTTTTGTTTTTTCGGGATAAAGTGTTTTGGGAATTCAAGTCATCCCAAAAACCTCACACTGATCTATTAGCAGGTGATAAGCACAGAGGTATGGTATCTTGCCTGATACCAGAATACACTTTGCTAGTAGTACCACTTGGTAGATGGTGAGCAGGATTAGTCAGCCACTATCTGAAGGAAATCATTCACGCAATATTTTCATATATTTTATTAATATTATTTATGTTTTTGTTTTTTCGGGATAAAGTGTTTTGGGAATTCAACTCATCTCAAAAACCTCACAGTGGTCTATTAACAGATGATAAGCATAGAGGTATGGTACCTTGCCTGACACCAGAATAGCGCCACACCCACATCTGACTTTCTTCCAACCCTCCTTGACTGTTACAAGGGGAAAGTCTCAGAACTCATCCTGTCCCCACAGAGTGAGCAGAAGGTGAAATCTCTTGAGGACACCTTAAAGATGAGTTAATGTAATGCCTTTCCCGATTCTGGTAGATTACAGTCTGGTGTAAAAGGTTATTTTGAGGCTGCTGTTGGTCAAGAGAGGAGTGGTGGAGAAGGGACCGCCTCAGTGATGCCTTCAAAAAAATTTTAGTCTTCAGCGTCCACGGCTGTCAGCTTCCACATCCCATCGGCAGCATATTCGTTATACAGTGAGAGATTATCTAGGGGTGAAAACAGATATGGAAAGCTTTCCAGTTGATGATCCACTGGGTTACTGGGTCATGAGAATAGACCACGGGCCAGAGCTTGCCCAGAATGCAATAGAGCTCCTGGGCTGTCCTGCATTCAGCATGCTTTCTGAACAGGCATTCAGTGCTGTCGGAGGTTTTGTGACAGATAAAAGCGCGTCTGTCCACAGACTCCGTGGAGCGGCTGACATTTATCAAAATGGATCAGTCCTGGATTCCTAGCAACTATCAAGCCCCTGAAGCCAATGTTGCTGATTTATGTGCTTTCTGGATTTGAAATCTCTGAAAGACTGTCTAGGCTCCCTAGCTTTGTGGGTGTTGATTTCATCTGGAAGAAATTTTTTGGTGTAGGTTTCATGGGCACAATTAACACCAAAGGACCATTTTTTCCCACACTTGTTTGACATGTGCATATCATTGCAATTTTTGACAGCAAGGACAATTCTTACTTTTATCAAGAGTACCTCTGTAAGGTTATGGTGTGAGGGCAGCATCAATACCCAAAGCCCATTTTTTTCTGCACCTGTTACTTCTATCCAAGGTCTGCAAAAGACACCAGAATTTATCCAAAAAATCTCTAATCTTATTCCGATTGCATAAATTGTGGCCTCATCATACAGACTGGCCCCCCAAGCCATTGTTTATAAAATAAAGAAAGATTGAAAATAAAATACATTTTTTTGGCTTTATTAACCTCCCTTGCGGTATGATTATATCTGATTTTTGAATCTCAAAACGGTACATTGTTTTGCATGGAAATTTGGCATTTTATATTGTAGGCTTGTAATTCTTAGTAGGGATGAGCCGAAAACCCCCCAATTTGGTTCGTACCAGAACATGCAAACAGACAAAAAATTTTTGCAAACATGCGACCACCGTTTAAAGTGGTTGTGGGGGTCTGGGGGGGGCTTATCAGAATCAAAGGTCACCATCAAAGTCCAGCCTTCATAGCAGAAGTTATGAATCCTCCTTTTTTGCACTCAGCACTATGTCAGCCACTCCAAGGAGGGAGCCTGCTGGGGATGCGGGACTCTGGTCTCAGAGGGCAAGTCTCTGTGTTAAGCCCAGGTGGATGGAAAAGGGGATGGTGACTTCCAGCAAATGGAATCTCTGGTGAGGCATGTGGTGCAAGAATCCCTTAAGGCCGGGTTCACACTATTGCGAATTGGATGCGGTAACTCTGCATCCAGTTCACAATAGCAAGAGATTGTGACCAGCTCTCTATGGAGCCGGTTCACATATCTCCAATGCGACTCTGGTGCGAATTTGCACAGGAGCCTTGTGCATCTTTTGGTCCCTTTCAGGTCCAAATTCGGGCTGAAAGTTGACCTGAAACAGTGAACCTGGACACACAGAAACCCTGCTGGGAGCCGCATTGGCATTAGGTGTGAACCAAGCCTAAAGCCTTGTACACGTGATAGGATTTTCGGCAGACAAAGTGTCAGACTTTTGTCTGATGCCACGTACACACGGCCAGTTTTCTCGTCGGAAAAAGATATGACGGCTTTTCCGACGGGATTCCGCTCAAGTTTGTCTTGCATACACATGGTCATGCAAAAGTTTGCTGAAATTATGACTGTCCAGAACGCGGTGATGTACAACACTATGACGAGCCGAGAAAATGACATTCAATGCTTCTGAGCATGCGTTGAATTGTTTCTGAGCATGCATAGTGATTTTGCACGTCGGAATTGCCACAGACAATCGCATTTTCTGATAGGAACTTTTCCTGACCGAAAAATTAAGAGCATGCTCTCAATCTTTTGCTGGGTGGAATTACGCCAGCAAAAGACTGGTGGAGCATACACACGGTCGCATTTTCCGACGAAAAACTCTCACCGGTCTTTTGCGGGCCGAAATTTCGACTGTGTGTACGCGGCATTAAGGGCGTGTGCCTGGATTTTGTCTTGCATACTAACGGCACACAATTGTCATCCAGCAAACACGAATGTAGTGACGTACTACGTGGTATTTCAGCTCTTGAGCACCACCTTTTGGGCACCTTCTGCTAATGTTGTGTTTGGTGAGCATTGATTCCGAGCATACATGTTTGTACTTTGGACTTTTGTGTGACGGACTTGTGTACACACAATATGAAAATCTGACAACAGACCGTTGTCTGACAAAAATTTACTAGCCTGCCATCCAACATTTGTTGGCCGAAATCTGGAGAACAATTGTCTGATGGAGCGTACTAACAGTTGGATTTTAGGCAAACAGTCTGTCATCACACAATTCCCGGCCGAAGATCTGATCATGTGTACGAGGCTTAAAGAGTTGAATACAAGCCACACACAAAGTTCAACAGCCACTGCAGCGTGTTCTCCCACTAGGATGACCAGGAAGAACTGGAACTGTCCCAACCTACCCATCCATCTATCAAAACCTCAGACAGTGAAGCAGAGGTAGATGAGTCTCTTTACCTTTGTAACACCTTGTGGTTAAGGCAATGATGGGTACATTTACATGAATGGAACCTGTAGAGTTTCCTGCAAAGCAAGAGGAATTTCTGTCAACACCTTGGGCTCTGTTTTTGTCTAGTGCAATTTGTCATGCGACTTTGGACACATAGGTTCACAATATGAGTCACAGTCAATTGATTTCAATGGCACCCATTCCAATCTGAGACTTAAAGTTGCAGCGACTCTGGAAAGGTTCCTGCACTACTTTGGTGCGACTTTTGATGCAGCTTCAATCCAGAGACTGAAGTTGGTTCGGGGCTGCACTCAGTCATATCAAGGTCGCACTCCAAAGTCGCACTCTAAATCATGCAACTTTGATGTCGCAATAGTGGCGTAGCCTCAGAGAGAGTGTTCTATTTTCCCATTCTGAACGGAACTAGGGAACATCATTTTGGATGAGTGGAGCAAGGTTGCGAGTTATTCCTCCCTTCTGAGCAAACATGTCTTTTTTTCTTGGAAGATGCAGTGAATAGCCCGAAAGTCAGCCTGGGCTCTTGTGGCCATGTTGAAAAGGATGAAAATGTGGATGGAGAATGTGGACGCAGTATTGAAGAGCATTTTCAGAATTTCTGCAGTTCAGGAGCTGGTGTTGATTTCCATAGTGAGGCTCTAATTGACATCATCCGCATAGTGGCGCGGGTTATGGTCTCATCAGTTATGGCAAATGAGTGCTATGGCTGGGGCCTGGGGTCGCTGATCCAGCCTCTAACAGACATAATATAGCATTCCCTTTGAGGGAGCTTCATCTTTGGCAAGCTGGATAGTACCACAACACGGGCCACAGGTGACAAGTTGGGGTCCTGCCTCAGGACCATCGCTTAATAGGCCGGAAGACAACAGTCTTGAGAATAAAATTCAGAGCATGTGAGGGTTGTGCGTTTTTACAGTCCAGGTCAGGATTTTAGGAAGAGCTGGCGTGGAGACCAAATTTCCTGTAAAAGCTTGATCTCTGTATCCAAGAAGCTACTGAGTTTGGGCCTCAGACTATTGGGACGTCAAAATGACCTTTTGGGACAGGCATGGCTCATCAGAAGTCCTCATTTCATATTCTTTTCAATGGATTTTTTTCCTTGTGCACCTGGGACAATTTTCAGCAAAGGAGAAGTTCAAGGTGGAAACATTGTCCCTGATTCATAGGGTATCTAGCCAGGTGACTGGCTTGTTTCCAATTGACCTAAGATGCTTACCTTCATGTGCCCATTGCAGAAGACTTCCGCAAGTAGGTTCATTGTAGGTCAAGACCATCTCCAGCTCCAGCCATTTGGGCTTTCAATACCACCCTGTGTATTTATCAGGGTTTTATTGGTTGTTATGGTCTTTATCAAAACAAGGAGCATACGCCTGCATAGTTACATGGATGTCTTTCTCCTACTGTCCCAAAACAAAGGGCAGCTGCTGGAGCCTAGAGCTCAGGTCTTTCAATGCTCCTAAAATTCATATGGCAGCTGAATCTGGAAAAGTGTCCCCTGGAGCCCACTCAATCTCCGGTGTGCCTCGAGGCTCAGTTCAATATAATCATCTGCCATTCCATTGCACCATTCCTGATTCACAATCACGTCCGATGCTAGCAATACGGAATGGGGGGGGGTCTTGCTGCCTGTTGGGGATAGCTAAGGCCAAGGCAGGGGGGGCTGTCAATTTCTCAGATTGTGTTGAACATTGTGAAACTACGGGCAGCCTTCTGCAACTTACAGGCCTTTCACATATAATGACGGGAGTGTCAGTGCTCTTAGTTTTGTCAGAATGTTTACACTGAAATATTAAAGATTTTTTTTTATATTTATGAAAATGAGCAAAAATCTATGGTTAAGGAAATTTCCACATGTTTCCACAAATAAACATATAACTCAAATTCATTTTTCATGCCAACCTAAAGACTAAAGGAATACAAAAAGATGTGCAAAAATATATATATGATGATAATATAACCACAAACTCTTGTTTCAAAAATACCAATGTATCAAAACTTAGTAACTGCTTTGTAAATAGCTTTTCAGTGGCTCAGCAGAATTTGATGACAACAAGGTGTTGATTTGACACGTGACCTCTTTCAGACAACAGATCTTGCAAGCTAAAATTTATTTTATCTATAAATGGAGCAATTGGTTATACCATGTACATACTTGGTAATTTACCCAATACTTATAATTAAGGTAAAGATAAATCTCTAATGAATTATATGTTTAAGCATACATCATAACTAAGCCATTTACTGGAAATTGAAAATAGCCTTATGAGAATATGCAAATATGTATATTTTTCTCTTTGATTTAAAAAGGAACACAACGTATACTGCAGTTAGAATCATATTTAAATTTAAATCTATAAGCTACAAGGACTAATTGGTTCCATTTTATATGGTTCCTAAGGTTCCCATTGCTAGCACAATTCAGCCTCCAGAACACCTTCTCCTCAGGCCAGACCTTCTGTCACTGGGTGCTATTCTACATCCATGTCCAGCATGGTTGCGTTTGACGGCATGGTTTTTTGAAATTGGAGGTCCTCGGCTGCTCCTCCAGAGTCATCTTCCCCCCCTTGAATACTTGAAGTATGCATGCAAACAAAGTTTAGGGGAGAATCTGGTCAAAGTTTATTCAAATACATGTCCGCTGCTGACATGTAGTGATCTAGAAGTTCAAAATATTCTAGGCTTCCTCCAGTTGGATCTAGACCTGGCCCTATCGGAGTTCAAGTGTCAGCTTTATCTGCCTTCACATGTTTATCCTGGTGTAGGTTTCTTTTTCCTGTTCAACAATTCTTCAAGAGGGCAGCTAGGCTCAGACCTCGGAGTAAATGCACGTTTTCCAAATGGAGTCTCCCTTAGGAATTGGAGCAGAGTGTTCTAGGGCTGTCTCTATTAAAGAGCTCTCTGTCAAGTTTTCCTTTTCCTGGCTATCACGTTGGCATAAAAAGCCTCAGAGATTGATTCACTGGTCATTGAGAACTTTTTTTAACGTTCTTTCCAGTTTGAGCGGTGCTTGGCTCCCAGTCTTTTGTGGGAGCCAAGAAATTGTTCTGCCAACCTGAGAGTTCTAACTTGTGTCCTTTAGACGTGGGGCCCTGAGTGTTAATGGAGTGTAATGGAAATGTGTAAGTTCTGTATATAATTGTATTCTATTTTGTATGTATTGCACACTGCCCTCACTGTGCACACAGCACTAATAATGTTTTCAGTACATGTTTACATTCTTTCGAGTCCTGATTAGAATTAGCCTGCCTATGTAACACCCCTTGTTACCATAAACGTACAATTGTAATATTAATGTGATACCTACGTAATCATGTGTATAAAAACCTTCAATTGCATCATAATGAAGCAGAACAGTTATTTGGAAAGATGCTGAGCGTATCTTTTATGTCTGTTCCCTACTGCAGTAGTTATTATTAATTTGGAACCACTAATCAATATGAGGATAGGAGTTGCCTATCATCAATTTAACTAAGTCAGGAGGCACATTGATGGAGTAGAAAACTAAAGAGGATTGCAGCAGACTTATTTCACACAATATTTGCAGCTATCACAGCACAAAACACTTTATTGTTCGAACCACAGTGGACACTTTATTACAAGAAGCACTTTATATGGCTGCACTAAAGTGCATAAATGTCAGTGGCGCTTTGTTGAATTGCACAGTGTATCGTTAATTACTGTAACACTTTGGGTACTGTACTGTAATATACTGTATGAGAATATGGCGATATAGAATATCACAAATAAGCACTGTGTATTGAGAGTAAGATGGATAGAATTGTGTATTACCACACTATAAGAAAATAAGGTAACAAAAAAAGTCTGCTATTAAGTGTAGCCCTAGTTTAGGCACGTTTTTGCCTTAATTTGATATTTCGATTTAAGTTCCTCTACTCTCATTACCTGGAGATTGTCTTCCCTAGGTCCCCGAATGCCCCCATGCTTGCTATATGTGGGGAATTGTCTAGCTGCACCTGGTGAGTCAAGTTTTTTTGGATAAACAGTCATTAAGAACATAATAACTATGCGAAGAATCAAGAAGATTATGTATCTATTTTAACAAATGTACATGTATACTGTAAGTTAATATATTATGAAGACCACTTTTTATATATTTTGTGATTCCTCACAGATTTTAACCACCAATTGTACTCATCTGATTTACAAACATTGAACTTGCCCCATTAAATTTAAGAAATGATGGGATAGCTGGCTGGCTACACCTGGCATGTTGCCTGTTGACCTTGTACTGACTAGAATTTTGTGATGCATCTAGCCTATTCCTTGTATTGAGAAATTGTAAGTTGCTGTTGGATTATGCTAGAAACATGAGACTGTATGTAGTTCTTCCATCTGCCCTTATTTTGGGCTGTGTAATATCTTTTCATGAACTTGCTATATACTGTGACAAACTTCTTTCCTCCCTTCATTGTATGACTACCCTGGAAAGCTCTAATAAACTTTTATATAATTAAAAAAAGCTCCAATTGTACTCATGAGAAAGTGTGAAGCACGCTAGTTAAGCTGCCCCCCTTTCAACCATAAAACCAAAACATGACTGTGATTTATACATAAAGTTAGAGGTCTATTGCTGTTGTTGTTGTTATTATTATTATTAGTATTATTATACAGGATTTATATAGCGGCAACAGCTTATGCAGCGCTTTACAATATAAATACTATATATATTCTCTTTGTAAGAACTGGATTAAGACAAATGAGATATCTTCACAAATGGAAGTGTTGCATGATAGGAGCATCAGATGTTAATGTGCAGGAAAGATAGCTCACAATCATTCTATGGGTGTTGTATATATTTGTGATTAATTTTTATGAATATTGAGATAAAAGAAGTTTTCATTAAAATCTGTCTCCTGGGTGCCATTAAAACCCAGTCTGCCTTTGCCTTCTCTCTTGTTATGATCACTATTGGATGGGGCACTGTTTACCATGATCTTAATTTACACAGAAACATATTTAAACTAGAAAAGCTACAATTTCTGGGGTAATTGTGTGAAGTGTTCTTGCCTCCACCAGTAATCTACAACTGGAGTGGGCGGAGTAACTGGGAGGAGTGGCTTGAGTAACTGTTGTGTGGTTGGAGTGGCTGGAGTAACTGTGGTAAGGTTGGACTGGGCAGAGTAACTTTATGAAGTGGGCAGAGTAACTGTGTGGAGTGTTTGGAGTGAGTAAAGATACTAAACATTACACTAACCAATTGATCAAATTTAGAAAGTGCACATGACAAGCTTGATAGAGTGAGAAATGCATTTCAACTTTTATTTATTTATATAGCACATTTAATTGCAACGTTGTTGCCCAAAGTGCTTCACAGTTACATTAAAACATACATTTATAAAAACATTAGCAGCATTATCAACCTAGCAGATGAAGGTATGACCACATGCATTTGGGGGGTCTCAGCATCTTGACGTAGAATGGAGGTGAAGGTGTGCTATCTGTTTTATGATAATCAGTGTTTACAACCACTATTTCCTGGCAACGCTCATGCCCTGTTTATGCTTCACAACCACTGCTCAAAACACAATACACAGGTTCATGATAGCTGTAATAACGGTGCAGTACTTCAAATGGTCGTATTTTAAAAAATATAAATCCTACAGTGAAGAGCTTTATATTGTGAGAATCACAAGACCCATACCTACATTTTGATGCATAGTATGTCTCTGAAATATTAAAAATGAAGGCATGGTCGCAGTTTAGATATTGCCCTTCAAATATGAAGTGGCTAGAGTGGAGTTTCAATGAATGTCAATGGACGGCGTGAGTTGCAAACAAATGGTCAGATTGTGAAAACTATCAGGACTATGGCTTAGCCATGGACATGTTTAGTGGAAGCAGGGATAGCTGAATGTTTTGATATAAGATTTGTGTAGGTGGGCTTGAAAATGAGGAAGTGGTGGTAGTTTAGATATCATGTCCTGATTTTTCAGCTTTTGTCACCCCCCACTCTAGTTTTGAACATTTCGCCATTCATTCCTATGGGACCAATTTTGCCGCAAAAACGATGATATTTCGTGAACCATTCGGCAAAACATTCCACAAAGTAATAGCACACCAATCGGGAACAATCCGCACATTTCGGTATATTACTGTCTATGTAGTGTAAAAGCTGTGGGAGGAGTTAGGGTGGTAAATTTGGCTATAATAGGAATAGTATGTATGTGAGATAACAGTAAGTGGTCTTGCTATGCAAGAACACTTAATGAAACAGCACTGCACTGTTCTCACATCAACCCCCCACTTGCAACTGAAAATAAAAGTGTTCCAAACAAAATATGCATATTATTCGAAAAGGAAATCTACATTTTCTAATGACTAACACCAAATTCACCAAATATATGGCTCCACATATACATACAAATGGTAAACCAAACAGGCTCTCTTGTTTTGAAATATGAAAGTCACAGTGCAAGTGTCCCCAACCTTATTTGTAGGGATGGGCTGACTTTTCGATTGTTTGACGAAGATTGAATATTATGGGCCATTCACGCCAAATTTGAGTGGCGCATCACGGCCCATAATGCACTGCGTCATCGCAGTGCTTTGCTGGCTGATGATTGGCCAAGCATGCACTATGACCCGCATGCTTTGGCCAATCACAGCGCTGTAAGCAAACAGAGCCATAATTGGTGAAAGCAGGATGCCTTTGGCCAATTATGGCCCAGGGGGTTAAGTACACGCCCTACACTATATAAGGCAGCCTGCACGTGTGTAGTGTGTTGCTGGCAGAGAGAGAGAGATAGAGAGAGAGAGTGTGTCATTTCATTTACTTTGAGCAGGCAGTTTATTCAGTTAGCTAGATCTCACTGCAGACCGTTCCTGCTGTACTATTTCTAATCTACGTCAGGCAGGCAGTTGATTCAGTTAGCTGCAGTGTATTTCATATATATATATATATATATATATATATATATATATATATATATCCACTGTATCCAGTTTAGCTAGATCTCACTGCAGACCGTTCCTGCTGTACTGTTTCTAATATACTTCAGGCAGTCAGTTGATTCAGTTAGCTGCAGTGTATTTCATATATATATATATACACAGGCTTGTATATATATATATAGTCTAGCCAAGCCTATACCTGACAGTAGGCCATTCCTGGAGTACGTGTTCAAAGATACTTTCAGGCAGGTGACTCAGTGAGCTGCAGTTCATTTAATATATTATATGTATATATATATATATATATATATATATATATATATATAGGCTTGCCAAGGCTAGACCTGATTGTAGGCCATTTCTGGTGTACTGTTTTTAGTAAATTTCAGGCGTTGCTTTGCTAATCTAATTGTACAGTATGTCTGGAAGGCCACCAAGGAGAGGCAGACGCTCACAGGCCACTAAAAGAGGGCAAGCATGCTCTGTGTCTACAGCCAACAGTGCTTGTCATGGACACGGTGCATCCTCAGCACGTTGCCGTGGGGCACGCTTGTCCTTTTTTTCGGCTGCTGACCGTGTTGAGCCACAACATGCAGAAGAGTTGGTAGAGTGGATGACCAAGCCGTCCTCATCCTCCTCATCCTCTGTCACCCAGGCTCAGGGTACTTTGCCTACCAATGCAGCTGCCAAAGCGGCCTCTTCCATCGGCTCAATGTCATCAGTTAATTATTCCCCATCCCCACCATCATGCCCTGAGGAGTCCCTCGAACTGTTCGACCACAGTGTCGGGTGCATGCTGCAGGAGGATGCGCAGCATTTAGGCTCTGATGATGGTACCCAGATTGAGGATGAAGGCCGTAATGTGAGCCCAGGGAGAGGGGGTGCCCAAGAAGGACAAGAAACTGGCAGTCATGTTCCCCCAGCTGCAGCATACTGCCAGGTTTGCTCCAGTGGCGAGGAGGGAGGGGATGATGAGATCACTGACTCTACGTGGGTGCCAGATAGAACAGAAGAGGAGGCACATCTCCAGGATGTCAGGATGCCCTCCAGGGGCCAGCTTAAGGGCAGGCAACTGACTGCATCACACCGCAGAGCTCCGCATGTGCAGGGCGTGCTGTCATTTTTCCAAAAGTTCTTTGGTGTGGGCCTTTTTTGAGACGTGTGCAGCAGATCACACCATTGCTATTTGCAACATATGTATGAAGCATATCAAGCGTGGCCAAAACAGCAGCCGCTTGGCCACCACATTCTTGACCAGACATATGTCGAGCTCCCATGCAGTCCGTTAGCAACAGTATTTAAAAGACCCACACCAAAGAACAAGGCTGACCTCTCCTTGCTCCTCATCAGCTGGGATCTCCAACCCCACTATAACTTCAGTCCTATTGAAAACCTGCACTGAGAGGAACGAAGGTGTAGAATTAGGTGTCCCAAGCACTTCTGGGCAATCTGCTAGCGGTACACCAACATCCGATTGTAGCAAGCAAATTTCCCTACCCCAGTTGCTAAACTGGCGAAAGAAATTCGGTCCCAGCCATCCACATGCTCAGCGGCTGAATGCTAGTTTGGCTAAATTGCTAGCACTCCAACTGCTACCTTTTCAGCTGGTAGACTCTGCCCCCTTTCGAGAATTTGTGGAATGTGCAGTACCTCAGTGGCAGGTTCCCAAACTCCAATTTTTTTCTTGAGAGGCCATTCTGGCTCTCTACTGACATGTGGAAAGCAATGTCTTGGCCTAGTTGGACAGGGCGGTCATCGGTAAGGTGCATATCACCACTGACTCATGGTCCAGCAGGCATGGACAGGGACGTTACCTTTCTTTCATAGCACACTGGGTAACCCTGCCGGCAGCTGGGAAGGATGCAGGACAGGGTTCAGTATTGTTGGAGCTTGTTCTGCCACCACGCCTCCAAAATGCTGGTAGTGGTGATTCTGCCACACCTCTCTCCTCCACCCCCTCCTCTTCTTCTTCCTCTATGGCCTCTTCCTGTGCAGATCTGTCTTCAGAACCAGCGGTGCTCCGTAGGCGTTCTATGGGCTACGCAAGCACTCAGGCAAAAAGATGCCATGTGGTGCTTGAGTTCGTCTGCTTAGGGAACAGGAGCCACACTGGGGCAGATATTCTGGCAGCTCTGCAGGGGCAGGCTCAGAGGCGGTTGACGCCACGCCAGCTTCAGCCTGGAATGGTGGTTTGCGACAATGGCACCAACCTCTCCCTGTTTAACAAGGGCATGTAAATACAATTTTTGCTTTAATATTTCACAGCAGGGCCTGTTCCTGCGCCCACCAAGAGTAACTGTGAGGACTTACAGTGTTGTGGCACCACCACCACACCACCACCAAAGGCCCAATTTTTCTGCCCCTGTTCAACAAGGGTATGTAATTACAATTCTTGATGTAATATTTCACAGCAGGGCCCTTTCCTGCGCTCAACAAGAATATCTATGAGGGGTTGCAGTGTTGTGGCACCACCACCTCTGCCTAAGGCCTAATTGTTCTGCCCCTGTTTAACAGAGGCATGTAATTACAGGGCATGTAATTATGAGATATAATCTTTCACAGCAGGGCCTGTTCTAGCGCCCAGCAAGGGTAACTGTGAGGACTTACAGTGTTGTGGTACCAGCACCACCACCAAAGGCCCAATTTTTCTTCCCCTGTTCAACAGGTGCATGTAATTACAATTCTTGATCTAATATTTCACAGCAGGGCCCTTTCCTGCGCCCACCAAGAGTAACTGTGAGGGCTTACAGTTTTCTGGTACCACCAATACCTAAGGCCCAATTTTCCGCAGAGTGTATAGGGCAGGCCATAAAATATATACAGGCGGTCCCCTATTTTCAAAAATCCGACTTATAAACGACTCCTACTTACAAATGGAGGGAGACAACAGGATGTGAGAGGAAGTCTACCCCTAGAAAGGGAAATTGTTTCCTTTAAGAGTTAATATAGGAAAAAGGTGTCTCCTCCACTGATTTATCACCAATCCTTGTTTCCCTTAAAAACCCCAAATTTTCTAAATCCAATTGTCATTGGGACAGAAAATGAGGTGAAATCTTCTGAACAGGAGAACAGACAGCAAAACAAATGTTACAGGGGTGATAACCCTTCCCTATGTTTTCCAAAAAGCTTTAAAATAGATTTTTTGGCTGGAGCTAGACTTACAAAATGTACCTGTTCCAAATTGCAAACAGATTCTACATAAGAACAAACCTACAGTCACTGTCTTGTTTTCACCGCCTGTATACTGCTGTTCAGAGTATATAGGGCCTGGGGGCCCAACGCCTTTTCTTTTTTTAATTTGGGTACAGGGTTCCCCTTAATATCCATACAAGACCCAAAGGGCCTGGTAATGGGCTTGGGGGGATACCCATGCCGTTTGTCTCACTGATTTTCATCCATATTGCCGGGACCCGACATTACATTAAAGCCTCAAGCAGTTTTAAATGACTTTTATTTCTTTAGAAGTGTCATTTTGTGCAGGGACTGTTCTAAGCACGGGAAACACATGGCACTTTACAGGCATACCATTGACACCACCCAGGTACGGTATTTAAAGGAATATTTTACTTTTATTTTTCACTTTAAGCATCATTAAAATCACTGCTTCCGAAAAAACATCAATTTTTTTCCATTGATACATGTCCCCTGGGGCAGGACCCGGGTCCCCAAACTTTTTTAGGACAATAACTTGCATATTAGCCTTTAAAATTCGCACTTTTGATTTCTCACGTTCGAGTCCCATAGACTTTAACGGTGTTCGAATGTTCACACAAACTTTTTGTTCTGGATGCGAACCGAACTGGGGGGTGTTCGGCCCATCCCTACTTCTTTGGTGCTCCACTGCAAAATGTTGCTTTGCAATTGATGAGATCATGTCAGCTGAGTGGTGGCTAGGGACAAAGAGAAGGCAAATGTATTAAATGCTTTCTTCAGCTCTGTGTAAACAGAGGAGCTCAAGTTTATAATGGGTATAGTAATGACAAGTCCCCCAATTGATCAAAATCTATATGGTCCAAAAACCTTTTCGCCAGACACATTTTGACAAAATAAAGGTGAACAAAGCACCTGAACCAAATGGTATATACCAATTTGTCCACAAAGAGTTGAGTTCTGTTTTTTCAAAACAATTGTTTCCAATTTTTAGAGATTCCTTAATGACTGGCTTGGTACCACTTGATTGGCAGAGGCCAGCGTGGGGTCAATATACAGTATCTCAAAAAAGTGAGTACACTTCTCACATTTTTGTAGATATTTTATATCTTTTCATGTGATAACACTGAAGAAATTACACTTTGCTACAATGTAAAGTAGTGAGTGTACAGCTTGTATAACAGTGTAAATTTGCTGTCCCCTCAAAAAAACTCAACACAGAGCCATTACTGTCTAAACTGCTGGCAACACAAGTGAGTACACCCTTAAGTGAAAATTTC
Organism: Lithobates clamitans; assembly: GCA_037952925.1. Lineage (NCBI taxonomy): Eukaryota > Metazoa > Chordata > Amphibia > Anura > Ranidae > Lithobates > Lithobates clamitans. The sequence continues at coordinate 845,094 of JBBGZY010000244.1, read as the reverse complement.
CAAATCGGGCCCAAAGTGTCAATATTTTGTGTGGCCACCATTATTTTCCAGCACTGCCTTAACCCTCTTGGGCATGGAGTTCACCAGAGCTTCACAGGTTGCCACTGGAGTCCCCTTCCACTCCTCCATGATGACACCACGGAGCTGGTGAATGGTAGAGACCTTGCGCTCCTCCACCTTCCATTTGAGGATGCCCTGTAGATGTTTAGTAGGGTTTAGGTCTGAAGACATGCTTCATGCCAGTCCATCACCTTTGCCCTCAGCTTTTTTATCAAGGCAGTGGTCGTCTTTGAGGTGTGTTTGGGGTTGTTATCATGTTGGAATACTGCCCTGTGGCCCAGTCTCAGAAGGGAGGGAATCATGCTCTGCTTCAGAATGTCACAGTACATGTTGGCATTTCTGGTTCCCTCAATGAACTGTATTTTCCCAGTGTGGGCAGCACTCATTCAGCCCCAGACCATTACACTCCCACCACCATGCTTAACTGTAGGCAAGACACACTTGTCTTTGTACTCCTCACCTGATTGCCGCCACACACACACTTGACACCATCTGAACCAAATAAATTTATCTTGGTCTCATCAGACCACAGGACATGGTTCCACTAATCCATGTCCTTAGTCTGCTTGTCTTCAGCAAACTGTTTGTGGGCTTTCTTGTGCATCATATTTAGAAGAATATTTGTTGCAGTGTGCGGCATATGGTCTGAGCACTGAGAGGCTGATCCCCAACCCCTTCAACCTCTGCAGCAATGCTGGTAACACTCATGCATCTATTTCCCAAAGACAACCTCTGGATATGATGCTGAGCACATGCACTCAACCTCTATGGTCGACCATGGCGAGGCCTGTTCTGAGTGGAACCTGTCCTGTTAAACGGCTGTATAGTCTTGGCCACCGTGCTGCAGTTCAGTTTCAGAGTCTTGGCAATCTTCTTATAGCCTAGGCCATCATTATGTAGATCAACAATTCTTTTTTTCAGATCCTTAGAGAGTTCTTTGCTATGAGGTGCCATGTTGAACTTCCAGTAACCAGTATGAGAGAGTGAGAGTGATAACACCAAATTTAGCACACCTACTCCCCATTCACACCTTAGAACTTGTAACACTAATGAGTCACATGACACCGGGGAGGGAAAATGACTAATTGTGCCCAATTTTGACATTTTCACTTAGGGATATACTCACTTTTGTTGCCAGAAGTTTAGACAGTAATGGCTATGTGTTGAGTTATTTTGAGGGGACAGCAAATTTACACTTTTATACAAGCTATACACTCAGTACTTTTCATTGTAGCAAGGTGTCATTTCCTCAGTGTTGTCACATGAAAAGATATAATAAGATATAATAAAATATTTACAAAATGTGAGAGGTGTACTCACTTTTGTGAGATACTGTATATTTTAAAAAAAAAGTATTTACTAAGTAATTACAGAGAGGTTTTTTTAACTTCTATATTGTCTAAGATACTTGAGAGAACTTATGCTAGATAATAATGTTTTAGTCAAAAGGCAGCATGGATTCACAAAAGCGTTTGACATACAGTAGTTCCTTATATATGTACCCCTTACTCATTCACTTGGGGGTCCAGTGTCTGTGGGGCCCCTTATTTTTAAAAGGGCTTCCAGATACCAATTAGTCCCTTGACTACAGACCAGGCCAGTGCTGTGGGAAAGAGGCCCTTGTCCTCGTTACCTTAGGACTGTAGGTGCCAGTTCCCTAACAAAGAGGAACCTGTTAGACTTAGCAGTGGTAATAATATGGTAACAAGCATGGGGGTAACAAATGATATAAATATACCTAAAGTATTATAATACTAACCTCTTTTTTTAAAACATTAGTTTAATAAGTAGATCATTTTAACTAAGAAAAATGTTCAGCATAGTTAATTAGATTATTAAAAGAAGTGGTTTTAGTTTTAGAAATGGTGACAGGGCTTAGTTAAATAGAACCAAAAAGTATATATGCTCATAAGCTACATGTTGATTAGCATCTAAGGGTATAGTAGCTTAGCTGTAGACCTTGTTCCATGTAACAGTTGTACAGAATGCCAGGGATGGGTCCTGGAAGGGAGATATATTTCCCCACTATTTGGGTTTTAGTCCCTTAAAGGGAAAGTTCAGGGAACATTTTTAGTACTTCGGGGTTTTCACACATGCAGGGTTAGGGGTTCTGGGGTAGTCCAGTCAGAGGAGAGAACTGATTTCAGTATTCACTGGTTGTAAGCTCTCATTGGGGACTCGGAATTCAGAGGGTCAGAGTGACTTTCAGTGGGAAAAAGCCTCCAAACCCTGATTACAGGGACGTTGGTCCCAAAACCATTAACTCTCCTGCAAGGGAGGCTTAAAGAGCAGCAGAAAGGAACACACAGGTCTGTGAGGCGGAGTGTGAGGCAGTTCATAAAATTGAGATAGTATGGACATTTTGGCAATGCGTCATAATATTGTTTTCACTGTACCAGCAATATGGATTGTTTGCATTTTGTTTTGTGAAGAAAGCTGTGTTATCTTCCAGATTTGTAAGGAAACTATAAAGACTGATTACTTTTATAAATGGCTGGTTGATGATCTTGGGCTCGTCACATTACATAGTATATGGTTATGGTTCTTTCAAGTAATCCTCAACACACATACAATGTGAACTAAAACTACAACAGAGTAATCGCCTGTGTTAGAGTGGTGAGGAGCAGTGGGAAGTTGAGTATTTTCTGCAGGTGGTAAGAAAATGAAGGTGATTAAGCAAAGTGCAGGTGCACTTTAAGGAAAACCCACTCAAGAAGCACCATTAAAAAAAAAAAAAATACATTATCAGATGAAATAGCAGAAAAGCTGTTTTTTTTTGTTTTTGTTTTTTTAGCCATTGTCGTTTATCTTTTATCACTAACCATGTTTAATCTGTAATTCACAGGTCACATCACTATAGCAATTTCTCTGCTCTGCTCCATTTATCTCTTTGAAGCATTCCCACGAAACACAATGGCATTACTCAACTTTCAATCTTTAGAAAACGGACATGACCTTTCATAACCTTGCTGATAGCCTTCTTCATGTTACTTTGCTCTACAGCATTAACAACTCTTGTGCATGACACATAATCACCTGAAATATCTCTGGATTTCTGGGAACAAGTTCTGAAAGCCCATTAAAAAGAAAGGTTTGTGAATAGACTTTTTTTTTTTAAGTTAACATTTAGGAGCTACATCAGTTATATATCTTCAAATTTTAGCTGTCTGGCACTTTACTTTTACAAATTTAGTCTGTCAGAAATATATCACAATCTGTTTCATTGTGTAGAAGAGAAATTAAAAGGTGACTGCTACATGGTATACCAGGAAGCAAAGGTTAAAAAAAACTGGAACAGGATTACTAGTTAAAAATAACGATATGCGATAGATCATGTTGGAAAAGCCAATGTAACATCTTGTGTTATGTGCTGTGAAACAAACATCAATGGAAATGTTTGAATGTAAAGAAACAACGCAAGGTAATTTTAAATACCGTACAATATATTGTAGTTAGTATATTTGGCTTATTTTAACAGGAGAAATGACAGCAGGATTCCTTTGAAGATAAGTGACAAGTACTAGGGTAACAACCTGGACCCCGCAATTGTGGACATAGATTGGCGCCTGGATAGAGCGCACTGATCCTTGGGCCCTAAACTCCCAGCAGGAGCCAGCCAGACCTAGAGATGTCGTGGTGAGGTTTCACTATTTTGAAAGTAAGGAGGCACTAATCTTGGCCACACGTAACAAATCCCAAATTATGTACAAGGGGGCGAAATTGCAGATCTTTAACGACCTCTCGTCCATCACCCTTGGTAAATGAAGAACCTACGTCCAATTACTTCTTATCTACAACATCATAAGATTTCATATTACTGGGGTTTTCCCTTTCGCCTTGCTGTATCTACAGATGGAACCCAGTTTAACCTGCGTGAACTGTAGGAAGCGGATGCCTTCTTTAAAAGTCTCAGTCTGCCTCCACTTCTGGAAGAGGATCTGATACCTCCTGCCGCCCAGGTTCGTCTGCCTCCAAACACCCCTAGCCGCATCTGGACCCCTGTAAGGGGAATATCCAAGAAACATCTCTCTACATATCAACACTTACGTTCCTCTAAACAACCTCCTTGAACTTTTTTGTAGATTTTTTTTGCTGCCATTTTCTTTTCATTGTTAACAGATTTTTCATTGTCAGACTTATTCTGCATGTTGTCAGGCTCATAAGGTGAGCAGCTGGCCCTTCCATTTTTACACCTAGAGTCTCCTAATGGAAGTCCGTGCACGCTCCTACCGGGCCCTGGATTATATCCAGGGCTTCCTGAGATGTATTGACCTCTCAGGTTTTTGACAATTTTTTTTTTTTTCTTTTGATTAATGTTATGTATGCTGTATTTCTTTATTTCTATGTCCATGCTTATATAGATTTATTCTATAGGTTGAATTTGCATTACCCTCGCTCCTTTATTCTGGAACAGTCCCATCACAGTATATGTATGTTTATACCTAGATGCCAAAAAATAACGAGTACTAGTACCACTCATAAACAGTATTATGCTTATTATGTTTCTTTTAATGTAGCCGATGTTATACACTCTCTTTCACTACCCTTACACTAGCCTATCTGAATAGACCACATCCATGACTTTGAGAATTATGTCATACAATGTGAAGGGCTTGGGTTCCATTGTCATGCGCTGGGTCGCTCTGAAGGACTTCAGGGCATCTGGCGCTGACGTGGTGATGCTACAGGAAATGCATTTCCGAGCAGGAGGCTCATTTAAATTTGCCTCAAAGTTTTTTCCCACCTCCTTCCTTGCCTCTGATTCCACGGGCAAGGCAGGAGTGGCAATATTAATAAGGAAGTCATGTCCTGTTAAGGTAAAAAATTATCACATCAATCCCCATGGAAGACTTCTTATTTTAGATTGTGAATATATGTCCACTTCTTTCACCTTGGTCAATTTATATGCCCCTAATACGGGACAGATCGAGTTCCTCAACAAACTTTTTGACACCCTCCAATATAGCTCGCAACCTTTTATGGTCATTGGTGGGGATTTTAATCTGGTTATGTCACCCACTAAAGATAGACAAACCCTCCTTAGTACTATACCATCCAAAAGGATTACATCCCAAGCTGCAGCCTTCCATAGATGTATTAGATCACATCGGCTTTTCGACTCATGGAGGATAAAACATCCCTCTGCTAAACAGTTCATGTTCTATTCTCCACCGCATAAGATGTATTCACATCTTGACCAATTTTTCATCTCAGCCCCACTCATCCCCTGTGTGGTCAAATCTGACATATCCCCCATTACATGGTCGGACCATGCACCCATTATCTTGGACCTCTTGCTTTCCAAGGCATATACCAATCCTGTCAATGGCGTTTAAATGATCATCTCTTACAATCCAAAGTCTCCCATTCCATCCTAGAAAAGAGTTTAAGAGATTATTTTCAACTTAACACAGGGTCAGTGCCTGAGTTTTCTATGCTGTGGGAGGCGCACAAGGTCGTGTTCCGTGGTGCTTGCATTGCTGAAAGCTCTCGGTTAAAGAGAGATAATAATAAGAGACTCTAATAAGTCCCATAGGATGTTAGTAAATAAACTGTCCCCACGACCATTCAACTTTCCGACTTTCTCCAGCATGCGGACGGATCTAGAATGTATTGTCCCCGTGAGATGGCCGGGATCTTTGGTAAATTCTATAGCAAATTGTATAACTGCCCGACCCCAGAGAATAATTTTAATTTCACACAGAAAAAATTTGAATCCTTCTTTTCTAAAATAAAGCTACCGACATTGTCTGCAACAGATCTAGATGGTTTGCACATCCCCATAATGGCAATGGTTAAGAATCTTCCATTACATAAGTCACCTGGTCCTGATGGTCTGCCTTATTCTTATTACAAAACTTTCTTTGATGTCCTCTCCCCACATGTTAACTCTATATGACTCCCTGCTTTAAGGTACATCTCCACTTCCGCACTTTTCCCATTCATTCATCTCAGTTATCCCAAAGCCTGGTAAGGACCCCTCTATTCTAGATAATTACAGACCCATAGACCTTCTAATTTCATGCTATAAAATATTTACCAAAATCCTTGCATCCAGATTATCTAAGCTTATCTCCAAATTGATCCATAGGGACCAGGTGGGCTTTGTGCCAGGAAGGCACGTGGGGGATAATACCCGCCTCACAATAGATCTGATAGATCTCCTAGACAGGTCCTCTCATCCGGCACTGATCTTAAGTTTAGACGCACAGAAGGCCTTTGATTGAGTTGGCCTTATATGTTTGCAACCTTAAAAATATACGGTTTTAATGGCCCTTTTCTGAAAGCTCTAGAGGCTCTTTACTCGACTGTTACAGCCCAAGTACAGATGTCGTCCCTCCTGTCGCCTGGTTTCCCCATGACTAACGGGACTCGGCAGGGTTGTCCTTTATCACCCTTACTTTTTATCTTGTGTTTAGAACCCCTAACTGAGTCTATTCGTATCTATCCAGATATTCGCAGGGTGGTCATGCGACAGAGGGAATATAAACTTTGCAGACGACATTTTGCTAACTAGTACCAACCTGCTGATATCTCTTCCTTCTCTACATAAACTATTGACTTCCTTTGGTGCAATTTCCGGCTATAAAGTTAACACCTCCAAAACTGAAACCCTTCCCATACACATTCCTACGCCCCTACTATCTCAGCTTAAACATTCATACCCCTATAAATGGTGTACTACCTCTCTCAAATATTTAGGTGTCTTACTTACCCCCTCCTACTCCTCCCTTTACTCTGTAAATGTTCCTCCTCTGTTTTTAGACATTAATAAATCTTTGTCAACCTGGGCAAGACATCCTCTATCCCTGTTAGGTAGGATCAATGTCCTCAAAATGTCTATTTTGCCCAGGTTGCTTTACCACTTTGAAACATTGCCAGTTGCCCTGCCCTCCTCTCAACTAAAAGTACTCCAGAGAATTTTTAAAAAAATCATATGGAACGGTAGGGCCCACTGCATTGCGAGTTCGGTGGTATTTTCTCTGGGATTCAGGGGAGGTCTGGGAGTCCCGGATTTTACTAAATACTACTACGCCACACACTTGAGGGCTATCATTTTGTGGTCCACTTTACATGCATCTAATCAATGGAATGCCATTGAAAAGGGAGTGCTATACCCGGTACTAGGGATGAGCCGAACACCCCCCGGTTCGGTTAGCACCAGAACCTGCGAACGGACCGAAATCAAAAGTGCTCATTTTAAAGGCTAATTTGCATGGTATTGTCCTAAAAAGGGTTTGGGGACCCGGGTCCTGCCCCAGGGGACATGTATCAATGCAAAAAAACTTTTAAAAACGTCCGTTTTTTCGGGAACAGTGATTTTATTGATGCTTAAAGTAAAAAAAAGTGAAATATTCCTTTAAATATCGTATCTGGGGGGTGTCTATAGTATGCCTGTAAAGTGGCGCGTGTTTCCGTGTTTAGAACAGTCCCTAATGTCATTTTTAAAGGAAAAAATCTCATTTAAAACTGCTTGCGGGTTTAATGTAATGTTGGGTCCTGGCAATATGGATGAAAATTAGTGAGACAAAGGGCATGGGTACCCCCCAGTCCATTACCAGGCCCTTTGGGTCTTGTATGGATATTAAGGGTAACCCCGCACCCAAATTAAAATAAGGAAAGGTGTGGGGCCACCAGGCCCTATATACTCTGAACAGCAGTATACAGGTGGTGCAAACAAGACAGGGACTGTAGGTTTGTTGTTAAGTAGAATCTGTTTGTAATTTTGAACGGGTACATTTTTAACGTGTTTAGCTCCAGCCAAAAAATCTTTTTTAAGCTTTTTGGAAAACATAGGGAAGGGTTGTCAACCCTGTGACATTTGTTTTGCTGTCTGTCCTCCTCTTCAGAAGAGTTCACCTCACTTTTTGTCCCAATGACTTTTGGGGTTTTTTGTGGAACAAGGATTAGAAAGTATCAGTGGAAAGGAGAAATATTTTTCCCATATTAACTCTTACAGGAGAGAATGTCCCTTCCTAGGGGTAGATTTCATCTCACTTCCTGTTGTCTTCTTCCGTTTGCAAGTAGGAGTCGTTTGTAAGTTAGATTTTTGAAAGTAGGGGCCTGCCCTATATACTCAGCAGAAATTTGGGCCTTAGGTGTTGTTGTGGCCACAACACTGTAAGCCCTCACAGGGCCCTGCTGTGAAATATTAGATCAAGAATTGTAATTACATGCCCCTGTTGACCAGGGGCAGAAAAATTGGGCCTTTGGTGCTGGTGGTGGTGCTGGTGCCACAACACTGTAAGTCCCCACTCACTCTTGGTGGGCGCAGAAATGGGCCCTGCTGTGAAATATTGGATCAAGAATTGTAATTACATGCCCCTGTTGAACAAGGGCAGAAAAACTGGGCCTTTGGTGGTGGTGGTGGTGCTGGTGCCACAACATTGTAAGTCCTCACAGACACTCTAGTTGGAACGCAGGAACGAGCCATGCTGTAAAGTATTGCATCAAAAATTGTAATTACACGCCCCTGTTAAACAGGGGCTGAAATTTGGGCCTTAGGCACTGGTGCCACAACACTGCAACCCCTCACAGATACTCTAGTTGGAACACAGAAACGAGCCCTGCTGCAAAGTATTGCATCAAAAATTGTAATTACACGCCCCTATTAAACAGGGGCTGAAAAATTGGGCCTTAGGCACTGGTGCTGGTGCCACAACACTGCAACCCTTCACAGATACTCTAGTTGGAACGCAGAAACGAGCCCTGCTGCAAAGTATTGCATCAAAAATTGTAATTACACGCCCCTATTAAACAGGGGCTGAAAAATTGGGCCTTAGGCACTGGTGCTGGTGCCACAACACTGCAACCCCTCACAGATACTTTAGTTGGAACGCAGAAACGAGCCCTGCTGCAAAGTATTGCATCAAAAATTGTAATTACATGCTCCTGTTAAACAGGGGCAGAAAAATTGGGCCTTAGGCACTGGTGGTGGCGCCCAGGACCAAAAATGTTCTTACAAGCTATCAGCGTGATCATTGAGGAGGAAGAGGATAATTACTCAGGGATAGTCACTCAGCATCAGCATAGGCAGTCTTAGAAGGGATCTGAGATTTCAAAAAAAATGATTTGGTTACATCAGCATCAGGTGCTTGGTAGCTGGTGGTGATCCAAGACTGATTCATTTTTATGAAGGTCAGTTGATCGACCGAGTCGGTGGACAGACGCACCCTGTAATCGGTTACAAAGCCTCCAGCAGCACTGAATGTGCATTCCGAAAGAACGCTGGATGCAGGACAGGCCAGTATCTCAATTGCATACTGTGCAAGCTCTGGCCAGTGATCCATCCTCAAGACCCAGTAACCCAGAGAATTTTCGGTGGGAAAGGTGTCCAAGTCAGATCTTGCCCCTAGGTATTCCTGCACCATGTAAAACAGACGCTGGCGATGGTTGCTGGAACCGATCATACCTTGGGGCTGCGGACCAAAAAATTGTCTGAACACATCGGTCAGACGGCCACCTTCTCCACCGCTTCTTCTTTGACTGACCGAAGCCTCAGCAACACGTTGTCCAGAAACAGGAGTTTGTAACCTCCCAGTCTCTGGGAACGCGATGCACAGACCTTTCTGCAAGGCCTCCCGAAGATGTTTCATCCTCTGCTCCCTCTGCGATAGCAAGATAAGGTCCGCAACCTTACCCTTGTAACGTGGATCAAGGAGGGTTGCCAGCCAGTATTGGTCCTTTTCCTTGATACAAGTACGAATACGAGGATCCTTACGCAGGCTTTGCAGGATCAGGGAGGCCATGCAGCGTAGGTTTGCTGAGGCATTCGGTCCGGAGTCCTCTGGGTCACTAAGGAAGACATGGTCCGCAGCCACCTCCTCCCAGCCACGTACAAGTCCATGTGTTTCTTGGGACTGATCCCCTAAAGACTGCTGCTGATGCTGAGTGCCAGGCTCCACCTCCATACTGACACAATCCTCCTCCTCCTCCTCGTCCTCTTCCTGTGTGATCGGCGGACACGCAGGAACACTGTCTGGATAAAGGGGGCCTTAAGAGCTAAGGAAGTCCTCCTCTTCCTGCCTCTGTTCTGCCTCAAGTGCCCTGTCCATTATTCCAAGCAGCGTGTGCTCCAACAGGTGGACAAGGGGGACAGTGTCACTGATGCATGCAGTGTCACTGCTCACCATTCTCGTGGCCTCCTCAAATGGTGACAGGACAGTGCATGCATCCCTGATCATGGTCCACTGGTGTGGGGAAAAAAAAACAAGCTCCCCTGACCCTGTCCTGGTGCCATAGTCGCACAGGTACTCATTGATGGCCCTCTGCTGCTTGTGCAGCCGCTGCAGCATGGCCAACGTTGAGTTCCACCTGGTGGGCATGTCACAGATTAGGCGGTTCTTGGGCAGGTTAAACTCTTTTTGGAGGTCATTATATGACCGGCAGAAATGCACACAGACTTTCCTGGCCTGCCACAGGACATCCTGTAAGCCCGGGTACCTGCCCAAGAACCGCTGCACCACCAAGTTAAGGACGTGAGCCAAACAGGGCACATGGGTCATTTGTCCCTGTCGGAGGGCAGAGAGGAGGTTGGTGCCATTGTCGCAAACCACCATTCCTGCCTTAAGTTGGCGTGGCATCAACCACCTCTGAACCTGCCCCTGCAGAGCTGACAGAACCTCTACCCCAGTGTGGCTCCTGTCCCCCAAGCACACCAGCTCAAACACCGCATGGCATCTTTTGGCCTGCGTACTTGCATAGCCCCTTGAACGGCTACGGAGCACCGCTGGTTCCGAGGAAAAAGCACAGGAAGAGGCCATGGAGGAAGAAGAAGAGGAGGGGGTGGAGGAGAGAGGTGTGTCACAATCATTAGTAGTGGCATTTTGGAGGCGTGGTGGCTGGACAACCTCCAACACTACTGCACCTTGTCCTGCATCCTTCCCAGCTGCCAGCAGAGTCACCCAATGCGCCGTGAAACTTAGGTAACGTCCCAGTCCATGCCTGCTGGACCATGAGTCAGAGGTAATATGCACCTTACCGCTGACCGCCCTGTCCAGCGAGGCATGGACATTGCCTTCAACATGCCAGTAGAGAGCCGGAATCGCCCTCTTTGAGAAAAAGTGGCGTTTGAGTACCTGCCATTGAGGAACCGCACATTCCACAAACTCACGGAAGGGAGCAGAATCTACCAACTGAAAAGGCAGCAGTTGAAGTGCTAGCAATTTTGCCAAGCTAGCATTCTACCGCTGGGCATGTGGATGGCTGGGAGCAAACTTCTTTCGGCGGTGCAGCAGCTGGGGCAGGGAAATTTGCCTGGTACAATCTGAAGCAGATTGCCCACAAGTACTTGGCTGTGACTCACCTAATTCTACACCTTAATTCCTCTCAGTGCAGGTCTCAGAGAGGACTTAAGGTATAGTGCGGTTGGAGATCTCAGCTGATGAGGAGCAAGGAGAGGTCCTCTTTGTTCTTTGGTGTGGGTCTTTTAGATATGCTTGCCAACGAACTGCATGGCAGGTCAACATATGTCTGGTCAAGCATGTGGTACCCAAGCGGGAGATGTTTTGGCCACGCGAGATACGCTTGAGACATATGTTGCAAATAGCAGCGGTGCGCTCGGATGCACTCGTCTCAAAAAAGGCCCACACCAAAGAACTTTTTGAATAACGTGCAGAGACTGCAGCGCCCTGCACATCTGGAGCTTTGGGGTGTGATGCAGTCAGTGTGCTGCCCTTAGGCTGGCCCCTGGTGGGCATCCTGCCTCGTTGGTGATGTGCCGCCTCCTCCTCCTCCTCCACCCTCCTATCAGGCACCCACGTTGAGTCAGTGACCTTATCATCCCCTCCCTCCTCATCACTGGAGCAAACCTGGCAGTATGCTGCAGCAGGGGGAGCATGACTGTCAGATTGCTGTCCTTCTTGGGCACCCCCTCTGTCCATGCTCACGTTACTGCCTTCATCTAGCTCAGTATCATCATCAGAGCCTTCCAAACGCTGGGCATCCTCCTGGAGCATGTAGCCAACACTGTGTTCAAACAGTTCGAGGGACTCCTCAGGAAGACATGGTGGGGCTAGGGAAGGAGTCACTGATGACATTGAGCCGAGGGAAGAGGCCGCTGCTTTGCCAGACAAAGTACCCTGAGCATGGGTGAGAGAGGATGAGGAGGATGAGGACGCCTTGGTCATCCACTCGTCCAAGTCTTCCGCATGTTGCGGCTCAACATGGCCAGCTGCCGAAAAAAAGGGCAAGCATGTCCCACGGCCACATGCTGATGAGGATGCACCGTCTCCATGACCAGCACTAGACACAGAGCCTGCTTGCCCTCTTTTATTGGCTTGTGACTGTCTGCCTCTCCTTGTTGGCCTTCCAGACATACTAATGGCCTGTAGCTGCACTAAGCTGGGATATATATATATATATATATATATATATATATATATATATATATATGCACTGATACTGCAGCTAGCAAAATCAACTGCCTGCCTGTAGTATGAGAACACCACCAACCTTCTACAGGTAGCTTTAGGTGAACACTGTGCAGAGCTCGCAAAAAACTAACTTGTAGGTTTGGCTGAACACTGTGAGGAGGACGCACCACACTAACTTGTAGTTTTAGCTGAACACTGTGAGAAGGACGCACTACACTAACTTGTAGTTTTTGCTGAACACTGGGCAGAGGTCTCACTACACTAACTTGCAGTTTTAGCTGAACACTGTGAGCAGGACGCACTTCACTAATTTGTAGTTTTTGCTGAACACTGTGCAGAGGTCTCACTACACTAACTTGTAGTTTTAGCTGAACACTGTGAGCAGGACGCACTGCACTAACTTGTAGCTTTAGATGAACACTGTGCAGAGGTCTCACTACACTAACTTGTAGTTTTAGCTGAACACTGTGAGCAGGATGCACTACACTAACTTGTAGTTTTAGCTGAACACTATGAGGAGGACGCACCACACTAACTTGTAGTTTTAGCTGAACACTGTGAGCAGGATGCACTGCACTAACTTGTAGCTTTAGATGAACACTGTGCAGAGCTCGCAAAAAAATAACTTGTAGGTTTAGCTGAACACTGTGAGGAGGACGCACCACACTAACATGTAGTTTTAGCTGAACACTGTGAGCAGGATGCACTGCACTAACTTGTAGCTTTAGATGAACACTGTGCAGAGGTCTCACTACACTAACTTGTAGTTTTAGCTGAACACTGTGAGCAGGACGCACTGCACTAACTTGTAGCTTTAGATGAACACTGTGAGGAGGACGCACCACACTAACTTGTAGTTTTAGCTGAACACTGTGAGCAGGACACACTGCACTAACTTGTAGCTTTAGATGAACACTATGCAGAGGTCTCACTACACTAACTTGTAGTTTTAGCTGAACACTGTAAGCAGGACGCACTGCACTAACTTGTAGCTTTAGATGAACACTGTGCAGAGCTCACAAAAAAATAACTTGTAGGTTTAGCTGAACACTGTGAGGAGGATGCACCACACTAACATGTAATTTTAGCTGAACAGTGTGAGCAGGACGCACTGCACTAACTTGTAGCTTTAGATGAACACTGTGCAGATGTCTCACTACACTAACTTGTAGTTTTAGCTGAACACTGTGAGCAGGACGCACTGCACTAACTTGTAGCTTTAGATGAACACTGTGCAGAGGTCTCACTACACTAACTTGTAGTTTTAGCTGAACAATGTGAGCAGGACGCACTGCACTAACTTGTAGCTTTAGATGAACACTGTGCAGAGGTCTCACTACACTAACTTGTAGGTTTAGCTGAACACTGTGAGGAGGACGCACCACACTAACTTGTAGTTTTAGCTGAACACTGTGAGCAGGACGCACTGCACTAACTTGTAGCTTTAGATGAACACTGTGCAGAGCTCGCAAAAAAATAACTTGTAGGTTTAGCTGAACACTGTGAGGAGGACGCACCACACTAACATGTAGTTTTAGCTGAACACTGTGAGCAGGATGCACTGCACTAACTTGTAGCTTTAGATGAACACTGTGCAGAGGTCTCACTACACTAACTTGTAGTTTTAGCTGAACACTGTGAGCAGGACGCACTGCACTAACTTGTAGCTTTAGATGAACACTGTGAGGAGGACGCACCACACTAACTTGTAGTTTTAGCTGAACACTGTGAGCAGGACGCATTGCACTAACTTGTAGCTTTAGATGAACACTGTGCAGAGGTCTCACTACACTAACTTGTAGTTTTAGCTGAACACTGTGAGCAGGACGCACTGCACTAACTTGTAGCTTTAGATGAACACTGTGCAGAGGTCTCACTACACTAACTTTTAGTTTTAGCTGAACACTGTGAGCAGGACGCACTGCACTAACTTGTAGCTTTAGATGAACACTGTGCAGAGGTCTCACTAACACTAACTTGTAAGTTTAGCTGAACACTGTGAGGAGGACGCACCACACTAACATGTAGTTTTAGCTGAACAGTGTGAGCAGGACGCACTGCACTAACTTGTAGCTTTAGATGAACACTGTGCAGATGTCTCACTACACTAACTTGTAGTTTTAGCTGAACACTGTGAGCAGGACGCACTGCACTAACTTGTAGCTTTAGATGAACACTGTGCAGAGGTCTCACTACACTAACTTGTAGTTTTAGCTGAACAATGTGAGCAGGACGCACTGCACTAACTTGTAGCTTTAGATGAACACTGTGCAGAGGTCTCACTACACTAACTTGTAGGTTTAGCTGAACACTGTGAGGAGGACGCACCACACTAACTTGTAGTTTTAGCTGAACACTGTGAGCAGGACGCACTGCACTAACTTGTAGCTTTAGATGAACACTGTGCAGATGTCTCACTACACTAACTTGTAGTTTTAGCTGAACACTGTGAGCAGGACGCACTGCACTAACTTGTAGCTTTAGATGAACACTATGCAGAGGTCTCACTACACTAACTTGTAGTTTTAGCTGAACACTGTAAGCAGGACGCACTGCACTAACTTGTAGCTTTAGATGAACACTGTGCAGAGCTCACAAAAAAATAACTTGTAGGTTTAGCTGAACACTGTGAGGAGGATGCACCACACTAACATGTAGTTTTAGCTGAACACTGTGAGCAGGACGCATTGCACTAACTTGTAGCTTTAGATGAACACTGTGCAGAGGTCTCACTACACTAACTTGTAGTTTTAGCTGAACACTGTGAGCAGAACGCACTGCACTAACTTGTAGCTTTAGATGAACACTGTGCAGAGGTCTCACTACACTAACTTTTAGTTTTAGCTGAACACTGTGAGCAGGACGCACTGCACTAACTTGTAGCTTTAGATGAACACTGTGCAGAGGTCTCACTACACTAACTTGTAGGTTTAGCTGAACACTGTGAGGAGGACGCACCACACTAACATGTAGTTTTAGCTGAACAGTGTGAGCAGGACGCACTGCACTAACTTGTAGCTTTAGATGAACACTGTGCAGATGTCTCACTACACTAACTTGTAGTTTTAGCTGAACACTGTGAGCAGGACGCACTGCACTAACTTGTAGCTTTAGATGAACACTGTGCAGAGGTCTCACTACACTAACTTGTAGTTTTAGCTGAACAATGTGAGCAGGACGCACTGCACTAACTTGTAGCTTTAGATGAACACTGTGCAGAGGTCTCACTACACTAACTTGTAGGTTTAGCTGAACACTGTGAGGAGGACGCACCACACTAACTTGTAGTTTTAGCTGAACACTGTGAGCAGGACGCACTGCACTAACTTGTAGCTTTAGATGAACACTGTGCAGAGCTCGCAAAAAAATAACTTGTAGGTTTAGCTGAACACTGTGAGGAGGACGCACCACACTAACATGTAGTTTTAGCTGAACACTGTGAGCAGGATGCACTGCACTAACTTGTAGCTTTAGATGAACACTGTGCAGAGGTCTCACTACACTAACTTGTAGTTTTAGCTGAACACTGTGAGCAGGACGCACTGCACTAACTTGTAGCTTTAGATGAACACTGTGAGGAGGACGCACCACACTAACTTGTAGTTTTAGCTGAACACTGTGAGCAGGACGCATTGCACTAACTTGTAGCTTTAGATGAACACTGTGCAGAGGTCTCACTACACTAACTTGTAGTTTTAGCTGAACACTGTGAGCAGGACGCACTGCACTAACTTGTAGCTTTAGATGAACACTGTGCAGAGGTCTCACTACACTAACTTTTAGTTTTAGCTGAACACTGTGAGCAGGACGCACTGCACTAACTTGTAGCTTTAGATGAACACTGTGCAGAGGTCTCACTAACACTAACTTGTAAGTTTAGCTGAACACTGTGAGGAGGACGCACCACACTAACATGTAGTTTTAGCTGAACAGTGTGAGCAGGACGCACTGCACTAACTTGTAGCTTTAGATGAACACTGTGCAGATGTCTCACTACACTAACTTGTAGTTTTAGCTGAACACTGTGAGCAGGACGCACTGCACTAACTTGTAGCTTTAGATGAACACTGTGCAGAGGTCTCACTACACTAACTTGTAGTTTTAGCTGAACAATGTGAGCAGGACGCACTGCACTAACTTGTAGCTTTAGATGAACACTGTGCAGAGGTCTCACTACACTAACTTGTAGGTTTAGCTGAACACTGTGAGGAGGACGCACCACACTAACTTGTAGTTTTAGCTGAACACTGTGAGCAGGACGCACTGCACTAACTTGTAGCTTTAGATGAACACTGTGCAGATGTCTCACTACACTAACTTGTAGTTTTAGCTGAACACTGTGAGCAGGACGCACTGCACTAACTTGTAGCTTTAGATGAACACTATGCAGAGGTCTCACTACACTAACTTGTAGTTTTAGCTGAACACTGTAAGCAGGACGCACTGCACTAACTTGTAGCTTTAGATGAACACTGTGCAGAGCTCACAAAAAAATAACTTGTAGGTTTAGCTGAACACTGTGAGGAGGATGCACCACATTAACATGTAGTTTTAGCTGAACACTGTGAGCAGGACGCATTGCACTAACTTGTAGCTTTAGATGAACACTGTGCAGAGGTCTCACTACACTAACTTGTAGTTTTAGCTGAACACTGTGAGCAGGACGCACTGCACTAACTTGTAGCTTTAGATGAACACTGTGCAGAGGTCTCACTACACTAACTTTTAGTTTTAGCTGAACACTGTGAGCAGGACGCACTGCACTAACTTGTAGCTTTAGATGAACACTGTGCAGAGGTCTCACTACACTAACTTGTAGGTTTAGCTGAACACTGTGAGGAGGACGCACCACACTAACATGTAGTTTTAGCTGAACAGTGTGAGCAGGACGCACTGCACTAACTTGTAGCTTTAGATGAACACTGTGCAGATGTCTCACTACACTAACTTGTAGTTTTAGCTGAACACTGTGAGCAGGACGCACTGCACTAACTTGTAGCTTTAGATGAACACTGTGCAGAGGTCTCACTACACTAACTTGTAGTTTTAGCTGAACAATGTGAGCAGGACGCACTGCACTAACTTGTAGCTTTAGATGAACACTGTGCAGAGGTCTCACTACACTAACTTGTAGGTTTAGCTGAACACTGTGAGGAGGACGCACCACACTAACTTGTAGTTTTAGCTGAACACTGTGAGCAGGACGCACTGCGCTAACTTGTAGCTTTAGATGAACACTGTGCAGAGGTCTCACTAACACTAACTTGTAGGTTTAGCTGAACACTGTGAGGAGGATGCACCACACTAACATGTAGTTTTAGCTGAACACTGTGAGCAGGACGCACTGCACTAACTTGTAGCTTTAGATGAACACTGTGCAGATGTCTCACTACACTAACTTGTAGTTTTAGCTGAACACTGTGAGCAGGACGCACTGCACTAACTTGTAGCTTTAGATGAACACTGTGCAGAGGTCTCACTACACTAACTTGTAGTTTTAGCTGAACAATGTGAGGAGGACGCACTGCACTAACTTGTAGCTTTAGATGAACACTGTGAGCAGGACTCACTGCACTAACTTGTAGCTTTAGATGAACACTGTGCAGAGGTCTCACTACACTAACTTGTAGTTTTAGCTGAACACTGTGTGCAGGACGCACTGCACTAACTTGTAGCTTTAGATGAACACTGTGCAGAGGTCTCGCTACACTAACTTGTAGTTTTAGCTGAACACTGTGAGCAGGACGCACTGCACTAACTTGTAGTTTTAGATGAACACTGTGCAGAGCTCGCAAAAAAAATTACTTGTAGGTTTAGCTGAACACTGTGAGCAGGACGTACCACACTAACTTGTAGTTTTAGCTGAACACTGTGAGCAGGACACACTGCACTAACTGTAAATAGTCTAGCTGCCTGACTGTGGTACTAATAGGTTTAAAAGAAATTTTCTTCAGGTAGCTGTAAATAATGTAACAAGACAAGCCTGCCTGTCAGTAAGAAAATAACAGGAACGGATCTAGCTAAACTGAATACAGTGTAAATATATATATATATATGCAACACCTGGGATGCATATATATACACAATACACTGTAAGTGCAGCTAACTCACTGATTGTCCTGCCTAAGCTATGTAACTCAAATGAAATGACACTGTCTCTCTGTCTATCTATCTCTCTTTCAACGCCGGAACACACACTACACAGGGCCGCCGTGCAGGCCACTTTATATGGTGTGGGGTGTGTTCTAAACCCCCTGAGCCATAATTGGCCAAAGCCCCCTGGCTTTGGCCAATTACAGCTCTCTCTACCGACGGCGCAGTGATTGGCCAAGCATGTGGGTCATAGTGCATGCTTGGCCAATCATCACCCAGCAATGCACTGCGATGCCGCAGTGAATTATGGGCCGTGACGCGCCACACGAATTTGGCGCAAATGGCCCATAATGTTCAGAATTCGGCGAACGACCGAACAGCCAATGTTCGAGTCGAACATGGGTATCATGCTCCATTATCTGGGGTGCCCCCCCTTCCCTGGATCCCATATACAAACGTCAGTGCACTGCTCCAATGGCATTTACCCTAACCATTCGGCGTAAGTGTCTCAAAACCTACTCCCTCGCTTCGTCATGTCCTCCTCTTGCTAATGTGCTATTTAACCCTCTGATACCAGATAGCTTATCCCTGGGCAGGGTTTTTCCATGGCTTAACACAATTCTCTTTCAGCTCCAACACCTACCATCAAGCGGAGATTGCATTCATTTAAAACTTTATGTGAGAAGTTCGATATACCCTCCCATTTCTTACATTTTTATATGCAGTTAAGACACTTCTTCCACTCTAAATCCTCAACCCTGACCCTTACTCTACCTACCGCTTTTGAATACCTATGCGCTCAGGGCCAACACCAATTACATTTAATCTCCTACATCTATCGTATGCTCCATGAGTCGACCCCTCTTGAGGAGACCACACACCACAATATGAGAAGATGGTCCCATTTACTGAGCCGACCTATTACAAATGTAGGATAGGATTTGGTCCTCTATTTTTAAGTCTTCTAAATGTGTAACTCAAAGGGAGACATCTATCAAGATACTTATGTTTTGGTATAGATCACCTGATATAATTCATAAATTTGACCCCTTGGTCTCGCCGCACTGTTGGCACTGCGGAATTGATACGGGTTCTCTATTCCTTATTTTTTGGCAGTGCTCTCTGATACAACCCTTTTGGCGTGATTTGAGCTTACTTATACAGAAGGTGGTGGATGTGTCCCTCCTGTTGGATCCCTTGCATTGTTTGATGGGCCTTCCCCTGCCAAATACAACCAAAAAAAGAATTGGCTAATCTCCTATATTTTATTAGCCGCCAGAATGCTTATTCCATTGTGCTGGCTGTCCAACGCTCCTCCTCCGTGGTCCAGATTCTTACGTCTGGTGGCTGAAATTTGGAGGATGGAGTTTTTAACGGCCTCCTTACACGATTCCATCTTCCAGTTTGATAAAATTTGGGAACCTTGGGATCTATCGGATTTTGGGACACCTCTGCCAAACAACACTCCTTAAGTTGTATTAAATTCATACTTTTCTTGTCTATATGCCCTTCTTCCTTCCCTCTCTCTATATATACCACTGATCCCTTATTGGTTTCTTATGCCCCGTACACACGGTCGGAGCGTGTTGTCGGAAATTCCGTCCGTGTGTGGGCTCCATCGGACATTTTCCATTGGATTTTTCGACACACAAAGTTGGAGAGCAGGAGATAAAATTTTCCGACAACAAAATCCGATCGCGTCAATTCCGACCGTGTGTGGCCTGTTCCGACGCACAAAGTGCCACGCATGCTCAGAAGAAATTCCGAGACGGGACAGCTCGTTCTGGTAAACTTAGCATTCGCAATGGATACAGCACTTTCGTCACGCTGCAATGTTAAAAATGGTTTAATACAGCACACTCTCTTCTTCTTTATAATGTGACAAGAATTAAGTAGTTTTGCTGCTCATATTCACACACACTTCTCACAAACTTATTTCGTTACTATTTATCGGGATTCCCTCAATATATTTTGATTTCTCACATCTGACAACATATTTTTGTATATTTTTTATTTATTTTTTGACTTTAATGTAGAATCTTTTTTGTGTTTCTATTTTTTTTTTTTTTTTGCGATTTTGATTTGTACTCCAGAAAATGTTTGTGTGTGTTTTTGGTGACAAGTTCCCACAACACCATTGATATGTTGTTCTATTTAATCTGTAGGAGATTGTTTGGTGTTGTTGTCCCTTGTTAATTTCACATTTTATGTTAGAAATGTACCTGAATCCTCACCAACAAACTGTCCTTTTTGGATGAAAACACACACAGGAGAGTAGAATTTACCCAAAAAATGTATTAAGGGGTCACAACTAAACAAAGAGGGAGGCAACGCTGGAGAAACTGCAGAAGTGGGTGAAACCTTGGACCCCCAGGGCAGACATCAATTATTTAAAAGCAAAATTGGTGGCCTGAGGAGTCCTTATCTAAGGGAGGGCAGTCTGGTCCAGAAGTCCCAGAGATCCGGAAAGCAGCAGATGACATCTGTGTCCCCAGGCTGTGGTCATACGAGAGACTGCATCTTCTGTCGGACCAGACTGAACCCAGGGTCATCACTCTTTGGTATTCTTTCCACGCCTCCTTCCACGCGGTGGCTGTGGTGGTGGAGTTGTGGCAGCAGGAGGAGGAGGAGGAGGATCGTCGATCTCAATGACATCCGTCTTGGGTGTTAGTTCCCCACTCAACCCCTTACGTAGGACTTTATAAATCAGGTCCTCAGAGAGCTTGCGTTGACCCTCCTGCATGCCCTGCAATTTGGTGGCAGTCATGCAGGCAAAGGCCTCTTCAGGAGTGGGTAAGGCTCGGAGGGACGCAGAAGCCTCCTGGATCAGCCTGTACGCTGAATCCTGCACGGGACTCGGAGTCGCCTTCCTGGCTCGTTTATGTGGCAGGCGGAGGGGAGGGACCTGAGACTCAGTCAGGCTGCGACTGGTCCCTCTTGGCTGACACTTAGCCCCGCCTCCTCCTGGCTGCCACTAATCCCCGCCTCCTCCTGTCTGTCACTAATCCCCGCCTCCTCCTGACTGCCACATTCCACAATCTCCTCCTGGCTGAGGTCTTCCTGTGTATGAAAAAGGGACATAGTTTTAGTATTGTTTTCATCAATCACACACAATTTTCACCTCCTGACTGCTGCAAATTGAATGTTAACAAATATAACAGACTATCCTTCTGAGCCCAGCATTTTTCATTCTTGTCCCAATTTTGGGTGCCCACTACTGTCTATTGATACGTAAAACACTTTTTTCAATCAGCAATTAGTGATCAATAATAACATCTAGTAAACATCATTTCTTTATTGACCAGAAATCTGTAGAAGAATGCTATACCTGACTCCAGCTGGGCTCCTCCACTTCTTCCTGGCTGGAAGGCCCAGGTTGGACATCGGAAGCCTCAGCTGGGGTGGAAGGAAGCGTGGAAGGAAGAGTAGAGAGGGATTCCCTGACTTCAGTGTGGTCTGACAGAAATCGCAGTCTCTCATAGTACCAGAGCCTGGGGACATAAACGTCATCTGCTGCAGCTCCGGATCTCTGGGAATCTGTGACCTTCTTGCGCTCCCTAAAATACGTGCTCCTCAGGCCACCAATTTTGGCTTTTAAATAAGGGATGGTTGCTGTGGGGACCACCGGCGTCACCAACTCCAGCAGTTTCTCCAGCGCTGCCTGCCTCTTCTGTTTGTGATTATAGTGGGGGTGTCTCACTTGCCACAGACAGGGCAGCTCCCTGTACTTGTCTATGAACAGGGGCAGGAAATTGTGGTCGTTGAACCCATCCATTTTCTCTGCAAGACACAACACAAGACAAACCCTAATGTCAGGCCAAACTCTCCAAATCTTGTTACAATATAGGCTTCCATTTCGAAGCAGTATAGGCGCAAGTTTAGATCTTACCTTCGTTATCACGATCGGCGTCTCCGATGCTCCTTCCTCCGCTCACAGATCGTACGTAAGACGCACGTGTGTTATGCTTTATACACACTGCGCATGCGTATAACTCCGCCCGCCCCTGACGTTCTTTATAGTCTATTACCCGCCCCTTTTTGTTTGGCGCAGTGGGGGAAGAGCACATGGCGGATAGACAGCAGGTGCGTACTAATTGTAGCAACGAGGAGGAGGATGGGGAGGAAAGGCCGGAGCCTGAAACGTCCCGATCCAGAAGGAGATTTAAGGACTCAAATATGTCCTTTGGTGAGATGTTGGAGATGGTGGACATCCTGAAGAAGGCCGACTGTGATGCAAAGTATGGGCCTTACCCCAACCACAATCTCAGAAAGGCCAAGATCATGGCGAAAGTGGTCAGGAGTCTGCACCGGAAATTCGGGGTACGACGATCGAAAGATCAGCTCAGGAAGCAGTGGTCGGACCTGAAATTACGAGAACATGAGCAGTACAGAAAGATCCGGAGAGTGCTGCAAAAAAGTAAGTAGTTGTGCTGTGTTCCTATTGTTTTTGTGTTTATTACGTTCGTGCTGCTCCATGTGCTTTTAGGAACTGTTGTACAGTTTAAAATGGCAACTCGTTCGGATCAAACATTATTCGTTCCAAATATAAAATAACATTGTTTAGCCCATATGCATTTGGCCACCATTTTGACGCCCTATACTTGTCTTAAAAGAATTGGGTTGTGTAGATGGCTTTGTTACTAGAATGAAATGCAAACTAGATTCTGTGTAAGGAGAGGACACTCAGCAGCTGTTTTCACATCTGGACACTGGAGCACTAGTGTGGGACAAAAGAACACCATTTTTATTAGGGGGGCCACACAGGTGCTCCAGTGTATACTATAAGGGGGTCTCCATCTGTGAAGCTTGTACCAAACAGGTAAAGTATTGCAGCTTGACAAAGGGCATTAAAAAAGCTACATGTCTGAACTCTGCTAAAATAGATAATTGTACCCCACTTCCAAGCAATGTTTCATCTTTATAGTTCTGACATTAAATATCTGTGTGCTAATTATACCATTTTGTTTGACATAGGGGAGAAAAGACTCGGAGGACACCCCTCATCCGAGGGGACCAGAGCCCCCCCTCCCTCTGGAAGAAGGGGAAATCCCCCCAACACAAGCTGAGCAGGAGGAGGAAGACGTGGTGGAACTAGTCACCACAACAGGTGAGTGTCTGCAACCACAGGCTCAGATAAGAGATGGATGGCAGCATTTTTTTTAAACCAAATTTATTTTGGGGTTCCTCTCTTTTTAGGTGATCGTGAGGTTGTGGATGAAGATCCTTTCACATCCGAAAGTGCCCAGATCCTGATCGGGAAGATCATGGGGTGTAATTTACAATTGGAAAACATCAAGCAAAACATCAATGATGTTATTCCAAAATATAAAAACATCATTGATATTTTGGGGCGAGTTTAAAACCCCTCAAAATCACTTTCTTCTTTTGTGTGCTACAATGTGCTAAATGTTTTTGTGATTTTTCCCAAAGCCAAATTTGGAGGATGCACACAGTGTGTCAACATGTGCTATCTGCCATCACGGGAGATCAATGGACGCGCTTTGAGGGTGCAACCCCTTCCTCAATAATAAAGTAGCTGAGAGGAAGGGCTTGCTCCCCCAAAACACATCCCTTGATCCCCTGTGATGGCAGCTAGCACATGTTGACATTGGGAAATTTGTGTGCATCTTCCAAATTTGGCTTTTCCAGGGGTGATTTCCCCCCATGTGAACGCTATATCAAACCCAGTACCTAAATACTCATGTCTGATATTGCCTTCAAGTTCTACCAAATGTGAACTTTGTAAGATCAAGATTTGTGTCTTTCTTGTTGGTTTTACACAGGCCTGTTTTCTATAAAATGGACATTTTAATTTTGGATAATGCCACCACCAAAATTGGTATACAACAAACATGTTGGTTTGTCAGCAAAACCTTTGGTAAATGCACATGTGATTGTGCAGGTATTACAAAGATTGTTAATCAAGAATTTGTGGATTATTGTCTCAACGCTACAACACTTTTGGGGTGATGTAATTGTTGTTTTAATGAGAAAATAGGTGTTATTTCCTAAGGGCAAATCCACTTTGCACTACAAGTGCAGTTTCAGTGCAGTTGCAAGTGCACTTGTAGTGAAATGTGTTTTTGCATAAGGTTACACAATCACGCCATTTTCTGCACTCAACACATTTCTGTCAGGGTCAGCTCAAACAAACACAAGCAGTAAATGTCCAGAAAGATTTATTTTTTTTTATTTGAAAAAGGCTTCACATATTGTCTGGCATATTGATAGCCCCCCTACCCGCAAAGAACTCCAGGTAGCGGACATCACGGGCACTCAGGGAGGGCAAGCCAGGACGGCCACTTTCAAGCGCCGTCAGTATGGTTTGATGTAGGATTCCGGCCTCAGGCCCAACTGAGCCAGCATAGTTGGCCGAATGTTTCAGTAAAAAGTTATGGAGAACGCAGCACGCAAGTATTATATGGTTCATTGAATGAATGTATGTTGTATATGCCCGTCCCAAAAAAACAACAATGCTCTGCGCTTAGTACAATATTCTAATGGTGTATGTGCGGCACATAAATAATTATATGATTAGTAGCAGCTGCTTAAATAGTAGAACATGTATATAGGCAATAATGAATCAATTAAATTAGATAAATATATAAATACACAATTATAAATATATAAATATATAAAGTGTCTCTTCAGCATTGCAGCAGTGCTGTGCACCCCAATTAAACAGGGTCTCTTTTTTAATCTATTTCAGAAAGTTCAAACACGGATCTGATAGCCAGAGTCCCACCAATAACAAAGTGCACTGTGCAAAGATAACAAAGTGCACTGTGCACGACTGGAGGACACAATCAGGCACAGTGCACTTTGTTATCTTTGCTCAATGTTTATTAAATTTTGGTAGGCATGGTTTGAAGGGGATGTTTGGATGGTTCAAATAAAGATGTTTAGCAGTATCACGCTATGTGAGCATTTTTGTTTCTTCTACATATCCTACTGGGAATAATACTGACATCTGGTGGTCGCTTTGGATATTGATGCAGATTTACTACTATTAATCAAGGCTTTTATTGATCTGATTTCTGGTGAGTGAGTTTTCATTGGGGACCCCAGCACGTGGTGTATCGCTTGGTGAAAGGATTACTACCCTCACAGAATACATCTTGATTATTTATTGGTGGGACTCTGGCTATCAGATCCGTGTTTGAACTTTCTGAAATAGATTAAGAAAGAGACCCTGTTTAATTGGGGTGCACAGCGCTGCTGCAATGCTGAAGAGACACTTTATATATTTATATATTTATAATTGTGTATTTATATATTTATCTAATTTAATTGATTCATTATTGCCTATATACATATTATATGGTTGAGTTTATACTCCGCCATATGGATAGGTGTCAGAAATAGGCGGAACCGGCTGGCCAGGATTCCAAATGTGTTCTCCACCACTCTTCAGGCTCTGGCCAGCCGGTAATGAAAAACCCTCTGTTCTGGGGTGAGGGTCCTCATCGGGAATGGCCGCATCAGGTGGTCCCCCAGCGCCAATGCTTCATCAGCAACGAACACAAATGGGAGTCCTTCCACATTGTCCTCTGGAGCTGGCAAGTCTAAGCTGCCATTCTGGAAACGCCTGTAGAACTCCGTCTGGGCGATGACTCCACCATCGGACATCCGGCCATTCTTCCCCACGTCCACATACAGGAAGTCGTAATTAGCCGACACCACCGCCAACATCACTATACTATTGAACCCCTTATAATTGAAATAGTACGACCCCGAGTTGGGTGGTGGGACCATGTGGACGTGTTTCCCATCAATTGCCCCTCCGCAGTTAGGAAAGTCCCACCGCTGGGCAAAGTGGGAGGCCACAGTCTGCCATTCCTGTGGCGTGGAAGGAAACTGTTGAGGAAAAAACAATAAACATTACTATTTTAACTCTGAAACATGGCAAGCAGATTAGACACAAACATTATGGGGCAACCTCCAGATAGCATTTAGTAAGGGGAATTTAACAAGGCCAAAGTATAAGGTACACCTATCATATCCCCCCCTCCCTCTCATGGGCCATTTCTAACATTATAGGGGGTGTGTGTAAATCTTGGACAGGTAACCCTCTTCACCTCATTGAGAGATGAATGCCTAAATAATGGGTATTACTTGGAACAGCCCCTCCTTAGTTACACTATTGGCAGCCCACTGGACAGGTAAGAAGTGTCATAATACAAAGATATAAATACACATTGTACACATTTGAGGACATTTGGACATTCTGCTATTACCTATCAAGATAATAATAGGATACAAAAACTTTAAACAGTACCATTGGAAAGTATACAGGCAGGCCCTTGCACTACATGCTTTGGGGAATTCATCCATAAATCTGTCCAGTAAAGAGATGGGTATAGTGTGTATGGGTTTGGCAAAGTCAGCAGATAGATGATTGAGGATAGAGAATTGGGATCAGCTGACTTAGCAGTTGGGGGTTGGGAGGGTTACCAAAAATTATTTGGGGACACCACAAAAAAAAGTCTCTGGCACTCTGCCTGAATTTAAATAAAAAAATACATTTCCAAACATTTTAGGGGGTGTTTGGGGTAAAGCACTACTATGGAGCAAATAAAATACATTGTTAAGTGACTACATGAGGTGAATATAGGGCAGGAGACACCATGCTGGGGAGGTTAGTCAAGGGCAAATATGTATGAAGGACCTAAAATAATAATTACATAAAAATCCAGCATGCATGAGAACAAAGGGGACATTCACAGCATATTACAATCATGGTAATTAGGGAATGAGGAAATAAATACAATATATTATCAAACATTAAAGACAATAAAATGTGATATTAAAGGATAAAAATCTTACCTTCATATACTCCTTCTGCAGGACCTGGATGATGGCAGAACAGGTCTCTGGGATAATGATCCCCAGAGCCTGGGGGGAGATGCCTGTCGAGAACTTGAGGTCCTGCAGACTTCTCCCTGTCGCCAAACACCGCAGGGTAGCGACCAACCTCTGCTCCGGAGTGATGGCTTGCCTCATGCAGGTATCCTGCCTGCTGATATAGGGGGTCAGCGAAGCCAACAAACGGTGAAACACGGGGTCCGTCATCCTGAGAAAGTTCCTGAAATCATCAGGATTATTCTCACGGATCTCACGGAGCAAAGGCATATGAGAGAACTGGTCACGCTGAAGCAACCAATTCTTGGTCCATGAACTCCTCCCCACCCTGTTCATGGACTGGACTTGTGTCAAGGTCATGACCCCAACACCAAGCCTCCGCACAGCACGAACTCTACGAGGAGTACTCATACGAAACATGGCTAGAAAACGGTCGGCTGCTCAGAACGAAGTAACAGAACGCACTAAAGAACAGCAAGGCCTGTGAAGAGCGACCTGAAAAACAGCAACGAGCAGGCAAGATCACACAGAAAACTCCGATACGAACTGACTGCACACACTGAAGAGCAGATACAAACCCACAAGCACAAACTGAATGTCAGAAAACGATCTGAAAGCCACGAGTCTGAAAAAGCGTGAATCGTCTCTCACCAAACTTTTACTAACACGAGATTAGCAAAAGGAGCCCAAAGGGTGCCGCGCTTGGTTCTGAACCGGCCTTTTCTAGTCTCGTCGTACGTGGTGTATGTGACCGCGTGGTTGGCGATTGGAAATTCCGACAACTTTGTGCGACCGTGTGTAGGCAAAACAAGTTTGAGCCAACATCCGTCGGAAAAAATCCTAGGATTTTGTTGTCGGAATGTCCGAACAAAGTCCGACCGTGTGTACGCCCTATTAATGCTTAAATTATACCATTCATAGAATATCCTGGGCCTTCATGACTGCTCCTGAATTTTAACATATAGTTACGAGTCAACTATTTTATTTACTGTTAAGAAGTGATATGGTTCACCCCTGTGCCCGGTATTCATTGACATCATTTGTTTGCAATTATCTTTCTTTTTCCCTTTAGGTGTTTGTTTTTCTTTTTTTATTTCAATATTTCAATATGTTTGTTAACTTTGCACTCCTATTGCTAGTGCAATGTATAAATTTGAAACAAGATTGTATATTTTCCTTTTATAATTTAATAAAAATACAATTATAAAAAAAAATAATTGTATGATTTAAAATAAATATAAAACTAATGTGGCGATAAAGATACATTAATAAACAGAAGTCACCATACACAGTAAATGGCCTTAAGCACTAACATTTCTTGTCAAAAACCTAAAATACTTAGCATGAAATCAAAAAGTATGTTTTGGACTGCCAACACATATGGATTTTTTTTATGCAGAGACTTGACTTTCACATATCACTGTTAGATAGGACATGCTTTAAAATGTTATATTAGGAGGGGGCGTGAAGAGCGAGCCCTAAGATGGACGTTTGAGCTGAGAGCTCCGCTCGGCCGTCGGAGAGATCCGCAAGCATCGGAGCACACCGAGCCCATCCACGGCCATAAATCACACAGCCAGACTCCCAGGTAGCGCGGGGATGCCAAGGCGCAGAAAAAACCCACCGCAGCCTAACAAAATGCCCAGCTTCTTCTTGTTGAAGTCCCACGGGCTTCAACAAAATGGCAGCGGCTCCCACACACAACGGCCGGAGGACACGGCCGCAAGTCACAATAACGGTCACGGAGGGCCCTGTAAACCGCCCGTACGAGACCCCCTGCATAGCGGATCATCCTCAGGTACATCCAGCCCAACTACAAGGAGTCCAGCCAAGTCTAAACCGAGAATGGAATCCCCTTCAGGGTGCACAGCAACCAGGACATGGAGGTAAGCGGGCCCTCAGGGAACAACACTGCTCACGCACCACAACTGACTGATCCTATAGCAGACTTTCTCACTGCTGATAGACCTATATCAGACACTATGCGCAAAGAAATGCTGATTTCTCTCAGATCATCTCTCCAAACTGATATAGTCAAGGGAATCAATCATTGCCACAAAGAAGTGCAGGCTATTGGGATCAGAGTGGACAGAGTAGAACAACAGATGGATGAGTTCTCATCTACATACAATACTATGGTGGATGCACATGCGGCCCAGGGAGAGGATATAGCATGACTAAAAGATAAGGTCGCAGACCTCGAGGACCGTTCCAGAAGGAACAACTTAAAACTGCGAGGCATCCCAGAGTCTGTACCGGCCACACACCTCCTACAGTATGCCCATGCTTTGTTCTCCACTCTAGTTCCTACACTGACCACACACGACCTTATAGTGGACAGAATCCACAGAATCCCCAAGCCGTCTTTCCTCCCAGAGGGTACCCCGAGAGACGTACTATTAAGGGTCCACTTCTATCATGTGAAGGAACAGATCCTGCAAATAGCACGCAGGCCCGACAATGTACCTCTACAGTACGCTGACATACAACTGCTACCAGACCTCTCCAGGCACACACTGCAGAAACGCCGCAACTTGGCAACCATCACTAAAGCCTTAAGAAACCACAAAATTCCACACAAATAGAAGTACCCGGCAACCCTCTCCATTACCCACAATGGGACTACGAAAACCATCACAAGCATGGAGGAAGGTATAGGAATCCTGTGCCAATGGGGGGTGCTCCCAGACCAAGCCCTTTACCCAACTATGTTCCACAGCCGCAGTCGCTTCAAAACAAATGGCAAGTGGTATCACATAAGCATGCCAACAAGATATCTGCCGGTGGCAACTCGTAACAGCAATACAGAAATATACACATATCTCTCCGGCAACAAGAGTATACAATTTATTCTCCTATAACCCCGTTAACAGCTATGTCTGCACGCGGGTTCATTGTAAGATCCCTTTTTAGGAATCTACAGTTAACTTTCTATGCTTTTTGTGTTTTGTATTCTTTTTGTTACATGTTTGTTGAACACAGCAATCTCCACCACAGGGTACTGTCACCCACTACTGAGGACATGTCTCCAACTATCCTGAGTCAACCCAAGGAGGCTACCACCACCAAAACCTATGGACACAGTAAGTACTTATTCTACGCTACCATACATCACATCTCCCATCACCATCAATGACCATCACTTGCCTGTCAATAAATGCCAAAGGCCTGAACCACCCCGCCAAATGGTTCTCAGTATGGAAAGAGGCCTCTAAGCATAGAGCGGATGTTCTCTGCGTGCAGGAGACACATTTTCAACAACAAAAAAAAACAAAATGCACGCACAGAGCTTACCCACACGTTTTTCTGGCATGCACGCCTGATAGCAAAAAAGGAGGAGTGATGCTAGCCCTGAGGAACTCATTATCTTTCCAACTCAAAGAGCAATACATAGATGAAGGGGGCAGATACATCATAATAACTGGGGACATTAACTCCAATCCATATACGCTTGTCACATTATACACCCCAAACAAGCACCAAATCCGCTTCTAAGGAGAGTACTCAGGAAAACCAGATCCATGCACTATGGAAATATTATAATAGGAGGCGATTTCAACCTTATCGCAGATCCCAATCTGGATACTACCACAGAAAAACGATCAGCAACACTCCATACTCTTCTACACGAACAAGAACTGTTTGATGCATGGAGATGCCACCATGCCAATGAGAGAGATTATACGTTTTTTTTCCAATAGGCACTGTTCGTACTCTCGGATAGATATGTTTCTTACCGATAAATGGCTCCTACAACGTGTTCATTCTACCCAGATACAGGATATCACATGGTCTGACCATTCCGCAGTATCTATGTCCATTACTGAACAAGGTGTCTCTTCCTCACACCCCATCTGGCGCTGCAATACCAGGCTCCTACAGGAACCCAGCACTCTTCCAGTGATCTCTCAGAATCTCCAGGAATTCTTCCACAACAATAGCATAAACCCACCATAAACTCTATGGAATGCTCACAAAGCATATATGAGAGGCATACTGATTCAATTAGGGGCCAGAGAAAGAAAACGATATAACACTAAACTCCACCAATTACTATCCGACATACACAAGCTGGAATCCCAAAACAAAAACTCCCCTACCATAGCTATAGCAAATGCACTTTCTAAGCTCAGAGAAAACCTAAGGGAGCTCCTCACACAACAATATGACAAACACCTCAGACGCCTTCAACTGCACTCCTATGCTCACGCAAACAGAGCAGGGAAGTACCTGGCTAATAGAATTAAAGCTGCCCGCACCAAAACTAGAATAGCATATCTGATACATAATACCCTACACCACAAAATTACTAATCCACAGGAGATAGCGAATCAATTTGCAGATTACTATGGGGCACTGTACAACCTCCATATGGATACATCAACCCCACAACCAACCACAACCACCATTCAACACTTCCTACAGAAATACAACTGCCTTCACTGACGGAAGATCAACTTACACAAATGAACGCACCATTTTCCACTCAGGAGATAGAAAACATTACTAAGACATTACCAAACGGCAAATCACCAGGGCCAGATGATTTTGCAAACGAATATTTCAAAACATTCAAAGAAATCCTAGCCCCGCACATGCAACGAGTATTAACAAAGGCAGAGGAATCCTCGTCATTCCCACAGGAGATGCTGAGAGCCCACATTGTTACTCTACCCAAACCTGGGAAAGATCCCACCACACCAGCCAACTTTAGGCCAATATCCCTTCTAAACTCAGACATCAAAATATATGCAAAATTGTTGGCCAAGAGATTGTCGGATATTGTTCCCTTTATCATAAAGCGTGACTAGATGGGATTTGTGAGGGGGAGACAAACTTCAGATGATACTAGACGTACCATCAATGTTATTCATCATGCTATTCAAACACAAACGCCTTCTCTGCTACTATCCATAGATGCAGAGAAGGCGTTTGACAGGGTCCATTGGACTTATATAGAAATGGTGTTAGCCAAATTCGACTTCAAAGGTCCAATCCTCACAGCTATGATGGCTCTCTATTCATGCCCGTCAGCACAAGTTTACACATCGGGTTTCCTATCCAATCCATTTAAAATTACCAATGGCACTCACCAGGGATGACCTCTATCCCCCACAATATTTAATATAATGATAGAACCCTTAGCTGAGACCATCAGAACAAACGTTAATGTTAAGGGCTTTACCTTTGGACATGACAAACACGCCATAAACCTGTTCGCTGATGATGTCATCCTTTTAATGATGCACCCATGCACCTTACTCCCTCAGGCCCACAATATCTTAACAGATTTTGGTGCAATATCTTACTACAAAGTTAACTTCAACAAATCCCTCATTCTAGAAATGGGAGTCTCCCAAACCACAAAAAAAGCACTACAGGACACTCTACCATACTCATGGAGCAAAAAAGGTGTCTCATACCTGGGTATCACCCTGACTAACACCAATACTTCCTTAGCAGATGCCAACTTTAAACCATTTATAACCAAAATTGAACAGCAACTCGCCGACATCTCAAAAAGAGAACTATCCTGGCTAGGTAAAATAGCGGCATTTACAATGTCTATCCTTCCACAAATCCTCTACTTGCTCTGCTCCCTGCCAATTCCTATTCCACCCCACTAGCTAAGTACACTGTCCAAAACCATTTGGAAATTCACATGGGGAGGCAAAAAAGCTAGATGCCCCAAGCGTAACCTTCTCCCGCATAAAAGTGTAGGGGGTGCAGGGTTTGCAAATATTCCCAAATACCTATGGGCGACGAGACTAGACCAGCTCAAACACTGGTTTCATTCCACTGATGGTCCATTATGGGTAGAAATAGAAAGATCACCACTCCAGACTAGAAACACAACCTCATTCCTAATGAGTGATATATGGGAACCCTGGGAAAACGGGGGTCTTTCGCCTTCCATACAAATATCCATACAAGCATGGAGATTTCTCCAAAAAGTTGACGACAAAGGTACGCATGACATAGAATACAAATTCCCTATAAACCTCTTACAAGCGAAAATTCCTATGCTCTCCACCACGATACTCCACGCACAGGGTATAAAATACATACACGACTTAACTACAGGACCAGTGCCTGAACTGACTGAATAAGTAATGACCGAATACCATCTTCCCAAAAAATGTGTTGTTCTCCTGTATGCGTATTTCCCACTTCTTAAAGGCACACCCTATACCCAAGATGAGGATACCAAATAAAGCCTGGCATTTTTACACACATACCCCACAGCCTGCCAAAGGAATATCACTATTCTACAACCTCATACAAACCAAACAAACTTTTAGTAAGACAGCTGCCATTAGGAGGTGGGAAAAGGATCTTGACAATACCTTCACTGATGAACAATGGCAACACGCCTTCAAAGAAATACACAAACACTCCCATTGTGTGAGCCATTGGGAAATGATGCTCAAAATTACCAATTGATGGCACTATACGCCCTATAGACTTGCCACCTTTTTTCCTAGCACATCTCTCCTTTGTTGGAGACAATGTGGACAAATAGGCAAACTGATACATACCTTATGGTCATGCCCAAGCATAATAAGTCTCTGGAAGAAAACTTTTCAACTGATCTCGTCAACTACGGGAGTCTTAACGTCCCCAAGCTCTGCACTAGCTATACTACATATTGGCATAGAGAAATTTCCTCCAGAAGATAGATCAATCATCACTCACATACTCCTGGCAACCCGCACACTCATACTTAGAAACTGGAAAAATATTTCATCTATCAATATATCCGAAGTGATTACACTAGTTAATAGAAATCACACATTCGAACGCCTACTAGCCATAAACTCTCTAACATGCAAACAATTCGATAACAACTGGAAAGTGTGGACTGGAAAATATAAAATCTCCTAATTTCTTAAAATCTCCTAATTCCTTATGCTTATTATTGTACGCGTATATAAAGACGTATGTATCCTTCTTGTACTCATAATATATGAAAATGAATGAACGTAACATGTAAAATGTATTCCTTGCTTGCCTTTCCATTATGACATGGTGATATACCGAAACATGTACCTGTGCAATGTGTGTAATAACTGTTTAAATGTTTAAATGTTTAAATGTTTAAATGTTTAAATATTCGATTGTTAAACCTTTTGAAAAACTCAATAAAAAACTATTGAACAGAAAATGTTATATTAGCTCTGCATCTTCAAAACTTCAAAATTGGAGAATTTTAGATGGATAATGTCATTAAATTAAACTTTTCCTGGCCCACCTCACGTCAGCACACAACTGCTTAACGCCTCCCCTGGAGCCCCACATGACCACCTGTTCCAAGCTGAATAAAAGACAACCCACTCTCCCCCACTAAGATGTCTTTTTTTTAGTCATGCTCCAGGCCACCTGTTGCTTGCAGTTGGTAAGTAATTTGTTTACTGCATCCCCCCTGCCGAACCTACCCCTCCATGTTCAGCCTCTCATGGAGTTGGAAGACCCTGAATGCTGAAGGTAAATCCTTCTAAAAACTGGGTGCTCTTTTTGTGCCAGGGCCGCAGGCAAAATGATGCTTAAACAGCATTGACATTGTACAGGTGTGGTATTATAAAGGCTATGCAATGTCATCATTACCTCTCCCTTTGTTTTTTTTCCCTTGTCTTTTTATGTGCAGTGCACCGCACTGCTCTCCTGGCTTTATTGTCAGTCTGGGAGCGGCTGTGAATCAAGTCACAGGGAGATGGGCAGCACAGGAGGGACCAGTCTCCATGCAATGGTGTAAATGCTCTTGGAGGTCTGTAGTTGTGAGGACTTCTCTCCCTCTCTCTCTCTCTGCAGTCCTGCCAGGTAAAGGACTTGCCTCAGATTCTGACTGAGTCTCCTGTCTGCCTCTGGATGTGCTGTCCTGGCTCCCCTGCTATGCTGTGCACTTCTGTGGGTTTGACGGTCTGACTGTTTTTTGTCTCAGACTCTAATGCCGTGTACACACAATCAGAATTTCTGACAACAAATGTTTGATGTGAGCTTGTTGTCTTAAATTCTGTTACCGTGTGTATGCTCGGACATTTGCTTTCAGAATTTCAGATTGAGAGCTGGTTCTCAAATTTTCCAACAAAAAAACTAGTTGACGGAAATTCTGAGCGTGTGTACACAATTCCGATGCACAAAATTCCACGTATGATCTGAACCGTACTGGAGATAGCACATTCGTCACGCTGCAAAGTTTTTAATCTTTCAATGCAGCGCATTCTCTTCTTCTTTATAATGCTAGAATAATGAAGTCATTTTGTTGCTGATATTTACACAGAGTTCTCAAAAACTGGTTTCTTTATTATTTCTCATGATCTCCTGAATAATCTTTTTTTTTTGCCATATCTCCAGAATAATGTTTTTAATTTTTTTTTCTAGTTATCTACTTTTTTTTAACCACTTCAGCCCCGGAAGGATTTACCCCCTTCCTGACCAGAGCACTTTTTCCAATTTGGCACTGCGTCGCTTTAACTGCTAATTGCGCGGTCATGCAATGCTGTACCCAAACGAAATTTGCGTCCTTTTCTTCCCACAAATAGAGCTTTGATGGTATTTGATCACCTCTGCCGTTTTTATTTTTTGCGCTATACACGGAAAAAGACCGAAAATTTTGAAAAAAAATGATATTTTCTACTTTTTGTTCTAAAAAAAATCCAATAAACTCAATTTTAGTCATACATTTCAGCCAAAATGTATTCGGCCACATGTCTTTGGTAAAAAAAATATCAATAAGTGTATATTTATTGGTTTGCGCAAAAGTTATAGCACCTACAAACTAGGGTACATTTTCTGGAATTTACACAGCCTTTAATTTATGACTGCCTATGTCGTTTCTTGAGGTGCTAAAATGGCAGGGCAGTACAAAACCCCCACAAATGACACCATTTTGGAAAGTAGACACCCCAAGGAAATTGCTGAGAGGCATGTTGAGCCCATTGAATATTCATTTTTTTTGTCCCAAGTGATTGAATAATGACAAAAAAAAAAAAAAAATTACAAAAAGTTGTCACTAAATGATATATTGCTCACACAGGCCATGGGCATATGTGGAATTGCACCCCAAAATACATTTAGCTGCTTCTCCTGAGTATGGGGATACCACATGTGTGGGACTTTTTGGGAGCCTAGCCGCGTACGGGGCCCCGAAAACCAATCACTGCCTTCAGGATTTCTAAGGGCGTACATTTTTGATTTTACTCCTCACTACCTATCACAGTTTTGAAGGCTATAAAATGCCCAGATGGCACAACCCCCCCCCCCCCCCCAAATGACCCCATTTTGGAAAGTAGACACCCCAAGCTATTTGCTGAGAGGCATGTTGAGTCCATGGAATATTTTATATTTTGACACAAGTTGCGGGAAAGTGACAATTTTTTTTTTTTTTTTTTGCACAAAGTTGTCACTAAATGATATATTGCTCACACAGGCCATGGGCATATGTGGAATTGCACCCCAAAATACATTCTGCTGCTTCTCTTGAGTACGGGGATACCACATGTGTGGGACTTTTTAGGAGCCTAGCCGCGTACGGGGCCCCGAAAACCAATCACCGCCTTCAGGATTTCTAACGGTGTACATTTTTGATTTCACTCTTCGCTGCCTATCACAGTTTTGGAGGTCATGGAATGCCCAGGTGGCACAAACCCCCCCAAATGACCTCATTTTGGAAAGTAGACACCCCAAGCTATTTGCTGAGAGGCATGGTGAGTATTTTGCAGCTCTCATTTGTTTTTGAAAATGAAGAAAGACAAAAAAAAAATTTTTTTTTTCTTTTTTTAAATTTCAAAACTTTGTGACAAAAAGTGAGGTCTGCAAAATACTCACTATACCACTCAGCAAATAGCTTTGGGTGTCTACTTTCCAAAATGGGGTCATTTGGGGGGGGTTTGTGCCACCTGGGCATTCCATGGCCTCAGAGACTGTGATAGGCAGTGAAGAGTGAAATCAAAATTTTACGCCCTTAGAAAGCCTGAAGGCGGTGCTTGGTTTTCGGGGTCCCGTACGCGGCTAGGCTCCCAAAAAGTCTCACACATGTGGTATCCCCGTACTCAGGAGAAGCAACAGAATGTATTTTGGGGTGTAATTTCACATATTCCCATGGCATGTTTGAGCAATATATCATTTAGTGACAACTTTGTGCAAAAAAAAAAAAAAAAAATTTGTCTCTTTCCCGCAACTTGTGTCACAATATAAAATATTCCATGGACTCGACATGCCTCTCAGCAAATAGGTTGGGGTGTCTACTTTCCAAAATAGGGTCATTTGAGGGGGTTTTGAACTGTCCTGGCATTTTATGCACAACATTTAGACGCTTATGTCACACATCACCCACTCTTCTAACCACTTGAAGACAAAGCCCTTTCTGACACTTTTTGATTACATGAAAAAATTATTTTTTTTTTGCAAGAAAATTACTTTGAACCCCCAAACATTATATATTTTTTTAAAGCAAATGCCCTACAGATTAAAATGGTGGGTGTTTCATTTTTTTTTCACACAGTATTTGCGCAGCGATTTTTCAAACGCATTTTTTGGGAAAAAAACACACTTTTTTACATTTTAATGCACTAAAACACACTATATTGCCCAAATGTTTGATGAAATAAAAAAGATGATATTAGGACGAGTACATGGATACCAAACATGACATGCTTTACAATTGCACACAAACGTGCAGTGGCAACAAAATTAATACATTTTTAAAAGCCTTTAAAAGCCTTTACAGGTTACCACTTTAGATTTACAGAGGAGGTCTACTTCTAAAATTACTGCCCTCGATCTGACCGTCGCGGTGATACCTCACATGCATGGTGCAATTGCTGTTTACATTTGACGCCAGACCGACACTTGCGTTTGCCTTAGCGCGAGAGCAGAGGGGACAGGGGTGCTTTTTTTTTTTTTTTTCTTTATTATTTTTTTGCTTTTTTATCTTATTTTTAAACTGTTCCTTTACTCTTTTTTGAAAAAAATGGGGTCTATTAGACCCTAGATTTCTCCTCTGCCCTCAAAGCATCTGACTACACCAAGATCGGTGTGATAAAATGCTTCCCCAATTTCCCAATGGCGCTATTTACATCCGGCGAAATCTAAGTCATAAAATGCTCATAGCTTCCGGTTTCTTAGGCCATAGAGATGTTTGCAGCCACTCTGGTCTCTAATCAGCTCTATGGTCAGCTGGCTGAATCACCGGCTGCATTCTCAGGTTCCCTGTTGAGACAGGAGAGCCAGAGAAAAACACGGAAGACGGTGGGGGGGGGCATTCTCTCCCACTGCTTGTAAAAGCAGTCTAGAGGCTAATTAGCCGCTAGGATTGCTTTTACATGAAAGCCGACCGCTGGCTGAAAAGAATGATACCAAGATGATACCTAAACCTGCAAGCATCATTCTGGTATAACCACTCAAAGTCGTGAATGGTGTACCTAAAGACAAAAAAATGGTTAACAATAAAGCACAGTAAACGGTAAAGTATAAAAAATTGCATACCTGAAAAACAAACATGATAAAACATAATAACAATAAAACATTGCAGAATAGAATACAGTAAAAAAGAGCAGAACAATAGAGAGAGAGAATAGAGAGAGAGAGAACAATAAAACGACAACTATTATTTTTTATTTTATATTTTTGTTTGTGTTTTTTTTTTTTTTACACTTCTTTTGTAACTGTAACTTTTATAACTGTAACCGGTTCCAGGTTCTGGTCTCTCAAAATGCGATGGCATCTTGGGAGACCCTGTGAAAGTGTGCCTAGTCTGTGCAATGCTGTACCCTACGCTAATACTCAACTAGTGCATGGTAGCGTTCAAAACATTCGCCAATGCAAAGACCAGGATTGTCAGGACAGGAGGGACAATAATAGCGGGTGTCACGCCTATATCCGCGCTTGCTGCAGACACAACATCTTTTTTGGGGGGGTTCGTTGGGTAGGGGTACTCGGGAGGACATAAAAATGTCTCTCATGCAGCCGACTGCATTTGGTTGGGGATGTGAATGGGGGAAGTACGGGCGCTGCAAAACTGTTAGCGATCGCAGGGATCAGGCCTGACTCTGCGAACGCTACAGTTATGCATTTAGTGTTTTGTAAGTGACAGTGATCGATCGATACTGCACTTGGGTGGGCTGGGCTGGGCCGGGCGGAGGGGCAAAACGCAGGTGCTAGCAGGTATCTGGGCTGATCCCGCTAACACTGCCGTTTTGGGAACCCTAAACTGCTGGGGACGCCAGTATAGATCTGATCGGATCAGATATTGATCAGTTCAGATACTATACCACTAAGGGAGGTGTACGGTGCGTGCGTGGGTGTTAGCGGTACTGGCACTAACCTGACGCTGCTTGTGGCTGGTGCTTGCCAGTTCACCAAAACGCTACCAAAAAAACTGTTAGCGACCGCAGGGATCAGGCCTGACTCTGCGAACGCTGCAGTTATGCGTTTAGTGTTTTGTAAGTGACAGTGATCGATCGATACTGCACTTGGGTGGGCTGGGCCGGGGGGAGGGGCAAAACGCAGGTGCTAGCAGGTATCTGGGCTGATCCCGCTAACACTGCATTTTTGGGAACCCTAAATTGCTGGGGACGCTAGTATAGATCTGATCGGATCAGATATTGATCCGTTCAGATACTATACCACTAAGGGAGGCGTATGCTGCGTGCGTGGGTGTTAGCGTTACTGGCGCTAATCTGACGCTGCCTGGGGCGATGCATATCACCGCCGGGCGATCAGGGGGCTAAACCTTTATTTGGTAATACACAGCGGGTGCCCTGACACTATAAAAAATAAACAAACTAACCAGCGTCACCCGTAACGGTTATACGGTGATCAGTGGTGAAAGGGTTAACTAGGGGGCAATCAAGGGGTTAAAACATTTATTAGATAGTATATGGGGGTCCCTGTCGCTATAAAACGCTGACAGCGAACCTAAATATTTATGTCCCTAACTAGCGTCACCAGCGACACTAATACAGCGATCAGAAAAATGATCGCTTAGCGACACTGGTGACAGGGGGTGATCAAGGGGTTAAAACTTTATTAGGGGGGGTTAGGGGGGTATCCTAGACCTAAAGGGGGCCTAACACTCACTACCCTAACATTGTAACTGTCACAAACTGACACCAATACAGTAATCAGAAAAAAAAAAAAAAAACCTGCTTGGTGTCAGTTTGTGACAGGGGGGTGATTGGGGGGGGATCGGGGGGTGATCGGGGGGGGATCGGGGTGTAATGTGTGCCTGGCATGTTCTACTGTGTGTGTGTGTGTTGGTGCACTCACATTACAGTCTTCTCTCCTCGGCCCGGAACGGAAAATACCGAGCCGAGGAGAGATGACATCATTTCCTCTGCCTCTGTGTACAATACAGAGGCAGGGAAATGATCCCATTGGCTGGGAGCGATCGCGAGGGGGGGGCCACGAATGGATGGCCTCCCCCTCGCCACCGATCACCGTGGGAGATTTGCCGACCGCCACAGGCACCCCCCACGGGCAGGCAAGGACGTACAGGTAAGCCCTTTTGCCTGCCCGTGCCGCTCTGTCGACGTACATCGTCGTGCGGAGGTCGAAAACTGGTTAATGAAGCTCTTCTGATTTTTTTTTTTCTAGTGATCTCCATAATTTTTTTTGTCGTTTTGTGTGTCAAGTTACCACAACACCTTTATTATCTTTTATTTTTTAACCTCAAAGAGGTTGGTTGGTGTTGTTGTCCCTTGTTAATTTCGCATTGTATTTTTGAAATGTACCTGCCTACTCACAAACAAACTGTCCTTTTTGAAGTAAAACACATAGCCAAGGATTTAAAAAAAAAAATAGAAATTTATTAGGGGGTCATTACAAAATAAAGACAAAGGCAACGCTGGACAAACTGTTGAAATTGGCGAAGCCTTTGTACCCCTGGGCAGACATCAATTATTTGACAGGCAAAATTGGTAGCCTGAGGAGTCCATTTAATAGGGAGCCAGATACAGTCCAGGACACAGAGAGATCGGGAGCAGCAGCAGATGACATGTATGTCCCGAGGCTGTGGTTTTACAACAGTCTGCATCTTTTGCCAGACCAGATCAAACCCAGGCCATCACTCTCTTGTCTTCCTTCCATGCTTCCTTCCAGGCTGTGGCTGTGCTGTTGGAGTTGTGGCAGGAGGTGGAGGAGGAGCATGGTCCAACTCACATACGTGACTTTTTTTGTGAGTTTGCCAATCATCCCCTTATTTAGGACCTGAAATATGAGCTCCTCACTGATGAGGCATTGGCCTGCCTCCATTTCCTGCATCTTACTGGCCGTCATACAAGCAAAGGCCTCTTGAACACTGAGGGTTGTTGTGAGGACCACAGTAGCCTACCGAATCAAACCAAGCGCTGACTCCACCACGTTCCTCCCCTTCCTGGGCCTTTTTGTTGGAAGGCGAAGGGGAGGAACCTGTGATTCGGTCAGGCTACTGGGCACAGCCAACTCCTGGCTGCCACTTTCCATGGCCACCTCCTGGCTGCCACTTTTCACGGTCACCTCCTGGCTGCCACTTTCCACAGCCTCCTCCTGGCTGAGACTTTCCTTTGCATGAAAATGGGACATAGTTTTAGTTTTTTGGTCATCAATTACACACAATTTTGAGCTCATGACTGTTGCAAATTGAATGTTAACAAATAGAAAAGACAATCATTCTGACCCCAGCAATTTTCATTCTAGTCCCAATCATTTTTATTTTTTTTCTACTACTGTCTATTAATTTGTAAACCACTTTGTTAAATCAGAAATTAGTGATCAATAATAACATCTAGTTAACATCATTAATTTTTTGACAAGAAATATGTTGAACATAGCTATACCTGACTCAAGCTGGGCTCCTCCACATCTTCCTGGGTGGAAGGCCCAGTTTGGACTTCGGAAGCCTCAGCTGAGGTGGAAGGAAGAGTGGAAAGAAGGGTTGAGAGTGATGGCCTGATTTCAGTCTGGTCTGACAAAAACCGCAGTCTGTCATAGTACCAGAGCCTGGGGAAATAAATGTTATCTGCTGCTGCTCCTGATCTCATGGAATTCTGGACCTTCTTGCGCTCCCTATTATATGTGCTCCTCAGGCCACCAATTTTGCACTTCAAATAGTTAATGTCTGCCGTGGGAATCACGGGCTTCAGCAATTCCAACAGTTGATCCAGCGCTGCCTTCCTCTTTATTTTGTTATTATAAAAAGGGTGTTTCACCTGCCACAGACAGGGCAGCTCTCTGTATTTATCAATGAAGTTGGGGAGGAAATCACGGTCATTGAATTTATCCATATTCTTGGCAAGACACAACACAAGACAAACCCTAATGTCAGGCTAAACTCTCATAATCTTGACCCAATATATGCCTCAATCTATAAGCAGTATAGGCCACTGATGACCCAAGTTAAAATTGTACCTTTGTTAGCACGATCGGCGCTTATGCTACTCCGTCCTCCACTCACAGATCATACGTACAACACATCCGTTTTATGCTTTATATACACTGCGCATGCATGAAACTCCACCCCTGACCTTCTTTCTAGTATATTCCCTGTCCCTTCTCTTTCGGCGCAGTGGGAGAGCATATGGCGGAGACAGAGCAGGTGCATGATAATAGCAGCAACGAGGAAAACAGCGAAAGCCCGGAACCAGAAACGTCCTGATCCAGGATGAGATCTAAGGCCTCAAATATATCCTTTGTAGAGATGGCGGAGATGGTGGACATCTTGAAGAGGGCCGACTATGATGGGAAGTATGGACCTTACCCAAACCCAAATGTGAGAAAGACCAAGGTCATGGCTAAAGTTGTGAGAAGTCTGCGAAGGAAATTTGGAGGTACGATGATCCAAGGATCAATTGAGGAAATGCTGGTCAGACCTGAAATT
Source organism: Lithobates clamitans (assembly GCA_037952925.1). Classification (NCBI taxonomy): domain Eukaryota; kingdom Metazoa; phylum Chordata; class Amphibia; order Anura; family Ranidae; genus Lithobates; species Lithobates clamitans. The sequence goes on along the minus strand of JBBGZY010000244.1, from coordinate 801,852 downwards.
GAAGAAGCACAATCAGTACAGAAGAATCAGGAAAGTGCTGCAAAAAAGTAAGTATTTGTCCTGGGTTCCTATAATTATTATTATTACTTTAGTGCTGCTCCATGTGCTTTTCTTTACTGTTGTACAGTTTAAAATGGCAAGTTTCAAGGTCATGGGCACATTAATCGTTCGTAGTAAGCATCGTTCGTTCTCCCACTTGTCCCATTTGTTCAGGCCTATTTGTATTAAAAGAAGTTTATTACATTGTTGTCTGGATGCAGGAGCACTAGTGTGGGACACCAGAACACCCTTTTTAGGGTGTCCCACACAGGTGCTCCAGTGGATACTAGGGGTGTCTGCATGTGGGAAACTTTACCAAAAAAAGTAAGTATTCCAGTTTGAATAAAGGGAAAAAATCATGCCTTCAGCTTGGAACTCTGCCAAAACAGACAATTGTATGACACTTCCAAGCAATGTTTCATATTACTATTTCTTGCCTCAAATATCTATGTGCTAAGTATACCTTTTTTTTTTTTTAAAAGGGGAGAAAAGACTCGGGACATCTGAGGACACCAGGATCCCCACATCTCCTAAAGAAGGGGAAATCCCCACAACACAAACTGAGGATGTGGATTCCGATTCATTTCACCAGTATACATGCACAAGTCCTCATCGGGGAGATAATGGTTTGCAATTGGGAATTAGAGAACATAAAGAAAAACCTCAATGATGTTGAAAAAAGACTCAACAACATCATTTATGTTTTAGGCAAAATCTAAAACACCCAAAAAATCTTATTTTACAGTTTGTCGTTATATTTTAGAATTTAAAAAAAAATTAAGTAATTTGAAAGCCAAATTTTGAAGATGCACACAGTGTGTCAACATGTGCTATCTGCCATCACGGGATATCAATGTATATGTTTTGTGGGTGCAACCCCTTCCTCGCAACTAAAGTAGATGAGAGGAATGGGTTGCCCCCCCGAAACAGGTCCATTGATCCCCCATGATGGGAGCTAGCTCATGTTGACATTAGGCATGGGATCAGAAGGGAAATTCACATTTTGACTCCTACTTTGTGTGCATCTTCAAAATTTGTCTTTTACAGGGATGACATCACCCCATCTGATGAAGGCAAGATCAACACAGTTTTGACATACTAATGTCTAATACTGCCTCCACTTATTCAAAGTTGAACTTTGTAAGTTCCTGAGTTGTATATGTTATGGTTTTAAACATGCCTGTTTAAATCAAAATATTATATTTCTCATGTCAAATATAAATATGTTATATACCAAAGATTTGTTCAAAAACCCTTTTCTAAGGCACATGTGAATGTGCACGGAGTAAAATGTTTTCTACTCAACAATGTGTGGCTTCTTCTTTCAATAATCAATACCAGTTTTGGGAGTAAGTTGTTGTTTACAGTGACAATGGGGCTATTTACTAAAGGCAAATCCACTTTGCACTACAAGTGCACTTTCAGTGCAGTTTCAGTGCACTTGTAGTGCAAAGTGGATTTGCCTTTATTAAATAACCCCCACAGTGCTCCAAAATTGGCCCCAATCAGGCCATTTTAGGGACTCAAAACAATTAATTAATGGTGCTGAAAGGGATGATTATTTTTATCATTAATCCATTACATACATTAACAACAAAAACAATGTGTGTGTGTGTTGCAAGACCCACAACATAATAATTAGCTGAAGAAGAGATTGTCACCTCATGTATCAAATAAAGTTTGCACTATTGAAGAAAATGGCCAAAATGAAAAGCCCATTGGAGAGCTTAGGAGACAGCTAAAAGAAACACAAGCAGTAAATCAAATGAAATATTAGTTCAGTTTAAAATAAAAATGTATTTTAAAAATGTTTCACACATTTGTTGGCATATCAATGGCCCCCCTACCCGCAACATACTCCAGATATTTTTGTCTCACTTCGCGGGTGCTTTTGGGGGGCAAGCCAGGACGGCCAGCTTCCAGTGCCGTCAGGGTTGAAGGATCAGGAAAGCCAGCCTCAGTCCCAACTGAGGCCACATAGTTTGTTGCATTTTTGCATAGATAATTGTGCAGAATGCAGCAGGCAAGCACAGTATTGTTCAGTTTATATTGGATTGGTGTCAGGAATCGGCGGAACTGGCTGGCCATTATGCCGAAAGCATTCTACACCACTCTTCTGGCTCTGGCCAGCTGGTAGTTAAAGACCCTCTAGTCTGGGGTGAGGGTCCTCATGGGAAATGGCCTCATCAGATGTTCACCTAGCCCAAACACTTCATCAGTGACGAACACAAACGGAAGACCAGCCACGTTGTCTTCCGCAGGTGGCAGGCCCAAGCCACCATTCTGGAGCCATCTGTAGAACTCGGTCAGGGTGATGACTCCACCATCCGACATCTGGTCATTCTTCCCCACATCCACATACAACTGTTATGTTGCCAACACCACCACCAACAACACAATACTATTAAACCCCTTATAGTTATTATAGTGTGACCCCGAGTTGGGGGGTGGGACAATGTGGACGTGTTTCCCATCTATTGCCCCTTCACCGTTGGGAAAGTCCCACCTCTGGGCAAACTGGGATGCCACAGTCTGCCATTCCTGTGGGTTTGAAGGAAACTGTGGAGTCAAACAAGAAAAAAAAATTGTAATTTTGCACATAATATTGCAAGCAGATTAGACACCAAAATCAGTATAACATTTATTTTAAGGAGTATTTATAGACAAAAGTAAAAGGTCCACTTATCAGATTCCTCACACCCTCTGATGGCCCATTGTAAAAATTTTAGGGGGGGTATGTTTTGGACAGGTAACCCTCTCCACTTCATCGAGAGCTGAATGCGTAAATAATGTGTGTTACTTTGGCCAGCCTCTCCTTACTTACACTATTGGCAGACCACTGGACAGGTAAGAAGTGTCATAATGCAGAAATATGAATACACACTGTACAAATTGAAGCACATTTTTACATTCTGCAATTACCTATCAAGATAATAGGAGAACAAAACTTTAAACAGTACCATTTGAAAGTATTCAGGCAGGCCCTTGCACTACATGCTTTGATGAATTCATCCATAAATGTGACCACAAAAGAGGTAGGTATAGTGTACATGGGTTTGGCAAAGTCAGCAGATAGAGGATTGGTATCGGTTGACTTAGCGGTTGGGGGAGGGAGGGTTCCAAATGAGCTTGGGCCCCCCCCCAAAAAAGCCTCTTGCACTCTGCCTGAATGTAAGGACAAAAATAACATTTAAACACGTTTTAGAGGGTGTTCAGGGTAAGCACTACAATGGAGCAGACAAAATACATTGTTAAGTGACTAGGCTAGGTGTGTATGGGCCCAGGATAGCATGCTGGGGAGGTTAGTGAAGGCAAATATGCATGAAGGACAAAAATCGAACTTTAAAAACTTCCAGCATGCATGAGGACAAAGGGAACATTCACAGCATATTACAATCATGGTAATTAGGGAATGATGAAAAATATACAATACATTAGCAAACATTAAATACATAGAATGTGGGGTAGGGTGATGAGGACATGATGCTTGCCCATGGAGGGAGGGGCCTGTGCGTGCCACCGATGAGGGTGTGAGGGGAGACCTGTCAAATGTTGTGGCTAACCTGCAGCCTGAGAGGCTGTGGCACCGACACAAACGGAAAGCAAAGTCCCTCTCTTTCTCAAGACATGCCCGCCTAACCAGCCGGTGTTGCCAGCCAACAGTGTCACAGTATGCACGGAAGTGACGTACAATGGAGCTGTGGAAAGCTGGAGGGCTGAGCCTGCAGCCCCCCCACCTCTCCCCCCGCTGTTCCGCATGGATTCGCAGATGGTCAGAAGGCGGAGTGGATGAAAGGATCTGAGAAGCAGCAGAGCAGAGGTCACCTCAAAAGGGCACGGTGCAAGGAAGCTCTCACGGCTAAACTTATCTCAACAGTCCAGCTGACACAGAGACCGGGAAGCTATGGAGGTACTGTTGAAACAGCTGTTCTGAGAACTGTATGAGTATTGGTTAGACATAGCCTCAGTATATCTGCACCCGTGCCTAGGAATACTAAGCACAGCTGCCTAATAGAACTGTCATTGTATCTGCATATGTGTCAGCATTTAAAGCAGTGAGGAGATCTTTGCCTATGAATCATTACGCATAGCTATTTACAAGAACTGCATCTCTATCTGCATGTTCTCACAGCATTCTCTCACAGCATTTAGATCTGGGAGGTGGTTTTTGTCTAAGAATTTCATGCTGTTTTTTTTAAACTACTGCTTTACCTGCATATTTTTCAACACTTAGATCGGTGATAAGGTTTGGTCTATGAATATTATGCATAGTTGAGTACTAGAAAGTACTAGAAACTACTGCTATACCTGCATTCTTGTCATCATAAACAGAGAACGTAGAAGATATGGAGGAAATGTGGTGTCTGGTTCAGAACTGAATGAAGGAAATCGTGTAAGCTATCAGAACAGACACAGGTTCTCCCATACTGATTGTTTTATTTTTTTGCATGTGTCTTCTCTAGTCTTCTCAGTCTTGCTGCAGGCCACCTGCAGGAATTGGTTTACTCAATGTATCTCTATGCTGTGGCAGTTTTTGCACATATTTGGTAATACATAGAGTTGTGGCGAAAAGAATCTGATATTGTGTAGGATTGCCTTCGATCAGATTGATCATTCCTAGTGGACCTACCTGACCCAGCTTTAAACAGTGGCCTTATAGACAGGCTGAACTTTACCGGTGTTTGAAATAGCAGTAGATGTACTAGCAAGTTTTTGCATCTGTTTCTATATGTGTATGCTGCTGCTGTTCTGCCCCAGCCTCTATCTGTTAAAGGGAGATATACCCACATTATATGTATTGAGCTCTGAAATAGGACTACCTGTACTCATGGACTGCCTTACCCTCTGGTCGACTGCTATTTTTTAAGTGTGTCTGATGGTTAGAACAAGAGTTATTGCCTCATTTCCTTGTGAAAACATTTTGCCAGATTGATCAGATTGTAACTCGGGAAAACTCAGCCCTAAAACACACGTTTGGGGCATACACATTTGATTCTCCCATAATAGAAGCTAGGGACATAAATTACGGACTGAACATTCTCTGGTCTTTCTATTTTGTTTTTTTGTTTTTTGTTTTTTTCCTCCCTCTCAAATATTGGTCAGTTTATACTCCATAATCAAAAAGACTATAACACTGGGTAAACAAAAGAACAAATAAAAAAATCAGTATGACAGAAAGAACGAGGGGGTGCGAACAAAAAACCACAAAAGGGCAAACAAATTCCCCCACAATTAAACAATATATGTCTAAAGTGGCAAGCCCCAAGAGCCCAGGAGTAGGAAAACAGCTGAACAGGCATCAGGAGAAGACGAAGGCAATTGGGAAAAAACAAGGTGAGACTCAAGACCAATCTAAAGATGAAATGAGCATCAGAAGTGAAATGGTAAGAAGTATAATGGGGAAAGAGATGCAGCAAGTCAAATCCCAACTAAAGTGGAGATGACTGGGGGCGTGGCTTGGTGCACGGAGCTGTAGGACGCACCTCGAGCCAGCTCCCGGTCCTTCCGTTCTCCACGGGGTTCTATCTGCTCCACCATCACCTACTTGGCTACCAAGAACGCCCTAATGGGTAAAGGAAAGCCCAGAGACCACTCGAAGTCCGCCGGTGACTGGACACAAGGCGATCTGGGGAATTTTGTGACCCGATCCTCTGCGGCCTACCAGAGTCAGAGACCACCCAAAATGGCGGCGGCGCCTCCGTCCCCGACCCGATCCACACATGCAGACGCCGAACAGGTACTTTCCAGAGGCCGCTCGGTCTCCCTGACAGATCTGGAGCTCCCACTTTATAACCCACACAGCCCCCAAAGCCTCTCACAGGCTTCCCTGTGCTCCGGAGATGGGTAGGATATGGAGTTGCAGATGCGATCCATGCATGCTTACCTCCACTCTCTGCCCACTAAAACTGACTTTGAGCACTACGTTTCCTGCATGGAAAAGTCATATAGGAAGGAGATTGCTGAGCTTAAGAGAGATTTGGGGACTAGAATGGAAGATGTGGAGAACACTACTGATGGCATGTGCAACACATTACAGTCCCATGAGGAGATCCTTTATTCCCATACTAACATATTACAGCAGCTCATGTACCACCAAGATGACATTGAAAACCGTAGCAGACGGAACAATATTAGAATCCGTGGCATACCGGAAACCATAGAACATAAAGATCTATCTGGAGCAGTTACTACTATTTTCAATGAAATTCTGCAACAACCTAAAGATACCCCTATTGAGCTGATCAGAGTACACAGAACCTCTGGCCTGAGAAGTCCTGATCCGTCCTTCATCCGTGACACACTTTGCAGGGTGCACTTTTACAAAGCCAAAGAGGAGATTATGAAAGCGGCTAGCACACAGGACTCCATTTGGCTGAATGAAACTCCAGTTATGCTACTCCCTGACCTTTAGTGCCAAACCCTGGCCATGCGGTGTGCACTTAAACCGCTTACATCCGTCCTTCAGGAGAAGATTAAATACCAATGGAGGTTCCCTTTTCAGCTACGGGTTCACCATGAAGGCAAAACGGCCCTTTTCCGCACCCTAGGCGATCTGCCACGGTTCCTGAGCACGCTGGAGCTACCCCAGATATCATTACCAGATTGGCCCCTTCCTTCTGCTGCCCCGGGACTTCCATTCCACACAATGGCAGAAAGCTAGCAAGAATAAGCGACCCAGAAGCTCCCCTCAGAAGTCTCCAGATGACTGACTTTCCTTTAGTCTCTATTAATGCCAAATTTTTACCCTGATACTGTGACTGTTTTCTTTTTGTTTCGGTACAGGCCGTCCATTCCTGGACCACAATTAGTGGTAATGGTCACCCTGGACTACCTACTTACTCTCTACACCAACAGTGTTGCAGACCCAGCACCCTTTTTATTTTTATCTTTCTTTTACAGATACTTTTTTGTTCCCTCTTATCACACTAGCTAACTGTCCTATGCAGGATGATTTTTTTTTTTGGGGGGGAAAGTTTTGGGGTGGTTGGGTTTTGCAGTCATAGCTCGCACCTCCCCCCCCCCATTGGAACTCGTTCTTGGCTATGGGTTAACTTCTGATAGAGTCTCATAGGCGTGCTTCCACACTTTTTGATGAGTTCGGGAGGGGGTGGGGGTGTACGCTTTATATGTTGATTTACTGCTTATTTGTTCCTATTCAGTTACTTCACTATAGTACTTTGATGGTTAACTATCGTTTTCAACAGTTATTGTTTCCCCGTGGACCCCCGGACCGGGAGGCACTCTAGGTGCTCACCACACTTCCCCCCTTAGGACCTGTAGTGCCTGACTGCGCACTATACTGATATTAGTTTATTTACATATTATAGGAATGTTTTTATATTTGTATGATCACTTAATGCTGCCACCTAGTGGCTTGTTCTCTTATTTCTTTTTTCTTTTACTTTTTTCCTTTTTCTCTTTCTCACTTTTCCTGCTCTCCCTCCCCCCTCTATCTACTTGCTTTCCTTATTCTCCTCTACTTGGGCTGGGCGGACCTTGGTGCTAACATTAATACTACCTCATGCTATCTCTCCCCACCCCTATAATGTCTTCACTTGATCATTTAACCTTATTGTCCTATAACTGCAGAGGCTTTAATACCCCTGAAAAAAGAAGCCAGATGCTGTATCACTTTCACAAAGCTAGAACCAAAATTCTGCTTTTACAAGAGACGCATTTCAGGGGTTCAGAGATCTCAACTCTTAAAAACCCTCATTTTCCTCAATGGTTCCACAGCACGAATCCTCAAGCAAAATCCAAAGGGGTGTCTATAGCTTTTCACAAATCGTTTCACCCGGAAGTTTTAGATTCCCTTATAGATCCACTAGGGCATTATTTATTCCTCAAACTTAAATTTAATTCTTCTGTCTTTACAGTGGCTAATGTCTATGGACCAAACCAAGATCAAGGGAACTTCCTGTCTATGGTTCTAAACAAATTGCTTTCATTCGAGGGTCCCTGTCTCATTCTGGGTGGCGACCTTAATATGACTCTTTCTCCAGCCGTGGACACTTCCTCGGGTAAGTCTGCCATGTCCCACACTGCTTTTACACACATAAAATCCCTCATATATTCAGCACAATTGGTAGATGTGTGGAGGATACAACATCCACTTGAAAGAGACTACAGCTGTTACTCCATGGTCTATAATTATTCGTTTATTCATCGATTATTTCTTAATCTCCCAGTCACTACTTGACATACCACTCAAGTAGGGATGAGCTTCGTGTTCGAGTCGAACCCATGTTCGACTCGAACATCGGCTGTTCGACCGTCCGTCGAATTGCGAACGTTATGGGCCGTTCGCGCCAAATTCGTGTGGCGCGTCATGGCCCATAATTCACTGCAGCATCGCAGTGCATTGCTGGCTGATGATTGGCCAAGCATGCACTATGACCCGCATGCTTGGCCAATCACAGCGCCGTCAGTAGAGAGAGCTGTAATTGGCCAAAGCCAGGGTGGCTTTGGCCAATTATGGCTCAGGGGATTTAGTACACGCCCCACACTATATAAGGCTGCCTGCACGGCGGCCCTGTGTAGTGTGTTCCAGTGTGCTGATAGAGAGAGAGACAGACAGTGTCATTTTATTTGAGTTAGCTAGATTAGGCTAGATCTGTTCCTGCTATTTACATTTAGTGCAGTGCGTCCTGCTCACAGTGTTCAGCTAGATCCGTTCCTGCTATTTACATTTAGTTCAGTCAGTGCGTCCTGCTCACAGTGTTCAGCTAGATCCGTTCCTGCTATTTACATTTAGTGCAGTGCGTCCTGCTCACAGTGTTCAGCTAGATCTGTTCCTGCTATTTACATTTAGTGCAGTGCGTCCTGCTCACAGTGTTCAGCTAGATCTGTTCCTGCTATTTACATTTAGTGCAGTGCGTCCTGCTCACAGTGTTCAGCTAGATCTGTTCCTGCTATTTACATTTAGTGCAGTGCGTCCTGCTCACAGTGTTCAGCTAGATCCGTTCCTGCTATTTACATTTAGTGCAGTCAGTGCGTCCTGCTCACAGTGTTCAGCTAGATCCGTTCCTGCTATTTACATTTAGTGCAGTCAGTGCGTCCTGCTCACAGTGTTCAGCTAGATCTGTTCCTGCTATTTACATTTAGTGCAGTCAGTGCGTCCTGCTCACAGTGTTCAGCTAGATCCGTTCCTGCTATTTACATTTAGTGCAGTGCGTCCTGCTCACAGTGTTCAGCTAGATCTGTTCCTGCTATTTACATTTAGTGCAGTGCGTCCTGCTCACAGTGTTCAGCTAGATCCGTTCCTGCTATTTACATTTAGTGCAGTCAGTGCGTCCTGCTCACAGTGTTCAGCTAGATCCGTTCCTGCTATTTACATTTAGTGCAGTGCGTCCTGCTCACAGTGTTCAGCTAGATCTGTTCCTGCTATTTACATTTAGTGCAGTGCGTCCTGCTCACAGTGTTCAGCTAGATCCGTTCCTGCTATTTACATTTAGTGCAGTGCGTCCTGCTCACAGTGTTCAGCTAGATCCGTTCCTGCTATTTACATTTAGTGCAGTGCGTCCTGCTCACAGTGTTCAGCTAGATCTGTTCCTGCTATTTACATTTAGTGCAGTGCGTCCTGCTCACAGTGTTCAGCTAGATCCGTTCCTGCTATTTACATTTAGTGCAGTCAGTGCGTCCTGCTCACAGTGTTCAGCTAGATCCGTTCCTGCTATTTACATTTAGTGCAGTCAGTGCGTCCTGCTCACAGTGTTCAGCTAGATCCGTTCCTGCTATTTACATTTAGTGCAGTCAGTGCGTCAGTGCGTCCTGCTCACAGTGTTCAGCTAGATCCGTTCCTGCTATTTACATTTAGTGCAGTGCGTCCTGCTCACAGTGTTCAGCTAGATCCGTTCCTGCTATTTACATTTAGTGCAGTCAGTGCGTCCTGCTCACAGTGTTCAGCTAGATCCTTTCCTGCTATTTACATTTAGTGCAGTGCGTCCTGCTCACAGTGTTCAGCTAGATCCGTTCCTGCTATTTACATTTAGTGCAGTCAGTGCGTCTTGCTCACAGTGTTCAGCTAGATCCGTTCCTGCTATTTACATTTAGTGCAGTGCGTCCTGCTCACAGTGTTCAGCTAGATCTGTTCCTGCTATTTACATTTAGTGCAGTGCGTCCTGCTCACAGTGTTCAGCTAGATCCGTTCCTGCTATTTACATTTAGTGCAGTCAGTACGTCCTGCTCACAGTGTTCAGCTAGATCCGTTCCTGCTATTTACATTTAGTGCAGTCAGTGCGTCCTGCTCACAGTGTTCAGCTAGATCCGTTCCTGCTATTTACATTTAGTGCAGTGCGTCCTGCTCACAGTGTTCAGCTAGATCCGTTCCTGCTATTTACATTTAGTGCAGTCAGTGCGTCCTGCTCACAGTGTTCAGCTAGATCCGTTCCTGCTATTTACATTTAGTGCAGTGCGTCCTGCTCACAGTGTTCAGCTAGATCCGTTCCTGTTATCTTCCTACTGACAGGCAGGCTTGTCTGGTTACAGTATATAAAGCTACCTGAAGAAAATTACAGGTGTTCTATCCCAGCTTAGTGCAGCTACAGGCCATTAGTATGTCTGGAAGGCCAAGAAGGAGAGGCAGACAGTCACAAGCCAATAAGAGAGGGCAAGCAGGCTCTGTGTCTAGTGCTGGTCGTGGAGACGGTGCATCCTCATCAGCCCGTGGCCATGGGACACGCTTGGCCTTTTTTTCGGCAGCTGGCCGTGTTGAGCCGCAACATGCAGAAAACTTGGTCGAGTGGATGACCAAGCCGTCCTCATCCTCCTCATCCTCTCTCACCCATGCCCAGGGTGCTTTGTCTGGCAAAGCAGCGGCCTCTTCCCTCAGCTCAATGTCATCAGTGACTCCTTCCCTAGCTCCACCATGTCCTCCTGAGGATTCCCTCGAACTGTTTGACCACAGTGTTGGGTACATGCTCCAGGAGGATGCCCAGCGTTTGGAAGGCTCTGATGATGATACTGAGCTCGATGAAGGCAGTAACATGAGCACGGACAGAGGGGGTGCCCAAGAAGGACAGCAATCTGGCAGTCATGCTCCCCCTGCTGCAGCATACTGCCAGGTTTGCTCCAGTGATGAGGAGGGAGGGGATGATGAGGTCACTGACTCAACATGGGTGCCTGATAGGAGAGAGGAGGAGGAGGAGGAGGAGGAGGCGGCACATCACCAACGAGGCAGGATGCCCTCCAGGGGCCAGCCTAAGGGCAGCACATTGACTGCATCACACCCCAAAGCTCCACATGTGCAGGGCGCTGCAGTCTCTGCGCGTTATTCAAAAAGTTCTTTGGTGTGGGCCTTTTTTGAGACGAGTGCATCAGATCGCACCGCTGCTATTTGCAACATATGTCTCAAGCGTATCTCGCGTGGCCAAAACATCTCCCGCTTGGGTACCACATGCTTGACCAGACATATGTTGACCTGCCATGCAGTTCGTTGGCAAGCATATCTAAAAGACCCACACCAAAGAACAAAGAGGATCTCTCCTTGCTCCTCATCAGCTGAGATTTCCAACCCCACTAGACCTTCAGTCCTCTCTGAGACCTGCAGTGAGAGGAATGAAGGTGTAGAATTAGGTGTGTCACAGCCAAGTACTTGTGGGCAATCTGCTTTTGGTACACCGACGTCAGATTGTACCAGGCAAATTTCCCTGCCCCAGCTGCTGCACCGCCGAAAGAAGTTTGCTCCCAGCCATCCACATGCCCAGCGGTTGAATGCTAGCTTGGCAAAATTGCTAGCACTTCAACTGCTGCCTTTTCAGTTGGTAGACTCTGCCCCCTTCCGTGAGTTTGTGGAATGTGCGGTTCCTCAGTGGCAGGTACTCAAACGCCACTTTTTCTCACGGAAGGCGATTCCGGCTCTCTACCGGCATGTGGAAGGCAATGTCCATGCCTCGCTGGACAGGGCGGTCAGCGGTAAGGTGCATATTACCGCTGACTCATGGTCCAGCAGGCATGGACAGGGACGTTACTTAAGTTTCACGGCGCATTGGGTGACTCTGCTGGCAGCTGGGAAGGATGCAGGACAAGGTGCAGTAGTGTTGGAGGTTGTTCCGCCACCACGCCTCCAAAATGCTGATTGTGACACACCTCTCTCCTCCACCCCCTCCTCTTCTTCTTCCTCCATGGCCTCTTCCTCGGAACCAGCGGTGCTCCGTAGGCGTTCAAGGGGCTACGCAAGTACGCAGGCCAAAAGATGCCATGCGGTGCTTGAGCTGGTGTGCTTGGGGGACAGGAGCCACACTGGGGCAGAGGTTCTGTCAGCTCTGCAGGGGCAGGTTCAGAGGTGGTTGACGCCACACCAACTTAAGGCAGGAATGGTGGTTTGCGACAATGGCACCAACCTCCTCTCTGCCCTCCGACAGGGACAACTGACCCATGTGCCCTGTTTGGCTCACGTCCTTAACTTGGTGGTGCAGCGGTTCTTGGGCAGGTACCCGGGCTTACAGGATGTCCTGAGGCAGGCCAGGAAAGTCTGTGTGTATTTCCGCCGGTCATATAATGCCAGTGCTCGGCTGACGGACCTCCAAAAGGAGTTTAACCTGCCCAAGAACCGCCTAATCTGTGACATGCCCACCAGGTGGAACTCGACATTGGCCATGCTGCAGCGGCTGCACACGCAGCAGAGGGCCATCAATGAGTACCTGTGCGACTATGGCACCAGGACAGGGTCAGGGGACCTTGGTTTTTTTTCCCCACGCCAGTGGGCCATGATCAGGGATGCATGCACTGTCCTGTCACCATTCGAGGAGGCCACGAGGATGGTGAGCACTGACAGTGCATGCATCAGTGACACTGTCCCCCTTGTCCACCTGTTGGAGCACACGCTGCGTGGAATAATGGACAGGGCACTTGAGGCAGAACAGAGGCAGGAAGAGGAGGACTTCCTTAGCTCTCAAGGCCCCCTTTATCCAGACAGTGTTCCTGCGTGCCCGCCGATCACACAGGAAGAGGACGAGGAGGAGGAGGAGGAGGAAGATTGTGTCAGTATGGAGGTGGAGCCTGGCACTCAGCATCAGCAGTCTTTAAGGGATCAGTCCCAAGGAACACATGGACTTGTACGTGGCTGGGAGGAGGTGGCTGCGGACGTTGTTGTCCTTAGTGACCCAGAGGACTCCGGACCGAATGCCTCAGCAAACCTATGCTGCATGGCCTCCCTGATCCTGCAAAGCCTGCGTAAGGATCCTCGTATTCGTGGTATCAAGGAGAAGGACCAATACTGGCTGGCAACCCTCCTTGATCCACGTTACAAGGGTAAGGTTGCGGACCTTATCTTGCCATCGCAGAGGGAGCAGAGGATGAAACATCTTCGGGAGGCCTTGCAGAAAGGTCTGTGCAATGCGTTCCCAGAGACTGGGAGGTTACAAACTCCTGTTTCTGGACAACGTGTTGCTGAGGCTTCGGTCAGTCAAAAAAGGAGCGGTGGAGAAGGTGGCCGTCTGACCGATGCGTTCAGACAATTTTTTGGTCCGCAGCCCCAAGGTATGATCGGTTCCAGCAACCATCGCCAGCGTCTGTTTTACATGGTGCAGGAATACCTAGGGGCAAGATCAGACTTGGACACCTTTCCCACCGAAAATCCTCTGGGTTACTGGGTCTTGAGGATGGATCACTGGCCAGAGCTTGCACAGTATGCAATTGAGCTACTGGCCTGTCCTGCATCCAGCGTTCTTTCGGAACGCACATTCAGTGCTGCTGGAGGCGTGGTAACCGATCACAGGGTGCGTCTGTCCACTGACTCGGTCGATCGGCTGACCTTCATAAAAATGAATCAGTCTTGGATCACCACCAGCTACCAAGCACCTGATGCTGATGTAACTGAATAATTTTTTTCAGATCCCTTCAAAGACTGCCTATGCTGATGCTGAGTGACTATCCCTGAGTAATTATCCTCTTCCTCCTCAATCACCACGCTGATAGCTTGTAAGAACATTTTTGGTTCTGGGCGCCACCACCAGTGCCTAAGGCACAATTTTTCAGCCCCTGTTTAACAGGGGCGTGTAATTACAATTTTTGATGTAATACTTTGCAGCAGGGCTCGTTCCTGCATTCCAACTAGAGTGTCTGTGAGGGGTTGCAGTGTTGTGGCACCAGCACCAGTGCCTAAGGCCCAATTTTTCTGCCCCTGTCTAACAGGGGCGTGTAATTACAATTTTTGATGCAATACTTTGCAGCAGGGCTCGTTCCTGCGTTCCAACTAGAGTGTCTGTGAGGGGTTGCAGTGTTGTGGCACCAGCACCAGTGCCTAAGGCCCAATTTTTCTGCCCCTGTCTAACAGGGGCGTGTAATTACAATTTTTGATGCAATACTTTGCAGCAGGGCTCGTTCCTGCGTTCCAACTAGAGTGTCTGTGAGGGGTTGCAGTGTTGTGGCACCAGCACCAGTGCCTAAGGCCCAATTTTTCTGCCCCTGTCTAACAGGGGCGTGTAATTACAATTTTTGATGCAATACTTTGCAGCAGGGCTCGTTCCTGCGTTCCAACTAGAGTGTCTGTGAGGGGTTGCAGTGTTGTGGCACCAGCACCAGTGCCTAAGGCCTAATTTTTCAGCTCCTGTTTAACAGGGGCATGTAATTACAATTCTTGATCTAACATTTCACAGCAGGGCCCTGTGAGGGCTTACAGTGTTTTGGCCACAGCAACACCTAAGGCCCAAATTTCTGCTGAGTATATAGGGCAGGACCCTACTTTCAAACATCTAACTTACAAACGACTCCTACTTGCAAACGGAAGGAGACAACAGGAAGTGAGATGAAATCTACCCCTAGGAAGGGAAATTCTCTCCTGTAAGAGTTAATATGGGAAAACAATTTCTCCTTTCCACTGATGCTTTCCAATCCTTGTTCCACAAAAAAACCCAAATTTTCAAAAAACATTTTTCATTGGGACAAAAAAGTGAGGTGAAATCTTCTGAAGAGGAGGAAAGACGCAAAACAAATGTCACAGGGGTGATAACCCTTCCCTATGTTTTCCAAAAAGCTTAGAAAAGATTTTTTGGCTGGAGCTAAACACGTTAAAAATGTTCAAAATTACAAACAGATTCTACTTAACAACAAACCTACAGTCCCTGTCTTGTTTGCACCGCCTGTATACTGCTGTTCAGAGTATATAGGGACCTTTCCTTATTTTAATTTGGGTGCGGGGTTCCCCTTAATATCCATACAAGACCCAAAGGGCCTGGTAATGGACTGGGGGGTACCCATGCCGTTTGTCTCACTGATTTTCATCCATATTGCCATGACCCGACATGAGATTAAACCCGCAAGCAGTTTTAAATGAGATTTTTTCCTTTAAAAATGACATTTGGTGCAGGGACTGTTCTAAACATGGGAAACACGCGTCACTTTACAGGCATACTATAGACACCCCCCAGGTACGATATTTAAAGGAATATTTCACTTTTTTTTTTTTACTTTAAGCATCATTAAAATCACTGCTCCCGAAAAAACGGCCGTTTTTAAAAGTTTTTTTTGCATTGATACATGTCCCCTGGGGTAGGACCCGGGTCCCCACACCCTTTTTAGGACAATACCATGCAAATTAGCCTTTAAAATGAGCACTTTTGATTTCGAACGTTCGAGTCCCATAGACGTCAATGGGGTTCTAACGTTCGTGCGAACTTGCGGTCCGTTCACGGGTTCTGGTGCGAACCGAACCGGGGGGGGTGTTCGGCTCATCCCTACACTCAAGGCTTCCTTAGGTAATATTCTCTGGTCGGATCACGCACCCGTGCACCTTAGCCTTGCCCACCCTCCGAAATCCTGTACTCGGTCCTCGTGGCGACTAAATGACAATCTACTGACTGACACTGTATTAGTGATTTTGTTGCAGTCCATCGGCAGGACGATACTAGTCCCCTTATTAAATGGGAAGCCCTGAAGTGTGTACTTAGAGGGACCCTCATACAACACGGCTCTCATTTAAAAAAAGCTAGAACAACTGACATTTCATGCCTCTTATCCACGATAAAAATGCTTGAATCAATACATAAGCGAGACTCAGATCCAGCAATTTATACTGACCTCTCTAATGCACGCAGAGACTTGCTCCGATTACTAGATGCTAATTCTGTTATAGCCAGGGACCGAGGATGTAACCGACACTACACCCTAGCTAACAAATGTGGACAACAACTTGCGAGGGTTTTACACCCCCGTCTCCCACGCCGACCTATCCCGCACATCTGTACATCAGACCAACAAAAAATTAGTAATCCCAATGGCATTTCGGATGCATTTAAACAATGTTATTCCAATTTATATAATCTTCACACTTCAAATGGGGTGACCACCACGAACGATACACATCTCTCCCATATGCAGGACTATATCTCTGAAACGGCTCTACCACAGCTAGACCCTGAACAGGCATCTGCCATGGACGATCCTCTCATGGTAGCGGAATTCACAGCCGCTATCAAGGGTCTGAAATCTAGTAAATGCCTAGGTCCAGACGGGTTTTCCCCAAGATTTTATAAATCTTTCTCTCAACACCTCGCCCCATTGGTATCTACCGCATTCAACTCTATAGACGATACCTGTAACGACACCCTGAGTATGAAAGGGGTTAAAGTCATTTAGGACATTCCATACCCAAACACAAAGACAGCTACCGAACACTTCAATCAGCCGAACAAGGAACCCATACAAATAATCCACCCCAAAAACGAGACAAGATGCTCCGTCTTCAGGGCCAAGCAGGAATCAACTTATTTTATTATAACACATGGTCACAACAGATAAAATATCTCAGAGACTCTTTCCCCCCCGCCCTTGGAAAAGAGGGCGGGTTAAACTGTCCAATGACAATGGACACACAGGTCAGGTGTGTTTAACGTCTCATCAGTACACAGTGTTAGCAGGGAGAGCTGTTGGAAGAATCCTCCCTCCCTCCAATGCAATACACATCCTGTGATCCAAGGCAGACAAACACAAACCCTCCAATGCAATACACATCCTGTGATCCAAGGCAGACAAACACAAACTCTCCAATGCAATACACATCCTGTGATCCAAGGCAGACAAACATAATAGAACATTGGTTTGCAGGAGGCTGGCATTCAGTCCCCTCCAAAAGTCTCTCTCCCGGCTAGGTCTGTCACATTTCTCCCCTTTCGGCAGGAGACTAACACAGGAGGAGACCCCAGACGGGTTGACTCTGAAGTTAGTCAGTAGTTCCAGTCCTCTAATGCTGGTATCCACACCATACCCCAAACAAATTGTTCCAAATAGATCATTACTTACCCAGCCAACCTCTGCCTCTCTCGGAGAACACGCCCGCCGCTGGGGAGAGGCCTGGACTGGCCCTTCTCCCTGTAGTCTTTTCAGCCGCTGGAGAGAAGACAGGGTGACTGGGCTCACGCCATCATGCTGTTGGAGATCTGGGCACGGATAGTCACTGGGTTGGCTTAAGCGGGGCCTATCGGGGTGTAAGCAGAAATGAGGGGGGCCAAATCATTCCCCAGTAGTACATCCGCTGGCAAATCCTTCATCACCCCCACATTCACGTGTCCCAAATCAACCCCCCAATCCAGGTGAACACGGGCAACGGGTAGCCAGAAAATGGTGCCTCCCGCTACCCTTACGACTACAGTGTCCCCGGTGTTATGGCTCTCTGGGATGAGGTTCTTCTGTAGTAGGGTCATGGTGGCGCCAGTATCACGTAGGCCATTGGCTACCTTTCCATTAACCCGGATGGTCTGCCTGTGTTGCTGCCGGTTGTCCTGGTTAGCTGCTTGTACTAGGTCAGCTTCGTGCAGGACACCCCAACGTTCTTCCTTCTCAATGCAGTGAGCCGCAGGCATGGATCTGCGAGGATTCCCCCCTGCTGGCTTTCTCCATGAGTGGGACTGCCTGGCTGGATTCAACGGACAGTCTTGCTTTTTGTGCCCTAGCTGTTTACACCCGAAACACCTGAGGGGTTGTGAGTAGTCCTGGGAGTTGAACCTGGGCTGCCGAGAATAAGTGGCCACTGGAGGTGGTGCTGTAGGGCGGTACAACTGTGGTTTGTAGGCACCAGCTGGAGGGGGTGCCGCTGATCGATAATCCACCCGAGCTGTTGTCTTGACCACAGGGTTATCCAGTTTGCGGGTGTCTGTGTATTCGTCCGCCAGGTGAGCTGCTTCAGGCAAGGTGAAAGGTTTTCGGTCCCGGTCCCACTCTCTGACTTCCGAGGACAGCTTGTCAAAGAAGTGCTCCAGCAGGAACAGCTGCAGCACCTCTTCCCCGCATACTGCTTGGCATCCAGCGACCCAGTGGGATGCCGTGCGGTGTAGGCGGCATGCCCACTCGGTATATGAGTCTCCAGTACGCTTGCTCGTCTCTCGGAACTGCCTCCGGTATGACGGCATACCTGGCCAAAAGTGCTTCTTTTACCAGCCCATAGTTCATAATATCCTCGTCTGGGATGGCCCTAAATGCTTCACTGGCCCGGCCGGACAATTTCCCAGACAAAATGGTAACCCATTCCTCTGTGGGCACCCGGTGTAGGGCACATTGCCGTTCAAAATCTGCAAGGTACCCATCAATCTCCCCTTCTGCTTCAATGAAGTTTTTAAAAGCAGCAAAATGTACCTTTCCCCTTTTAGTGCTGTTGTGACTCCCGCTGCTGCAGCACCTCTATGCTGTAGCCAATTTGCATCAACAGCCACTATAACTTGGTCTATGATCTCCGCTGTAGGGTTAGGGCCATAATGTGCCAGTCTTATGTTAACAGCCCGATCAAAACTTGCCTCTTCGGGTGTCCTGTCTGTTATGCTGGGCCTTTCGATTATGTTGGGTCTTTCAGCTCTATCCATTTTGACTAGTTCTGTGATAATGTCCCTCTTCTTACGGTTGTTGGCCGGTCGGCCCCGGTTCTCCAGTAAGTCCTTGAGGATAGAGAGCTTTAGCTGTCCATACTGTGCTTCCATTGTCCTGTGTCCTCTTGTAGCTGTCCTTCTGGGCTGTGGGAATGATCCCACTGCTGCCACCAGTGTAACGACACCCCGAGTATGAAAGGGGTTAAAGTTATTTAGGACATTCCATACCCAAACACAAAGACAGCTACCGAACACTTCAATCAGCCGAACAAGGAACCCATACAAATAATCCACCCCAAAAACGAGACAAGATGCTCTGTCTTCAGGGCCAAGCAGGAATTCAACTCATTTTATTATAACACATGGTCACAACAGATAAAATAACTCAGAGACTCTTCCCCCCCACCCTTGGAAAAGAGGACGGGTTAAACTGTCCAATGACAATGGACACACAGGTCAGGTGTGTTTAACGTCTCATAAGTACACAGTGTTAGCAGGGAGAGCTGTTGGAAGAATCCCCCCTCCCTCCAATGCAATACACATCCTGTGATCCAAGGCAGACAAACACAAACCCTCCAATGCAATACACATCTTGTGATCCAAGGCAGACAAACATAATAGAACATTGGTTTGCAGGAGGCTGGCATTCAGTCCCCTCCAAAAGTCTCTCTCCCGGCTAGGTCTGTCACAATACCCACTTCCCTTCTAGGGACCTACTAGCCGCTAATATCTCGGTAATACCCAAACGTGGCAAAGACCCTTCACAATGCAGTAGCTACCGGCCAATTTCACTCCTTAACCTCGATATTAAACTTTATGCCAAAGTCCTGGCGAACCGCCTGTCCCCCTTCTTACCCTCACTTATTCATAAAGACCAGGTGGGATTTCTCCCTGGCCAAGAGGCCAGGGACAATACCACAAAAACCATCCATCTCGCTTCCTATATACAAAAACACAACCTAAAGGCATGCCTGCTCTTGTTCGATGCAGAGAAGGCCTTTGACCGGGTCAACTGGGATTTTTTGCATCTCTCCCTACAACAGATTGGCCTTGGCTCCACTTTTGTGTCTAGGGTTATGGCACTGTACTCCCGTCCCTCGGCATCAGTCCTGGTCAATGGTTCCTCCTCCGCTCCATTCCAGATTTCAAACGGCACACGACAGGGCTGCCCTTTGTCCCCCCCTTTCCGTCTTGGTGATTGAACACCTGGCACAGGCCATTCGACAAAATGCATCCATAGTGGGAATCCAGACACCTTCATCTGAACATAAACTCTCACTTTACGCGGATGATCTATTGGTCTACATCCAACAACCTCACACTAGTCTACCCTCACTTATGCAGGAATTCCACAAGTTTGGAAAGTTTAGTAATTTTAAATTGAACATGTCTAAAACAGAGGCCCTAAATATATCCCTACTTCGAACTACCCTCACCCGAGTACAGGCCAACTTCCCCTTCCAATGGGGCTCTAGGGGCATCTCTTACCTAGGGATCATGATTCCCTCTAACCTCTCCGATCTATATGCTCTAAATTATCTGCCCCTCCTAACCCACGTTAGAAAGGAACTGGACTCCTGGAATTCCTCTACTTTGCCTTGGTTTGGGCGTATTAATACTTTAAAAATGGACACCTTACCAAAAATACTATATTTATCCCAAACCATTCCTATTACAGTCCCTAAACGCTTTTTTATATCTCTTCGCTCTATGTCCATATGATTTATATGGCACAATGGCATGTCTCGTATCCGTCACCACCTACTTACATATCCCAAAATTCAGGGCGGAGTAGGCCTTCCTGACTATGAGCTCTATCATAGAGCTGCATTATTATCCAGGGTCTTAGAATGGTTTCCTCGCCCATTTCCCAAAGCGTCCACCATGGTGGATCAAGATTTATCCGCTCTTGACCTCAGAGCCTTACTTTGGGGACATGGACGACACTTACACTCACTCTCCTCTACTTCCCCACTGACGATTGCAGCATTAAATATCTGGTACAAAAAAGGTATACAGTCCCTACTGTCCTCAGACCCCTCACCCCTCACTTCTTTATTTGACCACCCCGCACTCCCTCAAGATAAGTGTTCCAGCACATTAGGTCCATACTCCCATTCCCTGTGGCCTGTAGCAAGTTCATTCGTGGACCCTACTTCCGGTGCACCCGTCTTGCCAAATACGCAGGGTAATTGGCTTGCAGCCCTCCGTATATCCTCCTTTTGTTCTGATCTTTTCTCTTCCTCTCAAATTCACAGACCTTTAATGGAATATGAACAGCTGTGCTCTCTTTCAGAAACCCCCAGACATTTACTCTCTACCATGTACATGATGCAAAACGCGCTGCTACATGATCAACCTCCCTCTTATACCAGGAAGTGTTCCACGGAGCTGGGAAAGGAACTTCACTTAGAGGATTGGCAAAAGTCATATTATTTCACGCACAAATCCTCAATATCCTGCTATACCCAAGAGAAAAATTTCAAACTTCTCTTCCGATGGTACAGGGACCCTCAATCCCTCAACAAAATATTCCCCTCTGTTCCATCCTCATGTTGAAAATGTGGATCAGCAGTTGGAAGTTACTTACATATATGGTGGGACTGTCCATCCATTCAGCCCCTATGGTCCCAGGTTTTTTCCATTTACAGTAGTCTTTACGACCAGCCCTTGCAACCTTACCCAGAAATAGCATTACTATCCATGCTCCCTGGCTCCATAACCTCACAGAAGCATTCCCTATTGCTCTTTTTTCTATCAGCTGCCAGGCAGATTATTCCCTTATTTTGGAAAACTACCACTAGAACCCCACTAGCCCTATGGGTCTCTACAGTTAATGACATTATGCGCATGGAGGAGATGATAGCCATGGATAATGACACTTTCGATAAATTTAAAACTTTATGGCTCATTTGGATTGAATATTCTACATCGAACTCCCTGAAAACCTTGTTGACTACCCAAGGTTAGATTCAGAAACTCACCCTTGTTACTCCATGCAGGCGTTGTCGCACCGAGGTCTATCCCAAGCCCCCCCTGTATACCCTACTCTTACTTTCTCTTCTATTTACTTATTTTCCACCTACTTTTCTTTTCTTTTCCTTTGTTTTTCCGAATTCTACTTTTACCTCATAGTCAGAGGTTATAGCTTTTTCCTAAACCGATCTTTACGTCTTTATGGACAGATTATTATTATATATTATTGTCTGATGATGGGGTCTTCCTACCTTGTTAGATATAATCTTATGTTGTACAATGGAATATGATATACCCCATACTGTCTTTGTTATTGACGTCTGACTACTAACTCTTTTGTAAAAAAATTTTTTTGATAATGTTAATAAAATATATTTGACACTAAAGTGGAGGTGACTGAAATGTTTTTAAGATTGGAGAATGTCATAAAAGTAGAAATTTCCTTGCTACGTACTGATATGGGCCACTTGTTGAAACGAGTGGAAGAGACAGAGGATAGAACAGACAAACAAGCCCAGGAATTAAGAAAATTAAATGTGTGACAGACCTATCCGTGACAGAGGCTGTTGGAGAGGACTGAATGCAAGCCTCTTGCCTTTTGATTATGGGCCCTGGATTTTCAAGGGAACAATACTCTTTGTGAGGTGAATTAGAAATCCAGTCTGAACTGTACTAATCGGACTCAGTCGTGTATATATGTATATGTTGTATGTTGTTTGATTCTTTTGTGGACTCTTTTGCTGTGGTCATTTGGGATGTGTGTCCCTGTAGAGGGAGGGGGGATTCTGCCAGCAGCCCCCTGCTGATAAGACTGATTCATACTATTGGGACACATACTTTGAGGAGATGCTGGTGTCATCAACTCCAACCACCTGTCTAAATGCAATTGTGAAAACAATGCAATTTGACCAGAGGAAAATTCTATACAAATTAGAAGATCAAGAAAAACAAGATCGTAGCCAAAATCTGCAAATCCAAGCACTACCAGAAGAGAGAGGGGAGGATCTGAAAAAAAATTATCTGTACAATTTTTAACCCCCTTTTGAATAAAGGGGTAGAGAATGGTCTGAGGATCGAAAGAGTCCACAGGCTTAGAAAACCCAAAATTATTGTATGAAGATAAAGCTGAAATATGGGGGAAAATGCGGGGAGGAGGGCTAGAGTTTGGTGTTCCAGGGGTCCCCCATGCACCCATGACCCACCCCGGTTCCCCGGTACAAGGGGAGTGGGGGTGGGAGGGGGGTATGATCAGAGCCACATCTCAAGTGGGAGTGGGTAGAACCCCCACAGGGGAGTCTCGGGCCAGAAAGTGGCCAGGGAGGGAGTAGGGGGAGGGGGGAAGTTGGGGTCGGCGGGGAGGTGGAGGGGAGGGCACCTGGTCAGGGGGGCAGAGGGGGGGTTGTGGGGGGTGGGAGGAGGCAGACAGGGGGAGAGGGCACCTCTGGTATTTTACACATAAGAACGGTTAATCCCCGAGATAGTTAACTAAAGTGTGTTCAGCATAGGAAAATAGGAAACAAGAAATGACAACAATAAATTTTATGACCTATAACGTTAGAGGTTTAAATACTCCCACCAAGAGACACAAGATTTTAAAAGAGTTAAACCGATATGGAGCAGGAGGGGTCTTTTTACAAGAGACCCATCTATCTCATGAGTCCAATGTTAAATTGCACTCCTGTAACTTTCCGCCATGGTACTACGGAGACACAATCACAAAGAGAGCTAGAGGTGTCGCAATAGGGTTCGCAAAAGGAATCCGGTTTACACTGGAGGAAAGGTTGACTGATCCAGAAGGAACATATCTCTTCCTAAAAGGTAAACTAAGCGAAATGGAGTGCACATTGGCAAATATCTATGCTCCGAATAGGAACCAGATTAGGTATTGGAAGGACATCTTGGGGAAGTTGATGGAATTTAAGAGTGGGCATGTGATTCTGATGGGAGATATGAACTTCTGCATGGATCCAGGCTTGGACAGTACGTCCCAGGTAGGGATGAGCTTCGAGTTCGAGTCAAACTCATGTTCGACTGGAACATCGGCTGCTCGCCAGTTCGCTGAACAGCGAACAATTTGGGGTGTTCGCGGCAAATTCGAAAGCCGCAGAACACCCTTTAAAAGTCTATGGGAGAAATCAAAAGTGCTAATTCTAAAGGCTTATATGCATGGTATTGTCATAAAAAGTGTTTGGGGACCTGGGTCCTGCCCCAGGGGACATGGATCAATGCAAAAAAAAGTTTTAAAAACGGCCGTTTTTTTGGGAGCAGTGATTTTAATAATGCTTAAAGTGAAACAATAAAAGTGTAATATTCCTTTAAATTTTGTACCTGGGGGGTGTCTATAGTATGCCTGTAAAGGGGCGCATGTTTCACGTGTTTAGATCAGTCTGACAGCAAAATGACATTTCAAAGGAAAAAAGTCATTTAAAACTACTCGCGGCTATTAATGAATTGCCAGTCCGACAATACACATAAAAGTTAATTGATAAAAACGGCATGGGAATTCCCCACAGAGGAACCCTGAACCAAAATGAAAAAAAAAATGACGTGGGGGTCCCCCTAAATTCCATACCAGGCCCTTCAGGTCTGGTATGGATTTTAAGGGAAACCCAGCACCTAAATTTAAAAAAAAATGGCGTGGGGTCCCCCCAAAAATTCATACCAGACCCTTTTCCGAGCACGCAACCTGGCAGGCCGCAGGAAAAGAGGGGGGACGAGAAAGTGCCCCCCCTCCTGAACCGTACCAGGCCACATGCCCTCAACATTGGGAGGGTGCTTTGGGGTAGCCCCCAAAACACCTTGTCCCCATGTTGATGGGGACAAGGGCCTCATCCCCACAACCCTTGCCCAGTGGTTGTGGGGGTCTGCGGGTGGGGGGATTATCGGAATCTGGAAGCCCCCTTTAACAAGGGGACCCCCAGATCCCGGCCCTCCCCCTGTGTGTAATGGTAAGGGGGGTACAAAAGTACTCCTACCATTTCACTAAAAAACTGTCAAAAAAGTTAAAAATGACAAGAGACAGTTTTTGACAATTCCTTTATTTAAATGCTTCTTCTTTCTTCTTTCTTCTATCTTCTATCTTCTTTGTACCCCCTTACCATTTCACACAGGGGGGAGGGCCGGGATCTGGGGGTCCCCTTGTTAAAGGGGGCTTCCAGATTCCGATAAGCCCCCCCGCCCGCAGACCCCCACAACCATCGGGCAAGGGTTGTGGGGATGAGGCCCTTGTCCCCATCAACATGGGGACAAGGTGTTTTGGGGGGCTACCCCAAAGCACCCCCCCAATGTTGGGGGCATGTGGCCTGGTACGGTTCAGGAGGGGGGGCGCTCTCTCGCCCCCCCTTTTTCTGCGGCCTGCCAGGTTGCGTGCTCGGATAAGGGTCTGGTATGGATTTTTGGGGG
This sequence comes from Lithobates clamitans, assembly GCA_037952925.1. Taxonomy (NCBI): domain Eukaryota; kingdom Metazoa; phylum Chordata; class Amphibia; order Anura; family Ranidae; genus Lithobates; species Lithobates clamitans. The sequence continues at coordinate 776,641 of JBBGZY010000244.1, read as the reverse complement.
GACCCCACGCCATTTTTTTTATTTTGACACGGGGTTCCCCTTAAAATCCATACCAGACCTGAAGGGTCTGGTATAGATTTTGAGGGGGATCCCACGCCATTTTTCTTTTTAAATTTTGGCCGGGGTTCCCCTTAATATCCATACCAGACCTGAAGGGCCTGGTATGGAATTTAGGGAGACCCCCACGTCATTTTTTTTTTCATTTTGGTTCAGGGTTTCTCTGTGGTTTCTCTCCGTTTTTATCAATGAACTTTTATGTGTATTGTCGGACCAGTAATTCATTAATAGCTGCGAGTAGTTTTAAATGACTTTTTTCCTTCGAAATGTCATTTTGCTGTCAGACTGTTCTAAACACGTGAAACATGCGCCCCTTTACAGGCATACTATAGACACCCCCCAGGTACAAAATTTAAAGGAATATTACACTTTTATTGTTTCATTTTAAGCATTATTAAAATCACTGCTCCCGAAAAAACGGCCGTTTTTAAAACTCTTTTTGCATTGATCCATGTCCCCTGGGGCAGGACCCAGGTCCCCAAACACTTTTTATGACAATAACTTGCATATAAGCCTTTAAAATTAGCACTTTTGATTATTCATGTTCGTGTCCCATAGACTTTAACGGTGTTCGCGTGTTTGAACAAATTTTTTGCCTGTTTGCAAGTTCTGGTGCAAACTGAACAGGGGGGTGTTCGGCTCAGCCCTAGTCCCGGGTACAGGGGACAAATAACGTACAACTAAAGAAGATAAAACATAAACTGCATGTGTGCCAATTGGCTGATATTTGGAGGATTCTTCACTCTAAAATACAAGACTATATGTTCTACTCCCCCGTATACGGGACCTACTCTAGGATAGACTACATATTGGTCGAACATAGAATGATAGAGTGGGTAATAGATTCAACATTATCGGATCACTCCCCAGTAGGAATGAAGATGATAGTCCATGGCAACCAAAGTCAACCCTATGCTTGGCAATTAAATAAAGATCTAATCTGGGATAAGGCGAGCTCAGCAATCGTGGAAAAGGAATTAGAGCAGTATTTTGCAACAAATGATACAGGAGAGGTATCAGGGTCCACCTTGTGGGAGGCCCATAAGGCCTACATAAGGGGGATTCTGATAGAAGTAGGTGCAAAGAAAAAAAAAGAGAGAATAGGGAAAATTAAAAAATTAACAGAAGAGATCTTCAGAGCCAAGAAGAACACAAGAAACATCAGTCAGCGATATATCAAAACTTAGTAACAAAAAGAGACGAACTAAAGGATCTCATGGAGCAAGAAACTAAAAAAATATTCAGCAGAATAGCTAAAGAAAGATACCAGTGGGGGAATAAAGCTAGCAAACACCTTGCAAGAATGTTGCGAAAGAAAAAAGCTATAAACTACATAGAAAAAATCCAAACTAAAGGAGGAGAAATGGTCCATTCTAACAAGGGTATAGTGGAAACGTTCAAAAACTATTACCAGGACCTGTACTCAGCAGACCACAGCGGACGCCAGTCAGGAGAAAAAAAGAGGTAAAATAAACAATTTCCTTAAAGAGGCTGGACTACCTAGAATCCCAGAGAATGTAAGGGAGACATTATAGATCCCTATAACCGAGGAGGAAATAAATAAAGCCCTATCCGACTCGGCTCAGGGGAAAAGCCCTGGCCCAGATGGGTTTACAACGTATAATTATAAAAAATACAAAGAGATTTTAACTCCAAAGTTATGCCAATACTTGAATGGCCTGGGGGTAGGTTATGAAATGGGTGGGGAGGCCCTGTGTGCCACAATTACAGTAATTTTGAAGGAGGGGAAATACGGGACAAAGTGTTCCAGTTATAGGGCAATTTCGCTGCTAAATGAAGACACAAAATTGTACGCCAAAGTACTGGCAGGTAGGATGAAAGGATTGATGAATCTTCTGGTACACCCTGACCAGGTGGGTTTCACCCCTAGAAGGGAGGGAAGGGACAATGGTGTGAGAACGTTGCTCCTTTTTCAGAGGATAAAAGAAAGTGGGTCTACTCCTGTCGATAGATGCCGAAAACGCCTTCGACAGGGTAGACTGGGGGCTCATGATGCAGACTCTAGAAACTATGGGAATTGGCCCTAGAATGATCCAATGGAACAAAACATTATATCATCATCCAATAGCAACCATAAGAATAAATGGATTGCAGTCGGCACCCTTTGAGATGAAAAATGGGACGAGACAGGGGTGCCCCTTATCCCCACTGCTATTCATGCTGTCTTTGGAACCATTATTGGCTATGGTACGAAACAACCCTGACATAAGCGGATTCAAGATTGAAGATGAAGAACATAAACTTGCAGCATTTACGGACGATGTATTATTTTACATTGCCAACCCTAGGATCACAATGCCCAACTTATTAAATACTTTAAAACAATACAGCAAAATATCTAATTTTAAAATAAATCTAGCCAAGTCAGGAATCCTTAACATAAGTGTATGTAAGACAGAAGAACAACTACTGAAAAAGGAATTTAAGTTTTCCTGGAACTTAAATATCTGGGAATAAAGTTAGCGAATACTATGTAGAAGGTATACAAAATAAACTATATACCACTGCTTGATGAAATCAGAACTGAATGTAATAAAATAATAAGCAGGCCTATATCATGGATAGGACATATTAACATTATAAAGATGGCTCTCCTACCAAAGATCACCTATACGTTCCAGATGTTACCAATGGTTCTGCCCCAAACATACCTCAGAAAGTTAAAATCGATAATAAAGAACTGAATATGGAAACACAGAAAACCGAGAGTATCCTTCGCAACTTTAAGGCAGGAAAAGAAAAGAGGAGGGTTAGCTGTACCAGACATTCAAAACTATTATAAAGCTATAGTGTTGTTGAGGGTGGTCGAATGGGTTAGGGAAAAAAGCAAAAAAAGATGGGTCAATTTTGAAAAAACACTTAGCAAGGCACAATTGGGAAACATAATATGGAATACACCACACTTTAGAATGTTGGATGTAAATACACAGGCACTAACATGGAATGTTTTCAAAATTTGGCATATGATGTATAAACACCTTAATGGGAATTTTAACTAACCGCTAATTGCGCTGAAAGACAATTAATTTTTTGCACCAGGGAAAAAAAGACAATAGGGGGAAACTAGATTAAAAAAAGACATGACACAGTTAAGAGACATAATTAAAAAAGGAAAAATGTTATCACTTTAAAACACAATAAGGATCTATGGTTGATTAGTGGGTGGCGGTATCTCCAGTTGTACCATTTTGTCAGGAGTTTACCTTACCCAATTAGATCAGGGGAAGAGTTGACTCCATTGGAACAGCTTTGTACTGTAGTCAACTCAAAAAATACGATCTCTGGGTTATATAGACTCTTGCTGACGGTGGAGATCCTGCCATACATAAAAAAATGGGAACAGGAATTGGAGTCACAAAGGGATAAGACCACTATAGGAAAAATATTGAATTTGACTCATAGTTCGTCAGTAGACACTAAAACTGCTGAAATGAACTACAAATGCCTAACCAGGTGGTACGCAACCCCAGACAAAATCAGAAAATATCAACAGGATAAATCCACGGAATGTTGGTGAGGTTGTAAGGAGGTAGGGACAATGGCTCACTTATGGTGGGACTGCCCCAAAATTAAAACATATTGGAAGAAGATTATATATTATATAAAAGAAATCACAAAAAAAGAAATAGTGGAAGGTCCGTGGGTTGTGCTGCTTCATGGAGTGGAGGAAGATGTGAAGCAGTACAAGGAATACAAGGACTCACTGATACCGCATTTGTTAAACGCAGCTAAAAGACTTATTCCCAAGAAATGGCAAGAAGAGCAAAATCCATTAATTTCGGAATGGATTGACTCTGTAGAGGAAACTTATAATATGGAATGTCTTAGAGAAAGTGTAGAAGACAATAATGAAGGGTTCAAAGTGAAGTGGGAATGTTGGAAAGGGTTCAAAAGATCATGGAGCTATGCTGAGGAATTGAGATAATAGGTCTATAATGGGGATGGACGAATTAAAGTCCTATTAAGAGCTAGTACGCAGAGGTAGGGGAGAGATGTGGGAGGGGTGGAAGGAGGATGTCGACCAGGTTTCAGATTTTGTATTAAGGAAATATATATTTTTTGTGTAAGAATTGGTATTAGAATTTTATAGGTGCATCTGATAAAAGCTACTATGATGTGACAAAGAGTTGGGACAAAAATGAACTGTAATGGTGAATTAAGTCTCCCACAAGAGTTCGCTGAAGTGGCAAAAAAAAAAAATACATAGAATGTGATGTTAAAGGAGAAAACTTACCTTAATATAATCCTTCTACATGACCTGAATGATGGCAGAACAGGTCCCTGGAATAATGGTCCTCCTGGGGGGAGATGCCTGTCGAGAACTTGATGTCCTACAGACTTCTCCCCATCGCCAAGTACCGCAACATGGCAACAAGCCTCTGCTTGGGAGTGATGGCTTGCCACATGCAGGTGTCCTGCTTCGTAATATAAGGGGACAGCAAAGCCAGCAGATGGTGAAAAACGGGGTACTTCATCCTGAGATAATTCCTGATGGGATGTAGGGATGTTCTAAAAGCAAGTGAACCCTCATATGATATCCTGCCTAGAGTGTTCCTTCAAACCCATTCAGATCTGGAGACCATTCCGATGGAAATTATGACACGCATACAAGACAGGCAGCTCTCAGAATGATCTGCCGATTTATTTCCGTGTTTCCACTTATATAACAAAAATGACATCACAACAAAAGTCCAACCCTTTCATTAATATATGGTAAAGATACAGACATACAGGATGTTTCATCTAGCAAGCAAGAGTGGAAATTTACTAAGTACGTATATAAAACAATAAAACGCCCTATTTTCTCATATAGAAACTAGGGGCTAGCAGATCATTTAAAAGAAGTCAGACAATTTATAAGAAATTGAAACTTAACTTCTCATAAACGTCACATATACATATTATTCTAAAATGGATACAGTCTTTTAAAATGGTTAACAGCAAGCTAAAATATCCTTACGATTCCTGAAATGATCAGGATTATTCTCCTGGATCTCTCGCAACAAAGGCATGTGAGAGAATTGGTCATGCTGGAGCAACCAATTCTTTGTCCATGAACTCCTCCTCGCCCTGTTCATGGACTGGACTTGGGTCAAAGTAAGAACCCCAACACCAAGCCCCTGCACAGCACGAACTCTACAACGAGTACGTACCTGCAAAATGACTTCAAAATGGTTGGCTGGTCAGAACAAACTAACAGAACGCACTGAAAATCAGAAAGGCCTGTGAAGAGCGAGCTGAAAATCAGAAATGAATGGACAAGAACGCACTGGAAAACAGATACGAACCCAAAAGCACAAACTGAAGAACAGTAACGAACTGAAAAGCACAATGCTGACACGGGGGCGCTTTTCAAATACTAGTGTTATACACCTTTTTAGTTATTCCTGCAGTTACTAGTTTTCCCACTAGGGGGTGTTGAGCAGTGGGTTAAGCCTTAGCCTCTAGGAGGATTGTAATTATTATTCCACGCTGGGTGGAGTGTTGCTCCTGCCCTAACCCCTTACTCCGATTGGATACGTGGCGCCTCCCTGTTGTATATATAGACGTATGGTGTACCAAGATGGCTGCGCCTCAGATGACGTCTTGATGATGAAACGCGTAAGGTGTGGTCACGTTGGTACGCATAAGTCGCTACACGTCCTAGTGTTGGTTCGCTTCCGGTTTTGCCTGATCGGCTGTGGAACGCACGCCGCTGCCTCGTCACTGCCTCCACCATCGGCTTTGTTTTCAGCTGGCGGAGCAGTGTCATTTTTAGCTACATTTACTGTTATACTTGTTTTTATTCATTCTTTTTTAATGAGCTGATTGGCTAAATAAAAATACATACTTGGATTTACACTATGAGGCTCCTTCTTTCTCCATACATACGGACACGCTGTGGTGGACTATTTTAAAGGACCAAAGGCAATCCATAACAGGAAGGGGATCGCGGATCCAGAGAAGGGGACACCGATCAGATTCCAGTAGTGGATTTATCTACACTTGCCCATTACCCCTGCAGGGGTGAGTGGGGACACAAGTGGGGGTTCCAGAAGAAGAGTTATAAACCACGATCACTATATATACATATTTTTTATGGAATATATATTTTTTTGTCTTTTTGGATTGTCAGGACATTTTTTTCACTGTTTTTTGGTTTTGGACACTTATATTATTTGGACTGGATTTGTGATTATTTTTGTACACCAGTATACTTATCAATCACCACACCATTGTTGTTTTTTGTGCATTTTTTAAAGAAAACATTTTTTTTTGTGTTTTTTTGCTTTTTAGCTTACTCATGTTACCGACACGCACATACACTTATTGGTATAATTTAAAATTTTTTTGATTACACGTATTTCTTACATGATTATTCACAACTTATTTGTACTTTTTCTTTTTATACTATGTGATATTTAGGGCTTACACCTGACTGGTTTTGTTTTACATCTATTTTAGTTTTTCTCACATTATTATTACCACTCCCTATAAATACACATTGTATGAACAGCGCCACATTCCCCACTAGAGTTTTATATACAAGGCTGAAAAGCGCGAATCGTCTCTCACCAAACTTCTACTAACACGAGATAAACATGAGATTAGCAGAAGGAGCCCAAAGGGTGGCGCACTTGGTATTGAACTTCCTTTTTATAGTGCCGTCGTACGTGTTGTACGTCACCACGCTCTTGGCGATCGGATTTTCCGACAACATTTGTGCGACCATGTGTATGCAAGGCAAGTTTGAGCCAACATCCATCGGAAAAAAATCCACGGTTTTGTTGTCGGAATGTCCAATCGTCTGTACGCGGCACTACTGTGTCTGCTGTCTGCCTTTGGAAATGCCATCTGAGCTCACCTGCGGCTGCTTCTGAAGTGAGTGGAGGAAGGCAGATGTCTCTTAAAGAGACAGGGTATCATGTTTTTTAGTAAAATGTAATATGTTTTTTTCCATATATGTTGTGCAAATATGAGCTTGCCACACCTGTTAGTGCCACAGAGATTAGCAAAGGTAGGAGGGGGCAATGTGGGACATGGTTTTTAAAAGAGTGCTCAAGGAAATTATGCAATCTAAGGTGTTTGGCACTGTTTTAGGAGAAGAAACCCTAAACGCAACGCTCCAAAATACATAAGACCTGCCAACGATCATCTTATCCTGACCAGGACGACGACACCTAACAGGTTGTCACATTCATTAAGTATGTGGTCAAAACACTCTAAAAGAGCTGTTTCCACTTACCCTCTGAAGGGATAGGATCCAGGAAATTGGCACATACGTTATGCCAGCATGATAGATGGCTTGCACAACTCAAGGTGCATTTTGGGCCTGCATGCAGTCTGCAGTGGCAGAGAAATGAAATTGCACAGGTTGTCTCACAAGGATGTGGTTGTGCAAAATTCTAAACCCTATTAAGGCGGCTATAGCAGAAAGGATGCTGCAAATATCCACGCCACTAGCAACACCCATAATGATAGAGCGTAAATCACTCGTTAATAAAGGATGGTCTTTTCCCATAATGGCAGAGTGTAAATCGCTAGTTGATGAAGGATGACAGAGACCTCGTCAGAAGACCAGTTTACAGTAACAGGTTCTCTAACATTTATCCAAATGGGATGGCTGATGTATGTTTATGCACTGCACTTCCAGGGGTGGATGCTGCCCTCTAGTGTCTGGGGCAGCAAGTGTATTTCTCTTTTTATAACTCGGTTGCCTTCAGAGATCTATGGATGAGAAAGGTGACTTGTTCACAGCAGATGCAGTACAGTGCATTTTTATTCTACATCAAGACGGCATGGACAGTGTCTAACTTTGATTCCAATTACCTAGTTTACACCGCATTCTAGTGTAGTCAACAAAAGTAGAATGTTGCATTGTTTCTGTATGGAACACATCTGGAAAGTGGCAAAACGCATTGAGAATGCATCAACAACACTCATGCAGAAACACATCTGGAACACAGAAATTGTAGTGATCTGGCCATCAGGCTTGCACAGAATCAATACAGTGACAGATTTTACATGCCAATCAGCAATAGAGTTAACGTCGCTATATAAACTTCAGAAATTACATTACATTCAACACTGAAAAGTACAAGATTTGGAACAGTTTCTGGAAAGAGTGGAACCTAGCAACTGACTTTTGGTTGATGCTTTTGATAGACCTAGTACAAGCGCTGGCGCACTCAGTCACTGCTATAAGAGCATTGTGGTTACGCCACTGGAGGGCAGGTGTAACTTTTACACGAGCCTTCAACATTTCCTATAATGGGAGGTTATTGTTTGGCCAAACGTGGAACAACGCAATTAAGCGAACAACAGGAGGAAAAGTCTGGACTGTGGCCACAGAGTAGTAAGAGGAAGCCGCCATCCTTCACTCAAGCCTTCTGAACTTCAGAAGGTGCAGAGGCCAAATCTTATAGGACAGGCTGAAGATTTAACAGTTTACAGTGGAGATGTCTCAAAGTTACTTTTGACATGAAATGAAGTCCAGAGCAGGCTGTTAGGATGGCTGGAAAATCTTTTTGAAGGTGCATCCAACCAGTCTCTTCCAGTTGGGGCCAGGGGGCCTTAGTGAAGTTGATGATTGTAGCCTCCTTCTGGAGGGTTTGGACGACAATCATCAAAGACCAGTGGGTCCAAAAGACAGGTGGGAGTACAAGGGAGAATTCCAAAGTTGACCACTGAATTAATTTAATTTATGTTCAACAGATCTCAGTAGAGAAAATGTTTGCAATATTTTTATACTGCTACAAGGCCATCGTACTAGTGATGCCAGAAACTTCATCTGGAGGCCTTTTTCCCAGTTTTTCTAGGACTTAACCACTTGCTGACCACCTCACGATGATATACGTTGGCAGACTGGCACGGGCAGGCAGAGTAATGTATGGGTACATTACTCCCCTCCTGCGGGCGGGGGGTGTGATCGCGCCCCCTGATGCCCGAGGCGGTCGGCTTCATTCCAGGAGCGATCCGTCCTGAGGGGGAGGCGAATGATTCATTGCCTCTCCCTCACGATCGCTCCTGGCGAATGAGAAGCTTCCTCTGCTTCTGAACTGTAAACAAAAGCAGAGGAAGCGATGTCATCTCTCCTCGTGAAGCCTTTTCGTTCCGGCTTCCGAGGAGAGATGATATCTACAGTGAGTCTGCACCAACACTACACTAACACTAGCACACATAGGCACATAAACCCCCCCAATCACCCCCCAATCACCCCCCCCCCTGCACCCTCTGTCACAGTGACACCAATAGCAGTTTTTTTTTTTACTGATTACTGCATTGGTGTCATTTGTGACTGTTACAAGTGTTAGGGCAGTTAGTGGTAGGTCCCTTTAGGTCTAGGGTACCCCTTTAACCCCCCCTAATAAAGGTTTAACCCCTTGATAACCCCCAGTTAACCCTTTCATCCCCTGTCACCAGTGTAACTAAGCAATCTTTTTTTTGATCGCCGTATTAGTGTCACAGGTGATGCTAGTTAGCCAGGTAGGTATTTAGGTTCACCGTCAGTTATTTATAGCATCAGGTACCCCCATATACTACCTAATTTAAGCCCCTGATTGCCCCTAGTTAACCCTTTCACCAGTGATCACCGTATAAGTGTTACGGTTGATGCTGGTTAGTTAGTTTGTTTTTTATAACCGCCGTTTATTACCCAATAAAGGTTTAACCCCCTGATGCCCGGCAGGTGATATCAGTTAGGTTTTAGGTTCATTTAGGGTCTGCGTCACCCCAGGCAGCGTCAGATTAGTGCCAGTAGTGCTAACACCAACGCACGCAGCATACACCTCCCTTAGTGGTGTAGTATCTGAACAGATTACTATCTGATCTGATCAGATCTATACTAGCGTCCCCAGCAGTTTAGGGTTCCTAAAAATGCAGTGTTAGCGGGATCAGCCCAGATACCTGCTAGCACCTGCATTTTGCCTCTCAACCCAGCCCACCCAAGTGCAGTATCGATCGATCACTGTCACTTACAAAACACTAAACACATAACTGCAGCGTTCGCAGAGTCAAGCCTGATACCTGCGATCACTAAGGGTCCTTTCACATTGGGGCGGTTTGCAGGCGCTATTGCGCTAATAATAGCGCCTGCAAACGGACCCGAAAGTGCCACTGCTTTCATTCCAGGGTGAAAGCCCCGAGGGCTTTCACACTGGAGCGATGCGCTGGCAGGACGGTAAGAAAAGTCCTGCTAGCAGCATCTTCGGAGCAGTGAAGGAGCGGAGTGTATACCGCTCCTTCACCGCTCCTGCCCATTGAAATCAATGGGACGGCGCGACTACACCGCCGGCAAAGCGCCTCTGCAGAGGCGCTCTGCGGTGGTTTTTAACCATTTCTCGGCTGCTAGCGGGGGGTAAAACTGCCCCGCTAGCTGCCGCATACCGACGGTAAAGCGCCGCTTACAATAGCGGCGCTTTACCGCCGATGCCCGCCCCAGTGTGAAAGGGCTCTAACAGTTTTTTTTGGTAAAGTTTGATACAGTTGCTGACAGCCTAGAAGCTTTTTTAAATGTGAGTCTCACTACTGTACCAATAAATTTAGAGCCCAAAATGGCAAATCGAAGGTACAGTAGTGAAGAGGCCTACACGTTTCTGAGCATGACAGATAGTGAAGAGGAAGTCACTCATCTGTCAGATTCAGGCTCAGAATACGATCTTGTAGACGATAGCGGCTCCATGACAGATAGCTCTGATGACGGAGTTGTGGTCCCTGCCAAGGTCAGGCATACCAGACCCCGATCTTCTGCTGTTGAGGTGCAAGAACTGCAGGGCTCTCGTATGGAGCAGAGAAGTACTAGTGCCGCTCATCCTTCTGGTGAACTGGCAAGCACCAGCGGCCTAGTACACCCTGGTCGTAGTCAAACCAGCACTGCAGTAAACGTGGTGACATGGCGAGTCCCATAAGTGCAGTTCAAGCTGGCGAGATGGCAAGCACAAGTAGCGTCCCATTGCCACCAAGAAAACAAAGACAGGCCCCTCGAGTCCATAGTGCCCTTCCTGCTGCATTCGCCAATCCTAATTGGGAACCCACCACTTCTGCAGCACCCGTACTTCCCCCATTCACTTGCCAACCCGGCATTCAGGTGGAAACAGTTGATTTTACGTCACTTGATTTTTATTTGCTGTTTTTCACCTAAGATCTCTATAGATCTATTGTGGACCAAAGTAATTTGTATGCTGGTCAATACATCGCCGCTAATCCCCAGCCCTTCCTTGCCAGACATTGGAAACCAATTACGGTTTCCGAATTTAAGACCTTTCTGGGCCTATCCCTCAACATGGGCATAGTTAAAATGAGTATGTTGCGGTCATACTGGTCCACTGACCCAATTTACCATATGCCAGGGTTCTCTGCCTCCATGACCAGGGCACGATACGAGCAGATCTTGCGGTTCATGCATTTCAACAACAATGAAATCTGTCATCCACGTGGAGACCATGGATACGATCGGCTCAACAAAATTCGGCCTCTCGTAAACCACTTTAACCAACGTTTTGCAGACTTCTTTACTCCCCGTCAAGTTGTCTGCGTTGATGAGTCCCTGATTAAGTTTGTTGGCCGCTTGTCTTTCAAACAGTATCTTCCCAGCAAGCGTGCCAGATATGGGGTCAAGATGTATAAGCTCTGTGACAGGGCCACAGGCTATACATGTAGTTTTATGGTTTACGAGGGAAAAGATAATCGCGTAGAGCCCCTGAACTGGCCAGATTACATAGGGAGCGCTGGCAAGATTGTGTGGGACTTGGTGTCATCCTTATTCGGAAAGGGGTATCATTTGTATGTGAACAATAATAAACGAGTGTGCCACTTTTTAGTCACTTGTTTGATCATCAGATTGGCACATGTGGCACCGTGCGATCTAATTGCCTGGACTTTTCCCAGCAGCTTGTAGATTCCCGTCTTAAGCTGGAGGAGAGAGCCTGCTTGAAGTGTAATAACTTGCTCGCTGTGAAGTGGAGGGATAATAAGAATGTTTTCGTTCTTTCCTCCCTTCATGCAGACACAACGGTCTAAATTCCTGAGGCAACTGGTGTTGTGGAGAAACCCCTCTGTGTCCACGAATATAAGCAAAATATGGGAGGGGTGGACCTCAACGACTAGTTGTTGGCGCCATACCTAGTTGCCCGTAAGGCCAGACGCTGGTACAAAAAAATGTCTGTTTATTTATTTCAATTGGCTTTGCTGAACACTTATGTGCTATACAGAGCTTCAGGACGGACTGGATCCTTCCTTAAATTCCAGGAAGAGATCGGAAAAAATCCATGGATTTTGTTGTCGGAATGTCCAATCAATGTCTGATCGTGTGTACAGGGCATTAGCATAGGGTACAGCACTGCACAGACTAGGACACACTTACACAGAGTCTCCCAAGATGTCATTGCATTTTGAGAGACCAGAACCTGGAACAGTTTATTGTGTTTTATTGTTAACCATTTTTTTGTTTTTAGGTATGCCATTCAGCTGCAGCACGGATTTATTTATCTTGACAGCAACAGTGTTTGCTCCCACGATACATAAAGCTGTGACTCCAGCACTGTAGGAGGTGATTTCACCACCAATGTTAAAAACAAAATGGTGCATGTATGCCCATCATTAGAAGTGGGTGGATGAAGGGAGGTATTCTAATGGTGGGCATACCCACCGATCAATCTCTTTTTTTCATGCAGCCCTCAGGCTGCATGAAAAAAAAGATTACAATATATGCCCAACAAGAACCAGCAATGTACTGGTATGTTGCTGGACTTTGAGTGGTTATACCAGAATCATGCCTGCGGGTTTAAGTATTATCTTGGTATTATTATTTTCAGCCAGCAGTCGGCTTTCATGTTACAGCAATCCTAGTGGCTAATTAGCCTCTAGACTGCTTTTACAAACAGTGGGAGGGAATGTCCCCCCCCCACCGTCTTCCATGGTTTTCTCTGGCTCTCCTGTCCCAACAGGGAACCTGAGAATGCAGCCGGTGGTTCCGCCAGCTGACCATAGAGCCGATCAGAGACCAGAATGGCTCCAATCATCTCTATGGCCTAAGAAACCAATAGCTATGAGCATTTCATGACTTAGATTTAGCTGGATGTAAACAGCGCCATTGGGAAATTGGGAAACCATTTTATCACACCGATCTTGGTGTGGTCAGGAACTTTGAGGGCAGAGGAGAGATCTAGGGTCTGATAGACCCCAATTTTTTCAAAAAAGAGTACCTGTCACTACCTATTTCTATCATAGGGGATATTTACATTCCCTGAGATAACAATAAAAAATATAAAAAAAATGAAAGGAACAGTTTAAAAATAAAATAAAAAAGTAAAATAAATAATAAAAAAAAGCACCCCTTTTCCCCCCTGCTCTCGCGCAAAGGCGAACGCAAGCGTCAGTCTGCGTCATATGTAAACAGCAATTGCACCATGCATGTGAGGTATCACCGTAAAGGTCAGATCGAGGGCAGTAATTTTAGCAGTAGACCTCCTCTGTAAATCAAAAGTGGTAACCTGTAAAGGCTTTTAAAGGTTTTTAAAAATGTATGTATTTTGTCGCCTCTGCACATTTGTGCGCAATTTTAAAGCGTGTTGTGTTTGTTATCCTTGTACTCGGCCTAAGATCATCTTTTTTATTTCATCAAACATTTGGGCAATATAGTGTGTTTTAGTGCATTCAAATTTAAAAAATTGTGTTTTTTCCAAAAAAAATGCGTTTGAAAAATCGCTGCGCAAATACTGTGTGAAAAAAAAATGAAATACCCACAATTTTAATCTGTATGGCCTTTGCTATTGAAAAAAAATATATAATGTTTGGGGGTTCAAAGTCATTTTCAAAAAAAAAAAATTTTTTCATGTAAACAAAAAGTGTCAGAAAGGGCTTTGTCTTCAAGTGGTTAGAAGAGTGATGTGTGACATAAGCTTCTAAATGTTGTGCATAAAATGCCAGGACAGTTAAACCCCCCCAAATGACCCCATTTTTGAAAGTAGACACCCCAAGCTATTTGCTGAGAGGCATTTCGAGTTCATGGAATATTTTATATTTTGACACAAGTTGCGGGAAAAAGACAATTTTTTTTTCACAAAGTTGTCACTAAATGATATATTGCTCAGATATACCATGGACATATGTGAAATTACACCCCAAAATACATTCTGTTGCTTCTCCTGAGTACAGGGATACCACATGTGTGAGACTTTCTGGGAGCCTAGCTGCGTACGGGACCCCGAAAACCAAGCACCTGTTTAAGGCTTTGTAACGGTGTAAATTTTTTATTTCACTCCTCACTGCCTATCACAGTTTTGGAGGCCATGGAATGCCGAGATGGCACAACCCCCCTAAATGACCACATTTTGTAAAGTAGACACCCCAAGATATTTGCTGAGAGGTATAGTGAGTATTTTGCAGACCTCACTTTTTGTCACATAGTTTTAAAAATTGAAAAAAGAAAAAAAAAATTCTTTTCTTTCTTCATTTTCAAAAACAAATGAGAGCTGCAAAATATTCACCATACCTCTCAGGAAATAGTTTGGGGTGTCTACTTTCCAAAATGGGGTCATTTGGGGGGGGGGGGGGTTGTGCTATCTTGGCCTTTTATGGCCTTCAAAGCTGTGATAGGTAGTGAGGAGTGAAATCAAAAATTTACGCCCTTAGAAATCATGAAGGTGGTGATTGGTTTTCGGGGCCCCGTACGCGGCTAGGCTCCCAAAAAGTCCCACACATGTGGTATTTCCATACTCAGGAGAAGCAGCAGAATGTATTTTGAAGTGTAATTCCACATATGCCCATGGCATGTTTGAGCAATATATCATTTAGTGACAACTTTGTGCAAAAGAAAAAACAGTTGTAATTTTCCCGCAACTTGTGTCAAAATATAAAATATTCCATGGACTCAACATGCCTCTCAGCAAATAGCTTGAGGTATCTACTTTCCAAAATGGGGTCATTTGCGGGGGGGGGGGGGTTGTGCCATCTTGGCATTTTATGGCCTTCAAAACTGTGATAGGTAGTAAGGAGTGAAATCAAAAATTTACGCCCTTAGAAATCCTGAAGGTGGTGCTTGGATTTCAGGGCCCCATACACGGCTAGGCTCCCAAAAAGCCCACACATGTGGTATCCCCGTACTCAGGAGAAGCAGCAGAATGTATTTTGGGGTGTAATTCCACATATGCCCATGGCATGTGTGAGCAATATATTATTTAGTGACAACTTTGTACAAAAAAAAAAAGTGTGTCATTTTCCCGCAACTTGTGGCAAAATATAAAATATTCAATGGACTCAACATGCCTTTCAGCAAATAGCTTGGGGTGTCTACTTTCCAAAATGGGTTCATTTGGGGGTGGGTTGTGCCATCTTGGCATTTTATGGCCTTCAAAACTGTGATAGGTAGTGAGGAGTGAAATAAAAAAATTTACGCCCTTAGAAATCCTGAAGGCTGTGCTTGGTTTTCAGGACCCACGGTTAGGCTCCCAAAAAGTCCCACACATGTGGTATCCCTGTACTCAGGAGAAGCAGGAAAATGTATTTTGGGGTGCAATTCCACATATAACCATGGCATGTGTGAGCAACATATAATTTAGTGACAACCTTTTGTTTACATTTTTATTTTTTTTGTGTCATTATTCAATTACTTGGGACAAAAAAATTAAATATTCAATGGGCTCAACATGCCTCTCAGCAATTTCCTTGGGGTGTCTACTTTCCAAAATGGGGTCATTTGAGGGGGGGGGTTGTAATGCCCTGCCATTTTACCACTTCAAGAAATTAGATAGGCAGTCATAAACTAAAAGCTATGTAAATTCCAGAAAATGTACCCTAGTTTTTAAACGCTATAACTTTTGCGCAAACCAATAAATATACGCTCATTGACATTTTTTTTACCAAAGACATGTGGCTGAATACATTTTGGCCTAAATGTATGACTAAAATTGAGTTTATTGGATTTTTTTTATAACATAACAAAAAGTAGAAAATATCATTTTTTTTCAAAATTTTCGGTCTTTTTCCGTTTATATCGCAAAAAATAAAAATCGCAGAGGCATTCAAATACCATAAAAAGAAAGCTCTATTTGTGTGAATAAAAGTACACAAATTTTGTTTGGGTACAGCATTGCATGACTGCACAATTACCAGTTAAAGCAGTGCAGTGCCAAATTGTAAAAAGTCCTCTGATCTTTAGACAGCCAAATGGTCCGGGGCTTAAGTGGTTAAGGCAGGAGTCTTCTAGCCTGTTTCAATTTGAAGGAATCAAATGTGTTCATACACACCAAGAGATTCAAGATGGAGTCCATGCAGACAGTCACAGGGACAGTTCAGCAGGAGGACCAGTTGGTATCAATCGACCGGCCGACTCATACTTCCATGCACCGATCAATGCTGAGCACCAGAGGCTTGTGAGAGTTGCGGTGGCCAGATGTCACTTCCAGTTCAGGTGTCTGTTTTACAGAATTGGCACAGCCTGAGGAATATTTTTGATGATCTTGTTGGCAGTGGTGGCACCTTGGGCCTGGTGGCACATGAGGGTATTACAACTTGCCTTCTTTAGCCTATGAGCTGGGCTGTCTATGGATCAGAAAATCTTTGTGCCTATACAAATTCAACAAGAACTGGAATTTTGGACATTGCCACTGTGCTTCTTTCGGAGGCATGCCTCGCAGCCCAGGAGATAGGATGATTCTAATGCCAGTCTCTGGGCCTGGGGAGTCCACAATCTGAAGAAACAAGGGCAAGGCCATTGGAGCATGGTGAAGCGCAGATACCCCAAGTATCTTGAATATAATGAAGTTTTTTCTAGCATTGCAAGCCTTTCAGGATCTTCAAGGAGGCCTGAGTAAGGTTGACAACAAGACAGAGAACCACTTACAGTCAGTTAAGGTTGGTCTTCTTGCAAGGGAAGCAAATTCAATAATTGATTCCGTTAGGCAGAATATTTTTTTCAACAAATGTCTCATACCAATATGGCCCTATGGGGCATTCCTCTAGTAGTTCTCAGGTAGACTTCACTGAACATGCAGCTTCTAATATTTGCAACAGGATACCAATGCAAAGACTCTGTCATACAAGATAGGTTCACAGTGCCATCTTTGCCTCTGTTTAAATTAAATCTTTTATGGCAAGGTCAGTAATAGCACCCCAATCCAATGAGACTATTTTTAAATTTAATAGCCTGGCTAGAAAATATGCTACACTAGAGGTGCGGGGAGTCTCATCTGAGGTCGCTCAGACCTTGGTGACCAGAAGATCATCCGTGAACACTACATAAGAGAGGATATGAAAGAAGTTTGTTTTGTTTACTCAGCAAAAGCTTTTTCTCCTGTGTTCCCTGCTCCAGCCAATATCCTTGACTTTTCACAACTAGTGCTAGAGGTTGGACTGCCATACAACTCCATTTAAGGTACAGATCTATACTTTATCTTTTCACAGGCTGCAGATGAGTGCAAAAGCCAGTGACCAGATGCTTCTTCCAGATGGCAATATATATATGACCTTGAGGGAAGTTCTTGTTCCCTCTGTGGGACTTAGGCTTGGATCTGAGAGCACCCTTCGCTCCAATAGGTTTCATTTGCATTGAAGTACCTCATGGTAAAACTAGTTCTCCTGACAGCACCTACTTCAGACAGAAGGATGTTGAAGATTGCAACACTTTCCTGCAAGGGTCCTTCGGTGTCTTTTTATCTTTTCTTTATAGGTATACAATGTCTATCTCCAAAGTTCAATGTTAAAGTGGTATCCAGTTTCCAGAACAACTGGGATGTAGTCCCTCCAAGTTTTCACACGAGAGTCACTGAGTGCACAGCAGTAAGACTTCTGTTTTCTTACACATGGTCAAGTTACTAACAGTGTACTCCATCAAAAGAGGAAAGTGTACACTCTTTTCATTTAGAAGCCATCAGGCCCTCAAGAGTCCTCCACCCTTGGGTTACCAGGGTGATTAGATTGACATGCAGGAAGTACGCTTTTCTGCTCTGAAACAATTGCAAGCCTATTTGACTAGAGGGGTGGCAGCCTTTGGGGCAGTGGTATATCCCATTGTGTGCTGACGTGAGGTGGGCCAGGAAAACGGAAAATTGTTATCAAATACTTACCATAATTTTACTTTCCTGACCCATCCTTACGTCAGCACAGGACTCCCTCCCTAGTGGCCTGTCACAGGCTAGGTTATCGAACATCTTAGTTGGGGGAGGGGCTGTATTTTATTCAGCTTGGAACAGGTGGTCATGTGGGGCTCTGGAGGAGGTGTTAACCCATTGTGTGCTGACGTAAGGATGGGCCAGGAAAGGAAAATTAAGGTCAGTATTTGATAACAATTTTCCATTTCCAACTCTTGTCTCCCATGTACGTTTTCAGAACAAGGCAAAATATACATTTTGTCACTGAGTGTTATCAATCACAACTCAATAAAATGATACTACCTGGGTCAAATCCAGATATGTGAAGATTATTTTTGCTAGCTCTGTCCATTATAATATTGTGGATATTTGAGAAAACCCTGGATTAAACTAAACAGTTGGTAATATTTTTATATGATATGCATATACTGTAACTATTTTTATTTCATTAGCTTAGAGTACAGTCCTTTCCTCTCCAAGACTGTATACTGACATGCAAGGGATTAACATAGTACATAGTTACATATAGTTACATAGTTAATCTGGCTGAAAAAAGGCTACTACCTCATCCAGTTCAACCAACATAAAAAAAAACATCCACACACACACACAACTAGAAAACCTTTGTATACATTATCCTATACCCATAGTTGACCAAGAGGAAGGTAACCCCCCTCCCTGATAAAGAATGATCAAATTTGCTCAAGCAGGGGAAAAATAACTTCCTGATCCCCCAAGAGGCAATCAGATATTCCCTGGATCAACTTTACCTATAAATATTAGTATCCAGTACTATTGTGTGTATCTAGGAAAGAATCCAGGCCTTTTTTTAAAACAATCCACTGAGCTGGCCAAAACCAGCTTTTGAGAGCGTCTATTCCACATATTCACAGCTCCTACTGTATTTGAAGGTTAAATCTCTTTTCTGTCAAAAAAAACAGACTGAAACAGAAGTACAGTTAAATCTAATTTTTTTAATTAATAATACAAAAATGTAAACAGAGTAAATGTAGGCAAAACATAGCCAGAGTTCAGGAACTGGTACGGATAGTCAGACAAGCCAAAACATCAGGGAGCCAGAGATGAGCGTAGTAGAAAATCAATCAGGATCTGGAGCCAGAAGGAATGTCAGCCAAGCAAGTCTTTAACAGGAACACAGGAGAGCGTCTCTAGAGATGTCACCAAGGCGAAGGAAGAGATCATCTGGGCTGGACGGCTTTCGTAGGCAGGACTGATGAGCAGGATATCATTAACAGGTGAGTCACTGTGATAATATAGGAGATGGCAATTAGCCGACAGCTGAGCGGCCAGCTCCGAGAAGGAAGGGCTGAGGCCAGCCCTCACCCTTTTCCTTCAAACGTAAAGGGTCCCCCCTTGTCCACTGGGATGAATTTAAAGTGAATAACTCTATACCATGTTCACAATATGGACCACTTGTGTAGTTATACAGTACATGTTGATCATTCCCCCCTTACTCTTCTCCTCTCAAGAGAGAATATATTCAGTTCAGCTAATCCATTCTCATAGCTGAGCTCCTACATGCCTCTTATTACTTTAGTTGCTGTTCTCTGCACTTTCGCCAGTTCTCCAATATCCTATTTAAGAACTGGTGCCCAAAACTGAACTGCATATTCCAGATGAGGTCTTACTAATGATTTATACAGGGGAAAAATTATGTCTCTCTGTGGTCTATACCTCTTTTACTACAAGAAGGGATTTTGCTCACTTTGGAAACCGCAGCTTGGCATTCCATACCGATATTAAGCTTATGATCTACCAAAACACACTGATCCTTCTCTGCCATTGATTCCCCCAGTTGTATACCTCCTAGTATGTATGATGCATGCATATTTTTAGCCCCCCAAGTGCATAACTTTACATTTATCAAAATTGAACTTCATTTGCCACACAGTTGCTCAATTAAACAATGCATTGAGATCAGCTTGTAATTTGGAGATATCCTGAAAGGATGTTATTCCACTGCATAGCTTGGTGTCACCTGCAAAGACTAAAATGGTACTTTTAATCCCAGACTCTATATCATTTGTATAATTTAATTTGTATGTTTTTAAATGGGTCTCCTGCAGGCAGATAATAGATGGGGAAAACAGTTTCAATGTAGTGAACATTGCTTGTCTCTTTACTGGGTTGCTTAACCCCACAATATTCCAAGATACTAGAACTTGCATTTGAGATAGCATATTACTTTGATATCACTTTACTTTGATTTACTTTACTTTGATATCAAGCTTTAGGACCATAAATCTAGATCTAATAGTCCTTTCTAACAATAGAAATAAGTCTCTTCTTTGTGAAGAGAAAGTTTCTATATTAATTTTAGCTATTTGGTGAGTGCCTAAAAAAATCCATATTAAAAATAAATCAACAACAACACCAAAAAAAAGGAGTACAAAGAAAGAAGAAAATAAAAAAAAACTATCCCTCTCAAAAGCCACTTCCTGAGGGGTCTTGTATATGAAAACATCACAATATAAACATAAACCTTTTTTTATTAATTGAAAGCAAATCTTGAAAATTGTTTAAAAAAGATCTCCAAAAAGTTAACATATATCTATGTATATTCCTACAAAAACAAAAAACAAAAATTAACAACCAAACATTTCCCACATGAACAAAATAGAGAGCGTTCATTCAGTAATTTTACTGGACTCTCTTCCCCGGCTCTATATAAAGAAAGAACAAATCAAGCTGACCTCCTCCCATATGTGAAAAGAGAGAGAGAGAGAGAGAGAGAGAGGAGAAGAAAAAAAAAAAGGAAGAGATCCTTTCTTTCTTCCCCTCATTCCATTTTATTTATAATACCTATCAACCCATTCGGTGGCAGCCTGTGGATTATCAAAAAAATGTGCAGCTTCATTTACCTCCACTCTTAATTTAGCAAGGTATAGCAATAAATATGTCAATTGCAGGGTCTGAAGTCTTTTTTTTTTTTTTACATCTTCATATTTAACACACTGTTTTTGTACATCAGGAGACAAGTTCAGAAAGAAGATAACTTTAGTTCCATTAAAAAAGAACTTCCTTCAATAACCTGACTCTTCTAAGAACAGAATCTCAGTCTCGTTGATTGAGTAGTTGTATTAGATATGGCTGTGGTGGTGTACCTGCTGGTAAAAGCCTACTAGGTACCCAATGTGCTCTTTCAACTGCGAGAGCACAGTGCATTAGCGTCTGATGATTGGCCAAAACATGCACCTAACCTGCATGCTTTGGCCAATCACAGTGCGCTCTGCTGAGAAAGCCATAACTGGCCAAAGGTAGGGTGCATTGGGCCAATCATGGCTCAGGGAGACTAAGTTCATGCCCCACACTATATAAGGCTGCTTACAGAGCGGCCGTGTGTAGTGTTTTTGGCGTGGACAGAGAGATAGCTTGAGCTACTTTAGTCAGGCAGGTTATTTAATTAGTAGCAGTGTATTTGATATATATATATATATATATATATACACACAGTCTAGTGTGTGTGTGTGTGTGTGTGTGTTTGTGTGTGTGTATATATATATACAACAAATTAGATGGCCTGAATTTATGGGAGGGGCCCGGAGGGTATTTAAGCCGAACACTCCCCCTTGCTCTTTGTTGGTTCCAGTGCACGATACTACACATCACTAGGCTGACTCTTCCCAGCTGACCTGGTGTTCGTGAGTCTGTGTGTTCAATTACAAGTGTGTTGCGGCTTCACCGTTCATGGTCTTCGAAGGCGGTTCTCGCTCGCTGTTGCAGGTAGGGTTTTCGTTCATACTCAATGTTACGATTCATTATGTTTCCTATCCTGCATCTCTTCCGTACTTAGCTGCCTCTGGGTTGTTGTCGGTCGTTTCCCGACATAATTCGGTACAAGTGTAGTAGATTTGCATGTTACTTCGGCCTTGCTTGTCATCCCATCCACAAACTTACGATTCATTCATAGATCCAAGCCTCCGAGCCACTGTCGTTCATTGTCCAATATCACTCGATACAGGCTTCATTGCTCATAGGATTCACTGTCTATGGGGTTGCAGTCTCATCCATTTGGAGATGAGCATGTATTGTTTTCATGGGTTCTGTGGCTGATTGGGGTGGTAATTGGACCCACCTGGTGCCTTGTCTGCACTTTGATTAACCTGGGGAGGCTGGGTGACTGATTGAATTTGCTATGGATGTGGGATTGCTTGATGACTGCCTATGTTGACTATCCTTTTCCTCCTCAATCTTGATGATGCTAGCTTCCAACAATATTTTTGGTTTAGGGCACCACCACCCAAGGCCCAATGTTTCTGCCCCTGTTTAACAGGGGCATGTAATTACAATTTTTGATATAATATTTCAACACAGGGTCTGTCCCTGCACCCAACAAGAGTATTTATGAGGGGTTACAGTGTTGTGGCACCACCACTACCACCTAAGGCCCAATTTTTCTGCCCCTGTTTAACAGGGGCATGTAATTACAATTTTTGATATAGTATTTTACAGCAGGGCCCATTCCTGCGCCCACCAAGAGTAACTGTGAGGGCTTACAGTGTTCTGGTACCACCAACACCTAAGGCCCAATTTTCTGCAGAGTATATAGAGCAGGCCGTATAGTATATATACTGCTGTTCAGAGTATATAGTGCCTGGGGGACCCTCACGCCACTTTTTTTTTATTTAGATGCGGGGTTCCTCTTCATATCCATTGACTGTAGGGGAAACCCATGCCATTTTTTCAATGATTTTCATCTATATTGCCGCGACCCGACAATACATAACAGCCGCGAGTAGTTTTAAGTGAAATTTTTTCCTTTAGAAATGTCATTTTGCTGTGGTGTTATTCTAAACACGGGGAAAATGCACTACTTTACAGGCATGCCAAGGACACCCTCAGGCACAATATTTAAAGGAATATTTCATTTTTATTATTTCAATTTAAGCATTAATAAAATCACTGTTCCAGAAAAAACTGTAGTTTTTAAAACTTTGCATTGATACATGTCCCCTGGGACAGGATCCGGGTCCCCAAACACTTTTTTTGTCAATAACTCGCATATAAGCCTTTAAAATTAGCACTTTTGATTTTTCATGTTTGTGTCCCATAGACTTTAATGGTCTTTGCGTATTAGAACAAATTTTTTTCCTGTTCACATGTTCTGCTGCGAACCAAACCGGGCGGTGTTCAGCTCATCCCTAGTGAACTGAAGTGAAATGTTTACAACAGGCGAATCAAACTCTGTAGTGGGATAATTTTAGACCGGTTAGAATGCAGTGGTGACTACAATTATGGAGTAGCATGACCTCCGCACAATATTAGTGGTGTTTTCCTCAAGACACGTATTGGATTTTGACTATTTCATATACTCTATTCACCTTTGCCAGATTTTATTTTTATGTGGACTTTTGTTTGTAGCAATTTATTTTTCATGCGAGTTAATCAATGACCATTTAATTGGTACCCCACACTCCCTTCTTATAGCCCTTTTTTCTACTCGCCCTAGATTCACCACTGTATATTCTCTAGCACTCAGACATCCACTTGGGTCTGTGCCTTCCTGACACAGTACCCTCTTGGATGGGCTCCGTGATTCGGTATCTCTTTTTTGGGGGTGGATCAGTGTGGGCAGAGTGGGGCCAGCCACACACACCCAGGCTCCGGTTTTTGGATTCGTGGGTGGTATTGACATATTCGCCACCGTGATTTGGGCGATGGGTGCTCCAACACTGTCATGTTTGGTAAGAGCTTGTCCCACGAGTCGCCCTTGACGAAGGGACGGTCAGTTTCAGTCCCGAAACGCGTAGGCCTTTGTGGAAGACATTACAAGCATCTTTATCCAATGCACATCAGTACAGCTGTGTTTCAGATTTTTATTGTGTTCACTGTGTTATGTTTATTAACTATGCTAATGTTTTGTATACATATATACATTTTTCTATGGAATAAAAATGTTTTTACATTACGCTGTTGCCGTTAAAGTCCCACAACCTTATTTGGGGGTATTTTTTTCACCTATCAATCTAGGGATGTTGGCAACATACATGATCTAGCTGGATGGTAACCTTTTTCTATTAGTTTTGCGTACACACGGTCGCACAAAGTTGTCGGAAGTTCCAATCGCCAAGAACGCGGTGAGGTCAACCACGTATGACGAAACTAGAAAAGGCAAGTTCAGAACCAAGCGCAGCACCCTTTGGGCTCCTTTTGCTAATCTCGTGTTAGTAAAAGTTTGGTTCGCGATTCACGCTTTTTCAGGCTCGTGATTTTCAGATCGTTTTCTGCTGTTCAGTTTGTGCTTGTGGGTTTGTATCTGCTCTTCAGTGCGTGCAGCAAGCTACGCGTGACTTTGATTAGTCATTGTGTTCTTGTTCGTTCGTTACTGTTTTTCAGGTCACTCTTTACAGGCCTTGCTGTTCTTCAGTGCGTTCTGTTACTTCGTTCTGAGCAGCCGACCGTTTTCTAGCCATGTTGCGTATACGTACTCCTCGTAGAGTTCGTGCTGTGCGGGGGCTTGGTGTTGGGGTCCTGCCCTTGACACAAGTCCAGTCCATGAACAGGGTGGGGAGGAGTTCATGGACCAAGAATTGGTTGCTTCAGCGTGACCAGTTCTGTCATATGCCTTTGCTCCGTGAGATCCGTGAGAATAATCCTGATGATTTCAGGAACTTTCTCAGGATGACGGACCCCGTTTTTTACCGTTTGTTGGCTTCGCTGACCCCCTATATTAGCAGGCAGGATATCTGCATGAGGCAAGCCATCACTCCGGAGCAGAGGCTCATCGCCACCCTGTGGTACTTGGCGACGGGGAGAAGCCTGCAGGACTTGAAGTTCTCGACAGGCATCTCCCCCAGGCTCTGGGGATCATTATCCCAGAGACCTGTTCTGCCATCATACAGGTCCTGCAGAAGGGGTATATGAAGGTAAGATTTTTATCCTTTAATATCACATTTTATTGTATATAATGTTTGATAATGTGTTGTATTTCTTTCCTTATTCCCTAATTACCATGGTTGTAATATGCTGTGAATGTCCCCTTTGTCCTCATGCATGCTGTATTTTTATGTAATTATTTTTTTTGTCCTTCATGCATATTTGCCTTCACTTACCCTCCCCTATATTCACCTCATGTAGTCACTTAACAATGTATTTTATCAGCTCCATAGTAGTGCTTTACCCCAAACACCCCCTAAAATGTTTTTAAATGTGATTTGTGCTTTAAATTCAGGCAGAGTGCCAGAGGCTTTTTTAGGGGTCCACAAATCATTTTGTACCCTCCTTCCCCCCAACTGGTAAGTCAGCTGATCCCAATTTTCTATCTATCCTCAATCATCTATCTGCTGACTTTGCCAAACCCATACACTATACCCTCTTCTCTTTTGTGGCCAGATTTATGGATGAATTCCTCAAAGCAGGTAGTGCAAGGGCCTGCCTGTATACTTTCAAATGGTACTGTTTAAAGTTTTTGTATACTATTATTATCTTGATAGATAATAGCAGAATTTCCAAATGTGCTCAAATGTGTACAATGTGTATTTATATCTTTGTATTATGACACTTACCTGTCCAGTGGGCTGCCAATAGTGTAACTAAGGAGGGGCTGTTCAAAGTAATACACATTATTTAGGCATTCATCTCTCAATGAAGTGGAGAGGGTTGCCTGTCCAAGAGTCCACCACCTATAATGTTAGAAATGGCCCATGAGAGGGGGGGGGGATATGATAGGTGTACCTTATACTTTGGTGTTTAAAAATTCCCATTAATAAATGTTATCTTGATGTTGGCCAAGAATGTTTGTGTCTAATCTGCTTTACATGTTTTAATGTGCCAAAAGACTAATTTTTTTTTCTTTTACTCAACAGTTTCCTTCCACGCCACAGGAATGGCAGACTGTGGCCTCCCACTTTGCCCAGCGGTGGGACTTTCCTAACTGCGGAGGGGCAATTGATGGGAAACACGTCCACATCGTCCCACCACCCAACTTGGGGTCATACTATTATAATTACAAGGGGTTCAATAGTATTGTGATGTTGGTGGTGGTGTTGGCTAATTATGAGTTCCTGTATGTGGAAGTGGGGAAGAATGGCCGGATGTCCGATGGTGGAGTCATCGCCCAGACTGAGTTTTACAGGTGTCTCCAGAATGGCAGTTTGGACTTGCCACCTCCAGAAGAGAATGTGGAAGGACTCCCATTCATCTTCATTGCTGATGAAGCATTTGCGCTGGGGGACCATCTTATGCGGCCATTCCCAATGAGGACCCTCACCCCAGACCAGAGGGTTTTTAATTACCGGCTGGCCAGAGCCAGAAGAGTGGTGGAGAACACATTTGGAATCATGGCCAGCCAGTTCCGCCTATTTCTGACACCCATACATATGGCGGAGTATAAACTGAATCATATTATCCTGGCGTGCTGTGTTCTACATAACTTTTTACATCAACATTCTACCAACTATGCTGGCTCAGTTGGGCCTGAGGCCGGAATGATAAATGAAACAACCCTGACGGCGCTTGAAAGTGGCCGTCCTGACTTGCCCTCCCTGAGTGCCCATGATGTCCGGCTAAGATACCTTGAGTTCTTTGCGGGTAGGGGGGCCATCAATATGCCAGACAATTTGTGAAACCTTTACCAAATAAAAAAAAAATCTGCAAATCTTTGGTGACATTTACTGCTTGTGTTTTGTTTAGCTAACCCTGTCAGAAATGTGGTGAGTCATGAAAATTGTGTGATTGTGTAACCTTACAATGCACTGTTGAAACTGCACGTGTAGTGCAAAGTGGATTTGTTATGAAATAACACACATTGTCACAGAAAAACAGCAATTAGAGCACCACAAAAGTGTTGTAGCGTTGAGACAATTATCCACACATTCTTGATTAATAACAATCTTTTTAATACCTGCACAATCACATGTGTATTTTGACAAGGTTTTTTAAAACAAACCAACATGTTTGTTGTATAACAATTTTTGGGGTGGCATTAGAAAAAGTAGAAATGTTGTTTTAACATAAAACTGGCATGTTTAAAACCAACAAGAAAGACACAAATCTTGAACTTACAAAGGTCACACTTGGTAGAACTTGAAGGCAATATCAGACATGAGTATTTAGGAACTGTGTTTGATATTGCTTTCATATGGGGTGAGGTCACCCCAGGAAAAGCCAAATTTTGAAGATGCACACCAATTTACGAATGTCAACATCTGCTAGCTGCCATCATGGGGGATCAAGGGACGTGTTTTGGGGGAGCAAACCCTTCCTCACAGCTACTTTATTATTGAGGAAGGGGTTGCACCCCCAAAATGCGTCCATTGATCTCCCGTGATGGCAGATAGCACATGTTGACACACTGTGTGCCTCTTCAAAATTTGGCTTTTCTACAATTTGCAAAACAATTTTAAAAGTGTAGTACACCATAAAAGAAAGGGCTTTGTAGGGGTTTTAAACTCTCCTCAAAACATCAATGATGTTCTTATTTTTTTGAATAACATCATTGATGTTTTTCTTGATGTTTTCCAATGCAACATTACACCCCATGATCTCCCCGATCAGGATCTGGGCACTTTCCGAGGTGAAAGAATCTGGATCCACAACATCACGATCACCTAAAAAGAGAGGAACCCCCAAAAAAACAGGTATTATAAATATGCTGGCATCCATCTCTTACCTGAGCCTGTGGTCGCAGACACTCACCTGTTGTGGTGACAATTTCCACCACGTCTTCCTCCTCCTGCTCTTCTTGTGTTGGGGGTATTTCCCCTTCTTCCAGAAGGGGGGGGGTCTCTGGTCTCCTTGGATGAGGGGTGTCCTCCGAGTCTTTTCTCCCCTATGTGAAAAAAAGGTATACTTAGCACACAGATATTTGGTGGCAGAACTAGAAATATGAAACATTGCTTAGAAGTGGGGTACAATTGTCTATTTTGGCAGAGTTCCAAGATGTAGAATTTTGAGTGTCCTTTGTCAAGCTTCAATACTTTACCTGTCTTGTACAAGCTTCACAGATGGAGACCCCCCTATAGTATACACTGGAGCACCTGTGTGGGCCCCCTAATAAAAAGGGTGTTCTTGTGTCCCACACTAGTGCTCCAGTGTCCAGATGTGAAAACCGCTGCTGAGTGTCCTCTTCTTACACAGAATCTAGTTTGCATTTCATTCTAGTAACAAACCCATCTACACAACCAAATTAGTTTCACACAAGTAGGCCCTAAAAAATGTGGTCCAATGCATATGGTAAAAACAATGGTGTTTTATAGGCCAAAAGATAAATGTTTGATACGAACGAATAATGTGCCCATGAACATTAAAGTTGCCATTTTAAACTGTACAATAGTTCCTAAAAGCACATGGAGCAGCACGAACGTAATAAACACAAAAAGAATAGGAACACACTACAACTACTTACTTTTTTGCAGCACTCTCCGGATCTTTCTGTACTGCTCATGTTCTCTTAATTTCAGGTCCGACCACCGCTTCCTGAGCTGATCTTTCGATCGTCGTACCCTAAAATTCCGGTGCAGACTCTTGACCACTTTCGCCATGATCTTGGCCTTTCGGACATTGAGGTTGGGGTAAGGTCCATACTTTCCATCATAGTCAGCCTTCTTCAGGATGTCCACCATCTCCAACATCTCCCCAAAAGACATATTTGATGCCTTAAATCGTCTCCTTCTGGATCCAGAGGTTTCCGCCTCCGGGCTTTCCTCCTCCTCCTCGTTGCTATAATTAGCACGCACCTGCTGTGTCTCCGCCATGTGCTCTTCCCCCACTGCGCCTAACGAAAAGGGGTGGGGAATAGACTAGAAAGAACGTCAGGGGCGGGCGGAGTTACACACATGCGCAGTGTGTATAAAGTGTAACACGCATGCGTAGTACGTACGATCTGTGAGTGGAGGAAGGAGTATCGGAGGCGCCGATCGTGATAACGAAGGTAAAAGACAAACTTGGGCCTATACTGCTTCTAGATTGAGGCCTATATTGTAACAAGATTAGAAGAGTTTGGCCTGACATTAGGGTTTGTCTTGTGTTGTGTCTTGCAGTGAAAATGGATATCTGGAAAGATGACGACTTTATGGCAATCTTCATTGACATGTTCAGGGAGCTGCCTTGTCTGTGGCAGATAAACCACCCACATTATAAGAACCAAACAAAGAGGAAGGCAGCACTGGATCAATTGCTGGAATTTGTGAAGACAGTGATCCCCACAGCAGACATCACCTATTTGAAGATCCTAAGTGGTGGCCTGAGGAGCACATATCTAGGGGTGCACAAGAAGGTCCAGGATTCCCAGAGATCCGGAGCAGCAGATGACATCTATGTCCCCAGACTGTGGTACTATGACAGGCTGCATTTTCTGGCAGGACAGACTGAACCTGGCCCATCACTCTCCAGTCTTCCTTCCACGCTTCCTTCCCCCCCAGCTGAGGCTTCTGATGCCCAACCTGGGCCTTCCAGGCAGCAACATTTGGAGGAGCCCAGATTGAGCCAGGTATAGCATTTCTCTAAATATTTCTGGTTGTCCAATCAATGATGTTAGATAGATGTTAGTTTGGAGTACTAATTTATGATTGTGATTGATGATGCAAAAACTAAAACCATGTCCCTTTTTCATACACAGGGAAGTCTCAGCCAGGAGGTGGCCGGGCCAAGCAGGCTGCCTGATATCCAGGTCCCTCCCCTACACCTGCAAAGGGAAAGTGGCAGGAAGAGGAGTACCCTGGAGGAGGCTGCCATAGGCCTCTTTTGGAAGGCTACAGAGGCCCTGAGAAGCCCCCACACTGGGGAGGAGGACTTTGCTTGCTTAACTGCCTGCAAAATGAGGCAGATGGAGGAGGGCCAACAACTCATGTGTGAGTCTTTAATATTGGAAGCTCTCAATAAGGGGTTGAGGGGCCAAATAACATCTGCTACCCACATTTGTGACCTCACACATGGTCCTCCTCCTCCTCCAGGTCCTACTACTCCTCCTCCTCCTCTGGGTCCTACTAGTCCTCCTCCTCCTCCAGGTCCTACTCCTCCTCCTGCCACATCTCCCACAACTGAGCCACAGCTAGGAAGGAAGCGTGGAAAGAAGACCAGAAAGTGAGGACCCTGGGTCCAGTCTGTTCTGGCAAAAGATGCAGCCTCTTGTAGTACCACAGCCTGGGGATACAGATGTCATCTGCTGCTTTCCGGATCTCTGGGACTTCTGGACCAGACTGCACTCTCTTAGATAAGGACTCCTCAGGCCACCAATTTTGATGTAAAATAATTGATGTCTGCCCTGGGGGTCCAAGGCTTCGCTAATTTCAGCTGTTTCTCCAGTGTTGCCTTCCTCTTTGTTTGGTTCAGAGCCCTTAATAAAGGATTTTTTGGTTCAAATATACTTGCCTATGTGTGTTTTCCTTCAAAAAGGACAGTTTGTTTGTGAGGATTCAGGTACATTTCAAATATACAATGTGAAATTAACAAGAGACACCAACACCAAACAACCTCCTTGAGATTAAATAATACAAGATATCAATGGCGTTGTGGTAACTTGACACACAAAACACACACAAAAATATTATGGAGTAAAACTAAAAATAAAATAGAACAAAGATCAGCCTTGAAAAAAATACAAACCTAAAAAAATAAAAAATACAGCCTTTAAAAAAAAATAACCAAAATTAATTTTGTCTGATGTGACAAATCCAAATATATTGAGGGAGTCCCGATAAATAATAAAGAAAGAAGTTTGTGAGAAGTCTGTGTGAATATGAGCAGCAAAACTACTTAATTCTTCTCACATTATAAAGAAGAAGAGAGTGCGCTGTATTAAACTATTTTTGACATTGCAGCGTGACGAAAGTGCTGTATCCATTCCGAACGCTAATTTTACCCGAGCGAGCTGTTCCATCTTGGAATTTCTTCTGGGGGCGCATTCGCGGAGTCTAGCGGAGCAGACATGCATTGCTAGAGCTCCGCACCGCTGAGGAGAGAAGAGAAGAAAAAAGCTGGAGACTGCAGGCTCAAAAGGTATCCATTTGAACCTATTTGCCCCTGGGAACAAACTGTGAAAGTTTGGGCAGGATAAATGGTACTGGGAGGAAGCCCTGGCAGAAATAAAAATCACCTCACAAAGAGCTCACAGGCGCTCACCGCAACTAAAGCGGCGCCAGTCACCTCACAATATACAGCATCAGCGCGCTCTCACAGACAGAAAATGTCACAGCAAGACTCTCCATTTGAGTCAGATACAGAGCAAATCCTCTCACAAAATTCTCCACAAGCCTCCTCAGCATCCCCAGTAATATTATTACAATTTGAAAAGATGCTTCATAAGGCTTTAAAACAAACCTCAGACCAAATAACAAACAGCCTAACCAAAGAAATAAGAGAGCTGGGAAACCACACCGCAGCCTTAGAAATAAAAATGGATGAAATTGAAATTACAACCCAAGAAAATATAACAGAATTGGAAAAATTAAAAGAAGAGAATTTAATACTTCAAACTAAGCTCGAAGATTACAAAAATAGAGCCAGACGTTCAAACTTGCGCATAAGGGGAATACCTGAAACTGTGACAGACTTGCAATCTACTATTACCACTCTATTACAAGAACTAAAACCAGATATCCCTATTGAACGTTTAGAACTGGACAGAGTACATAGAGCCCTCACAGCCAAAAAGAAAGATGGAACCCCACGTGATATAATCACAAAATTCCATTATTACAGAACAAAAGAACAAATACTAATTGCTGCAAGGGAAAAAAAGGAACTTAATTTTCAAAGACACAATTATCAAATTTTTGCTGACCTATCCCAACTTACTATTACTAAAAGACGATCCATGAAACCCCAATTAATGGAACTGCAACGCCACAACATTATGTATTAATGGGGTTTCCCCTTTTCAGTCAGATTTAATTACCAAGGTACAATTTACAGAAGCAGATCAGCAGATGAACTACAACAAACCCTTTTAAAATTAAATCTAACAGAACCCACAAGCAGCAACTCTCCTACACGCAGAAGAATGGCATCATCTTCACCTTCAGGCAGCACCCAGAAAATTTCAGAACAAAATGGGAATCATCATTCTCACAAAAGAGGCCGTTATGCCACATCATCCATGGACCAAGAAGATTCAATGGACTGACATCCTAATTCCTAATATCTCTTCATTTATTATACTAAGAGATGGTTCTCTATAAAAAACCTGTATTTTTAACTGAATGTAACTGCATTCTGATAGTCACACACTGTGTGGGATCATGTTACATTGAAGTTATATTTCTTATTACTTCTGATTCCTATAGCTTTAGAATATATAAATGAAATAAGGAAATTCTTGTTCAGTTATATATTTTCTGGTAATAACAATAGATATATTACTTTATAGGACAAATATGATCACTAATCCAGAAGTAATGGAAGCTTTTTCTTTCTTTCCATAAAACAAATCTATTATTACCTAACTAGTTCCTAGAACTATGTTTTTGTTTATTCTAATCTGTATCAATACAACCTCAAATTTATGAGCTAACATATCTAAACAGTTACATATGAATAAATTATATAATTGTTTACTCTAAAAGGGTTAAAATCCCAAAATAATTCCAGCTATCTTCATCAATAGCAAAGTTATTAACAGTACCTTTCTAACTGAATTATTTAGCCTAGGGCAATACTAACCATATACAACCACCCTGGAATAAATAATTTTACCAAAAACTATATTCTGCACTCCAATTAATGAATCATCATTTTGATGTCTTTTGACATAGCACTTCTCTCCTGTAAGTGGAAGATCCATGTACCCCCATTAGCCCTCTTCATTCTCCCAACCATATTATGTGGGAGTGTGACGAAGGCACTTATTCCCCTGAGAGAGATATTTATTCTCTTTCACGGGTAAATTGTGATTACTTGCAAAAAAGAATTTATACAATGTATCATCTAATCTCATATGTTTCTTGTTTACTCTTTACTCCAGAACTCACTGGATTCTTTTCTATCTTTTCATCTCTTCAGTCCACACAGGTTGATCTGTGCAGTCAGCATTGCATAACAAAAAGTAAGTCAAAACTATTTGATCTGTTACCATGGCACCACTGAATATACTTTCCCTGAATATTCAGGGAATAAATGTTCCTCAAAAAAGGACCAAAGCCTTCCGTACTTTCCATAACAAGAAGGCTCACATAGTATGCCTCCAAGAAACACACTTCACCAAAGATTCTACTCCAAAATATATTTCTCCTTTTTATCCACAAATTTACACGGCTTCTGCCTGTACCAAACAAAGGGGAACTCTAATTGCATTTCACCGATCCACACCATTCACCTTATCATCAGAAATTAAAGACCCAGAAGGTAGATACCTGATACTCATGGGTTATATAATGGATACAGCAATCACGGTGATTTCCTACTACGCTCTTAACAAACAACCTACACTATTCCTCTCACATATATTACAAGTGATTAATACAAACAAAATAGGAACAGTGATAATGTGCGGGGATTCGAACCAGGTCCTCCTCCCATTTCTAGATAAATCACCTTTTACACCATCCAAAATAACCTCTAAATTACCTTTTCCCCAACTTCTTTCCAAGTACAATCTGGTAGATTCGTGGAGAGAAAGTAACCCAATAAAAAAGAAATTCACTTATTTCTCACACCCTCATCAAACCTTCACCAGAATAGAAGATATTTTTCTAACAATAGGAATGATACCAGAAATTATTGCATCAGATTTAATTCCGATTCCTTGGTCTGACCATAATACAGTATACACTACTATAGCCTCAGCCATACCAAAAGCGCATGACCCAATGTGGTACTTACCAGACATAATGCTCAAACACCCACTACATCAGATGGCCATTGAACAAGCTTTAAAGGAATACCGTATTTATCGGCGTATAACACGCGCCGGCGTATAACACGCACCCCAAGTTTAGGAGAGAATTTTAAGGAAAAAAAATTTTTAGGAGGGAAGTTTTAGGAAAAAAAAAACTTACATTAAAATGCCCATCAATGCAGCCTCATCAGTGTCAGTGCAGCCTTGCCCCAGTGCAGTCTTGTCAGTGCAGCTTTGCCCCAGTGCAGCCTTTTCAGTGCAGCTTTGCCCCAGTGCAGCCTTGTCAGTGCAGCTTTGCCCCAGTGCAGCCTTGCCTCAGTGCAGCCTTGCCTCAGTGAAGCTTTGCCCCAGTGCAGCTTTGCCCCAGTGCAGCTTTGCCCCAGTGCAGCCTTGCCTGAGTGCAGCTTTGCCCCAGTGCAGCCTTGCCCCAGTGCAGTCTTGCCCCAGTGCAGCCTTGCCCCAGTGTAGCTTCGTTGCCCGAGGCCAGCCATGTCAGTGCAGCTTTGTGCACTTGATGTAGATTCAAAAAATGGCGCCGAGGGAGCCGAGATACACATACTCGAGTGTTCTCGGCTTTTTCCGGCGCCGCCGTCACGCCCAGTCCCGCCCCTGGACCTGTGTTATGTCCATCATAGGGCGGGACTGTGAGCGGCGCCGAAAAAAGCCGAGAACACTTGGGTATGTGTATCTCGGATCCGACAAGAGCCGAGATACACATACCCGAGTGTTCTCGGCTTTTTTCGGCGCCACTCACAGTCACGCCCAGTCCCGCCCTATGATGGACATAACACAGGTCCAGGGGCGGGACTGGGCGTGACGGCGGCGCCGGAAAAAGCCGAGAACACTCGAGTATGTGTATCTCGGCTCCCTGCAGTCTCGGCGCCATTTTTGAATCTATCCACGGCTGTGTATGTCGGCGGCGACCGCGGCAATTGCCGCGATCGCTCCGATGACACAGAAATCGGCGGGTATCGGCCTATAACACGCACCCACGATTTTCCCCTGATTTTCAGGGGAAAAAAGTGCGTGTTATATGCCGATAAATACGGTACATATCAATTAATAATACAACAGACATTTCCCCAATAACACTGTGGGAAGCTCATAAGCCTGTCTTGCGTGGTGCAATACAAAGACAAATGGCACTATTTAAACGAGAATGCAAAAATCTAGCAAAAAAACTAGAACTAAATTTTAATGCAGCCTACATATCATTCCAAGATAATCCATCTCAGAGTACAAAATCTCATCTGGAAAATTCTAGATTGGAATACGATCTATTTCTCACAGAGTCAGTTGATAAATCCCTCAAACGCTCCAAACACAATTTCTACATGAATACAAACAAACCAGGCACATATTTGGCTCGGGCATTAAATTCAACTAACAAATCTTTCAAACCAATACGTTTGAAATTATCAAAAGATGTTTATACTTGTAATCCAGTTAAAATAGTAGATACATTTCACTCACATCTTGCAACTTTATACAAGACAAACAATGAATTTAATCCTACAGAGGCTGAATCCTTTTTCTCAAAAATAACCTTACCTGAGTTGTCTCAGAATCAAAAAAGCAGTTTGGATAAGCCTATAACTATAGATGAAGTTGCTAACGCCATAAAAGACCTAAAACTTAACAAAAGACCAGGCCCCGACGGCTACTCGGCTTTATACTATAAAACATTCTCAGAAATACTCTCTCCCATTCTCACTGAAACTTTTAACAAACTTCTAGAAGGACATTCTTTTCGGCAAGAAACACTAATGGCAATTGTTTGTATGATCCCAAAACCCCTTTCTAATAATACTTCCTGTGTGAATTATCGGCCTATCTCTCTGTTAAACCTTGATATTAAATTATTAGCAAAAATAATAGCAAAACGCCTCAATAGCATTATAGGAAAATTAATACATAGAGATCAAGTAGGCTTCATGCCAAATAGACAGGAAGGCGATAATATACGCAGGGCAGTGTTATTGGCACATATTGCTAAAAAACTGAAAATCCCTTTATGTTTTCTATCTCTCGATATTAAGAGGGCATTTGACACAGTATCCTGGCAATATATGCAATATTCATTACAAAAATGGGGTTTTGGACCCCACTTTTTAACATGGATCAAAGCATTATATAATAAACCCAAAGCCTATATAAAATATGCTGGATACAAATCTGATGCCTTTAGTATCGAAAGAGGTACCCGACAGGGTTGCCCATTATCTCCCTTATTATTTGCCCTTATACTCGATCCCTTGGCCCAATACATCAGAACAAACCAAACTATAACCGGCATTGAAGTAGGAGGTATTACACACAAAATATGTATATTTGCAGATGATATATTACTTTTTCGATCATCACCACAGGTTTCTGGTCCTAACTTAATGCCAGCTCTTGATGGATTTGCAGCCCTATCCGGCCTTATGATTAATCCTAAGAAATGCCTAGTGCTCAATATTTCACTCACAAACATGGAATTGATCCCGGCTAGGGCTGCACTCCCATTCACATGGGCAGAAAAATCAATTCCATATCTTGGAATTCATTTAACAGCATCTCATTCTGACTTATTCTCAACCAATTATCCTCCTGTATTAAGACAGATCACAAATCTAATAAAACAATGGTCACAACTTCCTTTATCCTGGATAGGGAAGATTAATGCAATCAAAATGACTATTCTACCCAAATTACTTTATCTATTCAGAGTCCTCCCTATTCCAATTCCTTCCTATTTTTTGAGAATAGTACAAAAAAGAGCAACTTCGTTTATATGGGGCTCTTCTAAACCACGTGTACCTATACACACACTACATCTTCCCAAAAATAAAGGAGGCCTGGGATACCCGAATTTTACTAACTACTACAGAGCAGCACATTTGGCCAGTCTCTCCAAATACCATGCAAAACAGGAAATCCCATTATGGGTATTTATAGAGGCTTCAGAAAATGACCCTCTATTAATATCAAACTTGTTATGGCTTGATCCTAAAGACCGCTTTAAAATTCATAATCCCATAACTAAACACTTCTTATCTCTCTGGGATAAACTAAAAACCAAATATCAGTTACAATCTCCACACAATCCTCTCCTTTCTTTTATCAGAAATCCGGCCTTTTATCCGGCATGGATCTACCCAAATTCTTTTAAAGCTTGGACAACATCAGGCATTCAGACACTAAATGACTTCATAGCATCTAAATCATTCCTTTCATTCCCATCGCTTAGAGAAAAATATGATCTACCAAACTCTGAGATATTTAGATATCTCCAAATCAAAAATTTCTATACACCATTCCTAAATGTGGATACACCATTATCCCAATTATCCATTTTTGAATCAATCTGTACAAAAGATCCATTTGCTAAAGGAACAATTTCATCACTTTATAATCAATTATATGGAGTAGTAAATCTTAATAAACCCTCTTACGTTCAGAGGTGGGAGGAGGACCTGGGACGAACTTTAGAAGACACGGACTGGTCTAACATATGGCTCACATCTAAGTCATCTTCACCCAACATCTTAGCACTGGAGACAAATTATGAAGTCCTAACTCGCTGGTACCTTGTACACGCTAGAGTGGCAAAATATTCACCTAATACCTCAGCTCTTTGTTTTCGAGGATGCCCAGACATAGGCACACATTTACACATATGGTGGACATGCCCCATAATCCAAACCTTCTGGAAGGAAGTCTTCGTGTTTGCATCTAAAATATTTAAAAGAATAATACAACCAGATCCATGTATAACTTTACTTAATCTAAAACCGGAATGGTTAACATTCTCTCAATTCAAACTTATGATTCAACTAATAACGGCTGCAAAACAAACAGTGGCCAAGGCATGAAAATCTCCTACATTGGTACTAGCAGAAACAATTCACAGAATGAATAATACAATGTCCCATGCTAAGATGGTAGCTATTGATCAAAATCAAATTCCAAAATTTGAAAAACTTTGGCATCCTTGGATAAAACAACAGTTCCTGTCAAATTTCAATGACTCTGTCCTTTTGCCATGGTAGCAGATTAAATGACTTATAGAGACACCCATTCTAAGGCTTCAAAGAGAACTAAAAAGAATAATAAGCTGACGAGCGGGACAACCTTGTGGACCATATCTCTGTCTTTCTACCCTTTTTCTTCTTTCTCTTTCCTTTTCTCCACCTTACGATTAAAGCTCATTATCAGAGTTTATTTGACCTATACACATTCTACCTGTAAATAATATGTATAGTAGGTATAAATCATTTAAATACCTACAAATGAAACTAATGAAATGATATATATCTTTATTTTAGGTTTACGTGAACCTAATGTTTTAATATTTGAAATTTCATGATACTTACCTACACAAACCCTACTGTAAAACAATGAGCTTACATTATAGATCCTTGTAAACTTACTTCATGTATCTTTATATTATTGTATACTCAATAAACTTCTTTGACAAGGAATTTCTTCTGAGCATGTGTGGCACTTTGTGCGTCGGAACAGGCCACACACGGTCGGAATTGACGCGATCGGATTTATTTGTCAGAAAATTTTATAGCCTGCTCTCAAACTATGTGTGTCGGAAAATCCGATGGAAAATGTCCGATGGAGCCCACACATGGTCGGAATGTCCGACAACACGCTCCAATCGAACATTTTCCATCAGAAAATCCGACCGTGTGTACGGGGCATTAGTCTTGTAGAGCAGCCTTCAGCTTTGGAAAATTTCCCCACATCCAATTCGCATAGCAGGAAAGTGTTACCAGTTCTCTATGAAGCCGGATC
Organism: Lithobates clamitans; assembly: GCA_037952925.1. Classification (NCBI taxonomy): domain Eukaryota; kingdom Metazoa; phylum Chordata; class Amphibia; order Anura; family Ranidae; genus Lithobates; species Lithobates clamitans. Next base: position 737,917 of record JBBGZY010000244.1, on the reverse strand, counting down.
ACACATCTCCGCAGCGGCTCCGGTGCAAATTGCACAGGAGTCCTGTGTATCTTCTGGTTTGTTTCAGGTCTGAATTCAGCCAAACATTCGGGCTGAAATTGGACCTGAAACGGTGAATGGGGACGCACCAGACCCCTGCTGTGAGCCAGAGCATGCTGCAGTGTGAACCCAGGCTTTAAGTTAAGTGTTTTTACCTTTCCAGTATGTGCGTGTTATTTACAGATAACATTAAATGATTTCATGTCATGGTCACTGCTAGTCAGATGTTCTTTTACATGAATATTAGCAGGGACGTAACTAGAAATAGCAGGGCCCCATAGCAAAATGTTGTATGGGGCCCCCCTGCAAACAGCCCCCCCCCCACAGCTGCCCTAGTGTCAATGCAGCATGACCTGTGCCCCATACAGCGTGACCTGTGCCCCATACAGCATGACCTGTGCCCCATACAGCATGACCTGTGCCTCATACAGCGTGACCTGTGCCCAATGCAGCGTGACCTGTGCCCCATACAGCGTGACCTGTGCCCAATGTAGCATGACCTGTGCCCCATACAGCGTGACCTGTGCCCCATACAGCGTGACCTGTGCCCCATACAGCATGACCTGTGCCCAATGCAGCCAATGCAGCATGACCTCTGCCCCATACAGCGTGACCTGTGCCCAATGCAGCGTGACCTGTGCTCAATGCAGCGTGACCTGTGCCCAATGCAGCATGTCCTGTGCCCCATACAGCGTGACCTGTGCCCAATACAGCCTGGTCTGCCTGTGCCCCATACAGCCTCACCTATGCAGAGGAAGAGGCAAGCCACCCGGATCAGCAGAGAGTGGGATTGCCCTTTGTAATAGCTTTCATTTGAATTTCCTGTCTTCCCGGGGCTCATCGTCACATAGCCCCACCTCTTGGCCCGACGCCTTTGATGACGTCATATGTCCCGCGTTGGATCGGCGTTCTGTCTATCAAAGGCGCCGGGCCAAGAGGTGGAGCTATGTGACGTGAGCCCCGGGAACACAGGAAGTTCTAATGAAAGCTGTTACATCGGGCAATTCAGCTCTCTGCTGATACGGACAGCTCGCCTCTTCTTCTCCTCTCTCTTCCCCTGGCTGGGAGACTGTGCCAGCGGTGCTCTCATCCTCACCGGGCCCCACTCGGCTGTGGGCCCCATAGCGCCCGCATGGGTCGCTATGGTGGTAGTTCCACCCCTGAATATTAGTAATACCAGGTCCAGCAGAGCATCATTCCTAGTCGGAGCCTCAGTTCGAATTGTACCATAAAATTGTTTTGTAATAGATTTATACATTTTTGCCCTTTAACTGTTATGGCAGTTCCATTACACCAGTCAGTTTCTGGGTAGTTAAAATCCCCCATTATTATCCCTGTCCCAGCCCTTGCAGCCCTTTCTATCTGTGCGAGGAGCTGAGTCTCCACCTCATCATTAACACTGGGTGGCCTATAACAAACTCCAGTGATTACCTTTGTAATATGCACACCCACCAGCCTTATCACACTCTCTATCAAGTAGGTCCTCTTTCACACTCACTTCAAAATCACTTCTCACATAAAGACAGGCACTACCACCTTTCTGTTTTACCCTGCCTGTCAGAGAGCTCACCTTGCTGGTCATGGGATTGGCCACCAGAGGGCGCGCCGGTGAGCAAGCTGGCCTATTTAAGTTTGTCAGGCACTCTGTTCAGTGCTGCCTGATCATCAGCTTCCTGTGCCATAGTTCCTGTTTCCTGTCTTGTCTTCCTGTTTACCTGATCTCCTGACGACCCGGATTGCTCTTGGATTCCCCCTTTTGCTGCCTGTACCCGACCTTGGCCTGTTTGACTCCGCTTCTGCCTGCTCCTATTGTACCTTGCTGCCAGTCTGTTGCCGAACCCAGCCTGTCTCCTGACCATCCTGCTCAGTCTCATCGCCTGTGTTCCAGCCTGCACCTGCTGTTCATAGACTGCTATTCCACCAGCATCTGGACTCTAGTTCACAGGCTCTCATACCACTCCGCACTCCTGTGCTTCCTGTTACCTTACCAGGGGCCGCGAGTCGGAGGCGTAAGGGAGCCTACTCTCTGCCCAAGCGGACTCACCGGTCTGGTAAGTAGGAGTCTGATAGTATCAGGCAGCCATGACCGAGTCCGGGCAGGGGGCCTCCCCTATGGACGAACTTTGCAGACACTTGGCAGGATTAACCCAAGCAGTCAAAAGTTTACAGGATGGCTATACCCGACTAGAGGAACGTGTTCAGGCCCTGTCTGCACCTACCAATCCTCAGGGGACTTCGTCTGCAACCGGGGCACCCTCCGTAGTCATGCTCCCTCCAGAGCCCAAAGTACCTATACCGGAGAGATTTTTTGGAGACCGAAGTAAATACCGTGCATTCCGGAATGCATGTAGTCTCTATTTTGCTCTGCAGCCTCGGACCTTCTCCCTAGAAACCACCAAAGTGGGCTTTGTTATTTCCCTGTTGTCCGGTGAGCCTCAAACCTGGGCCCATCACCTTCTGGAACAAGAGTCGGATGCCCTGGAAAGTCTGGACACCTTCTTCTTGGCGATGTCTCAACTTTATGAGGATCCTCAACTAACCGCTTCTGCTGAAGCCTCTCTGCACTCCCTTCGGCAAGGCCGCAGGGCAGCGGAGGACTATGCTGTTGAATTTAGGCGCTGGAGTTCCGATACGGCATGGAATGACGCGGCTCTGCGTCATCAGTTTAGAATGGGTTTGTCCGATCCACTCAAGGACGAGTTAGCACGGGTTGGGATACCTCAGACCCTGGAAGAATTAATTAACCTCTCAATCCAAATTGACCGTCGTCTGAGAGAACGACGCACCGAAAGATCTACCAGTGCCTATCGACCCACTTGGATGCTTCCACAGGTTCCCAGTCCTCCTAGTAGGCCTTTGGCTCCTCCAACCTCTCCAGTTTTCGACACGTCAGAGCCTATGCAGCTTGGTCTGCTCCGTCCTTCCTTGACTCCTGAAGAGAAGTTACGTAGACGTAACCTTAACCTATGCCTCTACTGTGGGGAACCTGGGCACTACGCCAGCGTCTGCCCCAACAAGACGCGTAAGTGTCGTTCTTCTGCTCGTATATGTGCTACCATCATGCCAAAACCTAGTACTCACCTTACCATCTCTGTCACTTTGCAGCTTCCCGGAAAGGCTATCCAAGTTCCAGTCATCGTTGATTCCGGAGCATGCAGCTGCTTCATGGACCAGGCCTTTGCAGCTCAGCATGATATCCCACTCCGACTCAAGACCCAGAGCCTGGCTGTCCACCTTGCAGACGGTTCCGCCCTCCGTTCCGGTCCTGTCATTCAAGAGACTATCCCTATAATAGCTACTATAAACTCTGAACACCAGGAATTCCTCCGTTTAGATGTAATTTCCTCTCCCCTGTTCCCTGTCATCCTGGGCATGCCGTGGTTGCTGGGCCATAACCCCCATATCAACTGGGTTTCTGGGAAAGTGGAGTTTCTCTCTGTTTATTGCCAACAACATTGCCTGCCAAGAATGGCCCATGAGATACCTCAACTCCTCGGCCTGCACTCTGAAACCAACTCACACCAAGCCATCCCAGAACCCTACCGAGATTTCTCTGATGTATTCAGCAAGAAAGGTGCTGAGACTCTACCGCCACACAGGCCCTATGATTGCCCTATAGAGCTGCTACCTGGAACCGAAGTACCCTTCGGTAGGATCTTTCCATTGACTGAGCAGGAATTGGATACACTAAAACAATACCTTGATGAGAATTTAAAGAAAAAGTTCATCCGCCCGTCCACATCTCCGGCCGGCGCAGGCATATTCTTTGTGGAAAAAAAAGATCATTCCCTTCGGCCATGTATCGACTACCGGGAATTAAATCGGATAACGATCAAGAATCGCTACCCCTTACCCCTGGTGCCTGAATTATTCCAGAGGCTAGGAACGGCAACTGTCTTCACAAAACTGGATCTTCGCGGAGCCTATAATTTAATCCGTATCCGGGAAGGGGACGAGTGGAAAACCGCTTTTCGCACTCGTTTTGGGCATTTCGAGTATTGCGTTATGCCCTTCGGTCTATGCAATGCCCCAGCCACATTCCAACATTTTGTGAACGACATCTTCCGGGAATTTTTGGATCTCTACGTCATCGTCTACCTCGATGACATTCTCATTTTCTCATCATCACTGACTGATCATCGCAGGCACGTCCGGAATGTCCTCGCCCGGCTCAGGCAACACGGGCTGTATGCTAAACTCGATAAATGTGAATTTGAACTCCAATGCATCCAATTCCTGGGGCTCATCATTTCAGTGGAAGGTATTAAAATGGACCCTCAAAAGGTGTCCGCCATCCTGGACTGGCCCGCACCTACGGACAAGAAGGGGGTCCAACGCTTCGTTGGATTTTTCAATTTCTATAGGAAATTCATCAGAGACTTTTCCAAGATCATTGCCCCCATTACTGAATTAACAAGACAGGGAACCCGATTCTGCTGGACCCCCAGGGCTCAATTGGCCTTTGAAAAATTAAAAGGATTATTCACGTCGGCCTCCATCCTCAAACACCCTAACTCTGCCTTGCCATTCGTGTTGGAGGTTGATGCCTCAGAGGTCGCAGTAGGAGCTGTACTCTCCCAACGTCAGGGCCCCAAGGCCCTTCTGTTTCCAATAGCTTTTTTTTCTCGCAAATTATCGGTGTCTGAAAGAAACTACGATGTTGGAGACCGGGAGCTTCTGGCCATCAAGACGGCTCTGGAGGAGTGGCGCTATCTTTTGGAGGGTGCTGTACATCCTATTCTAATCTACACGGACCACAAGAACTTGGAGTATTTGAGATCTGCCAAGAGACTAAAACCGCGACAAGCCAGATGGGCGCTCTTCTTCTCTCGCTTTCAATTTCATATAACCTACAGGCCCGGCTCCAAAAACATCAAACCAGACGCTCTCTCACGAATGTTCCATGACTCCAAAGAAACCGTCCCTCCGGACACTATCCTGCCTGCAGGAAATTTTTTATTACTTCAGGGGGATTTAATCTCCAGAATAAGGCAAGCTTCCACAACTATACCCCAACCCACTGAGACCAGCCTAAGAGATGGTTTACTCTGGCATAAGGAGAAGATCATGGTTCCTGAGAGCCTTAGGGTACCAGTACTAGAGCTTTGCCATGACCACAAGTTGGCTGGGCACTTCGGGGCTCAGAAGACAACCGAACTGGTGCAGCGCACCTTTTGGTGGCCACAGTTGGCCAAGGACTGTAGGAATTACGTCAGTTCCTGCCACACATGTGCCCGAAGCAAGAATATTCAGACGAAGGCCTGGGGCTTACTGAAACCCTTGCCCATCCCTGACAGACCTTGGAAAATGATCGCGATGGATTTCATTGTGGAACTGCCCCCATCCGAAGGCTTCTCTACCATCTTTGTCGTAATTGATAGATTGTCAAAAATGGCTCACTTCTTGCCTATGAAAGGCACACCCTCAGCCGTGGAAACGGCGAAGATCTTCGTTAAAGAAATTGTGAGATTACATGGGGTTCCCTCTAATATCGTTTCGGACCGGGGTGTCCAATTCACCTCTAGGTTCTGGAAGGCATTGTGTGGTTCCCTCGAAATTGAGTTAGCGTTCTCTTCAGCCTATCACCCTCAGACAAACGGCCAGACGGAGAGAACCAATCAAACCTTGGAGCAATACCTCCGTTGTTTCTCGGCCTTTTCCCAGGATGACTGGGTTTCTCTGCTACCAGTTGCGGAGTTTTCATACAATAACTCCCTGCACTCAGCCATCAACCAGACGCCATTTTTTGCCAATTATGGATTTCATCCCTCCTTTCTACCCAGCTCAATACCTGAATGCTCCCTCCCTGCAGTGACCGAGACATTGGAATTCTTCTCTACCAACAACAAACTTCTGCAGGAAACAATGGCCCAATCCCAGGCTTCTTATAAAAAAACGTTCGACAAGAAGAGGCGCGGGGAGCTTATCCTGGAACCTGGCAATCAAGTATGGCTGTCCACAACTAACTTAAAAATGGCTTGCCCTTCTAGGAAACTAGGGCCTAAATTCATGGGACCCTTCTCGGTGAGAAGAAAAATAAACAACGTAGCGTACGAGCTCAGTCTGCCGGACTCCTTCAAAATACACCCGGTTTTCCATGTGTCCTTACTGAAACCGGTCGCTCCTGATCCTTTCCCCAACCGTAGTTCCAGTCCTCCTGAGCCTGTTATGATCAATAACGAGGAGGAGTTTGAAATCGAGGCTATCCTGGACTGTAGGAAAAGGCGTAATCAAATACAGTATCTTATTAAATGGAAGGGGTATGGTCCGGAGGACAATTCCTGGGAACCAGAAAACAATTTACATGCCCCGGAACTTTTACAGACTTTCAGAAATGTTCATGCCTCCAAGTTGGCCCGGCTGGGCATCCGGAGGCTGCCCTTAGGGAGGGGGCACTGTCAGAGAGCTCACCTTGCTGGTCATGGGATTGGCCACCAGAGGGCGCGCCGGTGAGCAAGCTGGCCTATTTAAGTTTGTCAGGCACTCTGTTCAGTGCTGCCTGATCATCAGCTTCCTGTGCCATAGTTCCTGTTTCCTGTCTTGTCTTCCTGTTTACCTGATCTCCTGACGACCCGGATTGCTCTTGGATTCCCCCTTTTGCTGCCTGTACCCGACCTTGGCCTGTTTGACTCCGCTTCTGCCTGCTCCTATTGTACCTTGCTGCCAGTCTGTTGCCGAACCCAGCCTGTCTCCTGACCATCCTGCTCAGTCTCATCGCCTGTGTTCCAGCCTGCACCTGCTGTTCATAGACTGCTATTCCACCAGCATCTGGACTCTAGTTCACAGGCTCTCATACCACTCCGCACTCCTGTGCTTCCTGTTACCTTACCAGGGGCCGCGAGTCGGACGCGTAAGGGAGCCTACTCTCTGCCCAAGCGGACTCACCGGTCTGGTAAGTAGGAGTCTGATACTGCCTCTCTGAAAGAGAGCATAGCCAGGAATATTAATAACCCAGTCATGTGAAGAATGAATCCAAGATTCAGCAATATTAATAAAACCATAGTTTTCTTCATTTACCAAAGCTTCCAACTCACCTATTTTGCTTGGCAGACTTTTGGCATTGGTGAACAAACACTTTAATCCATTGTCACATTTTGCACACGCATTTTGCATATCTTCTGTTTTAGTACAAATTGTACCATTTCCAACAGTTGTTTGTAAAATGGGAACCTTCTTATCACCTGCCATAGCCTTTCCCCCATCTTTCCCCACTCCACTCACCAATAGGAACTGAGCCCTGTCTGCCCTGTCTGCCCTGTCTGCCCCATTATTATCTAATTCATCCTACCCCCTCAATCCTAGTTTAAATACTCCTGCAACCTTCCCATAAACCTCTCCCCCAGCACAGCAGACCCCTTTCCATTTAGGTGCAAACCATCTTTAGCATATAGGTTGTACCCCAATGAAAAATCAGCCCCATGCATTCAATTTTCTGTTCTCTCTCTGTCTTTCCTGTGTTGGGCATGGCACAGGCAATATATCAGAGAATATCATTTTGGAGGTCCTTCCCTTCAACTTGCAGCCTAGTTCTTTAAACTGATTCTGAAGGAGCCTCCACCTTCCATGTATTCTGTCATTGGTTCCAACATGGACCAAGACAGCTGGGTCAGCCTCTCCTAGTAATGTATCAACCTCATCCACCACATGTCAAAACCTGACACCAGGGAGACAGCAAACCATTCAGCTGAGATGATCCTGGCAAAAAAAAATATTCTATCAGTCTTTCCGATTATAGAATCCCCTTTTACCACCAACTATCTAGGCCCTCCTGCCCTGCCCACACCACCCCTACTAGATGGCCTGCTCTCCCGGCTGTTAGAATATGCGGAAGGTTAAAAACATTTACAAGGAAAACATTTACATTTGGAGATTACACATAATCATAATAATAATAATAATAATAATAATAACAATTATTATTATTATCATTTTGCAGTGTTGTTACCTTGCTTTAATACAAAGTTATATTATAGGAGATCAATTTATGAACAGATTAATTGATTAATTAAGTGAAGTGAGTGATTCTGGTCAAACTGGTCAATATTTGATTTGTGAAGCTTGGTTTACGCTCACAATAATAAACAACATAATTATAATATGGCTTAAGAGAACAAGTCTCAGTAGAAAAATAAGGGATATTATTAATTCTTGAACTACAACATCATGTGTCCCCTGCCAAAAATGCTTTTCTTTCTGTTGCCATGAGACAAGTCTGAATATCTTTACATCACCTCATTATTACTAGTCTTGACGATCAAGGCATTTGTCAAACTGACAGCTCATCACTATAAAAGAAAAGATTTAAAAGTAATTTTTCTTCATTTTATCATTGATTACCATCCATTTGTATAATCACAATAGATTTATAGAAATTCAATGTCTTTAATAATTCAACTCTGCATATTATTATTCGAGCTGATACTGTATATTCTATTCTACATTTTAGCAACTAAGGATGAAAGTAAGTTTCTAAACAAAAACTCAAAGTACATTTAAATCCTAAAAAACTTATCTTACTTTTTCCTTTTCTGTATGTTAAACATACAATTGAAAACATTTTGTTGTTTAGGTGCAAAAATAAACCTGATTCAGCTAGAAATCCAGTGCTTAGAAATGTCCTAGGCACTCCTCAGTGTTATCACGAAAACTTTTATCAGCTATACCCATTTTACCCAGTGAAAAATGAGGTGGGGGGGGGGGGGGGCAGGTGCATGCATTATCTCTGTAATGGAGCTTTTTCTGGTTTACTGATTAATTGGGGCTGATTTAGTAAGAGTTGCTTTTATTTAGCTGTACATGAGTGGGTATTTGAAGGCAACACAGCTAAAGTCATGCCTAAAATGTACAATAAATTACTGTGAGATTGGGGAAAGGTAGCAGGTACAAAAGCTCCCTAGGATGAGTACACTTTTAGGCACAAATAGCAGTCCAGTACTGTAGTGACAAACAGTGCTGTGATTTATTGGTGCTATACACAAGTCTAGATACAGGTACTGTACAGTTTTTCCAAAACTTGCGCCCTAATATCTTTAGTGCATCTCAGGCCTACTTTATGGCTAAACATTCCTTTTCTATGATAGCATATTTTCTCTCATGTTCTGTTTAAAAAAATTTTATTGGCAGCAATATACAAACAATAACATAAAGTAAGTTGAAAGTAATAAAAGAAAATTACAAATTACAAGCGTATATTGATAACGAAATACAGAGAAGGATGTAATTGTTTCGGAGATCCAGAATTACATAGGATTACACAGACAACCATACATTGATTAATTCTGGGTAGTACTAGTCCCTTAGAGGCGACTGCCTACTGTAGTAGTAAATAAGAGACAAGAGTATTACTCCATGGGATAAGGATAAGGCAACAGATAGATGTGTTATACCAACTGACTGCGTCACCAATGATATAGATTGGGTAAGGGAATGTGTAAGAGAAAAGGGGGAGAGACAGATGAGTTGAAGAAGTAAGGGAGGGAAGGCAAGAGCTGCCAGAAGAGGGGGTCGGGGTTGTCGCATAGGCCTCCATCATATTTAGTCATAAACTGTGGGGGTCAGGGAGAGTTAAGGTTCAAGGAGGTGCTTGTCAAAATCCAGTATTTTCTCTCATGTTCATTGAGCTTTCTGCTCAGGTACACCACAGGGTGTTCTTCCCCATTGTATACCTGTGACAATACTGCCCTAATGCCAACATCAGATGCATCTGTCTGAACCAAAAATACCTTGGAGAAATCGGGGGAAATACAAAACTAGTTGTGCACAAAGGGCCTTTTTGAAGATTTGGAAAGACTCTTCTGCTTCTGGGAACCATCTTACTAGGTGGACTTGATTTTTGAGTCAAACGTAATTTCGACTCGAACATCAGCTGTTCATTTTTTTTGTAGAACAAACGAACATATGGGGCACTCGCAGCAAGTTAGCTCACCGCAGAGCACCCCATAATGCACTGCGAGATTGCAGTGGATTAACAGCTCCTGATTTGGCCAAAGCATGCAGACCTGCATGCTTTGGCCAATCACAGTGTGATGTGCTGTGAGAGCCATGATTGGCCAAAGGCAATTAGGTTATGATTTCTGTCTCCCCTTCTGCGCCGCAAGTGTTTCTCTTTTTTTATTTTTTTGGCCTTTCTTATTTCTTTTTACATTTTTTTGTTTTAGTTTTTTTTGCAGCAGTGAAAAAAAATTATCCACAGTTGCTGCATCGTAAAGGATTGGGACACACTAGAACATTTAGTCTCTCCCCAATGCCTGCAATCCTTACCATGGATGCATCCTAAACATATCTCATCATCAAACATAAGCTTCACCCCTTGATCGGCCCCGCATTGGAAGTCTTTCATACCTCCACCAAAGCTTCAAACCCAATCCCATAGTTAAGCCACTAATCCCATTACGTTCTAAGCCAGACTTCCCCCCAAGCACAAATGACAACTTCCTTGGTCAGATCTGGCCCCATAGAGATGTCCTGGCAACTCATCTTTTCCACAGAGGTATTTTCTTGACACTGGATGACCTTAATGCCAAACTAGCTCCCAACCGCATCCCAATGTGGACATATATGCAAATAAGACACTTCTTGTCCAGGCCAGAAACCGCCCACCATTGGACAAAAAAATCTATCAATTCTGGATGTACTATGCACCAAAAAAAACCCAAAGACATCTTATTTCAGATTTGTATTCTTTACTGTTCAAAGACTACTCAGCCTTCTCCAGTAATGCATGTATAGCCTGGGAAAATTGAAAATCCTCTCGATATGGTACAGAACTCCTGCACTTCTCTCGATCAGAGTTAGTTATATGCTGCTGAAGGATGTGCAGCAATTTGAATGCTCCAATGTTGGTTTCCAGGTTGAGGAAGGGAGTAGCATGAGCTTAGATAGAGGGGATGTCACAGAAGGACAAGAAACTGGCAGTCATGTTCCCCCAGCTAAAGCATACTGCCAAGTTTGCTCCAGTGACAAGGAGGGAGGGGATGATGAGGTGCCTGAGAGAACAGAGAAGGAAAGTGAGGAGGAGGAGCCACAACTCAAACGAGGCAGGATGTCCTCCAGGGGCCAGCTTAAGGGCAGCCACCCTATTGCGTCATACCACAGAGCTCCACAGGTGCAGGGCGTTGCTGACTCCCCACTGACTTCCAAAATTTCATTGGTGCGGGATTTTTTCAACACATGTGCAGTAGATTGCAATATCTGTCTGAAGCGGATCAAGCGTGGCCAGAACACCACATACTTGACAAGACATATGACGACCTGCCATGCAGTCCATTGGCAACAGCACCTGAAAGATCCACATCAGAAAAAAATGCAGACTTCTCCTTGCTCCTCATCTGGGATCTCTACCCCTACTATACCTCAAGGCTTCTCTAAAACCTGAACCAAGATGAATGTTGGTAAAGCAATTGGTGCCACAAGTACTTGCAGCCAATCTGATAGCAGTACACCAACTGTTGATTTCAGCAGGAAAATTTCACTACCCCAGTTCCTGAATCATAAAAAAATACTGTCCCAGCCATCAATATGCTCAGTGTCTAAATGCTAGCTTGGCCAGCTAGCTTGTTATCGCTGCAACTGTTACCTTTTCATCTGGTAGACACTGCCCCCTTTTGTGAATTTGTGTAATGTGCTTACCAAGTGGCAGGTTCCAAAAATACATTTCTTTTCACATAAGGCCATTCCAGCTCTCTACCTTTATGTGGAAGGCAATGAGTTGGCCTCGTTGGACAGGATAGTCAGCAGCAAGGTTCACATTACTGCTGACTTATGGTCCAGCAGGCATGGTCAGGGACTTTACATTTCCCTCACGGTACACTGGGTAACTCTGCTGGCAACTGGGAAAGATAAAGGCAGGGTTCAGTGCTGGAGCTTGTTCCGCCACCACGTCTCCAAAAAGCTGGTGGTGATTCTGCCACATCGGTCTTCTCCACCACCTCCTCTTTTTCTTCCTCTATGGTCTCTACTGCTGAATTGTCCTCTGAACCAGCAGTGCTCCCTAAGCGTTCAAGGGGCTATTCAAGTAGTCAGGCTAAAAGATGCCATGTGGTGCTTCAATTGGTCTGTCTAGGGGACAGGAGCCACACTGGGGCAGAAATGTTATCATCCTTGCAGGGGCAGGCTCAGAGGTGGTTGACGCCATGGCAGCTTCAGCCAGGAATGCGACAATGGCACCAACCTTCTCTCCACCCTCTGACATGTACTCTTGACACATGTTCCATACTAGGCACACATCCTGAATTTGGTGGAGTGCAGTGTTTCTGGAACAAATACCAAGGCTTACAAGATCTTCTGAGGCAGAAAAGTTGGTGGCCATTTCCGATGGTCATACAATGCCAATGCTGGGCTGGCTGAAATTCAATGGGAATTCAACCTGCCCACCAACCACCTCATTTGGGACGTGCCCAAGTGGAACTCAACATTGGCAATGCTGCATCATCTGCACACACAGCAGAGGGCCATTAATGAGTACCTGTGTGAGTATGGCACAAGAACAGGCTCAGGGGAGTTTGGCTTCTTTTCGCCACGCCAGTGGTTACTAATAAAGGATGCATGCACTGTCCTGTTACCATTTGAGGAGGCCACAAGGATGGTGAACAGCAACAATGCATGCATCAGTGACACTGTCCCTCTAGTCTTCCTTGCTTCCATGCTTTGTGGCATCATGGACAGGGTACTTGAGGCATAACAGTGGGAGGTTTCCTCTCAAGGCCCCCTTTATGCAGATACCATTCCTGCAGGGCCACCAAACACACATGAGGAAGAGGACGAGGAGGAGGATTGTGTCAGCATGGATGAGGAGGATAACATACAGCAGTCTTCATAGGATGGTTTTTCACTCCCCAGAAATCCAAGGAGTTGTACATGGCTGAGAGGAGGTAATTCCTGACAATATCATCCTTAGTGCCCCAGAGGACTCAAAATCTCATGCCTCTTCAAACTTACGCTGCATGGGCTCCCTTATTCTGCAAAACCTGCAAGGACCTGATGATTTGTGGTATCAAGGAGAGGGATCATTACTGCATTACTGGCTGGCAACCCTTCTTGATCCACATTCCAAGGGTAAGGTTGCAGAGCTCATCCTGCCTTCACAGAGGGAGCAGAGGATGAAACCTCTTCAGGCCGCCTTTAAGAAAAATGTATGTAATGCCTTTGCAGACCCTGCGAGGGTACCATTTCCTGGACAATATGTTTATGAGGCTTTGTTCGGTCAGAGGAAGAGCAGTGGAGAAGGTGGCCGGCTGACCCAGGGCTGTTGGGTTGAAGCAATCATCGGCAGCGTCTTCATTATATGGTGCAGGAATATCTAGGGGCAAGAGCAGACTTGGAGACCTTTCCAACTGAGCATCCACTGGGTTACTGGGTCTTGAGGATAGACCACTGGCCAGAACTTGAAAAACAGGTGGTAGGTCAGGGAACTCCTAACTAGTAGGAGTGTCTATTTGGCTAGTATTATATTTTTATCTAACGATAATTAATCAACAGTACTACACCCTTGAAGAGACACTTTACCTAATGCCTAGTTGTTAGGAAGAAATATACATAACAAAAAAGTTGGCTCCTCTGAATCAATACATTCATTAAAAAAAACAGGAAAGGGGAAGACAGTGGAAATAGACCGAAAAGGTCTGGAAAATAGGCTTCTTCAACTAGGAACACCCAGATAGTAGAATAGTTTAAATAGAATTCTTTATTTGTAAACAATTCCACCCACAGTATAAATAATATTTCAAATACCTCCACCAATAATTCTAAAATAGTAACAAAGTATACAAAATACAGACACACCACGCACACACCCCTCATACACTCAAACTCCCTAAGGTCGATGGCTACCAGTTGAAATAAAAAAATCAGATAGGCCATTAATTAGCAGCTGTAAAAAATAAGGTGCCAAAAAAAGTTTTTGAATTTATCCTCAGCTTTAGGTAGCAGTCTCTATTGAAAAATAGTTAATGTCTGTCCTGCCAACCTACTGTCCTACTGGCCAGAACTTGCTCAATATGCAATCAACCTACTGGCCTGTCCTGCATCCAGCGTGCTTTCTGAATGGACATTCAGTGCTGCTGGAGGGCTTGTGATGAGTCAAAGAGTGCACCTGTCCAAAGACTCTGTTGATAGGCTGACATTTATCAAAATTAATCAGTCTTGGATCAGCAGCTATCAAGCCCCTGATGCTGATGTAACTGATTGAATTTGCTAGGGATCTGGGATCCCTTGAAGACTGCCTATGTTGCCTATTCTATTCCTGAATCTTGATTATGCTAGCTTCCAACAATATTTTTGGTTTAGGGCACCACCAACAACCAAAGCCCAATTTTTCTGCACCTATTGGCATGTAATTTCAATTTTTTTTTCAGTAAATTTTAACAGCAGGGCCCAGTAACTGTGCGGGGTTACAGTGTTCAGACAGTTTAGGCCGAGCATAGGTTTGGCCTAAACATCGCCCATTCAGGTGCTCGCCTAACATCCAAACTTTCTGGGTACTAAGGTCGATGTTCGCCTACTAAGCACACAGTCAATAGGTTGTTAAGGCTTTCCTGCTGAGAGCTAAATTAAAAAATATATATTGTACAAAAAAGAATGTAAATTTTACAAAATTGGGGAAAAAATGGCGTGGGGGACCCCTGTGGGTCTGGTATGGATTTTAACCACTTCCCCTTACCAGGGCATTGTAAAATGATGCCAGCAGGAACACTCCCTCCCTCCTGCAGCCCATCAGAGTACACAAGTACCTATCTGCAGTCCATGCCTCATAGAATATACGTTGGGGTGTTTTCCAAAATGGGGTCATTTTGTAGGTAATTCTACTGTCCTGGTGCTCCAGGACCTTCAAAAGTGTGATAGGTAGGAATGAAATCAGATGTTTAATTTATGCTCTTAGAATGCCTGATGGTGCTCCCTGCATGTTGGGCCTCTCTGTGTGGTATCGCCATACTCAGGATGAGTAGCAGAATGTATTTTGGGGTTTAATTGGAAGTATGCATATGCTGTGTGTGAGAAATAACTTGTTACGGTATTCTGATCATTTTTTTTTAATTCTAATAATAAAAAAAAGAATTGTTTCTTCATTTTCCCAAGAGTTGTGGGAAAAAATTATAATCTCACAAAACTATGCCCCTTACTAAATACCTTGGACTGTTTGATTTCCAAAAAGGGGTCATTTGTGAGGTATTTGTACTGTCCTGACATTTCAGGGCCTCAAGAAATGAGACTGTCAGTATATCAGGTGTGATCAAATTTTTATGATTTGCAGCATAGCTTGTAGACTCTATAACTTTCACACAGACTAAATAATATCCACTAATTTGGATTATTTTTACCAAAGATATGTAGCAGTATACATTTTGGCCAAAATTTATGACCAAATTTACTTATTTGCAAATTTTTATAGTAGAAAATAAAAAAGTTTTTTTTTTAAAAATGTTTGCTCTTTTTTTACTTACATCGCCTAAAAAAGATAAAAACACAGTGGTGATTAAATACCACCAAAAGAAAGCTCTATTTGTGTGAAAAAAAATGATAACATTTTATTTGGATACAGTGCTGCATGACCGAGTAATTGTTATTCAAAGTGTGAGAGCACTGAAAGTTGAAAATCGGTCTGGGCAGGAAGGGGTGAACATGCCCTGTACTGAAGTGATTAAGGGGAACCATATGACAGAATTAAGAAAAAAAATGATGTGGGGTCCCCCCAAAATCCATACCAGGCCCTTTGGGTCTGGCATAGATTTTAAGCACCAAAATGTAAAAAAAAAAAAAAATTGTTGTGGGGTCCCCCCAAAATCCATACCAGACCCTTATCCGAGCATGCAGGAAAGCGCCCCCCCTCTTGAACCATACCAGGCCGCTTTCCCTCAACATGGGGAGGGTGCTTTGGGGTGCCTGCGATGTACATCCATCTTCAATCATGCCGCCCGACGGATCTGAAAATTTGAAAAAATTAAAAAAGCTCCTCCTCGATGGGAGGTCTCCGGGACTGCTGTCTCTTGGCTTTGACAGCTGTTATATAGGAAAGGGAGGGGCCACCCGGTGACTTAACTGAGTGACCCCACCCCCTTGTGACATCATGTGATGTCATGTGATGTCAGAGGGGGTGGGGTCATCCTGTTATGTCAGCGGATGGCCCCACCCTTGCTGATATAAGAGCTGTCAAAGCGAAAAGACAGCAGTTGCCGGGAGGCCTCCCATGGAGGCGGAGTTTTTTTGTTTTTTCTATTTTTCAGTCTGCCTGGAACCATGATTGACTGTGGATGTACATTGCGGGACACTTTTTTTATTTTATTTTTTAATAAAGGAATTGTCAAAAACTGTCTCTTGTTATTTTTTACTTTTTGACACTTTTTTTGGTGAATGGGTAGGGGTACAATGTACCCGATACCCGTTCACATAGGGCGGTGGGATCTGGGGGCCAACAATGGGTAAAAGTCTTGTGAGCTGCCACACTAAGCCTAAATTACCTAAAATCAACACAGAGGATATAACTATATAACGCACTGTGCAGCACTGATATATATGGAAACAATACTAATATAAATATATGAATCCAGTAAACACTATATATAATATAAATGTCTAAAGCATATTAACATATAAACACTATAAATAACGTGCTTGTGCTCCGTGATATTGCACTCAGTCCTCAACAACAACAGTCCATATATATGAAAATAAAGTGCTCGTGCTCCGTGACTTTCAATAAATCCTTGATAAGTGTTTAGACTAAACAGCAAAGTCATAATAACATCAACCATGTGATAATTGTGTCTTCATGCGTTGTGCACACACAACCCCCACTGGGTGTACCCTCGCCTTAGAGGCTTAAAAAATAATTGATAACAATAGCCTGCAGAGATCCTCCTTTGCTTCCTTTATCCTATGCAGGTTTATGGGACACTTGTATGGAACACAGGACACCTGCTACTGCCAATAATAAACCAGCTCAGAGGTCACTATTTTCTCCTGGTATGTTCAGAGACTCTCCTCA
Source organism: Lithobates clamitans (assembly GCA_037952925.1). Taxonomy (NCBI): domain Eukaryota; kingdom Metazoa; phylum Chordata; class Amphibia; order Anura; family Ranidae; genus Lithobates; species Lithobates clamitans. The sequence continues at coordinate 720,900 of JBBGZY010000244.1, read as the reverse complement.
AATACATCACATGTGGGAAATGACAGAGGCACGCATAGCGTGATAACATTTAAAAAAAATTGAATTGCAAACAGAACTCCACATATATTCAACTCACATTTCAAATAAATAAAAAACGCCTTTTAAAGTGCTATAGTGCTGAGGGGTTGATAGAGTCACCTGTGGTCTGGTTCTGCAGCCCTGGTTTTCACGGCATTCCTCCTGTCCTATGCCAGCTCTGCAACACTTCCTGTTACCTCTGTCGTCAGCCAATCAAGCTCCTCCTACCGGTTTCGTCACAGTCTCCTTATTTCCTCTGGGAATACTGATTGACGTTTTTTCCATACTATTTATAGCGGCGATTGCCGCCATTTTCTTGTAGCTCTCTGTCATAAACTGAATACAGTCCCTGATTTCTGCCATTTTGTCGTAGCCATTTTTATAAACAACACACAGCTGTGATCTATTGACTCCCCTACCTTAAAATCATAAGCTATACCCTGTATAATGCATCATAACTCACACTATACATAAACTACAGTGCAAACTACTTTGTGCACTGCTATATATGCTTACTATATTGGCAATCACCGCCATTTTCTTGTAGCTCACTGTTTCAGATGGAGTAAGTCACCAATCGCCGCCATTTTCTCGTAGCCCTTCATTATTAGTTAGAAAACGGCGGCGGTCTGGTGACCCCTCCCCTGCTATACTATCACAACGGTTAATGCACTATTCAAAATTTAATATCCTCCACTTTAAATAGACCATAGCAAAATCCTATTTACATAGTATACATGTAAGCTGGTATCCGTATGTATTGGATCACCATTAGGGATGATCCGAACACCCCCCGGTTCGGTTCGCACCAGAACCTGCGAACGGACCGAAAATTTGCACGAACGTTAGAACCCCATTGACGTCTATGGGACTCGAACGTTCGAAATCAAAAGTGCTCATTTTAAAGGCTAATTTGCATGGTATTGTCCTAAAAAGGACAATACCATGGGGACCCGGGTCCTGCCCCAGGGGACATGTATCAATGCAAAAAAAACTTTTAAAAAGGGCCATTTTTTCGGGAGCAGTGATTTTAATGATGCTTAAAGTAAAAAAAAAAAAAGTGAAATATTCCTTTAAATATCGTACCTGGGGGGTGTCTATAGTATTCCTGTAAAGTGGCGCGTGTTTCCCGTGCTTAGAACAGTCCCTGCACAAAATGTCATTTTTAAAGGAAAAAAAGTCATTTAAAACTGCTTGCGGCTTTAGTGTAATGTCGCGTCCTGGCAATATGGATGAAAATCAGTGAGACAAACGGCATGGGTACCCCCCAGTCCATTACCAGGCCCTTTGGGTCTTGTATGGATATTAAGGGGAACCCCGCACCCACTTTTTGTCCCAATGACAAATGTTTTTTTGAAAATTTGTTTTTTTTTGTGGAACAAGGATTGGAAAGCATCAGTGGAAATGAGAAATGTTTTTTCCATATTAACTCTTATGCCCCGTACAAACGGTCGGATTTTCCGATGGACAATGTCCGATCGGAGCGTGTTGTCGGAAATTCCGACCGTGTGTGGGCGCCATCGGACATTTTCCATCGGATTTTCCGACACACAAAGTTGGACAGCAGGAGATAAAATTTTCCGACAACAAAATCCGATCGCGTCAATTCCGACCGTGTGTGGCCTGTTCCGACGCACAAAGTGCCACGCATGCTCAGAAGAAATTCCGACACGGGACAGCTCGTTCTGGTAAACTTAGCGTTCGCAATGGATACAGCACTTTCGTCACGCTGCAATGTTCAAAATGGTTTAATACAGCGCACTCTCTTCTTCTTTATAATGTGACAAGAATTAAGTAGTTTTGATGCTCATATTCACACACACTTCTCACAAACTTTTCTTTGTGTTTTTTTAGTGGGATTCCCTCAATATATTGTTATTAGTTGTCACATCTGACAGTTTTATATTTTTTATGGTTTTTTTTTTGGATTTTAAGCCTTATTTTTTCTTTAATGTTTGGATTTTTTCCAAGGCTGATCTTTGTTCAATGTTATTTTTGTTTTTACTCCAGAATATTTTTGTGTGTGTTTTGTGTGTCAAGTTACCCCAACACCATTGATATCTTTTATTATTTAATCTCCAGGAGATTGTTTGTTGTTGGTGACCCTTGTTCATTTCACATTGTATATTTGAAATGTACCTGAATCCTCACAAACAAACTGTCCTTTTTGAAGTAAAACACATAGGAGAGTATAATTCAAAACAAAAATCCTTTATTAAGGTATCAGAACCAAACAAAGAGGAAGGCAACACTGGATCAACAGCAGAAATTAGTGAAGCCTGGGACCCCCACGGCAGACATCAATTCTTCAACATCAAAATTGGTGGCCTGAGGAGTCCATATGTAAGGGAGGGCAGTCTGGTCCGGGATTCACAGAGACTCGGATAGCAGCAGATGACATGTGTGTCCCCAGGCTGTGGTACCACAAGAGGCTGCATCTTTTGGCCGACCAGACTGGATCCAGGGCAATCACTGTCTAGTCTTCCTTTCACGCTTCCTTCTGGGCTGTGGCTGTGCAGTTGGAGATGTGCCAGGAGGAGGAGTAGGACCTGGAGGAGGAGGAGGACTGGGAGGACCTGGAGGAGGACTGAGAGGACCTGGAGGAGGACTGGGAGGACCTGGAGGAGAGGGAGGAGGACTGGGAGGACCTGGAGGAGAGGGAGGAGGAGGAGGAGGACCATCCCAAAGCTGTGTGTGAGGTGTAATTTGGCCCCTCACACCTTTCTCCAGAGCCTCTGATATGAGGGCCTGACACATGGCTTTTTGGCCCTCCTCCATCCTCTGCATTTTATATGCAATGAATGCAGCAATGTTCTCCTGCATGGTGTGTGGTGCTCCCAGGACCTCTGTAGCCCTCCAAAAGAATCTGATAGCCGCCTCCTCTAGGGCACTCGTCCTACTGCCACTTTCTGTTTTCAGGTGTGGTGGAGGGACCTTGATATCAGCCAGCCGACTCGGCCCGGCCACCTCCTGGCTGAGACTTCCCTGTGTATGAAAAAGGGACATAGTTGTAATGTTTTTCATCATCATCACAATCCTAAATTAGTACTCCCAACTAACATCTAGTTAACATCATTGATTGGACAAGCAGAAATATTTAGAGGAATGCTATACCTGGCTCAATCTGGGCTCCTCCACATATGGCCTGGAAGGCCCAGGTTGGGCGTCAGAAGCCTCAGCTGGGGGGGAAGGAAGCGTGGAAGGAAGACTGGAGAGGGATGGCCTGGGTTCAGTCTGGCCTGCCAGAAAGTGCAGCCTGTCGTAGTACAACATCCTGGGGACATAGATGTCATCTGCTGCTCCAGATCTCTGTGAATCCAGGACTTTCTTGCGCTCCCTCAGATATGTGCTCCTCAGGCAACCAATTAATATCTTTAAATAAGTGATGTCTGCCGTGGGGATCACCTGCTTCACAATTTCACACAATTGCTCCAGTGCTGCCTTCCTCTTTGCTTGGTTCTTGAAATTTGGGTGGGTAATCTCCCACAGACAGGGCAGCTCACTTAGCATATCAATGAATAGTGACATGAAGTCAGTATCTCTCATTAAGATATCCATGTTCACTGCAAGACACAACACAAGACAAAGCCTAATGTCAGACAAAACTCTCCTAATCTTGTTACAATATAGGCCTCAATCTAGAAGCAGTATAGGCCCAAGTTTGTCTCTTAACTTCGTTCTTACGATCTGTGCGTCCAATGCTCCTTCCTCCGCTCACAGATCATACGTAATACGCACGCGTGTTACGCTTTATACACACTGCGCATGCGTGTAACTCCGCCCGCCCCTGATGTTCTTTCTAGTGTATTCCCCGCCCCTTTTCGTTCGGCGCAGTGGGGGAAGAGCATGATGGCGGAGTTACAACAGGTGCGTGATAATTCTAACAACGAGGAGGAGGAAAGCCCGGATCCAGGCACGTCCCGATCCAGAAGGAGACGTTTTAAGGCCACAAATATGTCGTTTGGGGAGATGTTGGAGATGGTAGACATCATGAAGAAGTCCGACTATGACAGAAAATATGGGCCTTACCCCCACCCCAACATCAGAAAGGCCAAAATCATTGGTAAAGTGGTCCGGAGTCTGGAGAGGAATTTCGGGGTACGAAGATCTAAAGATCAGCTCAGGAAGCGGTGGTCGGACCTGAAATTGAGATAGCCAGAGCAGTACCGAAAGATCCGGAGAGTGCTGCAAAAAAGTAAGTAGTTGTGCTGTATTCCTATTATTTCTGTCTTTATTCCGTTCGTTCTGCTCCATATGCTTTTAGTAATTGTAACGTTTAAAAAGGTCAACTTTAATGTTCATGGGCCCATTATTCGTTCGTATCAAACATTTTTCTTTCGGCCTCTAGAACACCATTGTTTAGGCCATATGCATTTTCACACATTTTTGGGGGCCTACTTGGATGGCAAATATTTGTTTGTGCAGATGGGTTTGTTACTAGAATGAAATGCCAACTAGATTGTGTGTAAGGAGAGGACACTGAGCAGCTGTTTTCACATCTGGACACTGGAGCACTAGTGTGGGACACAAGAACACCATTTTTATTAGGGAGGGCACACAGGTGCTCCAGTGTATACTATAGGGGGGGCTACATCTGTGAAGCTTGTACTAAACAGGTAAAGTATTGCAGCTTGACAAAGGACAATAAAAAATATACATCTTGGAACTCGGCTAAAATAGACAATTGTACCCCACTTCCAAGCAATGTTTCCTATTTATAGTTCTGCCATCAAATATCTGTGTGCTAATTATACCATTTTTGTTTTACATAGGGGAGAAAAGACTCGGAGGACACCCCTCATCCGAGGAGACCAGAGACCCCCCCCCTCTGGAAGAAGGGGAAATACCAACACAAGAAGCTGAGCAGGAGGAATAAGAAGATGTGGTGGAGATTGGCACTACAACAGGTGAGTGTCTGCAACCACAGGCTCAGGTAAAAGAGATGGATGTTGGCAGATTTTTGAGACCTGTTTTTTTGTTCTTTATCTGCCATCACAGGAGATCAATGGACGCGTTTTGGGGGTGCAACCCCTTCCTCAATTATAAAGTCGCATTGAGGAAGGGCTTGCTCCCCCAAAACACGTCCCTTGATCCCCCCTGATGGCAGATAGCACATGCTTTTCCAGGGGTGATTTCCCCCCATCTGAACGCTATATCAAACACAGTTCCTAAATACTGATGTCTGATATAGCCTTCAGGTTTTACCTAATGTGAACTTTGTAAGTTCAATTTTTTTGGCTTTCTTGTTGGTTTTACACAGGCCTATTTTATCTGAAATGGATATTTCGATTTTTGATAATGCCCCCCCAAAAATTGTTATACAACAAAGATGTTGGTTTGTTTTAAAAACCTTTCGTAAATGCACATGTGATTGTGCAGGTATAAAAAAGTGCCTTACTCAAGAATGTGTGGATTATTGTCTCAACACTACAACACTTTTGGGGTGATGTAATAGCTGTTTTATGCAAAAATGGGGGTTATTTCCTAAGGGCAAATACACTTTGCACTACAAGTGCAGGTTCAGTGCAGTTGCAAGTGCACTTGTAGTGAAATGTGTTTTGGCATTTAGGAAGTACCAGCCAACACTATTCTTTATAAGGTTACCCAATCACGACATTTTCTGCACTCAACACATTTCTGTCAGGGTCAGCTAAAACAAACACAAGCAGTAAATGTCCACCAAGAATTTCTCTTGGTTGTTTTTTATTTGAAAAAGGTGTCACAGATTGTCTGGCATATTGATAGCCCCCCTACCCGCAAAGAACTCCAGGTATCGTAACCGGACATCACAGGCATTCAGGGAGGGCAAGCCAGGATGGCCACTTTCAAGCACCGTCATTGTTAATGTATTTGGGATTCCGGCCTCAGGCCCAACTGAGCCAGCATAGTTGGCTGAATGTTTTCTTAAAAAATTATGGAGAACACAGCACGCCAGTATTATATGGTTCAGTTTATACTCCGCCATATGGATGGGTGTCAGAAATAATCGGAACTGGCTGGCCAGGATTCCAAATGTGTTCTCCACCACTCTTCGGGCTCTGGCCAGCCGGTAATTAAAAACCCTCTGTTCCGGGGTGAGGGTCCTCATCGGGAATGGCCGCATCAGGTGGTCCCCCAGCGCAAACGCTTCATCAGCAACGAACACAAATGGGAGACCTTCAACATTGTCCTCTGGAGGTAGCAAGTCCAAGCTGCCATTCTGGAGACGCCTGTAAAACTCCGTCTGGGTGATCACTCCACCATCAGACATCTGGCCATTCTTTCCCACGTCCACATACAAGAAGTCGTAATTAGCCGACACCACTGCCAACATCACTATACTATTAAACCCCTTGTAATTATAATAGTACGACCCCGAGTTGGGTGGTGGGACGATGTGGACGTGTTTCCCATCAATTGCCCCTCCGCAGTTAGGAAAGTCCCACCGCTGGGCAAAGTGGGAGGCCACAGTCTGCCATTCCTGTGGCGTTGAAGGAAACTGTTGAGGAAAAAAAAATAAACATTACTATTTTTTCACAGAAACCTGGCAAACAGATTAGACACAAACATTATGGGGCAACCTCCAGATAGCATTTATTAAGGGGAATTTAACAACAACAAAGTATAAGGTACACCTATCATATTCCCCCCCCCCTCTCATGGGCCATTTCTAACATTATAGGGGGGAGCTCTTGGACAGGTAACCCTCTTCACTTCATTTAGAGATGAATGCCTAAATAATGGGTATTACTTGGAACAGCTCCTCCTTAGTTACACTATTGGCAGCCCACTGAACAGGTAAGAAGTGTCATAATACAAAGATATAAATACATACTGTACACATTTGAGCACATTTGGACATTCTGCTATTACCTATCAAGATCATAATAGTATACAAGAACTTTAAAGAGTACCATTGGAAAGTATACAGGCAGGCCCTTGCACTACATGCTTTGGGGAATTCATCCATAAATCTGAGCACTAAAGAGGTGGGTATAGTGTGTATGGGTTTGGCAAAGTCAGCAGATAGATGATTGAGGATAGATAGAGAATTGGGATCAGCTGACTTAGCAGTTGGGGGAGGGAGGGTTACAAAAAATTTGGGGACACCACAAAAAAAAACCTCTGGCCCTCTGCCTGAATTTAAATCAAAACTAACATTTCCAAACATTTTAGGGGGTGTTTGGGGTAAAGCACTACTATGGAGCTGATAAAATACATTGTTAAGTGACTACATGAGGTGAATATAGGGCAGGAGACACTATGCTGGAGAGGTTATTGAAGGGCAAATATGTATGAATGACCTAAAATAATAATTACATAAAAATCCAGCATGCATGAGAACAAAGGGGACATTCACAGCATATTACAATCATGGTAATTAGGGAATGAGGAAAGAAATACAATATATTAGCAAACATTCAATACCATAAAATGTGATATAAAAGGATAAAAATCTTACCTTCATATACTCCTTCTGCAGGACCTGTATGATGGCAGAACAGGTCTCTGGGATAATGATTCCCAGAGCCTGGGGGGAGATGCCTGTCGAGAACTTGAGGTCCTGCAGGCTTCTCCCTGTGGCCAAATACCGCAAGGTAGCGACCAACCTCTGCTGATGGCTTGCCTCATGCAGGTATCCTGCCTGCTAATATAGGGGGTCAGCGAAGCCAACAGACGGTGAAACACAGGGTCCATCATCCTGAGAAAGTTCCTGAAATCATCAGGATTATTCTCACGGATCTCACGGAGCAAAGGCATATGAGAGAACTGGTCACGCTGAAGCAACCAATTCTTGGTCCATGAACTCCTCCCCACCCTGTTCATGGACTGTACTTGTGTCAAGGTCAGGACCCCAACACCAAGCCCCCGCACAGCACGAACTCTACGAGGAGTACGCATACGCAACATGGCTAGAACACGGTCGGCTGCTCAGAATGAAGTAACAAAACGCACTGAAGAACAGCAAGGCCTGTGAAGAGCGACCTGAAAAACAGCAACGAGCGGACAAGATCGCACAGAAAACTCCAATACGAACTGACTGCACGCACTGAAGAGCAGATACAAACCCACAAGCACAAACTGAACGTCAGAAAACGATCTGAAAGCCACGAGTCTGAAAAAACGCGAATCGTCTCTCACCAAACTTTTACTAACACAAGATTAGCAAAAGGAGCCCAAAGGGTGCCGCGCTTGGTTCTGAACCGGCCTTTTCTAGTCTCGTCGTACGTGGTGTACGTGACCGCGTGGTTGTCGATCGGAAATTCCGACAACTTTGTGCGACCGTGTGTATGCAAAACAAGTTTGAGCCAACATCCGTCGGAAAAAATCTGAGGATTTTGTTGTCGGAATGTCCGAACAAAGTCCGACCGTGTGTACGGGGCATTACAGGAGAGAATTTCCCTTCCTAGGGGTAGATTTCATCTCACTTCATGTTGTCTGTTCGTTTGCAAGTAGGATTCATTTGTAAGTTAGATGTTTGAAAGTAGGAGCCTGCCCTATATACTCAGCAGAAATTTGGGCCTTAGGTGTTGTTGTGGCCACAACACTGTAAGCCCTCACAGGGCCCTGCTGTGAAATATTAGATCAAGAATTGTAATTACATGCCCCTGTTGAACAGGGGCAGAAAAACTGGGCCTTTGGTGGTGGTGGTGGTGCTGGTGCCACAACACTAAGTCCTCACTCGCTCTTGGTGGGCGCAGAAATGGGCCCTGCTGTGAAATATTAGATCAAGAATTGTAATTACATGCCCCTGTTGAACAAGGGCAGAAAAATTGGGCCTTTGGTGGTGGTGGTGGTGCTGGTGCCACAACACTGTAAGTCCTCACTCGCTCTTGGTGGGCGCAGAAACGGGCCCTGCTGTGAAATATTAGATCAAGAATTGTAATTACATGCCCCTGTTAAACAAGGGCAGAAAAATTGGGCCTTTGGTGGTGGTGGTGGTGGTGCTGGTGCCACAACACTGTAAGTCCTCACTCGCTCTTGGTGGGTGCAGAAACGGGCCCTGCTGTGAAATATTAGATCAAGAATTGTAATTACATGCCCCTGTTGAACAAGGGCAAAAAAATTGGGCCTTTGGTGGTGGTGGTGGTGGTGGTGCTGGTGCCACAACACTGTAAGTCCTCACTCGCTCTTGGTGGGTGCAGAAATGGGCCCTGCTGTGAAATATTAGATCAAGAATTGTAATTACATGCCCCTGTTGAACAAGGGCTGAAAAATTAGGCCTTAGGCACTGGTGCTGGTGCCACAACACTGCAACGCAGGAATGAGCCCTGCTGCAAAGTATTGCATCAAAAATTGTAATTACACGCCCCTGTTAAACAGGGGCTGAAAAATTGGGCCTTAGGCACTGGTGGTGGCGCCCAGAACCAAAAATGTTCTTACAAGCTATCAGCGTGATCATTGAGGAGGAAGAGGATAATTACTCAGGATAGTCACTCAGCATCAGCATAGGCAGTCTTTGAAGGGATCTGAGATTTAAAAAAAAATGATTACATCAGCATCAGGTGCTTGGTAGCTGGTGGTGATCCAAGACTGATTCATTTTTATGAAGGTCAGTCGATCGACCGAGTCGGTGGACAGACGCACCCTGTGATTGGTTACAAAGCCTTCAGCAGCACCGAATGTGCGTTCCGAAAGAACGCTGGATGCAGGACAGGACAGTAGCTCAATTGCATACTGTGCAAGCTCTGGCCAGTGATCCATCCTCAAGACCCAGTAACCCAGAGGATTTTCGGTGGGAAAGATGTCCAAGTCAGATCTTGCCCCTATATATTCCTGCACCATGTAAAACAGATGCTGGCGATGGTTGCTGAAACCGATCATACCTTGGGGCTGCGGACCAAAAAATTGTCTGAACGCATCGATCAGACGGCCACCTTCTCCACCGCTCCTTCTTTGACTGACCGAAGCCTCAGCAACACGTTGTCCAGAAACAGGAGTTTATAACCTCCCAGTCTCTGGGAACGCGTTGCACAGACCTTTCTGCAAGGCCTCCCGTAGATGTTTCATCCTCTGCTCACTCTGCGATGGCAAGATAAGGTCCGCAACCCTACCCTTGTAACGTGGATCAAGGAGGGTTGCCAGCCAGTATTGGTCCTTCACCTTGATACCACGAATACGAGGATCCTTACGCAGGCTTTGCAGGATCAGGGAGGCCATGCAGCGTAGGTTTGTTGAGGCATTCGGTCCGGAGTCCTCTGGGTCACTAAGGATGACATGGTCTGCAGCCACCTCCTCCCAACCATGTACAAGTCCATGTGTTTCTTGGGACTGATCCCTTAAAGACTGCTGCTGATGCTGAGTGCCAGGCTCCACCTCTATACTGACACAATCCTCCTCCTCCTCGTCCTCTTCCTGTGTGATCGGCAGGCACGAAGGAACACTGTCTGGATAAAGGGGGCCCTGAGAGCTAAGGAAATTCTCCTCTTCCTGCCTCTGTTCTGCCTCAAGTGCCCTGTCCATTATTCCACGCAGCGTGTGCTCCAACAGGTGGACAAGGGGGACAGTGTCACTGATGCATGCACTGTCATTGCTCACCATCCTCGTGGCCTCCTCAAATGGTGACAGGACAGTGCATGCATCCCTGATCATGGCCCACTGGCATGGGGAAAAAAAACAAGCTCCTCTGACCCTGTCCTGGTGCCATAGTCACACAGGTACTCATTGATGGCCCTCTGCTGCATGTGCAGCTGCTGCATCATGGCCAACGTTGAGTTCCACCTGGTGGGCATGTTACAGATTAGGCGGTTCTTGGGCAGGTTAAACTCCTTTTGGAGGTCCGCCAGCCGAGCACTGGCATTATATGACCGTCGTAAATGCACACAGCCTTTTCTGGCCTGCCTCAGGACATCCTGTAAGCCCAGGTACCTGCCCAAGAACCGCTGCACCACCAAGTTAAGGACGTGAGCCAAACAGGGCACATGGGTCATTTGTCCCTGTCGGAGGGCAGAGAGGAGGTTGGTGCCATTGTCGCAAACCACCATTCCTGCCTTCAGTTGGCGTGGCGCCAACCACCTCTGAACCTGCCCCTGCAGAGCTGACAGAACCTCTGCCCCAGTGTGGCTCCTGTCCCCCAAGCACACCAGCCCAAGCACCGCATGGCATCTTTTGGCCTGCATACTTGCGTAGCCCCTTGAACGCCTATGGAGCACTGCTGGTTCTGAGGAAAAAGCACAGGAAGAGGCCATGGAGGAAGAAGAAGAGGGGGGAGTGGAGGAGAGAGGTGTGTCACAATCATTAGTAGTGGCATTTTGGAGGCATGGTGGCGGAACAACCTCCAACACTACTGCACCTTGTCCTGCATCCTTCTCAGCTGCCAGCAGAGTCACCCAATGTGCCGTGAAACTTAGGTAACGTCCCTGTCCATGTCTGCTGGACCATGAGTCAACTGTAATATGCACCTTACCACTGACCGCCCTGTCCAGCGAGGTATGGACATTGCCTTCCACATGCCGGTAGAGAGCCGGAATCGCCTTCCGTGAGAAAAAGTGGCGTTTGGGTACCTGCCACTGAGGAACCGCACATTCCACAAACTCACGGAAGGGGGCAGAGTCTACCAACTGAAAAGGCAGCAGTTGAAGTGCTAGCAATTTTGCCAAGCTAGCATTCAACCACTGGGCATGTGGATATCTGGGAGCAAACTTCTTTCGGCGGTGCAGCAGCTGGGGCAAATTTGTCTGGTACAATCTGACGTCGGTGTACCGAAAGCAGATTGCCCACAAGTACTTGGCTGTGACACACCTAATTCTACACCTTCATTCCTCTCAGTGCAGGTCTCAGAGAGGACTGAAGGTATAGTGGGGTTGGAGATCTCAGCTGATGAGGAGCAAGGAGAGGTCCTCTTTGTTCTTTGGTGTGGGTCTTTTAGATACGCTTGCCAACTAACTGTATGGCAGGTCAACATATGTCTGGTCAAGCATGTGGTACCCAAGCGGGAGATGTTTTGGCCACGCGAGATATGCTTGAGACATATGTTGCAAATAGCAGCGGTGCGATCTGATGCACTCATCTCAAAAAAGGCCCACACCAAAGAACTTTTTGAATAACGCACAGAGACTGCAGCGCCCTGCACATGTGGAGCTTTGGGGTGTGATGCAGTCAGTGTGCTGCCCTTAGGCTGGCCCCTTGAGGGCATCCTGCCTCGTTGGTGATGTGCCGCCTCCTCCTCCTCTCTCCTATCAGGCACCCACGTTGAGTCAGTGACCTCATCATCCCCTCCCTCCTCATTACTGGAGCAAACCTGGCAGTATGCTGCAGCAGGGGGAGCATGACTGCCAGATTGCTGTCCTTCTTAGGCACCCCCTCTGTCCATGCTCACGTTACTGCCTTCATCTAGCTCAGTATCATCATCAGAGCCTTCCAAACGCTGGGCATCCTCCTGAATCATGTACCCAACACTGTGGTCAAACAGTTCAAGGGACTCCTCAGGAGGACATGGTGAGGCTAGGGAAGGAGTCACTGATGACATTGAGCCGAGGGAAGAGGCCGCTGCTTTGCCAGACAAAGTACCCCGAGCATCGGTGTGAGAGGATGAGGAGGATGAGGACGCCTTGGTCATCCACTCGACCAAGTCTTCTGCATGTTGCGGCTCAACACGGCCAGCTGCCGAAAAAAAGGCCAAGCGTGTCCCACGGCCACATGCTGATGAGGATGCACGGTCTCCACGACCAGCACTAGACACAGAGCCTGCTTGCCCTCTTTTATTGGCTTGTGACTGTCTGCCTCTCCTTGTTGGCCTTCCAGACATACTAATGGCCTGTAGCTGCACTAAGCTGGGATATATATATATATATATATATATATATATATATATATATATATATATATATACATATATATATATACTGATACTGCAGCTAGCAAAATCAACTGCCTGCCTGTAGTATGAGAACACCACCAACCTTCTACAGGTAGCTTTAGCTGAACAATGTGCAGAGCTCGCAAAAAACTAACTTGTAGCTTTTTTAGCTGCCTGCGGTATTGATAGGATCAGGAAAACACCACCAAACTTCTACAGGTAGCTTTAGGTGAACACTGTGCAGAGCGCGCAAAACAATAACTTGCAGCTTATTTAGCTGCCTGCGGTAGTGATAGGATCAGGAAAACACCACCAACCTTCTACAGGTAGCTTTAGCTGAACACTGTGCAGAGCTCGCAAAAAAATAACTTGCAGCTTATTTAGCTGCCTGCGGTAGTGATAAGATCAGGAAAACACCACCAACCTTCTACAGGTAGCTTTAGCTGAACACTGTGCAGAGCTCGCAAAAAAATAACTTGCAGCTTATTTAGCTGCCTGCGGTAGTGATAAGATCAGGAAAACACCACCAACCTTCTACAGGTAGCTTTAGATGAACACTGTGCAGAGCTTACAAAGAAATAACTTGCAGCTTATTTAGCTGCCTGCGGTAGTGATAGGATCAGGAAAACACCACCAACCTTCTACAGGTAACTTTAGCTGAACATTGTGCAGAGCTCGCAAAAAAATAACTTGTAGGTTTGGCTGAACACTGTGAGGAGGACACACCACACTAACTTTTAGTTTTAGCTGAACACTGTGAGCAGGACGCACTACACTAACTTGTAGCTTTAGATGAACACTGTGCAGAGGTCTCACTGCACTAACTTGTAGTTTTAGCTGAACACTGTGAGCAGGACGCACTACACTAACTTGTAGCTTTAGATGAACACTGTGCAGAGGTCTAACTACACTAACTTGTAGTTTTAGCTGAACACTGTGAGCAGGACGCACTACACTAACTTGTAGCTTTAGATGAACACTGTGCAGAGGTCTCACTACACTAACTTGTAGTTTTAGCTGAACACTGTGAGCAGGACGCACTACACTAACTTGTAGCTTTAGATGAACACTGTGCAGAGGTCTCACTACACTAACTTGTAGTTTTAGCTGAACACTGTGAACAGGACGCACTACACTAACTTGTAGCTTTAGATGAACACTGTGCAGAGGTCTCACTGCACAAACTTGTAGTTTTAGCTGAACACTGTGAGCAGGACGCACTACACTAACATGTAGCTTTAGATGAACACTGTGCAGAGGTCTCACTGCACTAACTTGTAGTTTTAGCTGAACACTGTGAGCAGGACGCACTACACTAATTTGTAACTTTATATGAACACTGTGCAGAGGTCTCACTACACTAACTTGTAGTTTTAGCTGAACACTGTGAGCAGGACGCACTACACTAACTTGTAGCTTTAGATGAACACTGTGCAGAGGTCTCACTACACTAACTTGTAGTTTTAGCTGAACACTGTGAGCAGGACGCACTACACTAACTTGTAGCTTTAGATGAACACTGTGCAGAGGTCTCACTACACTAACTTGTAGTTTTAGCTGAACACTGTGAGCAGGACGCACTACACTAACTTGTAGCTTTAGATGAACACTGTGCAGAGGTCTCACTACACTAACTTGTAGTTTTAGCTGAACACTGTGAGCAGGACGCACTACACTAACTTGTAGCTTCAGATGAACACTGTGCAGAGGTCTCACTACACTAACTTGTAGCTTTAGCTGAACACTGTGAGCAGGACGCACTACACTAACTTTGTAGCTTTATATGAACACTGTGCAGAGGTCTCACTACACTAACTTGTAGTTTTAGCTGAACACTGTGAGCAGGACGCACTACACTAACTTGTAGCTTTAGATGAACACTGTGCAGAGGTCTCACTACACTAACTTGTAGTTTTAGCTGAACACTGTGAGCAGGACGCACTACACTAACTTGTAGCTTTAGATGAACACTGTGAGCAGGACGCACTACACTAACTTGTAGCTTTAGATGAACACTGTGCAGAGGTCTCACTACACTAACTTGTAGTTTTAGCTGAACACTGTGAGCAGGACACACTACACTAACTTGTAGCTTTAGATGAACACTGTGCAGAGGTCTCACTACACTAACTTGTAGTTTTAGCTGAACACTGTGAGCAGGACGCACTACACTAACTGTAAATAGTCTAGCTGCCTGACTGTGGTACTAATAGGATCAAAAGAACACCAGCAATTTTCTTCAGGTAGCTGTAAATACTGTAACAAGACAAGCCTGCCTGTCAGTAGGAAGATAACAGGAATGGTTCTAGCTAAACTGAATACAGTGTATATATATATATATATATATATATATATATATATATATATATATGCAACACCTGGGATGCATATATATACACAATACACTGTAAGTGCAGCTAACTCACTGACTGTCCTGCCTAATCTAGCTAACTCAAATGAAATGACACTGTCTCTCTCTCTCTATCTAAGCACACCAGAACACACTACGCAGAGCCGCCGTGCAGGCGGCCTTATATAGTGTGGGGTGTGTTCTAAACCCCCTGAGCCACCCTGGCTTTGGCCAATTATGGCTCTCTCTACCGACGATGCTGTGATTGGCCAAACATGCGGGTCATAGTGCATGCTTGGCCAATCATCAGCCAGTAATGCACTGCGATGCCGCAGTGAATTATGGGCCGTGACGCGCCACACGAATTTGGCGCGAACGGCCCATAACGTTCGGAATGCGGCGAACGATCGAACAGCCGATGTTCGAGTCGAACATGGGTTCGACTCAAACACGAAGCTCATCCCTAATCACCATGATCACACATAGAATTCAATATAAAAGGGTGACACCTAGTGGTAGTACATAAAAACAACAAGGATATAAATCCTTATTGAGCTGCTAGCTAATATTGCTGGGGAACCTATTACTGGTATCATTGCAACCATCCCATATCTATAGGTGACTGCTCAATGGCTGCACTCATCAATATTATACGTGAAAAAGGTTTCTGATAAGGAAGACTCAAAAGGATGTGCCACATCCCAAATATAACAGTGAAAGAGAGAAACCCCCTAGGGGTGGTACTTTGAATTCACTACCACATCAACAAGGAATAGTAGAAAAATAGGAAATATTTATTGACATAACATAGGTAAAATATTGCACATGACCATAAATACAAATTATATACACAAAAAATGCAAGAGACATGATATGACTTCCTTAAAGCGGAGTTCCACCCAAAAGTGGAACTTTGGCTCATCTGATTCCTCCTCCCCTTCGGTGCCACAATTGGCACCTTTCAGGGGGGAGGGGGTTCAGATACCTGTCTACTACAGGTATTTGCACCCACTTCCTGGAATAGACTCCCGTTGGAGTCACGCCCCTTCCCGCACCCCCACGCTGTCTCCTGGGAAACACACAGGTCTCAGGAGATAGCGGGGACCACTTAGGACACGCAGCGCGCGCAGTAGGGAACCGGGAAGTGAAGCCGCAACGCTTCACTTTCTGATTCCCTGAAAGAGAATGGCGGCGGCAGCAGCCGAGAGCCGAGCCATTGATCGGCTTCGGCTGCCAACATCGCTGGACTCCAGGACAGGTAAGTGTCCATTTATTAAAAGTCAGCAGCTGGGATCATACAAACAATTGCCATTAGTGTTTCTTGCCGAAAAGAATGTCCATCTAGAAGTTTGTTAGAAGTTTCAGTGAGAATGGGAGAGAGTATTTCTGAGAATGTTTTATAGTATAAAGCCGAGTAGCCGTCTGGGCCTGGTCTTTTGTTAAGTTTTAGGTCTTTTATGGCGTTAGCAACTTCATCTATAGTTATAGGTTCATCCAAACTACTTTTTTGATTCTGAGTTAACTCAGGTAAGGTTATTTTTGGGAAGAAGGATTCAGCCTCTGTAGGATTAAATTCATTGTTTGTCTTGTATAAAGTTGCGAGATGTGAGTGAAATTTATGGACTATTTTAACTGGATTACAAGTGTAAACATTTTTTGATAATTTCAAACGTATTGGTTTGAAAGATTTGTTAGTTGAATTTAATGCCCGAGCCAAATATGTACCTGGTTTGTTTGTATTCATGTAGAAATTGTGTTTGGAGCGTTTGAGGGATTTATCAACTGACTCAGTGAGAAATAGATCGTATTCCAATCTAGATTTTTCCAGATGAGATTTTGTACTCTGACATGGATTATCTTGAAATGATATGTAGGCTGCATTAAAATTGAGTTCTAGTTTTTTGCTAGATTTTTGCGTTCCCGTTTAAATAGTGCCATTTGTTTTTGTATTGTACCACGCAAGACAGGCTTATGAGCTTCCCACAGTGTTATTGGGGAGATGTCTGTTGTATTATTAATTGATATGTATTCCTTTAAAGCTTGTTCAATGGCCATCTGATGTAGTGGGTGTTTGAGCATTATGTCCGGTAAGTACCACGTTGGGTCATGCGCTTTTGGTATGGCTGAGGCTATAGTAGTGTATACTGCATTATGGTCAGACCACGGAATCGGAATTATATCTGATGCAATAATTTCTGGTATCTTTCCTATTGTTAGAAAAATATGATTTATTCTGGTGAAGGTTTGATGAGGGTGCGAGAAATAAGTGAATTTCTTTTTCATTGGGTTACTTTCTCTCCACGAATCTACCAGATTGTATTTGGAAAGAAGTTGAGAAAAAGGTAATCTAGAGGTTATTTTGGATGGTGTAAAAGGTGATTTATCTAGAAATGGGAGGAGGACCTGGTTCGAATCCCCGCACATTATCACTGTTCCTATTTTGTGTGTATTAATCACTTGTTATATATGTGAGAGGAATGGTGTAGGTTGTTTGTTAGGAGCGTAGTAGGAAATCACCGTGATTGCTGTATCCATTATATAACCCATGAGTATCAGGTATCTACCTTCTGGGTCTTTAATTTCTGATGATAAGGTGAATGGTGTGGATCGGTGAAATGCAATTAGAGTTCCCCTTTGCTTGGTACAGGCAGAAGCCGTGTAAATTTGTTGATAAAAAGGAGAAATATATTTTGGAGTAGAATCTTTGGTGAAGTGTGTTTCTTGGAGGCATACTATGTGAGCCTTCTTGTTATGAAAAGTACGGAAGGCTTTGGTCCTTTTTTGAGGGACATTTATTCCCTGAACATTCAGGGAAAGTATATTCAGTGGTGCCATGGCAACAGATCAAATAGTTTTGACTTACTTTTTGTTATGCAGAGCTGACTGCGCAGATCAACCTGTGTGGACTGAAGAGATCAATAGATAGAAAAGAAACCAGTGAATTCTGGAGTAAAGAGTAAACAAAAAACATATGAGATTAGATGATACATTGTATAAATTATTTTTTGCAAGTAATCACAATTTACCCGTGAAAGAGAATAAATATCTCTCTCAGGGGAATAAGTGCCTTCGTCACACTCCCACATAATATGGTTGGGAGAATGAGGAGGGCTAATGGGGGTACACGGATCTTCCGCTTACAGGAGAGAAGTGCTATGTCAAAAGACATCAAAATGATGATTCATTAATTGGAGTGCAGAATATAGTTTTTGTTGAAATTATTTATTCCAGGGTGGTTGTATATGGTTAGTCTTGCCCTAGGCTAAATAATTCAGTTAGAAAGGTACTGTTAATAACTTTGGAATTGATGAAGATAATTTGAATTATTTTGGGATTTTAACCCTTTTAGAGTAAACAATTACATATTTTATTCATATGTAACTGTTTAGATATGTTAACTCATAAAATTGAGGTTGTATTGCTTCAGATTAGAATTAAAAACATAATTCTAGGAACTAGTTAGGTAATAATATATTTGTTTTAAGAAAAGAAAGAAAAAGCTTCCATTACTTCTGGATTATTGAACATATTTGTCCTAAAAAGTAATAAATCTATTGTTATTACCTGATAATATATAACTGAACAAGAATTTCCTTATTTCACTTATATATTCTAAGGCTATATGAATCAGAAGTAATAAGAAATATAACTGGAATGTAACATGATCCCACACAGTGTGTGACTATCAGAATGCAGTTACATTCAGTTATAAATACAGGTTTTTTTTATAGAGAACCATCTCTTAGTATAATAAATGAAGAGATATCAGGAATTAGGATGTCAGTCCATTGAATCTTCTTGGTCCATGGATAATGTGGCATAACGGCCTCTTTTGTGAGAATGATGATTCCCATTTTGTTCTGAAATTTTCTGGGTGCTGCCTGAAGGTGAAGATGATGCCATTCTTCTGCGTGTGGGAGAGTTGCTGCTTGTGGGTTCTGTCAGATTTAATTTTAAAAGGGTTTGTTGTAGTTCATCTGCTGATCTGCTTCTGTAAATTGTACCTTGGTAGTTAAATCTGACTGAAAAGGGGAAGCCCCATTGATACATAATGTTGTGGCGTTGCAGTTCCATTAGTTGGGGTTTCATGGATCGTCTTTTAGTAATAGTAAGTTGGGATAGGTCAGCAAAAATTTGATAATTGTGTCCTTGAAAATTAAGTTCCTTTTTTTCTCTTGCAGCAATTAGTATTTGTTCTTTCGTTCTGTAATAATGAAATTTTGTGATTATATCACGTGGGGGTCCATCTTTCTTTTTGGCTGTGAGGGCTCTGGGTACTCTGTCCAGTTCTAAACGTTCAATAGGGATATCTGGCTTTAGTTCTTGTAATAGAGCAGTAATAGTAGATTGCAGGTCTGCACAGTTTCAGGTATTCCCCTTATGCACAAGTTTGAACGTCTGGCTCTATTTTCGTAATCTTCGAGCTTAGTTTGAAGTATTACATTCTCTTCTTTTAATTGTTCCAATTCTGTTATATTTACTTGGGTTGTAATTTCAATTTCATCCATTTTTTTTTCTAAGGCTGCGGTGCGGTTTCCCAGCTCTCTTATTTCTTTGGTTAGGCTGTTTGTTATTTGGTCTGAGGTTTGTTTTAAAGCCTTATGAAGCATCTTTTCAAATTGTAATAATATTACTGGGGATGCTGAGGAGGCTTGTGGAGAAGTTTGTGAGAGGATTTGTTCTGTATCTGACTCAAATGGAGAGTCTTGCTGTGACATTTTCTGTCTGTGAGAGCGCCCTGATGCTGTATCTTGTGAGGTGACTGGAGCTGCTTTAGTTGCAGTGAGTGCCTGTGAGCTCTTTGTGAGGTGATTTTTATTCCTCCCAGTACCATATTTCCTGCCCAAACTTTCACAGTTTGTTCCCAGGGGCAAAAAGGTTCAAATGGATACCTTTTGAGCCTGCAGGCTCCGCTTTGTCCTTCTCTTCTCTCCTCAGCGGTGTGGAGCTCTAACAATGCATGTCTGCTCTGCTAGGCTCCGCCCATCTCCGAGCACTTTATTTTCATATATAAATGGACTGTTGTTATTGAGGACTGAGTGCAATATCACGGAGCATGAGCACTTTATTTATAGTGTTCATATATTAATATGCTTTAGATATTTATGTTATATATAGTGTTTACTGGATTCATATATTTATATTAGTATTGTTTCCATATATATATATCAGTGCTGCACAGTGTGTTATAGGGATCTGGGGGCCCCCTTGTTAAATCAAGGGGGGACAAGGTGCTTTGGGGTGGGGGAGCACAGAGCCCCCCTGCTCCAAAGCACCCACCCCCCATGTTGAGGGAATGTGGCCTGGTATGGTTCAGGAGGGGGGGGGGCGCTCGCTCCCCCCCCCTATCCTGACCTGCCAGGCTGCATGATCAGGTATGGATTTGGGGGGGCACGCCAATTTAAAAAAAAAAATTGGCATGGAATTCCCCTTAAAAGCCATACTGGACCGGAAGGGCCTGGTTTGGCCCTGGGGGACCCCACTCTGTGTTTTTAATTGATTTCTCATCTATATTGCCGGAAGATGGCAATACTTTAAAAATGCTCGTGGCTGTAAACTACATATACCCAGAATACCCAGAAATGGAAATCCAGAAATCTGGAATTGTAACTTCAGGGACCAGAGGGGACTCAGTACTCCCAGGAGTTAAATTGACAGAGTTCATAGTCACCCTATCCTTCCAGGGCTTTAACAGGTTCACATTTTTACTTTTACCCAGTTGACATACTTTGTAATTCACCTCACCAACTCTTTCAACTACTTCAAAGGGACCCTGCCACTTAGCCAAGAGCTTGCTTTCAACAGTGGGAACTAAGACCAGGACCCTGTCACCAAGTGAGAAAACACGGAGCCGGGCCCCCCTGTTGTATATTCTTTGTTGGGCCTGAACTAAGTGTTTCTTTACAATGGGCTGCAATTCTGTCCCGCATCTGAGCGGTATGCTCAATTACACTTTTGTGGGGTGTACACTCCCCGTCTCAGGTTTCCTTGGCTATGTCTAAGAATGCTAATTTGTAGTCCTGTGAGCCTCCAGGTAATTGACTAAATCTGGTCTCCAAAATAGTGTATCTTTGCAAATGATCAGCTGCTAACGTTACACATGTCTCATAACCATGCAAAATAGTTAAACCAAATAGTACACACGCTGCGCTTATCAAAATAAAAATGTAAGAAATTTCTACTAAAATATTAATAAAGTGATATTGTGCTTAACATACAAAATATACAAAATCTATTAATACTATACATTAATGTGCAATAAACTTCAATGAATGAATACATAGGTAAAAGGGCTCCAATCAGCCTGTGTATTGCAAATATTTCACAAAGCTTGTGCAATTTTCAAACATTAATAGATAATTCAAAACAAACATCCATGCGATTTAGTTTTGCATCCATGCATTTCAGTGCTGCATCTATGCAATATGGTGTTAGTGCAATGTTCAAACAATAAAAAAATAAAAAATACAAAAAAAATGCATCCATGCGATTTGGTGCTGCATCCATGTGATTCTATGCAATTCAGTGCTGTGTTGCTGTGCAATGATCAAATTAACAGTCCACAGATCTTCCACAATTCATTCATGTGTTATTGTGAACACAAACTAAAGTGCTGGGTGCTCATACAAGTGCTCCCCCCCAGGTGATAGCCCCTCACCTTAGGGCATGTGACCTTGCAATTAAGCTTGGTCTGAATGCACCTTAGAACCTCTATGGGTTCGATGTTATATGCAGGGTCCTGGATAGATTTGCACTGGTGTCTCTGTTCCTCACAGCAGTCCCGTTTGCACCTCAATATATCAACACAAAAAGGACTTCATGGTGCAGTATGTATTAAATTTATTAAAATCATAAACAAATCCCATAATGGGTACTCACAGTAACAAGGCACTTAAGGGCGCCACACTAAAACAGCACAAACGAACGGGCAACAGCGGCCGGTATGGGGTGGCGTGCTAATCTTTCCCAACAGGTTGTATATATTACTTCCATCCTGTCCCCTTCCTCTACGTGTGTTCGATACAAGGGGTATTTCGTATCTTCATCAGGGGATCCCAGAGGGTGTCTCCCTTAGAGCAATTTGAATGAAGAGTACACCATAGAAAACTGGGGAACCTCCCTGATGGCAAACATCAAATACGAAAGAAAGAAGTTTTTCCCATCATTGTCAACAACCTTTTTCAACATACTCTTTAACGTTTTTATCAAAGCATCCCACTAAGCCATCAGTTTGAGGGTGGTACATGGAGGTTCACAACTGTGTCACCTTAAACAATTTGCACAACGTTATTTGTGACATGAATGGGGTGTCTTGGTCTGTTAGGACCCCCTTAGGGGCCCAAACACGACTGAACATCATAAACAACTCCTTGACAATGTTTTTAGCATACGTGTTACGTAAAAGGACTACCTCGGGTTAACCGATAGCATAGTCCATAATCACAAGAATGTGCTGATGGCCCTGGGCAGACTTGGGCAGTGGACCCACAAGGTCCATGGTGATTCTCTCAAAGGGGACATTTGACATACAGGGCGGGATTGACAATAATTCTCAATGTCTTTCTGAACCCCAGGCCAGTAAAACCTGCGTAACACTCTTTCAGTGGTTTTCTCAACACCCAAATGGCCTTCCAGCAAGTGTCCATGGGCAAGTACTAGTACCACCCTTCTGTATGGTTTAGGGACCACCAACTGTTCAACAATTTCATCATTCTTTTATACACGCAATACAGTAAATCCTCATTGCTACTGAAAAAAGGAAAACAAAGCCTGTCCCCTGGTTTAATGGGTACATCATTAACCATTACCACATATTCCCAAGACCTGGCAAGTGTAGGGTCTTTTCTCTGTTCAGTACCAAAGTTTTCCTTGTGCACATTAAGATCAGTAAATTCTAATGTAGCCTCAGTGTCAGCAGAAGGCTGTCCATTTTCACTAGGTGTGGGGACTTCCTCAGTCTCCTCCAGTTCTTCTGCCATAACAGAGAAAGGAAAGCCTTGGGATCCCTGAGAGGAGTGACCTGAACCCACATTGTCTGTGCTGGCCAGGTATTCTGGCTTTGTTTCTGATTCAGCTACTGTGACTGAGTCTAGAGGATCCCACAATTCCCGAAACTTGTGGAAATCCTTATCAATTATGCCCTCATACACTAAGTGGGGTACAACATCAACCAAATGAGTCACAGTACCTACCTCAGATTTAAACTGGACCGTGGCTATAGGATACTCCCAGGTATCCCCATGTACACAAATTGCTGAAATTATTTTTAGCATGAGAATTCACAAGCTTAACCATATCAGTTTTAACCAAAGTAATCAAACTTCCTGAGTCCAGCAGGGCCATAATAGGCTTGTTATCGACAGTCATTTGGCACATGTGTTTACCCAGACTTGGCGCTGCAGAGCATGAAACAGCAGCAAACATAGACTGCCATCTGAAAGATGTGTCACATTGCATAGGTTTATCTGTCAATAAACAATTTGCTGCAACATGTCCCAGCTCCCCCCCGTCTCCTTGCCATGCTTACCACCCACTCCCCTGGAACAGTCTTACCAGTTAAAAAAGAAAAGAAAAAGAATTGCGCTAGGTGCCTAAATACCTGGAATGAAAAAACATAAATATATATAGAAACATTTTTAATGAAAAAACTTGAAAGAATATCCTGCAGCTTAACACTATAACCCTGATATGAGGGCACAAAACAGAAATATAAAATATGAGTGCAGCGCTAGATAAGTACCACAAATAATGAATTGTGTATAATAACAATTATAGAATTATGGAATTGTACAATTATATATAATAGCAACAAGTGCAATTGTGCCAATCAAAAGTCAATAGAGATGAAAATAAAGTGCAAATGAAATTAATTATCTAAAAGTCCATAAAAAATGAATCAAATAGACAATGCATAGCTGAAACACAAAACCACAAAAAATGGTTACAAAATTGTGAAAAAAATAAAGTCCGTGAGTGAAGATATCCAGATGGGAAATATTCAATGGGAGACCATGGGTCTGAACTTTCACCACCAGTGCTGCCTGTCACCTTAGAATAAACAGTGGAGGCTTACCAGAAAGCCTGCGACCACCCTTATTAACCACTTGAGCCCCGGACCATTATGCTGCCTAAGGACCAGAGGTCTTTTTCCAATTTGGCACTGCGTCGCTTTAACTGCTAATTGCGCGGTCATGCAATGCTGTACCCAAACGAAATTTGCGTCCTTTTCTTCCCACAAATAGAGCTTTCTTTTGATGGTATTTGATCACCTCTGCGGTTTTTATTTTTTGCGCTATAAACGGAAAAATACCGAAAATTTTGAAAAAAAATGATATTTTCTACTTTTTGTTATAAAAAAAATCCAATAAACTAAATTTTAGTCATACATTTAGGCCAAAATGTATTCGGCCACATGTCTTTGGTAAAAAAAATGTCAATAAGTGTATATTTATTGGTTTGCGCAAAAGTTATAGCGTCTACAAACTAGGGTACATTTTCTGGAATTTACACAGCTTTTAGTTTATGACTGCCTATGTCATTTCTTGAGGTGCTAAAATGGCAGGGCAGTACAAAACCCCCCCAAATGACGCCATTTTGGAAAGTAGACACCCCAAGGAAATTGCTGAGAGGCATGTTGAACCCATTGAATATTTATTTTTTTTGTCCCAAGTGATTGAAAAATGACAAAAAAAAAAAAATATTTACAAAAAGTCGTCACTAAATGATATATTGCTCACACAGGCCATGGGCCTATGTGGAATTGCACCCCAAAATACATTTAGCTGCTTCTCCTGAGTATGGGGATACCACATGTGTGGGACTTTTTGGGAGCCTAGCCGCGTACGGGGCCCCGAAAACCAATCACCGCCTTCAGGATTTCTAAGGGTGTAAATTTTTGCTTTCACTCTTCACTGCCTATCACAGTTTCGGAGGCCATGGAATGCCCAGGTGGCACAAAACCCCCCAAAATGACCCCATTTTGGAAAGTAGACACCCCAAGCTATTTGCTGAGAGGCATATTGAGTCCATGGAATATTTTATATTTTGACACAAGTTGCGGGAAAGTGACACTTTTTTTTTTTTTTTTTTTTTCATAAAGTTGTCACTAAATGATATATTGCTCACACAGGCCATGGGCATATGTGGAATTGCACCCCAAAATACATTTAGCTGCTTCTCCTGAGTATGGGGATACCACATGTGTGGGACTTTTTGGGAGCCTAGCCGCGTACTGGACCCCAAAAACCAATCACTGCCTTCAGGATTTCTAAGGGTGAAAATTTTTGATTTCACTCTTTACTGCCTATCACAGTTTCGGAGGCCATGGAATGCCCAGGTGGCACAAAACCCCCCCAAATGACCCCATTTTGGAAAGTAGACACCCCAAGCTATTTGCTGAAAGGCATGGTGAGTATTTTGCAGCTCTCATTTGTTTTTGAAAATGAAGAAAGACAAGAAAAAACATTTTTTTTTTTCTTTTTTCAATTTTCAAAACTTTGTGACAAAAAGTGAGGTCTGCAAAATACTCACTATACCTCTCAGCAAATAGCTTGGGGTGTCTACTTTCCAAAATGGGGTCATTTGGGGGGGTTTTGTGCCACCTGGGCATTCCATGGCCTCCGAAACTGTGATAGGCAGTGAAGAGTGAAATCAAAAATTCACGCCCTTAGAAAGCCTGAAGGCGGTGCTTGGTTTTCGGGGTCCCGTACGCGGCTAGGCTCCCAAAAAGTCTCACACATGTGGTATCCCCGTACTCAGGAGAAGCAGCAGAATGTATTTTGGGGTGTAATTTCATATATTTCCATGGCATGTTTGAGCAATATATCATTTAGTGACAACTTTGTGCAAAAAAAAAAAAAAAAAAAAAAAAATTTGTCTCTTTCCCGCAACTTGTGTCGCAATATAAAATATTCCATGGACTTGACATGCCTCTCAGCAAATAGCTTGGGGTGTCTACTTTCCAAAATGGGGTCATTTGGGGGGGTTTTGAACTGTCCTGGCATTTTATGCACAACATTTAGAAGCTTATGTCACACATCACCCACTCTTCTAACCACTTGAAGACAAAGCCCTTTCTGACACTTATTGTTTACATGAAAAAGTTTTTTTTTTTTGCAAAAAAATTACTTTGAACCCCCAAACATTATATATTTTTTTAAAGCAAATGCCCTACAGATTAAAATGGTGGGTGTTTCATTTTTTTTTTTCACACAGTAATTGCGCAGCGATTTTTCAAACGCATTTTTTGGGGAAAAAACACACTTTTTTTAATTTTAATGCACTAAAACACGCTATATTGCCCAAATGTTTGATGAAATAAAAAAGATGATCTCAGGCCGAGTACATGGATACCAAACATGACATGCTTTAAAATTGCGCACAAACGTGCAGTGGCAACAAAATAAATACATGTTTAAAAGCCTTCAAAAGCCTTTACAGGTTACCACTTTAGATTTACAGAGGAGGTCTACTGGAAAAATTACTGCACTCGATCTGGCCTTCGCGGTGATACCTCACATGCATGGTGCAATTGCTGTTTACGTTTGACGACAGACCGCCGCTTGCGTTCGCCTTAGCGCGAGAGCAGGGGGCGACAGGGGTGTTTTTTTTTTTTTTTTTTTTTCTTTATTATTTTTTTGCTTTTTTAATCTTACTTTTAAACTGTTCCTTTCATATTTTTTTTTTTAATCATTTTTATTGTTATCTCGGGGAATGTAAATATCCCCTATGATAGCAATAGGTAGTGACAGGTACTCTTTTTTGAAAAAATTGTGGTCTATTAGACCCTAGATCTCTCCTCTGCCCTCAAAGCAAATGACCACACCAAGATCGGTGTGATAAAATGCTTCCCCAATTTCCCAATGGCGCTATTTACATCCGGCGAAATCTAAGTCATGAAATACTCGTAGCTTCCGGTTTCTTAGGCCATAGAGATGTTTGGAGCCACTCTGGTCTCTGATCAGCTCTATGGTCAGCTGGCTGAATCACCGGCTGCATTCTCAGGTTCCCTGTTGAGACAGGAGAGCCAGAGAAAAACACGGAAGACGGTGGGGGGGGGGCATTCCCTCCCACGGCTTGTAAAAGCAGTCTAGAGGCTAATTAGCCGCTAGGATTGCTTTTACATGAAAGCCGACCGCTGGCTGAAAAGAATGATACCAAGATGATACCTAAACCTGCAGGCATCATTCTGGTATAACCACTCAAAGTCGTGAATGGCGTACCTGAAGACAAAAAAATGGTTAACAATGGTTAACAATAAAGCACAGTAAAGTGTAAATAATTACACACCTGAAAAACAAACATGATAAAACATAATAACAATAACAATAACAATCAATAACAATAACAATAAAACATTGCAGAATAGAATACAGTAAAAAAGAGCAGAACAATAGAGAGAGAGAATAGAGAGAGAGAGAACAATAAAACAACAACTATTTTTTTTTATTTCATATTTTTTTTTTTTTACACTTTTTTTGTAACTAACTTTTATAACGGTAACCGGTTCCAGGTTCGGGTCTCTCAAAATGCGATGGCATCTTGGGAGACCCTGTGAAAGTGTGCCTAGTCTGTGCAATGCTGTACCCTACGCTAATACTCAACTAGTGAATGGTAGCGTTCAAAACATTCACCAATGCAAAGACCAGGATTGTCAGGACAGGAGGGACAATAATAGCGGGTGTCACGCCTATATCCTCGCTTGCTGCAGACACGACATCTTTTTTGGGGGGTTCGTTGGGTAGGGGTACTCGGGAGGACATAAAAATGCCTCTCATGCAGCCGACTGCATTTGGTTGGGGATGTGAATGGGGGAAGTACGGGCGCTGCAGAAGCGGTGGGTTCCCAATTAGGATTGGCGAATGCAGCAGGAAGGGCACTATGGGCACGACGGGCCTGTGTTTGTCTTTTTGGTGGCAGCGGAACACTACTTGTGCTTGCCACCTCACCAGCTTGAACTGCACTTATGGGACTCGCCACGTCACCAAGTGTTACTGCAGTGCTGGTTTGACTACGACCGGGGTGTACTAGGCCGCTGGCGCTTGCCAGTTCACCAAAACACTACCAAAAAACTGTTAGCGATCGCAGGGATCAGGCCTGACTCTGCGAACGCTGCAGTTATGCGTTTAGTGTTTTGTAAGTGACAGTGATCGATCGATACCGCACTTGGGTGGGCTGGGCTGGGCCGGGCGGAGGGGCAAAACGCAGGTGCTAGCGGGTATCTGGGCTGATCCCGCTAACACTGCGTTTTTGGGAACCCTAAACTGCTGGTGACGCTAGTATAGATCTGATCGGATCAGATATTGATGCGATCAGATACTATACCACTAAGGGAGGTGTACGGTGCGTGCGTGGGTGTTAGCGGTACTGGCGCTAAGCTGACGCTGCCTGGGGCTGGTGCTTGCCAGTTCACCAAAACGCTACAAAAAAAACTGTTAGCGATCGCAGGGATCAGGCCTGACTCTGCGAACGCTGCAGTTATGCGTTTAGTGTTTTGTAAGTGTCAGTGATCGATCGATACTGCACTTGGGTGGGCTGGGCTGGGCCGGGCGGAGGGGCAAAACGCAGGTGCTAGCAGGTATCTGGGCTGATTCCGCTAACACTGCGTTTTTGGGAACCCTAAACTGCTGGGGACGCTAGTATAGATCTGATCGGATCAGATATTGATCCGTTCAGATACAATACCACTAAGGGAGGTGTATGGTGCGTGCGTGGGTGTTAGCGGTACTGGCGCTAACCTGACGCTGCCTGGGGCTGGTGCTTGCCAGTTCACTAAAACGCTACCAAGAAAACTGTTAGCGATCGCAGGGATCAGGCCTGACTATGCGAACGCTGCAGTTATGCGTTTAGTGCCTTGTAAGTGACAGTGATCGATCGATACTGCACTTGGGTGGGCCGGGCGGAGGGACAAAACGCAGGTGCTAGCGGGTATCTGGGCTGATCCCGCTAACACTGCGTTTTTGGGAACCCTAAACTGCTGGGGACGCTAGTATAGATCTGATCGGATCAGATATTGATCCGTTCAGATACTATACCACTAAGGGAGGCGCATGCTGCGTGCGTGGGTGTTAGCGGTACTGGCGCTAATTTGACGCTGCCTGGGGCGACGCATATCACCGCCGGGCGATCGGGGGGCTAAACCTTTATTCGGTAATAAACGGCGGGTGCCCTGACACTATAAAAAATAAACGAACTAACCAGCGTCAACCGTAACGGTTATACGGTGATCAGTGGTGAAAGGGTTAACTAGGGGGCAATCAAGGGGTTAAAACATTTATTAGGTAGTATATGGGGGTCCCTGACGCTATAAAACGCTGACGGCGAACCTAAATATTTACCTCACTAACTAGCGTCACCAGCGACACTAATACAGCGATCAGAAAAATGATCGCTTAGCGACACTGGTGACAGGGGGTGATCAAGGGGTTAAAACTTTATTAGGGGGGGTTAGGGGGGTACCCTAGACCTAAAGGGGGGTAATATACACTGTCCCAACACAGTAACTGTCACAAACTGACACTATGCAGTAATCAGAAAAAAAAAAAAAAAAAAAAAAAAACTGCTGGTGTCAGTTTGTGACAGGGGGGGGGGGGTGATTGGGGGGGGATCGGGGGGCGATCGGGGGGGGGATCGGGGTGATTTGTGTGCCTGGCATGTTCTACTGTGTGTGTAGTGTTTGTGCACTCACATACTTGTCGTCTCTCCTCGGGCCGGAACGGAAAATACCGACCCGAGGGGAGATGACATCACTTCCTTTGCTGCTGTTTAGCATACAGCAGCAAAGGAGTGTTCTCATTGGCCGGCGGCGATCGCGAGGGGGGGGCCACGAACGGATGGTCTCCCCCTCATCACCGATCGCCGCTGGACAAACGACGACCGCCTCGGGCACCGGGGGGGGTCCGATCGGACCCCCCACCCGCGGAAGGCAAATCACGTACCCTGTACGTGATTTTGCCTGTCCGTGCCACTTTGCCGACGTACATCGGCGTGAGGCGGTCGTCAAGTGGTTAAGCGATAGTAGATCAATCAGAAGACACAGGAACACTTTTGGGATCTCTTTAACTTCCTTCCAAGATAGCCGGTCAGCATTAGTGAAAAGCACCTAAATGGTGCATTCCCGGGAGACTGTCCCTATATCGCAATTAACGAGCGTTTCCATAGTATAAGGAGGGCGAAAAAAGAGGAGAGATTCCAATGGTGTAGAACTTCTTCAGTGATTTATTAAAAAATTCAAATACAGAAATGTTCCTTGCAAGGACATGGCATAAAACAGCTCTGCTAGTATCAAAAAATCAAGACGCGCATGCTCAATGCGGTTCCCTCTCAGCGGTTCTCTCAAAAGTAACCAGAAAGGCCTCTGGGTAATCATCGGCAGTCATTCTGGACAAGAAGTGACCCACATGGACAGCTGAGGAGGTGTCTCCAAAACCTTCGGCTTTAGCCAGAGACCTTTGTGCAAGCATCTGCATCACCTCAGTCAGCATCTTTCTGTCCATTTCCGCAGCAATGGCCAATTTTTAAAACCTCAATTGTGTTTGCTCTTGTACAGCATCAATCTGTTGTTGAAGTAAAGAGTTTGCTTGCTGCTGTGCAGCGTTAGACAGCACCAACTCTTTCAGGATTTCTTCCATGTTCAGTCACTCCAGGTACTGGTCCTTTCAGTAGTAACTTACCACAGCTGTCCGCAGATCTACACCAGTGTTTCTCAACTCCAGTCCTCAAGGCGCCCCAACAGGTCATGTTTTCAGGATTTCCCTCAGATGAAACAGCTGTGGTCATTACTAAGGCAGTGAAACTGATCAATTCACCTGTGCAAAATAATGGAAAACCTGAAAACATGACCTGTTGGGGCGCCTTGAGGACTGGAGTTGAGAAACACTGATCTACACCATATGTAAGCTGGGGGAACGATAGCAGGTACAAAAGTTCCCTGGGGTGAGCACACTTTGAGGCACATATAGCAGTCCAGTGCTGTAGTGACAAACAGTGGTGTGATTTATTAGCGCTATACACAAGTCTATATACACTTGCTGTACAGTGTTTCCAAAAGAAAAGTAAATAGGACTATAAAAAACTTCCAAACAAAATCCTAGCCATGTCTTAGTGCTAACAATACACACTGCAATCCTTACTATCAGGCTGAACAAGCCTATTACTTGTCAGTCTCTGAATACACAACTTATTTGCTTTTTACTGACTTTAGCAGCTCTCCCCAGACAGGACTTGTCTGTCCCCAGGTATGAGAGCACTGGCTAACTGTCTCAGGTGTGTATAAATTGACCGAGGGAGAGAACCAAGACCCGAACTGGATCCTGGATCAGAGATCCCTAAATGAATAGTATATGACAGGAGCCTGGGAAATGTGTAAACCCCAAATAGGACTTTTCTCTGGGATGCTCTGCTACAGTTATATTAATAAAACACTGCATTCAATATAGTATTAATATTTTATCAGGATTGTTGTTGAAATGAATGGCCTGACAGCAGGGTCTCTTTAAGTCTACTCAATTTACTTCTGTTATCACATGTCTGTGGTTTGCAACTAGGGATGAGCTTTGAGTTTGAGTCAAACCCATGTTTGACTGTTCATCGACTGTTCACAGGCAAGCAGCTGCAGTATTTACAGTTAGTGCAGTGCGTCCTCTGCACAGTGTGCACCTAAAGCTACCTGAAGACAATTGCTGTTGTTTTGATCCTAATAATACCATACGCAGGCAGCTGCAGTATTTACAGTTAGTGCACTGTGTCCTCTGCACAGTGTGCACCTAAAGCTACCTGAAGACAATAGGTTGTGTTATGATCCTATTAATACCACAGGCAGGCAGCTGCAGTATTTACAGTTAGTGTAGTGCATCCTGTGCAAAGTGTGTACCTAAAGCTACCTGAAGACAATTGTTGTTGTTCTGATCCTATTAGTACCACAGGCAAGCAGCTGCAGTATTTACAGTGTGTCCTCTGCACAGTGTGCACCTAAAGCTACCTGAAGACAATTGCTGTTGTTCTGATCCTATTAATAGCACAGGCAGGCAGCTGCAGTATTTACACATAGTGTAGTGTGTAATCTGCACAGTGTGCACCTAAAGCTACCTGAAGAGAATGGGTAGTGTTCTTCTGATCCTATTAGTACCACAGGCAGACAGCTGCACAGTGTGCTCCTAAAGCTCCCTCAGGAAAATTGGAGGTGTTCTTCTGATTCTATTAGTACCACAGGCAGGCAGCTGCAGTATTTACAGTTAGTGCACTGTTTCCTCTGCACAGTGTGCACCTAAAGCTACCTGAAGACATTTGCTGTTGTTCTGATCCTATTAATACCATAGGCAGGCAGCTGCAGTATTTACAGTTAGTGTAGTGCTTCCTCTGCACAGTGTGCACCTAAAGCTACCTGAAGACAATTGCTGTTGTTCTGATCCTATTAGTATCATAGGCAAGCAGCTGCTGTATTTACAGTTAATGTAGTGTGTCCTCTGCACAATGTGCACCTAAAGCTACCTGAAGAAAATTGCTGTTGTTCTGATCCTATTAGTAACACAGGCAGGCAGCTTCAGTATTTACAGTTAGTGTACTGTGTGCTCTGCACCGTGTGCACCTAAAGCTACCTGAAGACAATTGGTGGTGTTCTTCTGATCCTATTAGTACCACAGGCAGGCAGCTGCAGTATTTACACTTAGTGTAGTGCGTCCTCCGCACAGTGTGCAGCTAAAGCTACCTGAAGACAATTGCTGTTGTTCTGATCCTATTAATACCACAGGCAGGCAGCTGCAGTATTTACAAATAGTGTACTGTGTCCTTTGCACAGTGTGCAGCTAAAGCTACATGAAGACAATTGCTGTTTTTCTGATCCTATTAATACCACAGGTATGCAGCTGTAGAAATTACAGTTAGTTTACTGTGTCCTTTGCACAGTGTGCACCTAAAGCTACCTGAAGATAATTGCTGTTGTTCTGATCGTATTAGTACCAAAGGCAAGCAGCTGCAGTATTTAATGTTAGTGTAGTGTGACCTCTGCACAGTGTGCACCTAAAGCTACCTGAAGACAACTGCTGTTGTTTTGATCCTATTAATACCATAGGCAGGCAGCTGCAGTATTTACAGTTAGTGTACTGTGTCCTCTGCACAGTGTGCACCTAAAGCTACCTGAAGACAATAGGTGGTGTTCTGATCCTATTAATACCACAGGCAGGCAGCTGCAGTATTCACAGTTAGTGTAGTGCGTCCTCTGCACAGTGTGCACCTAAAGCTACCTGAAGACAATTGCTGTTGTTCTGATATTATTAGTAACACAGGCAAGCAGCTGCAGTATTTACAGTGTGTCCTCTGCACAGTGTGCACCTAAAGCTACCTGAAGACAATTGCTGTTGTTCTGATCCTATTAGTACCACAGGCAAGCAGCTGCAGTATTTACACATAGTGTACTTTGTCCTCTGCACAGTGTGCACCTAAAGCTACCTGAAGAAAATTGGTGGTGTTCTTCTGATCCTATTCGTACCACAGGCAGGCAGCTGCATTATTTACAGTTAGTGTAGTGCGTCCTCTGCACAGTGTGTACCTAAAGCTACCTGAAGAAAATTGGTGGTGTTCTTCTGATTCTATTATTACCACAGACAGGCAGCTGCAGTATTTACATTTAGTGTAGTGTGTCCTCTGCATAGTGTGCACCTAAAGCTACCTGAAGACAATTGCTGTTGTTCTGATCCTATTAGTACCATAGGCAAGCAGCTGGAGTATTTACAGTTAGTGTAGTGCGTCCTCTGCACAGTGTGCACCTAAAGCTACCAGAAGACAATTGCTGATGTTCTGATCCTATTAATACCAAAGGCAGGCAGCTCCAGTATTTACAGCTAGTGTACTGTGTCCTCTGCACAGTGTGCACCTAAAGCTACCTGAAGACAATTGGTGGTGTTCTTCTGATCCTATTAATACCACAGGCAGGCAGCTGCAGTATTTACAGTTAGTGTAGTGCGTCCTCTGCACAGTGTGCACCTAAAGCTACCTGAAGACAATAGGTGGTGTTCTAATTCTATTAATACCACAGGCAGGCAGGCAGCTGCAGTATTTGCAGTTAGTGTAGTGCATCCACTGCACAGTGTGCACCTAAAGTTACTTAAAGACAATTGCTGTTGTTCTGATCCTATTAGTACCACAGGCAAGCAGCTGCAGTATTTACAGTTAGTGTAGTGCGTCCTCTGCACAGTGTGCAGCTAAAGCTACCTGAAGACATTTGCTTTTGTTCTGATCCTATTAATACTATAGGCAGGCAGCTGCAGTATTTACAAATAGTGTACTGTGTCCTCTGCACAGTGTGTGCCTAAAGCTACCTGAAGAAAATTGGTGGTGTTCTTCTGATCCTATTCGTACCACTGGCAGGCAGCTGCAGTATTTACAGTTAGTGTAGTGCGTCCTCTGCATAGTGTGCACCTAAAGCTACCTGAAGACATTTGCTTTTGTTCTGATCCTATTAATACTACAGGCAGGCAGCTGCAGTATTTTACAAATAGTGTACTGTGTCCTCTGCACAGTGTGTGTCTAAAGCTACCTGAAAAAAATTGGTGGTGTTCTTCTGATCCTATTCGTACCACAGGCAGACAGCTGCAGTATTTACAGTTAGTGTAGTGCATCCTGTGCAAAGTGTGTACCTAAAGCTACCTGAAGACAATTGTTGTTGTTCTGATCCTATTAGTACCACAGGCAAGCAGCTGCAGTATTTACAGTGTGTCCTCTGCACAGTGTGCACCTAAAGCTACCTGAAGACAATTGCTGTTGTTCTGATCCTATTAATAGCACAGGCAGGCAGCTGCAGTATTTACACATAGTGTAGTGTGTAATCTGCACAGTGTGCACCTAAAGCTACCTGAAGAAAATGGGTAGTGTTCTTCTGATCCTATTAGTACCACAGGCAGACAGCTGCACAGTGTGCTCCTAAAGCTCCCTCAGGAAAATTGGAGGTGTTCTTCTGATTCTATTAGTACCACAGGCAGGCAGCTGCAGTATTTACAGTTAGTGCACTGTTTCCTCTGCACAGTGTGCACCTAAAGCTACCTGAAGACATTTGCTGTTGTTCTGATCCTATTAATACCATAGGCAGGCAGCTGCAGTATTTACAGTTAGTGTAGTGCGTCCTCTGCACCGTGTGCACCTAAAGCTACCTGAAGACAATTGGTGGTGTTCTTCTGATCCTATTAGTACCACAGGCAGGCAGCTGCAGTATTTACACTTAGTGTAGTGCGTCCTCCGCACAGTGTGCAGCTAAAGCTACCTGAAGACAATTGCTGTTGTTCTGATCCTATTAATACCACAGGCAGGCAGCTGCAGTATTTACAAACAGTGTACTGTGTCCTTTGCACAGTGTGCAGCTAAAGC
Organism: Lithobates clamitans; assembly: GCA_037952925.1. Lineage (NCBI taxonomy): Eukaryota > Metazoa > Chordata > Amphibia > Anura > Ranidae > Lithobates > Lithobates clamitans. The sequence continues at coordinate 685,378 of JBBGZY010000244.1, read as the reverse complement.
TACATGAAGACAATTGCTGTTTTTCTGATCCTATTAATACCACAGGTATGCAGCTGTAGAAATTACAGTTAGTTTACTGTGTCCTTTGCACAGTGTGCACCTAAAGCTACCTGAAGATAATTGCTGTTGTTCTGATCCTATTAGTACCAAAGGCAAGCAGCTGCAGTATTTAATGTTAGTGTAGTGTGACCTCTGCACAGTGTGCACCTAAAGCTACCTGAAGACAACTGCTGTTGTTTTGATCCTATTAATACCATAGGCAGGCAGCTTCAGTATTTACAGTTAGTGTACTGTGTCCTCTGCACAGTGTGCACCTAAAGCTACCTGAAGACAATAGGTGGTGTTCTGATCCTATTAATACCACAGGCAGGCAGCTGCAGTATTCACAGTTAGTGTAGTGCGTCCTCTGCACAGTGTGCACCTAAAGCTACCTGAAGACAATTGCTGTTGTTCTGATATTATTAGTACCACAGGCAAGCAGCTGCAGTATTTACAGTGTGTCCTCTGCACAGTGTGCACCTAAAGCTACCTGAAGACAATTGCTGTTGTTCTGATCCTATTAGTACCACAGGCAAGCAGCTGCAGTATTTACACATAGTGTACTTTGTCCTCTGCACAGTGTGCACCTAAAGCTACCTGAAGAAAATTGGTGGTGTTCCTCTGATCCCATTCGTACCACAGGCAGGCAGCTGCATTATTTACAGTTAGTGTAGTGCGTCCTCTGCACAGTGTGTACCTAAAGCTACCTGAAGAAAATTGGTGGTGTTCTTCTGATTCTATTATTACCACAGACAGGCAGCTGCAGTATTTACATTTAGTGTAGTGTGTCCTCTGCATAGTGTGCACCTAAAGCTACCTGAAGACAATTGCTGTTGTTCTGATCCTATTAGTACCATAGGCAAGCAGCTGGAGTATTTACAGTTAGTGTAGTGCGTCCTCTGCACAGTGTGCACCTAAAGCTACCAGAAGACAATTGCTGATGTTCTGATCCTATTAATACCACAGGCAGGCAGCTCCAGTATTTACAGCTAGTGTACTGTGTCCTCTGCACAGTGTGCACCTAAAGCTACCTGAAGACAATTGGTGGTGTTCTTCTGATCCTATTAATACCACAGGCAGGCAGCTGCAGTATTTACAGTTAGTGTAGTGCGTCCTCTGCACAGTGTGCACCTAAAGCTACCTGAAGACAATAGGTGGTGTTCTAATTCTATTAATACCACAGGCAGGCAGGCAGCTGCAGTATTTGCAGTTAGTGTAGTGCATCCACTGCACAGTGTGCACCTAAAGTTACTTAAAGACAATTGCTGTTGTTCTGATCCTATTAGTACCACAGGCAAGCAGCTGCAGTATTTACAGTTAGTGTAGTGCGTCCTCTGCACAGTGTGCAGCTAAAGCTACCTGAAGACATTTGCTTTTGTTCTGATCCTATTAATACTATAGGCAGGCAGCTGCAGTATTTACAAATAGTGTACTGTGTCCTCTGCACAGTGTGTGCCTAAAGCTACCTGAAGAAAATTGGTGGTGTTCTTCTGATCCTATTCGTACCACTGGCAGGCAGCTGCAGTATTTACAGTTAGTGTAGTGCGTCCTCTGCATAGTGTGCACCTAAAGCTACCTGAAGACATTTGCTTTTGTTCTGATCCTATTAATACTACAGGCAGGCAGCTGCAGTATTTTACAAATAGTGTACTGTGTCCTCTGCACAGTGTGTGTCTAAAGCTACCTGAAAAAAATTGGTGGTGTTCTTCTGATCCTATTCGTACCACAGGCAGGCAGCTGCAGTATTTACAGTTAGTGTAGTGCATCCTGTGCAAAGTGTGTACCTAAAGCTACCTGAAGACAATTGTTGTTGTTCTGATCCTATTAGTACCACAGGCAAGCAGCTGCAGTATTTACAGTGTGTCCTCTGCACAGTGTGCACCTAAAGCTACCTGAAGACAATTGCTGTTGTTCTGATCCTATTAATAGCACAGGCAGGCAGCTGCAGTATTTACACATAGTGTAGTGTGTAATCTGCACAGTGTGCACCTAAAGCTACCTGAAGAAAATGGGTAGTGTTCTTCTGATCCTATTAGTACCACAGGCAGACAGCTGCACAGTGTGCTCCTAAAGCTCCCTCAGGAAAATTGGAGGTGTTCTTCTGATTCTATTAGTACCACAGGCAGGCAGCTGCAGTATTTACAGTTAGTGCACTGTTTCCTCTGCACAGTGTGCACCTAAAGCTACCTGAAGACATTTGCTGTTGTTCTGATCCTATTAATACCATAGGCAGGCAGCTGCAGTATTTACAGTTAGTGTAGTGCGTCCTCTGCACAGTGTGCACCTAAAGCTACCTGAAGACAATTGCTGTTGTTCTGATCCTATTAGTATCATAGGCAAGCAGCTGCTGTATTTACAGTTAATGTAGTGTGTCCTCTGCACAGTGTGCACCTAAAGCTACCTGAAGAAAATTGCTGTTGTTCTGATCCTATTAGTAACACAGGCAGGCAGCTTCAGTATTTACAGTTAGTGTACTGTGTGCTCTGCACCGTGTGCACCTAAAGCTACCTGAAGACAATTGGTGGTGTTCTTCTGATCCTATTAGTACCACAGGCAGGCAGCTGCAGTATTTACACTTAGTGTAGTGCGTCCTCCGCACAGTGTGCAGCTAAAGCTACCTGAAGACAATTGCTGTTGTTCTGATCCTATTAATACCACAGGCAGGCAGCTGCAGTATTTACAAACAGTGTACTGTGTCCTTTGCACAGTGTGCAGCTAAAGCTACATGAAGACAATTGCTGTTTTTCTGATCCTATTAATACCACAGGTATGCAGCTGTAGAAATTACAGTTAGTTTACTGTGTCCTTTGCACAGTGTGCACCTAAAGCTACCTGAAGATAATTGCTGTTGTTCTGATCCTATTAGTACCAAAGGCAAGCAGCTGCAGTATTTAATGTTAGTGTAGTGTGACCTCTGCACAGTGTGCACCTAAAGCTACCTGAAGACAACTGCTGTTGTTTTGATCCTATTATTACCATAGGCAGGCAGCTGCAGTATTTACAGTTAGTGTACTGTGTCCTCTGCACAGTGTGCACCTAAAGCTACCTGAAGACAATAGGTGGTGTTCTGATCCTATTAATACCACAGGCAGGCAGCTGCAGTATTCACAGTTAGTGTAGTGCGTCCTCTGCACAGTGTGCACCTAAAGCTACCTGAAGACAATTGCTGTTGTTCTGATATTATTAGTACCACAGGCAAGCAGCTGCAGTATTTACAGTGTGTCCTCTGCACAGTGTGCACCTAAAGCTACCTGAAGACAATTGCTGTTGTTCTGATCCTATTAGTACCACAGGCAAGCAGCTGCAGTATTTACACATAGTGTACTTTGTCCTCTGCACAGTGTGCACCTAAAGCTACCTGAAGACAATTGCTGTTGTTCTGATCCTATTAGTACCATAGGCAAGCAGCTGGAGTATTTACAGTTAGTGTAGTGCGTCCTCTGCACAGTGTGCACCTAAAGCTACCAGAAGACAATTGCTGATGTTCTGATCCTATTAATACCACAGGCAGGCAGCTCCAGTATTTACAGCTAGTGTACTGTGTCCTCTGCACAGTGTGCACCTAAAGCTACCTGAAGACAATTGGTGGTGTTCTTCTGATCCTATTCGTACCACAGGCAGGCCGCTGCATTATTTACAGTTAGTGTAGTGCGTCCTCTGCACAGTGTGTACCTAAAGCTACCTGAAGAAAATTGGTGGTGTTCTTCTGATTCTATTATTACCACAGACAGGCAGCTGCAGTATTTACATTTAGTGTAGTGTGTCCTCTGCATAGTGTGCACCTAAAGCTACCTGAAGACAATTGCTGTTGTTCTGATCCTATTAGTACCATAGGCAAGCAGCTGGAGTATTTACAGTTAGTGTAGTGCGTCCTCTGCACAGTGTGCACCTAAAGCTACCAGAAGACAATTGCTGATGTTCTGATCCTATTAATACCACAGGCAGGCAGCTCCAGTATTTACAGCTAGTGTACTGTGTCCTCTGCACAGTGTGCACCTAAAGCTACCTGAAGACAATTGGTGGTGTTCTTCTGATCCTATTAGTACCACAGGCAGGCAGCTGCAGTATTTACAGTTAGTGTAGTGCGTCCTCTGCACAGTGTGCACCTAAAGCTACCTGAAGACAATAGGTGGTGTTCTAATCCTATTAATACCACAGGCAGGCAGGCAGCTGCAGTATTTGCAGTTAGTGTAGTGCATCCTCTGCACAGTGTGCACCTAAAGTTACTTAAAGACAATTGCTGTTGTTCTGATCCTATTAGTACCACAGGCAAGCAGTTGCAGTATTTACAGTTAGTGTAGTGCGTCCTCTGCACAGTGTGCAGCTAAAGCTACCTGAAGACATTTGCTTTTGTTCTGATCCTATTAATACTATAGGCAGGCAGCTGCAGTATTTACAAATAGTGTACTGTGTCCTCTGCACAGTGTGTGCCTAAAGCTACCTGAAGAAAATTGGTGGTGTTCTTCTGATCCTATTCGTACCACTGGCAGGCAGCTGCAGTATTTACAGTTAGTGTAGTGCGTCCTCTGCATAGTGTGCACCTAAAGCTACCTGAAGTTATTTGCTTTTGTTCTGATCCTATTAATACTACAGGCAGGCAGCTGCAGTATTTTACAAATAGTGTACTGTGTCCTCTGCACAGTGTGTGTCTAAAGCTACCTGAAAAAAATTGGTGGTGTTCTTCTGATCCTATTCGTACCACAGGCAGGCAGTTGCAGGATTTACAGTTAGTGTAGTGTGTCCTCAGCATAGTGTGCACCTAAAGCTACCTGAAGACAATTGCTGTTGTTCTGATCCTATTAGTACCATAGGAAAGCAGCTGGAGTATTTACAGATAGTGTAGTGCGTCCTCTGCACAGTGTGCACCTAAAGCTACCAGAAGACAATTGCTGATGTTCTGATCCTATTAATACCACAGGCAGGCAGCTCCAGTATTTACAGCTAGTGTACTGTGTTTTCTGCACAGTGTGCACCTAATGCTACCTGAAGACAATTGGTGGTGTTCTTCTGATCCTATCAGTACCACGGGCAGGCAGCTGCAGTATTTACAGTTAGTGTAGTGCGTCTTCTGCACAGTGTGCACCTAAAGCTACCTGAAGACAATAGGTGGTGTTCTAATCCTATTAATACCACAGGCAGGAAGCTGCCGTATTTACAGTTAGTGTAGTGCATCCTCTGCACAGTGTGCACCTAAAGTTACCTAAAGACAATTGCTGTTGTTCTGATCCTTTTAGTACCACAGGCAAGCAGCTGCAGTATTTACAGTTAATGTAGTGCGTCCTCTGCACAGTGTGCACCTAAAGCTACCTGAAAATAATTGGTGGTGTTCTTCTGATCCTATAAGTACCACAGGCAGGCAGCTGCAGTATTTACAGTTAGTGTAGTGCGTCCTCTGCACAGTGTGCACCTAAAGCTACCTGAAGAAAATTGGTGGTGTTCTTCTGATTCTATTAGTACCACAGGCAGGCAGCTGCAGTCTTTACAGTTAGTGTAGTGTGTCCTCTGCATAGTGTGCACCTAAAGCTACCTGAAGACAATTGCTGTTGTTCTGATCCTATTAGTACCATAGGCAAGCAGCTGGAGTATTTACAGTTAGTGTAGTGCGTCCTCTGCACAGTGTGCACCTAAAGCTACCAGAAGATAATTGCTGATGTTCTGATCCTATAAATACCACAGGCAGTAAGCTCCAGTATGTACAGCTAGTGTACTGTGTCCTCTGCACAGTGTGCACCTAAAGCTACCTGAAGACAATTGGTGGTGTTCTTCTGATCCTATTAGTACCACATGCAGGCAGCTGCAGTATTTACAGTTAGTGTATTGCGTCCTCTGCACAGTGTGCACCTAAAGCTACCTGAAGACATTTGCTTTTGTTCTGATCCTATTAATACTACAGGCAGGCAGCTGCAGTATTTACAAATAGTGTACTGTGTCCTCTGCACAGTGTGCGCCTAAAGCTACCTGAAGAAAATTGGTGGTGTTCTTCTAATCCTATTCATACCTCAGACAGGCAGCTGCAGTATTTACAGTTAGTGTAGTGCGTCCTCTGCACGGTGTGCACCTAAAGCTACCTGAAGAAAATTGGATGTGTTCTTCTGATTCTATTAGTACCAGAGGCAGGCAGCTGCAGTATTTACAGTTTGTGTAGTGCGTCCTCTGCATAGTGTGCACCTAAAGCTACCTGAAGACAATTGCTGTTGTTCTGATCCTATTAATACTACAGGCAGGCAGCTGCAGTATTTACAAATAGTGTACTGTGTCCTCTGCACAGTGTGCACCTAAAGCTACCTGAAGAAAATTGGTGGTGTTCTTCTGATCCTATTCGTATCACAGGCAGGCAGCTGCAGTATTTACAGTTAGTGTAGTGCATCCTCTGCACAGTGTGCACCTAAAGCTACCTGAAGAAAATTGGTGGTGTTCTTCTGATCCTATTAGTACCACAGGCAGGCAGCTGCAGTATTTACAGTTTGTGTAGTGCGTCCTCTGCACAGTGTGCACCTAAAGCTACCAGAAGACAATTGCTGATGTTCTGATCCTATTAATACCACAGGCAGCTCCAGTATTTACAGCTAGTGTACTGTGTTTTCTGCACAGTGTGCACCTAATGCTACCTGAAGACAATTGGTGGTGTTCTTCTGATCCTATTAGTACCACGGGCAGGCAGCTGCAGTATTTACAGTTAGTGTAGTGCGTCTTCTGCACAGTGTGCACCTAAAGCTACCTGAAGACAATAGGTGGTGTTCTAATCCTATTAATACCACAGGCAGGAAGCTGCAGTATTTACAGTTAGTGTAGTGCATCCTCTGCACAGTGTGCACCTAAAGTTACCTAAAGACAATTGCTGTTGTTCTGATCCTTTTAGCACCACAGGCAAGCAGCTGCAGTATTTACAGTTAATGTAGTGCGTCCTCTGCACAGTGTGCACCTAAAGCTACCTGAAAATAATTGGTGGTGTTCTTCTGATCCTATAAGTACCACAGGCAGGCAGCTGCAGTATTTACAGTTAGTGTAGTGCGTCCTCTGCACAGTGTGCACCTAAAGCTACCTGAAGAAAATTGGTGGTGTTCTTCTGATTCTATTAGTCCCACAGGCAGGCAGCTGCAGTCTTTACAGTTAGTGTAGTGTGTCCTCTGCATAGTGTGCACCTAAAGCTACCTGAAGACAATTGCTGTTGTTCTGATCCTATTAGTACCATAGGCAAGCAGCTGGAGTATTTACAGTTAGTGTAGTGCGTCCTCTGCACAGTGTGCACCTAAAGCTACCAGAAGACAATTGCTGATGTTCTGATCCTATAAATACCACAGGCAGTCAGCTCCAGTATGTACAGCTAGTGTACTGTGTCCTCTGCACAGTGTGCACCTAAAGCTACCTGAAGACAATTGGTGGTGTTCTTCTGATCCTATTAGTACCACATGCAGGCAGCTGCAGTATTTACAGTTAGTGTAGTGCGTCCTCTGCACAGTGTGCACCTAAAGCTACCTGAAGACATTTGCTTTTGTTCTGATCCTATTCATACCTCAGGCAGGCAGCTGCAGTATTTACAGTTAGTGGAGTGCGTCCTCTGCTCAGTGTGCACCTAAAGCTACCTGAAGAAAATTGGTGGTGTTCTTCTGATTCTATTAGTACCAGAGGCAGGCAGTTGCAGTATTTACAGTTTGTGTAGTGTGTCCTCGGCATAGTGTGCACCTAAAGCTACCTGAAGACATTTGCTTTTGTTCTGATCCTATTAATACTACAGGCAGGCAGCTGCAGTATTTTACAAATAGTGTACTGTGTCCTCTGCACAGTGTGTGTCTAAAGCTACCTGAAAAAAATTGGTGGTGTTCTTCTGATCCTATTCGTACCACAGGCAGGCAGCTGCAGTATTTACAGTTAGTGTAGTGCATCCTGTGCAAAGTGTGTACCTAAAGCTACCTGAAGACAATTGTTGTTGTTCTGATCCTATTAGTACCACAGGCAAGCAGCTGCAGTATTTACAGTGTGTCCTCTGCACAGTGTGCACCTAAAGCTACCTGAAGACAATTGCTGTTGTTCTGATCCTATTAATAGCACAGGCAGGCAGCTGCAGTATTTACACATAGTGTAGTGTGTAATCTGCACAGTGTGCACCTAAAGCTACCTGAAGAAAATGGGTAGTGTTCTTCTGATCCTATTAGTACCACAGGCAGACAGCTGCACAGTGTGCTCCTAAAGCTCCCTCAGGAAAATTGGAGGTGTTCTTCTGATTCTATTAGTACCACAGGCAGGCAGCTGCAGTATTTACAGTTAGTGCACTGTTTCCTCTGCACAGTGTGCACCTAAAGCTACCTGAAGACATTTGCTGTTGTTCTGATCCTATTAATACCATAGGCAGGCAGCTGCAGTATTTACAGTTAGTGTAGTGCGTCCTCTGCACAGTGTGCACCTAAAGCTACCTGAAGACAATTGCTGTTGTTCTGATCCTATTAGTATCATAGGCAAGCAGCTGCTGTATTTACAGTTAATGTAGTGTGTCCTCTGCACAGTGTGCACCTAAAGCTACCTGAAGAAAATTGCTGTTGTTCTGATCCTATTAGTAACACAGGCAGGCAGCTTCAGTATTTACAGTTAGTGTACTGTGTGCTCTGCACCGTGTGCACCTAAAGCTACCTGAAGACAATTGGTGGTGTTCTTCTGATCCTATTAGTACCACAGGCAGGCAGCTGCAGTATTTACACTTAGTGTAGTGCGTCCTCCGCACAGTGTGCAGCTAAAGCTACCTGAAGACAATTGCTGTTGTTCTGATCCTATTAATACCACAGGCAGGCAGCTGCAGTATTTACAAACAGTGTACTGTGTCCTTTGCACAGTGTGCAGCTAAAGCTACATGAAGACAATTGCTGTTTTTCTGATCCTATTAATACCACAGGTATGCAGCTGTAGAAATTACAGTTAGTTTACTGTGTCCTTTGCACAGTGTGCACCTAAAGCTACCTGAAGATAATTGCTGTTGTTCTGATCCTATTAGTACCAAAGGCAAGCAGCTGCAGTATTTAATGTTAGTGTAGTGTGACCTCTGCACAGTGTGCACCTAAAGCTACCTGAAGACAACTGCTGTTGTTTTGATCCTATTATTACCATAGGCAGGCAGCTGCAGTATTTACAGTTAGTGTACTGTGTCCTCTGCACAGTGTGCACCTAAAGCTACCTGAAGACAATAGGTGGTGTTCTGATCCTATTAATACCACAGGCAGGCAGCTGCAGTATTCACAGTTAGTGTAGTGCGTCCTCTGCACAGTGTGCACCTAAAGCTACCTGAAGACAATTGCTGTTGTTCTGATATTATTAGTACCACAGGCAAGCAGCTGCAGTATTTACAGTGTGTCCTCTGCACAGTGTGCACCTAAAGCTACCTGAAGACAATTGCTGTTGTTCTGATCCTATTAGTACCACAGGCAAGCAGCTGCAGTATTTACACATAGTGTACTTTGTCCTCTGCACAGTGTGCACCTAAAGCTACCTGAAGACAATTGCTGTTGTTCTGATCCTATTAGTACCATAGGCAAGCAGCTGGAGTATTTACAGTTAGTGTAGTGCGTCCTCTGCACAGTGTGCACCTAAAGCTACCAGAAGACAATTGCTGATGTTCTGATCCTATTAATACCACAGGCAGGCAGCTCCAGTATTTACAGCTAGTGTACTGTGTCCTCTGCACAGTGTGCACCTAAAGCTACCTGAAGACAATTGGTGGTGTTCTTCTGATCCTATTCGTACCACAGGCAGGCCGCTGCATTATTTACAGTTAGTGTAGTGCGTCCTCTGCACAGTGTGTACCTAAAGCTACCTGAAGAAAATTGGTGGTGTTCTTCTGATTCTATTATTACCACAGACAGGCAGCTGCAGTATTTACATTTAGTGTAGTGTGTCCTCTGCATAGTGTGCACCTAAAGCTACCTGAAGACAATTGCTGTTGTTCTGATCCTATTAGTACCATAGGCAAGCAGCTGGAGTATTTACAGTTAGTGTAGTGCGTCCTCTGCACAGTGTGCACCTAAAGCTACCAGAAGACAATTGCTGATGTTCTGATCCTATTAATACCACAGGCAGGCAGCTCCAGTATTTACAGCTAGTGTACTGTGTCCTCTGCACAGTGTGCACCTAAAGCTACCTGAAGACAATTGGTGGTGTTCTTCTGATCCTATTAGTACCACAGGCAGGCAGCTGCAGTATTTACAGTTAGTGTAGTGCGTCCTCTGCACAGTGTGCACCTAAAGCTACCTGAAGACAATAGGTGGTGTTCTAATCCTATTAATACCACAGGCAGGCAGGCAGCTGCAGTATTTGCAGTTAGTGTAGTGCATCCTCTGCACAGTGTGCACCTAAAGTTACTTAAAGACAATTGCTGTTGTTCTGATCCTATTAGTACCACAGGCAAGCAGTTGCAGTATTTACAGTTAGTGTAGTGCGTCCTCTGCACAGTGTGCAGCTAAAGCTACCTGAAGACATTTGCTTTTGTTCTGATCCTATTAATACTATAGGCAGGCAGCTGCAGTATTTACAAATAGTGTACTGTGTCCTCTGCACAGTGTGTGCCTAAAGCTACCTGAAGAAAATTGGTGGTGTTCTTCTGATCCTATTCGTACCACTGGCAGGCAGCTGCAGTATTTACAGTTAGTGTAGTGCGTCCTCTGCATAGTGTGCACCTAAAGCTACCTGAAGTTATTTGCTTTTGTTCTGATCCTATTAATACTACAGGCAGGCAGCTGCAGTATTTTACAAATAGTGTACTGTGTCCTCTGCACAGTGTGTGTCTAAAGCTACCTGAAAAAAGTTGGTGGTGTTCTTCTGATCCTATTCGTACCACAGGCAGGCAGTTGCAGGATTTACAGTTAGTGTAGTGTGTCCTCAGCATAGTGTGCACCTAAAGCTACCTGAAGACAATTGCTGTTGTTCTGATCCTATTAGTACCATAGGAAAGCAGCTGGAGTATTTACAGATAGTGTAGTGCGTCCTCTGCACAGTGTGCACCTAAAGCTACCAGAAGACAATTGCTGATGTTCTGATCCTATTAATACCACAGGCAGGCAGCTCCAGTATTTACAGCTAGTGTACTGTGTTTTCTGCACAGTGTGCACCTAATGCTACCTGAAGACAATTGGTGGTGTTCTTCTGATCCTATCAGTACCACGGGCAGGCAGCTGCAGTATTTACAGTTAGTGTAGTGCGTCTTCTGCACAGTGTGCACCTAAAGCTACCTGAAGACAATAGGTGGTGTTCTAATCCTATTAATACCACAGGCAGGAAGCTGCCGTATTTACAGTTAGTGTAGTGCATCCTCTGCACAGTGTGCACCTAAAGTTACCTAAAGACAATTGCTGTTGTTCTGATCCTTTTAGTACCACAGGCAAGCAGCTGCAGTATTTACAGTTAATGTAGTGCGTCCTCTGCACAGTGTGCACCTAAAGCTACCTGAAAATAATTGGTGGTGTTCTTCTGATCCTATAAGTACCACAGGCAGGCAGCTGCAGTATTTACAGTTAGTGTAGTGCGTCCTCTGCACAGTGTGCACCTAAAGCTACCTGAAGAAAATTGGTGGTGTTCTTCTGATTCTATTAGTACCACAGGCAGGCAGCTGCAGTCTTTACAGTTAGTGTAGTGTGTCCTCTGCATAGTGTGCACCTAAAGCTACCTGAAGACAATTGCTGTTGTTCTGATCCTATTAGTACCATAGGCAAGCAGCTGGAGTATTTACAGTTAGTGTAGTGCGTCCTCTGCACAGTGTGCACCTAAAGCTACCAGAAGATAATTGCTGATGTTCTGATCCTATAAATACCACAGGCAGTAAGCTCCAGTATGTACAGCTAGTGTACTGTGTCCTCTGCACAGTGTGCACCTAAAGCTACCTGAAGACAATTGGTGGTGTTCTTCTGATCCTATTAGTACCACATGCAGGCAGCTGCAGTATTTACAGTTAGTGTATTGCGTCCTCTGCACAGTGTGCACCTAAAGCTACCTGAAGACATTTGCTTTTGTTCTGATCCTATTAATACTACAGGCAGGCAGCTGCAGTATTTACAAATAGTGTACTGTGTCCTCTGCACAGTGTGCGCCTAAAGCTACCTGAAGAAAATTGGTGGTGTTCTTCTAATCCTATTCATACCTCAGACAGGCAGCTGCAGTATTTACAGTTAGTGTAGTGCGTCCTCTGCACGGTGTGCACCTAAAGCTACCTGAAGAAAATTGGATGTGTTCTTCTGATTCTATTAGTACCAGAGGCAGGCAGCTGCAGTATTTACAGTTTGTGTAGTGCGTCCTCTGCATAGTGTGCACCTAAAGCTACCTGAAGACAATTGCTGTTGTTCTGATCCTATTAATACTACAGGCAGGCAGCTGCAGTATTTACAAATAGTGTACTGTGTCCTCTGCACAGTGTGCACCTAAAGCTACCTGAAGAAAATTGGTGGTGTTCTTCTGATCCTATTCGTATCACAGGCAGGCAGCTGCAGTATTTACAGTTAGTGTAGTGCATCCTCTGCACAGTGTGCACCTAAAGCTACCTGAAGAAAATTGGTGGTGTTCTTCTGATCCTATTAGTACCACAGGCAGGCAGCTGCAGTATTTACAGTTTGTGTAGTGCGTCCTCTGCACAGTGTGCACCTAAAGCTACCAGAAGACAATTGCTGATGTTCTGATCCTATTAATACCACAGGCAGCTCCAGTATTTACAGCTAGTGTACTGTGTTTTCTGCACAGTGTGCACCTAATGCTACCTGAAGACAATTGGTGGTGTTCTTCTGATCCTATTAGTACCACGGGCAGGCAGCTGCAGTATTTACAGTTAGTGTAGTGCGTCTTCTGCACAGTGTGCACCTAAAGCTACCTGAAGACAATAGGTGGTGTTCTAATCCTATTAATACCACAGGCAGGAAGCTGCAGTATTTACAGTTAGTGTAGTGCATCCTCTGCACAGTGTGCACCTAAAGTTACCTAAAGACAATTGCTGTTGTTCTGATCCTTTTAGCACCACAGGCAAGCAGCTGCAGTATTTACAGTTAATGTAGTGCGTCCTCTGCACAGTGTGCACCTAAAGCTACCTGAAAATAATTGGTGGTGTTCTTCTGATCCTATAAGTACCACAGGCAGGCAGCTGCAGTATTTACAGTTAGTGTAGTGCGTCCTCTGCACAGTGTGCACCTAAAGCTACCTGAAGAAAATTGGTGGTGTTCTTCTGATTCTATTAGTCCCACAGGCAGGCAGCTGCAGTCTTTACAGTTAGTGTAGTGTGTCCTCTGCATAGTGTGCACCTAAAGCTACCTGAAGACAATTGCTGTTGTTCTGATCCTATTAGTACCATAGGCAAGCAGCTGGAGTATTTACAGTTAGTGTAGTGCGTCCTCTGCACAGTGTGCACCTAAAGCTACCAGAAGACAATTGCTGATGTTCTGATCCTATAAATACCACAGGCAGTCAGCTCCAGTATGTACAGCTAGTGTACTGTGTCCTCTGCACAGTGTGCACCTAAAGCTACCTGAAGACAATTGGTGGTGTTCTTCTGATCCTATTAGTACCACATGCAGGCAGCTGCAGTATTTACAGTTAGTGTAGTGCGTCCTCTGCACAGTGTGCACCTAAAGCTACCTGAAGACATTTGCTTTTGTTCTGATCCTATTCATACCTCAGGCAGGCAGCTGCAGTATTTACAGTTAGTGGAGTGCGTCCTCTGCTCAGTGTGCACCTAAAGCTACCTGAAGAAAATTGGTGGTGTTCTTCTGATTCTATTAGTACCAGAGGCAGGCAGTTGCAGTATTTACAGTTTGTGTAGTGTGTCCTCGGCATAGTGTGCACCTAAAGCTACCTGAAGACAATTGCTGTTGTCCTGATCCTATTAATACTACAGGCAGGCAGCTGCAGTATTTACAAATAGTGTACTGTGTCATCTGCATAGTGTGCACCTAAAGCTACCTGAAGAAAATTGGTGGTGTTCTTCTGATCCTATTCGTACCACAGGCAGGCAGCTGCAGTATTTACAGTTAGTGTAGTGCATCCTCTGCACAGTGTGCACCTAAAGCTACCTGAAGAAAATTGGTGGTGTTCTTCTGATTCTATTAGTACCACAGGCAGGCAGCTGCAGTATTTACAGTTAGTGTAGTGTGTCTTCTGCATAGTGTGCACCTAAAGCTACCTGAAGACAATTGCTGTTGTTCTGATCCTATTAGTACCATAGGAAAGCAGCTGGAGTATTTACAGTTAGTGTAGTGCGTCCTCTGCACAGTGTGCACCTAAAGCTACCAGAAGACAATTGCTTATGTTCTGATCCTATTAATACCACAGGCAGGCAGCTCCAGTATTTACAGCTAGTGTACTGTGTCCTCTGCACAGTGCGCACCTAAAGCTACCTGAAGACAATTGGTGGTGTTCTTCTGATCCTATTAGTACCACAGGCAGGCAGTTGCAGTATTTACAGTTAGTGTACTGTGTCCTCTGCACAGTGTGCACCTAAAGCTACCTGAAGACAATTGCTGTTGTTCTGATCCTATTAATACTACAGGCAGGCAGCTGCAGTATTTATAGTTAGTGTACTGTGTCCTCAGCACAGTGTGAACCTAAAGCTACCTGTGAAGTCAATTGCTGTTCCCATACTAATAATGCTACTGCAGTATCAGTATATATACATCCCAGCTTTGTGCAGCTACATCTCACTGCAGGCCATTAGTATGTCTGGAAGGCCAACAAGGAGAGGCAGACAGTCACAAGCCAATAAAAGAGAGCAAGCAGGCTCTGTGTCTAGAGGCAACAGTGCTGGTCGTGGAGATGGTGCATCCTCATCAGCACGCTTGTTCTTTTTTTCGGCAGCTGGTCGTGTTGAGCCACACCATGCCGAAGAATTGGTAGAGTGGATGACCAAGCCGTCCTCATCCTCCTCATCCTCTCTCACCCAGGCTCAGGGTACTTTGTCTGGCCCAGCAGCTGCCAACGTAGCCTCTTCAATCGGCTCAATGGCATCAGTCACTCCTTCGCTAGTCCCACCATGTCCTCCTGAGGAGTCCCCCGAACTGTTTTACCACAGTGTTGGGTACATGCTCCAGGAGGATGCCCAGCATTTTGAAAGCTCCGATGATGGTACCCAGCTAGAGGAAGACAGTAACGTGAGCCCAGAGAGAGGGGGTGCCCAAGAAGGACAGCAATATGGCAGTCATGTTCCCCCAGCTGCAGCATACTGCCAGCTTTTCTCCAGTGATGAGGAGGGAGGGGATGATAAGGAAGTCACTGACTCCACGTGGGTGCCTGATAGGAGGGAGGAGGAAGAGGAGGAGGCACATCTCCAACAAGGCAGGAAGCCCTCCAGGGGCCAGCTTAAGGGCAACATACTGACTGCATCACACCTCAGAGCTCCGCATGTGCAGGGTGCTGCTTTCTCTGCACATTATTTCAAAAGTTCTTTTGTGTGGGCCTTTTTTGAGACGAGTGCATCAGATCCCACTGCTGCTATTTGCAACATATGTCTCAAGCGTATCTCGCATAGCCAAAACATCACCTGCCTGGGCACCACATGCTTGACTAGACATATGTCGACCTGCCATGCAGTTCATTGGCAAGCATCCCTAAAAGACCCTCAGCAAAGAACAAAGCGGACCTCTCCTTGCTCCTCATCAGCTGGGATCTCCAACCCCACTATACCTTCAGTCCTCTCTGAAACCTGCACTGAGAGGAATGAAGGTGTAGAATTAGGTGTGTCACAGCCAAGTACTTGCGGGCAATCTGCGAACGGTACACAGATGTCAGATTGTACCAGGCAAATTTCCCTGCCCCAGCTGCTGAACCACCAAAAGAAGTTTGCTCCCAGCCATCCACATGCCCAGTGGTTGAATGCTAGCTTGGCTAAATTACCAGCACTTCAACTACTGCCTTTTCAGTTGGTAGACTCTGCCCCCTTCTGTGAGTTTGTGGAATGTGCGGTTCCTCAGTGGCAGGTTCCCAAACGCCACTTTTTCTCTCGGAAGGCAATTCCGGTTCTCTACCGGCATGTGGAAGGCAATGTCTGGGCCTCACTGGACAGGGCGGTCAGCGGTAAGGTGCATATTACCGCTGACTCATGGTCCAGCAGGCATGGACAGGGACGTTACCTATCTTTCACCGCACACTGGGTGACTTTTCTGGCAGCTGGGAAGGATGCAGGACAGGGTGCAGTAGTGTTGGAGGTTTTTCCACCACCACGCCTCCAGCCTCCAAAATTCTACTAGTGGTGATTCTGCCACACCTCTCTCCTCCACCCCCTCCTCTTCTTCTTCCTTCATGGCCTCTTCCTGTGCTGATTTGTCCTCGGAACCAGCGGTGCTCCGTAGGCGTTTAAGGGGCTACGCAAGCATGCAGGCAAAAAGATGCCATGCAGTGCTTGAGCTGGTGTGCTTGGGGGACAGGAGCCACACTGGGGCAGAGATTCTGTCAGCTCTGCAGAGGCAGGTTCAGAGGTGGTTTATGCCATGCCAGCTTAAGCCAGGTATGGTGGTTTGCGACTATGGCACCAACATCCTCTCCGCCCTCCGACAGGGACAACTAACCCATGTGCCCTGTTTGGCTCACGTCCTTAACTTGGTGGTGCAGCGGTTCTTGGGCAGGCAAGCGGGCTTAAAAGATGTCCTGAGGCATGCCAGGAAAGTCTGTGTGCATTTCCGCAGGTCATATAATGCCAGTGCTCGGCTGGCTGACCTCCAAAATGAATTTAACCTGCCCAAGAACCGCCTAATCTGTGACATGCCCACCAGGTGGAACTCAACGTTGGCCATGCTGCAGTGCCTGCACATGCAGCAGGGGACCATCAATGAGTACCTATGCGACTATGGCACCAGGACAGGGTCAGGGGAGCTTGTTTTTTTTCCCCATGCCAGTTGGCTATGATCAGGGATGCATGCACTGTCCTGTCACCATTTGAGGAGGCCACAAGGATGGTGAGCAGTGACAGTGCATGCATCAGTGACACTGTCCCTCTTGTCCACCTGTTGGAGCACACGCTGCGTGGAATAATAGACAGGGCCCTTGAGGCAGAACAGAGGCAGGAAGAGGAGGACTTCATTACCTCTCGAGGCCTCTTTTATCCAGACAATGTTCCTGCGTGCCCGCTGATCACACAGGAAGAGGACGAGGAGGAGCAGGAGGAGGAGGATTGTGTCAGCATGGAGGTGGATCCTGCACTCAGCATCTGCAGCAGTCTTCAAGGGATCATTTACAGTCTGAAGAAACCCATGGACTTGTAGATGGCTGGGAGGAGGTGGCTGCAGATCATGTCATCCTTAGTGACCCAGAGGACTCTGGACCGAATGCCTCAGCAAACCTACGCTGCATGGCCTTCCTGATCCTGCAAAGCCTGCAGAAGGATCCTCGTATTCGTGGTATCAAGGGGAGGGATGATTACTGGCTGGCAACCCTCCTTGATCGACGTTACAAGGGTAAGGTTGCGGACCTTATCTTGCCATCGCAGAGGGAGTAGAGGATGAAACATCTTCGGGAGGCTTTGCAGAAAGGTTTGTGCAACGTGTTTCCAGAGCCTGGGAGGTTACAATTTCCTGGTCCTCCTGGATAACGTGTTGCTGAGGCTTCAGTCAGTCACAGAAGGAGCGGTGGAGAAGGTGGCCTTCTGACCGATGTGTTCAGACAATTTTTCAGTCCGCAGCCCCAAGGTCTGATCGGTTCCAGCAACCATCGCTAGTGTCTGATTCACATGGTGCAGTATTACCTAGGGGCAAGATCAGACTTGGACACCTTTCCCCCTGAAAATCCTCTGGGTTACTTGGTCTTGAGGATGGATCACTGGCCAGAGCTTGCACAGTATGCAATTGAGCTACTGGCCTGTCCAGCGTTCTTTCGGAACGCACATTCAGTGCTGCTGGAGGCTTTGTAACCAATCACAGGGTGCGCCTGTCCACAGAATCAGTCAATCGGCTGACCTTCATAAAAATGAATCAGTCTTGGATCACCAGCTACCAAGCACCTGATGCTGATGTAACCAATTGATTTTTTTTGAATGTGAGATCCCTTCGAGACTGCCTATGCTGATGCTGAGTGACTATCCTGTTATGCTGAGTGACAATCCTCTTCCTCCTCAATTTTCATGCTGATAGCTTGTAAGAACATTTTTGGTTCTGGGCACCGTCACCAGTGGCCAAGGCCCAATTTTTCTGCCCTTGTTTAACAGGGGCGTGTAATTACAATTTTTGATGCAATACTTTGCAGCAGGGCTCATTCCTGCGCTCCAACAATAGGATCTGTGAGGGGTTGCAGTGTTGTGGCACCAGTGCCTAAGGCCCAATTTTTCTGCCCCTGTTCAACAGGGACATGTAATTACAATTCTTGATCTAATATTTCACAGCAGGGCCCGTTCCAATGCCCACCAAGAGTATATGTGAGAACTTACAGTGTTGTGGCACCAGCACCACCACCACCACCAAAGGTCCAATTTTTCTACCACTGTTCAACAATGGCATGTAATTACAATTCTTGATCTAATATTTCACAGCACGGCCCGTTCCTGCGCCCACCAAGAGTAACTGTGAGGGCTTACAGTGTTGTGGCAACACCAACACCTAAGGCCCCAGTTTCTGCAGAGTATATAGGACAGGCCTCTACTTTCAAAAATCCAACTTACGAATGACTTCTACTTGCAAACGGAAGGAGACAACAGCAAGTGAGATGAAAACTACCCCTAGGAAGGCAAATTCTCTCCTGTAATGTCCCGTACAATGTGTGATAGGACCTTGTTGTCGGAAATTCCGACCGTGTGTAGGCTCCATCACACATTTTCCATCGGATTTTCCGACACACAAAGTTTGAGAGCAGGATATAAAATTTTCCAACAACAAAATCCATTGTCGGAAATTCTGATCGTGTGTACACAAATCCGACGGACAAAGTGCCACGCATGCTCAGAATAAATAAAGAGATGAAAGCTATTGGCCACTGCCCCGTTTATAGTCCCGACGTACGTGTTTTACGTCACCGCGTTTAGAACGATCGGATTTTCCAACAACTTTGTATGACCGTGTGTATGCAAGACAAGTGTGAGCCAACATCCGTTGGAAAAAATCCATGGATTTTGTTGTCGGAATGTCCGAACAAAGTCCGACCGTGTGTACGGTGCATTAGAGTTAATATGGGAAAAATGTGTCTCCTCTTCACTGATGCTTTATTACCAATCCTTGTTTCACTAAAAACCCCACATTTTCAAAAAACATTTGTACTTGGGACAGAAAGTGAGGTGAAATCTTCTGAAGAGGTGCACAGACAGCAAAACAAATGTTACAGGGGTGATTACCCTTCCCTATGTTTTTCAAAAAGATTAAAAATAGATTGTTTGGCTGGAGCTACACTTTAAAAATGTACCAGTTCAAAATTACAAGCAGATTCTACTTAACAACACACCTACAGTCCCTGTCTTGTTTGCACCGCCTGTATACTGCTGTTCAGATTATATAGGGCCTGGGGGCCCCACGCCTTTACTTTTTTTAATTTGGGTGCGGGGTTTCTCTTAATATCCATACAAGACCCAAAGGGCCTTATTGCCGGGACCCGACATTACATTAAAGCCGCAATCAGTTTTAAATGACTTGTATTCCTTTAAAAATGTCATTTTGTGCAGGGACTGTTCTAAGCACGGGAGACACGCGCCACTTTACAGGCATACTATAGACACCCCCCAGGTATGATATTTCAAGGAATATTTCACTTTTATTTTTTCACTTTAAGCATCATTAAAATCACTGCTCCCGAAAAACGGCCGTTTTTAAAACTTTTTTTGCATTGATACATGTCCCCTGGGGCAGGACCCGGGTCCCCAAACCCTTCTTAGGACAATAGCTTGCATATTAGATTTTAAAATTAGCACTTTTGATTTTGAACGTACGAGTCCCATAGACTTTAATGGTGTTCTAAAGTTCGCACAAACTTTCGGTCCGTTCGTAGGTTCTGGTGCGAACCAAACCGGGGGGTGTTCGGCTCATCCCTATTTGCAACCTGTTAGAATATTATTCCAAATTCATAATTCGGCACTTATAGGTACTTATAGGTGTTATATTATATTCATGGCAAGCTTGCAAAACATATTTGGTTTTATGATTAGTCATAATAAATATAGAATGTGTGAATGACCTTGATCAATTGATTTGATATGATTCTTCATCTAAAGTTGAATATTGCTAGAAGTTTCTGGTGTATGAGAATGACATATAAGGTATCTTGGTATTGGGGCATGGTCAGGACCGGCATGTGAGAGGAAGTGTTTCTCACAGCTCCGCTTCAGCACATTGAACCGATCCTTTCCCAGCAGCGATCCGGTGGCAAAAAACGGCGTTCCAGCTGGCTACTGACCCGCTCACCCTCCAGGACCATCCACCGGCCCTGTGTACAAGAGGGAAAGCCAAGAAAAAGGAGGAAAACATGACCTCCGAAATCCAAGATGGCGCCGCCGCGGCCCTGGCACAGCACACACCGAGGTGAAATGAAAAGAACAAAGACGCGGCTAGTAAGAAGGCACAGAAGCTACAGGGTAAGGAATACCTGAAGGACATGATATATTATGCCCAAAAGATGGGGGGGCTCAAGGCGCAAGAAGCAGGGGGGTCTGCTACATTGTCCCAGGCAGAGGCACATGAGATGGGAGAGCTGGACACAGTATACACTGACATGCAGGGAGAGGTGGATGATTCAGCTGAGCGGCCCCCTCCTCCTTACACAGACACAGACAGTGAAGAGACTGAGCAGCCAACTTTAGCTGACATACTTAAAGCTGTGCATGTCTGCACAGCTTCTGTGAACACTCTTAAAGAGCAATTTGGAGGGCTAAGAGAGGATGTATCCTTGTTGAGACAAGACTTGCAGAAAATTAGAGAGCTCACGACTGTAGTGGAAAGCAGAGTAAGCGATATTGAAGACAAACTCCCGCCAGTGGCTCGTGAGGCACATGCGGCCTATCAGCTTGCTAAAGATACCAACAACAGAGCGGACAATATGGAAAACCGCTTGAGATGTAATAATATACGTATTGTAGGCCTGCCTGAGAAAACGGAGGGCAGGGATGCCACCACGTTTATATAGACCTGGCTGGTTGAGATATTTGGAAGGGAAGCCTTTTCCCAGTCTTTTCTTCACAGTAGAGAGGGCGCACCGAACTCCAGGTCGCCCGCCACAACCAGGAGCCCCCCCCAGACCTATCCTTGCCCGGCTTATGCATTACAGAGACAGAGAGGCGGTGCTGAGGAATGCAAGAGAAAAAGCTAATGTCCAGGTAAGCGGGGTCAGAGTATCGTTCTACCCTGACTTCTCTGCAGAGGTACAAAAATGCAGGGCCAAGTTCTCAGATGTGAAAAGACGCCTATGGGCTCTACAGCTTTCATATGCCATGTTGTACCCGGCTAAGCTTAGAGTTAGCGCCGACAGACAGGCTCATTTTTTCGAATCAGCCCAGGATGCTGCTATGTGGCTTGACCGTAATGAACAGGCCTTAAGACAATGAGAGAGAGGATGAAGACAGACCTGCCTGCCACGCATAAATGTTGAACTTTTCTGGAACCCCATCATATTGAATTACAGTGGAACTGTTAATAGCTCACTTATCCCCCTTTAGGATGGTGCTGATATTCCCTTTTGGATCCTGCAGTTTGTTATTATTTACACCTTTACCTTGGGGAATGTTTTTGCTTTATGCTGCTGGGAACCTTGATATAGTTACACGAACAGTGAGCTATCTTGTGAAGTATGCAAGAGAAAATGCGTTCTTTCTGCGTGAGAGATAATGCGAGCAAGCCATGTTGGCTTTGGTTTCAACATCATTTATATAGGCGTGTCCTGTTGACAGCCTGGTTTTGTGGGGGTTTTTTTCTACATTTTTTGCTTATACCAAAGAATTCACTACCGAAGAAATCTTTGCTGGAAATGCTGCATATTACCACTATTTATCCCCGATGTCACTGACCTGCGATCTAGAACTGCTCTCCCTGACCGGAAACGGAAAATGCTGTCCAAGGACACACCACATTTCTGGGAAAAGGGATCCCTCACTACCGCTTTGCCCGTCAGAAGTAGTTGAGATCAGGAACTTTGTGGTTTTGATTCCTGTAATGCCTTACTCCTCCAGATCATACAATAATTTGCCCAATGGCTGAACTGCCAATAATTTCATGGAACGTTAGAGGCTTGGGTTCCCCTCTTAAGCGTATGATGATATCCGCATGTTTGAAAAAATATCACCCTATGATTTTGTGTATGCAGGAGACCCATTTAACAGCTGAAACTAAATGTTGTCTAAAGTATGCCTGGGTTGGGAAAGCATATGATTCCACTCACACCTCATATTCAAGGGGTGTGAGTGTAATGATACATGGTTCTATAGATTTCCAAGAATTTGATATATGCATAGATACTGAGGGTAGATATGTTTTTTTGCATTGTAGGATTGGAATGCTGAACTGTATACTGGCATGTGTGTAAACGGCGGCGGTACTCCGGCTATTGTTGACTTATCTTGAGAGTCGGCCGGATCTGCCGTTGCTGATTGTGGGGGACTTTAATTGGTGGCTGAGTCCTTCTGTGGACAGGCACCCTAGCTCTGGGGTCTCTGTCGAGCCGAGGGACTCCCCATTGCTTAGACTACTCAATGAAGTTGGCTGGGTGGACATATGGAGGCACAGGCACCCGGGTGAAAAACAGTTCTTCTGTTTTTCCAAAACTCATGGGACATTGTCCAGAATTGATTTAGCTGTAGGTAACCTGGCCATGCTCCCATCCATCTCGGAAGTGATATATAAGCCTCGTAGCGTCTCAGATCATTCACATTTAGTGATTAACTTGATTATATCCCCGAGGTCCGGGCTACCTAGAACCCCATGGAAATTTAATGCCTTCTGGCTAAAACTTTTCTTATCACACAGTGAGATGGAGCGGAGCATGGGAGAGTTTCTTAATGATCGGGAATTCCTGCAGTCCCCGATGGAACAATGGGACATTTTTAAGGCCTATTTGAGAGGCTTACTTATTTCAGAGATAAGTAGAGTGAAAAAGAACTGTTCAGAACATAAGGAGGAACTTGAGAGGCAGGTAGTGACCCTGGAGGAGACCTATATACGTACACCGACTGACTCGGCTAGGGAGGCATGGCGGTCAGCTCATTCTGCGAATGAGCGATTGCTGTCCTCCACGGCGGAGAAAAAGCTGTTCTTCTCAAGGTTGGCATTTTATGAGGAAGGAGAAAGCACTGGGCACCTCCTGGCCAGGATAGCTAACTCTCAACAACGCGCCCCTGTAATAGGAGCCATTAAAACATGGAGGGTAGGTTGATGAGCTCCCCTGACCTTATACTGACGGAACTGGCCAAGTTTTATGAAAATCTGTATCTTCCAACGGGGCAATATACCTCGGAGGAATTGGTAGATTACCTTCAAAACATTGACTTTCCACAACTTACAAAGAGCCAAAAAGAGGATCTTGATGCTCCTCTTACACTGGATGAACTACAGACCGCACTAGCAGCATTCCCGAACTGTAAGGCCCCTGGGGCAGATGGGATACCCATAGAGGTCTATAAGTAATACGCTGACATTCTTTTACCAAAGTTACTAATGGTTTTCAATGCTTCCAGGGAAAATAGACGTTTACCCCCCTCCATGACTACAGCCAACATAATACTCATATTAAAGCCCGGTAAAGACCCGACAGATCCAGGTTCATATAGGCCCATATCTTTTTTGCAAAGTGATATTAAGCTTCTAGCTAAGGTACTTGCGATGAGGTTGAATGGTGCCATCACGGCCATCATACACCCTGATCAGGTAGGGTTCATGCCTAATAAGTCCACGGCAGTAAACTTAAGACGGCTTTATCTGAATATGCAATCTGAGGCGGATAATTTGGGACAGAGGGTTTTACTCTTGCTGGACGCTATGAAGGCCTTCGATAGCGTGGAGTGGGAATACTTGTGGGGAGTTTTTGGGCGCTTCGGATTTGGGGATGTCTTCATCTCATGGGTACGTCTGCTATATCATAGTCCGCAAGCTGCCATTAGGGCATCGGGGGCTTTGTCACACACTTTCAACTTGTGGAGAGGCATGAGGCAGGGGTGTCCTTTGTCACCCCTGCTTTTCGTGCTAGCTATAGAACTCCTAGCCATTAAAGTAAGAGCCAATCCTAATATTGTCGGATTTCGATACGGAGACAAGCAGGAGAAATTGATGTTATATGCCGACGATACCATGATCCTGCTTGGTGACGTAGACAAATCTCTCAATGCAGCTATGTCAACCATAGTGGAGCTTGGAAGATACTCAGGACTCCAGATTAACTGGACCAAGTCCTCTTTGATGCTCATTGATGAAGGGAGCTCTCCTCCCGACAACAGTATAGTACCTCTAACCACCTCGTTCAGATACTTAGGTATTCAGGTGACGCCTAACATTAGAGATTTCGGTAGATTAAACATAATCCCCATTCCTACAAAAATTTAGAGAAAGGATTAAAACATGGAATTCGCTCTGTCTGTCGGTTGCAGGCAGGGTGAATTTGATTAAAATGATTCTTATGCCCCAACTGCTATATGTACTTCATAATACACCCATGGTAGTGACCCTTAAGATTTTCAGGATTATTAACTCCCTGTTCAGACTACTTATTTGGAGAGGGCGCTCTCCAAGGATTAAACTCGAGCACCTCCAACGCCCTAAGGACGAGGGAGCGCTCGCCCTTCCCAATCCCTGGCTCTACTATATAGCTGCGCAGCTGCAGGCACTTGATAGGTACAATGCACATCGGGGCAGAAAATGAGAGGCCTATAAGTAACTCCTCAGAAATGGTAATGTTACATACAGTTTAAAAAGACTTGATTCCGACAGCCCTGGAGGCAATGAACTTTGGCAAATCCAATAAGAAGTACCCAACCTATGACTTAATCCAAAAAATATGGTCCAAGACTAAATATATGCAGGGGGTGACAGGTTTCACAGACTACAGCCCAATATGGTTCAATGACACGTACCCAGAGTTAGCCAAGATGCAGAATGGGGCAATATGGAGAAGATATGGAGTGTTGTATATTAGGCAGATTTTTCAACACGGGAAACTACATACATTTGAGACCTTACAGAGGTTATTTGCGTTACCACAGTCTATGCGGTTCTATTACATGCAATTGCAACATGCAGTGGTGGCACAGAGTAAATCTACGGATTGGGTCTCTTCACCTGCACCCGTGTTTAATGTGCAGAAGCCAATAATACTAAAGGGTTTACATCACAGTGTTATAATATGTTACTACAAAGTTTTCTAAATAAACATCCTCTGGGTATGCTTGCCAAATGGGAGAGAGATGTTGGCCCGCTGAATGGGGATCAGTGGGATGAGGTGTTGCAGGCTGTACCCACATGCTCCTTGAATGTTACACAAAGACTGACACAACTGTATATCATATTACGAGTTTATTATACCCCTCACAGATTATATGCTATGGGTCTTCGGCCCACCCCACTTTGTACTAGATGCAAAAGGGAACATGGAGACCTGATCCACCTGCTATGGAGGTGCCCAAAGCTTCACCCTTATTGGAAAGGGGTGGTGGACACTGTCAATGGGGTATTTCAGGTCAAGTTGCCCACAAATCCCAAGCACTGTCTGCTCAATGTGTTAGATGAGCTGGGATGGGAGGAATATACTAAAGTGGCAGTTACCAAAGCTGTGTTCTTGGCACGTAAACTAATTATGAAACACTGGATTTCAGAAGAGCCTCCTGCTCTTAAAGAATGGATTAATGCTGTTGGGGAAATGTTAAGAAAGGACAAAGTAATTTACCAACATAGAGGCTGCCCGCAGAAGTTTGAGAAACTCTGGGGACCATGGCTGAATGTTCCGGGGCTTGCCCCATTGGATTTGGTCGTGGGCAGACTGCTGGGGATGGGGACATGAGATCTTCAATGTCAGATAGTTTAGGTCTCCTTCACTAGGCATGGTTTCTTATGTGGTTTAAATATCTCCTCTGATTATGATAAGGTTGGAGTCCTCAAATGGTTCAAAATATACCGGAGTAATAAATAAACTGATATTACTTGGTCAAGTTGGTGACTTAGGACATGATGGTTAAATAATGCAGCCTGTAGAGCATACAATTGTGAAATGACTGGTGGAAACATGTACTTCTGAATGCAAATGTGAAATCGGTATGTGTATGTTTTTATATGTTTTTCTCAATAAAATATTTTTCTGGATTAAAAAAAAGGTATCTTGGTATAGAATGTCATGAGAAGACAAAAATAGACACGTAGCTATGTAGCTAGAGGAATAATACATATTTGTTTATATCCTTAATAAGTATTAGTATATAGTTACTTATTGTAGTTAAAGTTGGTAATATGTGTTCATATTAGTATATGTTTGGTTATATGATATTACATAATCAGCACATTACTACAAGTCTTACATATGGGTTTGTCAATCAAACTCCATATGACTCTCTGAATTAGTATCTCATTTTGTATAGCATATTACTGAAGTTAGCAGAAATGAATGTGTGCCATACAAGGTTCCAAGCTTTTGTGAGGTTATGACGTTCACATGTAACATATAAAGCCATTGCTTCCATATTGAAGGTCGGACAGACACACACACCCACTAGGAGAGATGACACAGACATATTCACACGAAGACACTGACATATTGGAACAGCTGAATTCTTCCAGAAGTCCAAAAACGGCATTTCCTGCTTCTTTTGGTTACACAAGACAACATGGAGACAGAATGCTTTTATAAGCTTTTTACAGCTTTATAACTATTTATTCTATTTCATATATTTTTACCTACACTGAACTGAACTATTATGCCCCGTACACACGAACGGACATTGATCGGACATTCCGAAAACAAAATCCATGGATTTGTTCCGACGGATGTTGGCTCAAACTTGTTTTGCGTACACACACGGTCGCACAAAGTTGTCGGAATTTCCGATCGCCAAGAACGCGGTGACGTACACCATGTACGATGACGAGACTAGAAAAGGTCAGTTCAGAACCAAGCGCGGCACCCTTTGGGCTCCTTTTGCTAATCTTGTGTTAGTAAAAGTTTGGTGAGAGACGATTCGCGTTTTTTTAGACTCGTGGTTTTCAGATCGTTTCTGCTGTTCCGTTTGTGCTTGTGAGTTTGTATCTGCTCTTCAGTGCGTGCAGCAAGTGACGCGTGACTCTTGTCATTGTGTTCTTGTTCGTTCGTTACTGTTTTTCAGGTCGCTCTTCACAGGCCTTGCTGTTCTTCAGTGCGTTCTGTTACTTCGTTCTGAGCAGCTGACCGTTTTCTAGCCATGTTGCGTATACATACTTCTCGTAGAGTTCGTGCTGTGTGGGGGTTTGGTGTTGGGGTCCTGACCTTGTCACACATCCAGTCCATGAACAGGGTGGGGAGAAGTACATGGACCAAGAATTGGTTGCTCCAGCGTGACCAGTTCTGTCATATGCCTTTGCTCCGTGAGATCCATGAGAATAATCCTGATGATTTCAGGAACTTTCTCCGGATGAAGGACCCCATATTTCACCGTTTGTTGGCTTTGCTGACCCCCTATATTAGCAGGCAGGATACCTGCATGAGGCAAGCCATCACTCCGGAGCAGAGGCTAGTCGCCACCCTGCGGTACCTGGCGATGGGGAGAAGCCTGCAGGACTTGAAGTTCTCAACAGGCATTATCCCAGAGACCTGTTCTGCCATCATCCAGGTCCTGCAGAAGGAGTATATTAAGGTAAGATTTATCCAATAATATCACATCATCCCACCACCCAACTCGGGGTCGTACTATTATAATTATAAGGGGTTTAATAGTATTGTGATGTTGGCGGAGGTGGCGACTACTTATGAATTTCTGTATGTGGACGTGGGGAAGAATGGCCGGATGTCCAATGGTGGAGTCATCGCCCAGACAGAGTTCTACAGGCATCTCCAGAATGGCAGCTTGGACTTGCCACCTCCAGAAGACAATGTGAAAGGACTCCCATTCGTCCTCGTTGCGGATGAAGCCTTTGCGCTGGGGGACCATCTTATGTGGCCATTCCCGATGAGGACCCTCACCCAAGACAAGAGGGCTTTTAATTACCGGCTGACCAGAGCCAGAAGAGTGGTCGAGAACACATTTGGAATCATGGCCAGACGGTTCCGCCTATTTCTTACACCCATACATATGGCGGATTATAAACTGAATCATATTATCCTGGCGTGCTGTGTTCTACACAAATTTTTACGGAAACATTCTGCCAATTATGCTAGCTCAGTTGGGCCTGAGGCTGGAAATCAAAATGAACCAACCCTGATGGCGCTTGAAAGTGGCCGTCCTGGCTTGAGCCCCCTGAGTGCCTGTGATGTCCGGCTAAGATACCTTGAATACTTTGTGGGTAGGGGGGCTATCAATATGCCAGACAATGTGTAAAACCTTTTTCAAACAAAAAAAAAATCAAATACATTTACTGCTTGTGTTTGTTTTAGCTGACCCTGACAGAAATGTGTTGAGTCCTGAAAATGGCGTGATTGTGTAACCTTACAAAGCACTGTTGGGTGTTATTTACTAAAGGCACTTAAACTGCACTTGTAGTGCAAAGTGGATTTGCCCTTAGGAAATAACACCCAATGTCACAGAAAACACCAATTAGAGCACCACAAAAGTGTTGGAGCGTTGAGACAATAATCCACACATTCTTGATTATCAATCTTTTTAATACCTTCACAATCACATGTGCATTTAGAAAAGGTTTTTAAAACAAACCAACATGTTTGTTGTATAACAATTTTTGGGGTCACATTAGAAAAAGTAGAAATGTCCATTTAAGGTAAAAGAGGCATGTTTAAAACCAACAAGAAAGACACAAATTTTGAACTTACAAAGTTCACATTTGGTAGAACTTGAAGGCAATATCAGACATGAGTATTTAGAAACTGTGTTTGATATTGCGTTCAGATGGGGTGAAGTCACCCCCGGAAAAGCCAAATTTTGAAGATGCACACAAATAGACGAATGTCAACATGTGCTACCTGTCATCACGGGGGATCAAGGGACGTGTTTTGGGGGTGCAACCCCTTCCTCTCAGCTACTTTATTATTGAGGAAGGGGTTGCACCCCCAAAACGCGTCCATTGATCTCCCGTGATGGCAGATAGCACATGTTGACACACTGTGTGCCTCTTCAAAATTTGGCTTTTCTACAATTTGACACAAAAAGTTTAAAAATTGTAGCACACCAAAAAACAAAGGGATTTGGAGGGGTTTTAAACTCTCCCCAAAACATCAATGATGTTCTTATTTTTTTGAATAACATCATTGATGTTTTTCTTGATGTTTTCCAAGTCCCTATTACACCCCATGATCTCCCTGATCAGGATCTGTGCACTTACCGAGGTGAAAGGATCTGGATCCACAACATCATGATCACCTAAAAAGATAGAAACCAAAAAAAAACATGTATTATAAATATGCCGGCATCCATCTCTTACCTGAGCCTGTGGTCGCAGACACTCACCTGTTGTGGTGCCAATTTCCACCAAGTCTTCCTCCTCCTGCTCTGCGTTGCTTGGGTGGATTTCACCTTCTTCCAGAGGTGGGGGGTCTCTGGTCTCCTCGGATGAGGGGTGTCCTCCGAGTCTTTTCTCCCCTATGTTAAAAAAATGGTATACTTAGCACACAGATATTTGATGGCAGAACTATAAATATGAAACATTGCTTGGAAGTGGGGTACAATTTTCTGTTTTGGCAGAGTTCCAAGATGTTGCATTTTTCTTGTCCTTTGTCAAGCTTCAATACTTTACCTGTTTTGTACAAGCTTCACAGATGGAGACACCCCTATAGTATCCACTGGAGCACCTGTGTGGGACCCCTAATAAAAAGGGTGTTCTTATGTCCTACACTAGTGCTCCAGCATCCAGATGTGTAACCAGCTGCTGAGTGTCCTCTCCTTACACAGAATCTATTTTGCATTTCATTCTAGTAACAAACCTATCTACACAACCAAATTAGTTTCGGACAACCAGGCCCTAACAAATGTGGGCAAATGCATATGGCCAAAACAATGGTGTTTTGTAGGCCGCACAAAAAATGTTTGATGCGAACGAATAATGTGCCCATGAACATGAAAGTTCACATTTAGAAATGGATAACAGTTAAGAAAAGCACATGGAGCAGCACGAACGTAATAAACATAAAAAGAATCGGAACACAGGACAACTACTTACTTTTTTGCAGCACTCTCCGGATCTTTCTGTACTGCTCATGCTCTCTTAATTCGAGGTCCGACCACCGTTTCCTGAGCTGATCTTTCGATCGACGTACCCCGAAATTCCGGTGCAGACCCTTGACCACTTTTGCCATGATCTTGGCCTTTCAGACATTGGGGTTGGGGTAAGGTCCATACTTTCCATCATAGTCGGCCCTCTTCAGGATGTCGACCATCTCCAACATCTCCCCAAAGGACATATTTGAGTCCTTAAATCTCCTTCTGCATCGGGACGTGTCTGGATCCAGCCTTTCCTCCTCCTCCTCCTCCTCGTTGCTACAATTAGCACGCACCTGCTGTGTATCTGCCATGTGCTCTTCCCCCACTGTGCCGAACGAAAAGGGGCGGGGAATAGACTAGAAAGAATGTCAGGGGCGGGCGGAGTTACACACATGTGCAGTGTGTAAAAAGCGTAACACGCGTGCGTAGTACGTACGATCTGTGAGCAGAGTTAGGAATATTGGAGGCGTCGATAAGAACGAAGGTAAAATCTAAACTTGGGCCTATACTGCTTCTAGATTGAGGCCTATATTGTAACAAGATTAGGAGAGTTTTGCCTGACATTAGGGTTTGTCTCGTGTTGTGTTTTGCAGATAAAATGGATGGCTTCAATGACTACAACTTCGTCCCCCTGTTCATAGACAAGTACAGGGAGCTGCCCTGTCTATGGCAGGTCAAACATCCACATTACATTAATAAACAAAAGAGGCAGGCAGCGCTGGAGAAACTGCTGAAGTTGGTGAAGCCGTTAGTCCCCACGACAACCATCCCCTATTTAAAAACCAAAATTGGTGGCCTGAGGAGCACTTATCTTAGGAAGCACAAGAAGGTCACGGATTCCCAGAGATCCGGAGCAGGAGCAGATGCCATTTATGTCCCCAGGCTGTGGTACTATGAGAGACTGCGATTTCTGTCAGACCAGACTGGAGTCAGGGAATCCCTCTCAACCCTTCCTTCCACTCTTCCTTCAACCCCAGCTGAGGCTTCTGATGTCCAACCTGGGACTTCCAGCCAGGAAGAAGTGGAGGAGCCCAGATGGAGCCAGGTATAGAATTCTTCTACAGATTTCTGGTCAATAAATAAATGATGTTTACTAGATGTTATTATTGTTCACTAATTGCTGATTTAAGAAAGTGTTTTACATATCAATAGACAGTAGTGGGCAAAAATAATTGGGACAAGAATGAAAAATGCTGGGCTCAGAATGATAGTCTTTTATATTTGTTAACATTCAATTTGCAACAGTCATGAGCTGAAAATTGTGTGTGATTCATGAATAAAAAACTAAAACTATTTCCTTTTTCATACACAGGAAGACCTCAGCTAGGACGAGGCTCTGGAATGTGGCACACAGGAGGAGGCTGTGGAATGTGGCAGCCAGGAGGAGGCGGGGGTTAGTGGCAGCCAGGAGGAGGCGGGGCTAAGTGGCAGCCAGGAGAAGCCTGGGACCAGTCGGAGCCTGACCGAATCGCAGGTTCCTCCCCTCCACCTTCCATACAAAAGACCCAGGAAGGGGAGTCACGTTCAGGATTCAGCGCTTAGGCTCATTCAGGAGGCTTCTGCGTCCCTCAGAGCCTTACCCACTCCTGAAGAGGCCTTTGCCTTCATGGCTGCCACCAAACTGAAGGGCATGCAGGAGGGTCAACGCCTCATGTGTGAGAAACTTATTTATAAAGTCCTAACTAATGGGGTGAGTGACGAAATCACACCCAATACCGATGTGATTGAGTTGGACCATCCTCCTCCTCCTCCTCCAACTCCTGCTGCCACAACTCCACCACCACAGCCACAGCGTGGAAGGAAGCGTGGAAGGAAGACCAGAGAGTGATGGCCCTGGGTTCAGTCTGGTCTGACAAAAGATGCAGACTCTTGTATGACCACAGCCTGGGGACACAGATGTTATCTGCTGCTTTCCGGATCTCTGGGACTTCTGGACCAGACTGCACTCCCTTAGATATGGACTCCTCAGGCCACCAATTTTGCTTGAAAATAATTGATGTGTGCCCTGGGGGTCAAAGGCTTCACCAATTTCTGCTGTTTCTCCAGCATTGCCTCCCTCTTTGTTTGGTTGTGAGCCCTTAATAAAGGAATTTTTGTTTCAATTATACTCGCCTATGCGTGTTTTCCTTAAAAAAAACAGTTTGTTTGTGAGGAGGCAGGTACATTTCAAAATACAATCTGAAATTAATAAGGGACACCAACACCAAACAATCTCATTGAGATTAAATAATACAAGATATCAATGGTGTTGTGGTAACTTGACACACAAAACACACACAAAAATATTCTGGAGTAAAAAGCAAAAAAAAAACAGCCTTAAAAAAATACAAACCCAAAAAAAGAAAAAATAAACAGCCTTGAAAATTTTTTTATAAAAATTAAAAACAACCAAAAAAATAAAAAATTGGTCAGATGTGACAAATCTAAATATATTGAGGGAATCCCGATAAATAATAAAGAAATACGTTTGTGAGAAGTCTGTGTGAATATGAGCAGCAAAACTACTTCATTCTTCTCACATTATAAAGACGAACAGAGTGCGCTGTATTAAACTATTTGAAACATTGCAGCGTGACGAAAGTGCTGTATCCATTCTGAACGCTCATTTTACCAGACCGAGCTGTTCTGTCTCAGAATTTCTTCTGAGCATGCGTGGCACTTTGTGCGTCGGAACTGGCCACACACGGTCGGAATTGACGCGATAGGATTTTGTTGTCGGAAAATTTTATAGCCTGCTCTCAAACTTTGTGTGTCGGAAAATCCGATGGAAGATGTCCGATGGAGCCCACACACGGTCAGAATGTCCGACAACACACTCCGATTGCAAATTTTCAGTCGGAAAGTCCGACCGTGTGTATGGGGCATTATACTTTTTGCATTGTATTTATGATGCCAACTGCGCTTATGTTTTAAGTCAGTCTGACCATTAATGCTATTCATCCAGAAATACCCTTGAGATACAAGAATATTAGATAATATTTCATTCTTCACAACCTTCACACTTGTTTCACACTTTCCCGAGAGATGACAAGGAGTCCACAATGAACAAAGTAATAATATTCAAGCTTCACATTCACATGGTTAAGCCAGTAAAGTATACATGAATCCGTAAAAAATCCACATAAAAAATAAATAGGAATATATTCAAAGGGTTCAAACTATAAAATGTATAATCCGATTGACATAGAGCTTTGATCAGGTGCCACTAGCAAAGCTGTTTAGAAAAAACACTTGCTTAATTAAGGTGCTCATTGAAACTTTTGGCAGCAATGTTTCTCTTGCTTCTGCTCACATGATGTGATATTCACAAACTGATCTCATTGACACACCAGATAAGAGAAAAAAACGATCATTGTACAATAGTAAAGATACCAAGGTACACAGGCAAACTTCAGTCCACTCACGTGCGCCTTATAGTGATAAGGCATATGCAGGTTTCACTATAGCAGTCAGCCGCCTCAGACAGGAGCAGAATCGCTGCAGTACACTGTGTGATACTGCCTGTCTGCACAGAGTGTCCTTGGCTCCTCCCACGCATTGCGTCACGGTCACGTGACTTTTTCAAGGATAACACAAGCGCTTACGGACTCAGCTTTATAGCACAACAGCAGAGTGGTATCCTGCAGGACCGAGGGGGTGGTATATGCTTTACAGTGCTCCTGTTCCCTCCAATACATTGGCAGAATGAAATGACCAATGTGGAAGATAATAAGAGAACATATCCAGAACATTAGAAAAGGCTATCCTAAGCACAGTGTTTCAAAACATTTTGATCGGTATCATAATAGAGACCCTAGGGGTCTCCAATTCTGGGCTATTCAAAAGTATAAGCCTCATTGGAGGGGTTCCAATAACGTTAGGGAACTCAGCAAGAATGAATCCAAATGGATATTCCAGATGGGTACATTAGAACCCCATGGTTTGAACATTGAATTCGACCTGAATTGTTTTATTTCTGATTTTTAGAGGATTCCCAGATTTTATATTTATATATTTTTCTCTGTCCAAGATTCTCTGTCGTATTGATCTATTTTTGTAATAATTCGTCATGGAATTTTTAAAAAATTTTATATTATACTATTTTTTATATTATAATATTTTTAATATTTTTTAAAAAATAATTTTTTAATAATACTTTATATATGTATATTTTATATATATATTTTTCTGCAATATTTTTTGTCACCTTTTTATTCCGTTCTTTATATCAGCAGAGCATGAGGATACCCTATTCCTGTGACACTATTTAGTACTGGTCAATTATCAAAATCATTTCAAAGATTGCTTTGCTATAGATTCCCTGTGTGACATGCTATACCTATTATTGACCACTGGAGGGAGTTGAAGAATGGCACTTGATTGTAGATATCCATGTAAATTTTATATTTTTTTATACTGCGTTTTTATATATGAAATCAAGGCTTTAATAAACTAACGATATTCATATGAATCATATGTCTAATAAAATAACATGATTGAAGGCTATGCAGGAAGCAGGATGATGATTAACTCATGCTGTAGCCATGGCAACCACTCTGCTGTTGTGCTATAAAGCTGAGTCCGTAAGAGCTTGTGTTATCCTTGAAAAAGTCACGTGACCGTGACGCAACGTGTGGGAGGAGCCAAGGACGCTCTGTGCAGACAGGCAGTATCACACAGTGTACTGCAGCGATTCTGCTCCTGTCAGAGGCGGCTGACTGCTATAGTGAAACCTGCATATGCCTTATCATTATAAGGCGCACGTGAGTGGACTGAAGTTTGCCTGTGTACCTTGGTATCTTTACTATTGTACAATGATCGTTTTTTTCTCTTATCTGCTGTGTCAATGAGATCTGTTTGTGATTATCACATCTGATGTGAACAGAAGCAACAGAAACATTGCTGCCAAAAGTTTCAATGAGCACCTTAATTAAGCAAGTGTTTTTTCTAAACAGCTTTGCTAGTGGGACCTGATCAAAGCTCTATGTCAATCGGATTATACATTTTAAAGTTTGAACCCTTTGAATATATTCCTATTTATTTTTTATGTGGATTTTTTACACATTTGGTGTCACTTATTTTTCATAATTTCACACATTTTTATTGATGGACTTTCTTTTAGGATTTTTTACCCACTGCTGGATTTATTTGAGCATTTAATTATCTTTTTTATCACATTGTGAAGCGCTTCAAATATTATAATTTATTCCTTTTTAAGTGATTCTGAAAACACTCCTTTTTGATAGCAGCCTCACTTGGTTTTATGTGTAATTATCAGTTATTTAGCATCACAGCGCTTTGTGTTTTATATATACCTATACATGAATCCGCACCTTGTAAAACAACCCACTCAGTTTGTAATTGAAATAAAAGGAAAATCATTTGTGTATACATATGGAAAAAACACTATAAATACATACCGTCTGTTCTCTGCAGCATAAGAAGCTCAGAGAGGTAGGTGAGGAGAAACAGCAGCACACTGGTCTTCCCAGTGAATGCATGTGCTTTCATGCCTAGTGTGGTCTGTTTTTTTAAAATTAGGAATGCAGGGAGACTGGCAGGAACACTAGGTATTTCACACTAAGGAAACAATACAGAGAGAGCAGGAGACTTCTTCATGCAAGTACATGGTACAGTAGGCATATATCAGGAATATGAAATGTTGGAGTAACATATTCTATATATTTTCCAGTAGATCAGATTACTAGGAAGGAGATTATTTTAAACAGTGGGTGACCTGATGCATTATACCTGTTGATAGATGAAAACAGACCACATGAGGCGCATGCGCGGAGGATAGTGGCACGGACATGTCAGGCTAGAGCTCTGCTCCGTGAGGGGAAGAAAGCCGCATCATACAGACAGCCCGCCATCATATAATTATAAAAACTTCTAGGCATCTACTCCTGAGAGGTGAGTGGAACATTTTGAATCTAAAATGGTGCTGGAGGGTGCCAGAAATAAGTTTAAACAGACCCCTAATAGCGGCATACAAGCGCGGAATACCATTAAAAAAGCGCCAGTCTCCTCAGGCAAATTTACCTCAGAGAAGAGTAATAAGCCTAAGATGTCACAACTTATCTCCCCTGGGGACTCTGACTCAGAGACTGATTTAACAGTATCACATACAACAATTCAAGAGTCTATAGTACCCTCAAGAATTTTGACACAATTTGAAAAAATGCTTAATAAAGCTTTAAAGCAAACCTCAGAGCAAATAACTACTAGTTTAACTAAGGAAATAAGAGAATTGGGACAACGCACAGCCTTGCTGGAACTTAAAATGGTGGAAATTGAAAGCACTACCCAAGAATTTATATCTGAAATTGAACTCCTGAAGGAAGAAAATGTTACATGCAGAATAGACTGGAGGATTATGAGAACCGTGCCAGAAGGTCAAACCTGCGATTCAGAGGCATACCTGAATCGGTCATAGATCTACAAGCAACTATTACAGCACGGTGCCAAGAACTACAGCCAGGAATACTGTTAGAAAGGCTGGAAATGGACAGAGTGCATAGGGCTCTTATGCCCAAAAAAGTGGATGGCCCCCACCAGATGTAATAGCAAAATTCAATTTTTATCGGACAAAGGAACAGCTCTTAAATGCAGCTAGAGAAAAGAACAACCTCATGTTCCGAAGATATAATTACCAACTCTTTGCTGATCTCTCCCAATTAACAATATCTAAAAGGAGATCAACGAAGCCCCAATTAATGGAGCTACAACGTCATAATATAAAATACCAATGGGGCTTCCCATTTTCTGTAAGCTTCACCCATCACGGCACAAGAGTCTCATGCAGAACAGCTGATGAACTCCAACAAGCTCTCCAAGACCTCAATTTAACAGATGGGAATTCAACCAACACTGCTACATGAAGAAGATCAGCTGCGGCCTCCTCCCTTCAAAATGCAACTCATTCTGAGGCGAGAAATGGAAATTATTATTCACATAAAAGAGGACGATTTGCAACCTCACTCCAAGGCCAAGATGACTCCATGGACTGAAGAAATTCATTTTTATCATAAAATTCATTGTTTTTGTTAAAATGGTACCTTTTAAGGGTTAAGAAAAATTTAAGTGATGCTTTAATTTTGCTTATTATCTCATATAACTCCCTGATTTATAACTCATAAGTTGAGATGCATTGAAAAATGTAATATAAATTAATATAACTCTATGAATTGTTTCTAAGTTTACAGAAATAAATTATCATAAATAATCCTTTTTTTTCTCTCTTTAAGTTCAATATTAAAACATATTGAAATTGTTGTTCAGAACATATATTTTCATAATCCCTTATTGAACTATTGGAAATTTTCCTTTTTCTTTCTCAGTCTAAGATCCACTATTACTTACAGACTAAGTAATTACAGATCTTCCATAAGCTATTGATATCTAGTAAAAGTATTCTAAGTTACTTTGTAACTATATATTTATCTTAAGTTTTGAAAGTAAATAACAAAGTTAGTGGGTAATTTGTTTCCACTGTTTTGAACACACTTTGGTTACAGCAACATTGAGGATAATCTTGTTTTCATAACCTTAGTTCTATAAGATACAATTCTGAGGAATTTCTCCTCTCATTTCATTTTTATTCTATCATTTTAGATCTTAATATATATATATATATGACTCTAAAATACATAGTTAGGGCTAGTACTATTACATCCTTGTGATGTACATCATTCTTTTTAGGCGACTCCCCAGTGCACCGAAGCTTCATGTGCCTTAACCTGCATTCCTCGGATCCCCACATTACTATGTGGAGACTCGACGAAGGTCCATTACCCCCTGATGAGGAGTTTAACACTTCATCACGGGCAATTTTTGTATCCGTATGTTTTTTCACTGTATTTGAATGCCATATAATAATTTATTTTTCCGTTTTCTTCTCTAAGATAGATTATACTGAACTTTCTTATCCTTTTTTCTTTCTCTTGTCCGCGAAGGTAAGTCCAGAAATCACTGCACTAAGTTTAATTCAAAAGCTATATTTAGCAAGCGGAAGCATTTGACATGGCTCCTTTAAACATATTTTCACTAAATGTCCAGGGTTTTAATGTTCCACACAAACGAATGAAAGCATTTAGGTCTTTTCAAGCTAAGAAGGCGCACATTGTTTGTCTTCAAGAAACACACTTTACACCGACTACAACTCCCACATTTTTCAGTAAATCCTACCCACAAGTATTTACAGCTTCGGCTAACATCAAAAAGCATGGCACTCTCATAGCATTTCATTGTACTACACCATTCACATTACATTCTGAAATCAAAGATCCAGAAGGACGTTATCTAATACTAACAGGATATGTGATGGATACTCCTGTAACAGTGGTTTCTTATTATGCCCCCAACCGTCAACCTTTATCATTCTTATCACATCTTTTTCAAGTTATAAATACACATAGAATGGGTTCAATTTTTGTGTGTTCGGTGATTCCAATCAAGTACTCCTCCCATTTCTGGATAAAACCCCATATACCTCACCAAAATACAAAACCAAATGGTCTCTTTCTCAGCTTCTTTCCAGACACAAATTGATTGATTCTAGGAGAGAATCTAATCCAACAAAAATAAACTATACGTATTTCTCAAACCCACATCAAACATTTAGCCGTATAGATCATATATTTATAACAATAGGTATGGTGCCAGAAATACTTATGTCCAACATCATTCCCATTCCTTGGTCAGACCATAATGCGGTATGTACCACCATTGCTTCAATTATACCTAGATTACATGACCCAACCTGGTACCTCCCTGACACATTACTTAAACATCCACCTCACCGCAAAATCATTGAGTTAGCATTAAAAGATTATTTAAAAAACAATACCAGTACTGACATATCCTCTCTTACACTATGGGAAGCACATAAGCCGGTCCTTAGAGGCATTTTTCAACAACAATCAGGAATTCTTAAACAAGAAAGTAGAACTATAGCAAAACAATTAGAGACGGAATTTAATTCAGCGTTTATGTCCTTTCAAAATAATCCCACTTCTTCTGCTAGAACTCGTTTTGAAAAAGCACGCCTAGAATATGACCTTTTTCTCACCAACTCTGCTGATAAATCAATTCATAGAACTAAACATACTTTCTATGTGAAGTCTAACAAACATGGTACATTATTGGCCAAGGCTTTAAAATCCACTAATAAATCTTTCAAACCTATAAAACTTAAATTGGCTAATAATATAAATACTAGTAATACACAAAAATTGTGCAAAAATTCAAATCTCATCTAATACTGAAACAAATACAGAAACAAATACATTTAACACTAACACTAATGAGGCAGATTCCTTTTTCTCACAAATAAATATCCCACAATTGACTGAAGCTCAAAAGCGCAACTAGAAAACCACATTACAGTCAATGATGTTACAGAAGCCATTAAAGAATTAAAAATAAATAAGAGACCGGGTTCTGACGGATATTCTGCATTGTATTATCGTAGTTATAGTGATATAATTTCTCCAATACTTTCAGAAGCATTTAATGACCTCTTAAATAATAAATCGTTCTGACAAGAATCGTTAATGACTATTATCTGTATGATTCCGAAACCACAATCAGATGGCACCCTCAGCAATAATTATCGCCCTATATCTATGATAAACATTGATATTAGTGAAATTCTTAGCTGCTCGGCGAAAAAAGATTATTGGTACTTGTGACAGACCTAGCAGGGACAGAGGCTGTTGGAGAGGACTGAATGCAAGCCTGTTGCCTTTTGATTATGGACCCTGGATTTTCAATGGAACAATACTCTTTGTGAGGTGAATGAGAAATCCAGTCTGAACTGTACTAATTGGACTCCGTCGTGTATATATGTATATATTGTATGTTGT
The DNA here is from genome assembly GCA_037952925.1 of Lithobates clamitans. Classification (NCBI taxonomy): domain Eukaryota; kingdom Metazoa; phylum Chordata; class Amphibia; order Anura; family Ranidae; genus Lithobates; species Lithobates clamitans. The sequence continues at coordinate 645,271 of JBBGZY010000244.1, read as the reverse complement.
TTGATTCTGTTGGGGATTCTTTGCTGTGGATTTGTGTTGGGACACATCCTGTGAGGAGATGCTGGTGTCATCAACTACCTGTGTTTATGTTAATTGAATGAGCTGATCACATTGTCCTCTATACAATGTAGGAGACGGGACGACTCCTATTGGAGCTGCTGCTATTGTGAGAAGGTGTCCTGTGATAATTAACTCAGTCTGGGCAAAAGGTCATGTCTCAATCACTTAGGCTGTATAAAGGATTAGTTAATTAGCTCATGTTAATTAGGTTAATTAGGTTACGTTTGTATTGTTAGAGTAATATTTTCTCCTGTATATAAGACTGTATTCTGGTTCTGAATAAAATAAGTTCATGGTAGCAACAAGCAAGTGTCGCCTTGTTTTGTGCTCAGAGAGGTTGGAATATCTGATATCGGTATACAGACTGGGAGGAAGTGGTATATGACGGAAGCACTCAAGCGGAGTGTGGGACGTTCCGTGACAGTACTCTTATCCATTGTGATCAGGTTGGCTTTATGCAGGTGACAATATACGCAGAGCAGTCCTGTTGGCCCACATTGCTAAAACGCGCAATATTCCTGCTTGTTTTCTCTCCCTTGATATCAAAAGAGCCTTTGACTCTATTTCCTGGCAATATATACAATATACATTACAGAAATGGGGATTTGGTCCAAACTACACAAATTGGATTTTTGCACTCTATAATAAACCAAAAGCATACGTCAAATATGCCGGTTATAAATCTGACTCTTTTGGTATTGAAAGAGGTACTAGACAGGGATGTCCACTCTCTCCTTTACTTTTTGCCCTTCTTATAGAACCACTAGCACAAAAAATTAGAAATGAACCTACAATTACTGGAATTGAAATAGCAGGTTATCATCACAAACTTTGTCTATTCGCTGATGATATTCTCCTATTTCTTTCATCACCGCAAGTGTCTGGCCCTAATCTTGTGCCAACTCTTAATAATTTTGCTGCAATTCCAGGCCTTTACATTAACCCTAAAAAATGTCTAGCTCTAAATATATCCCTCTCAAATCTGGAATTATCTTCTGCAAAAATTGGTCTCCCATTTACATGGACTGACACAACAACATTATTATCTGATTTATTTTCAGCCAACTATCCTCAGGTGTTGAAATACATATCAAATATGGTTGATTCCTGGTCCCACCTCCCAATCTCATGGTTTGGTAGAATAAATGCCATTAAAATGACATTGTTACCTAAACTACTTTATTTGTTTAGAGTTTTACCAATTCCGATTCCAGCACATTATCTAAGAATTATACAAAGGAAAACAATGTCATTCATCTGGGGATCTTCCAAACCACGGATTCAGCAAAATACACTTTATCTTTCTAAAACAAATGCGGGTTTAGAATGTCCTAATTTTTTATACTATTATAGGGAAGCACATATAGCAAGTATTACTAAATATCATGCACATCATGAATTCCCACTTTGGGTATCTATTGAAGCTTCTGAATGTGATTCTATTTCAATCTCCAACTTACTCTGGATGTCTTCAAAAGATCGTAAAAAGTTACGAAACCCGGTTACCAAACATTTTATTTCCCTCTGGGATAGATTTAAATTTAAAAATCAATTACAATCCCTACATAATCCTTTACTCTCTTTTTTCAAAAATCCTGCTTTTTACCCTGCATGGGTATCTCCCAAATCCTTCAAAGAATGGACATCTAGAGATGTAATTTACATGCACAAATTTGTAAATTCTTCATCATTTATTCCTTTTCCGAATTTAAGTGAAATGTATAATATACCACAATCGGAGTTGTTTAGATACCTCCAAATCAAAAACGTTTTCACACCGCTATTAAATACTGTAACATCTCTAACTCATTTGTCCACTTTTGAAGCTATTTGTAAGAAAAACCCACATTCTAGAGGTACTATTTCTGTACTATATTCACATTCACTGGTTCAAACCAATCATAATGAACCACAATATATACAGAAATGGGAAAAAGACTTGAAACGAAAATTAGATAGCTCTGAATGGAATCAAATATGGTCTTCAACTAAAGCAGCATCACCTAATATATTAGCGCTTGAAGCGAGTTATAAAGTGTTAACAAGATGGTACCTAGTACCAGCTAGGGTGGCAAAATATGTACCAAATTATTCTGCACAGTGTTTTAGGGGATGCTCTGAGTTGGGAACATTCTTTCACATTTGGTGGTTGTGTCCAAAAGCTCAAATATATTGGAAGGAAATTTTTAATATTGCATCTAAATTATTTGATAAGATAATTCCTTTCGATCCTGCAATAGCACTAATTAACGTGAAACCTGAAAACATAACACATACTCAATTTAAATTGCTAATGCAACTCTTTACAATGGCTAAACAAACACTAGCAAGAGCATGGAAATCTTCTAATCTAATGGTAAAAGAAACATTAGTTAAAATGAATAATACTATGACCCATGCCAAAATGATAGCTATTGATATGAACACGATCCCTAAGTTTGAAAGAACGTGGCAACCCTGGATAAATTATACTATACCACAAACCTTTGACAATCAAGTACTATTGCCGTGGTAGCTTGAATGAAGAATTTTAAAACTTATGTTTCCTTAAATAGTAGTAATAGATCATGGTCTCACCTTGCGGACTTTTCCACTCTTCCTTCTTTTCTTCACTTCCTTCCTTTCTCCTTCCTTTTATTTTTTATGGTATACTTTATGATTTTATAGCACCCATTTTGTTTATTTTATATGTTTTTTCTTTTCGTATTTTCCACTCAACAGTCTTTTTGATATTGTCAGGATTATAATAAATGACTATTACTATTATATTAATACACATTATCTTGAATAGCCTTATGTATTATCAACAACATTTTAATTTGTTCTTGACATTAATTTATTGTCTCTAAGGATATAATATTAGATTATTCATGTAAATGACCATCTTCTACAAGACTGTATTATTACTACAATATGTTACTTGTACAATGTTATTTGCATACTGAAATTTATAATAAAATATTTTGACAAGGAAAACAGACCACATATACAAGAATGCTGTGTCCCCTGCATGCAAGTCAAAGAGAGTGCACTACCTAGAGGACTGATAATGAGCATACTGGTTCTGGAAGCAAAACATTTGAAGTGGTAAGGAACTATTGTTGTTCCATATGCAAGTTCCACTCAAATCATATTCCTATCTGAGCTCACAATGTGGTTATCCTCTTTCATTTTCTTAAATATGAGATGCATGGGCATATACCTAATTTTAATCCCAGATGTAATTACTGTATGTAATTATAACAACAACTACAAACAGTGCAGTGATAGATATTACCATTGATTCAACTCTACTTTAAAGCGGACCATTTTTGTTCTGCCAGTAAATACCTTATACAGCCCACTTCCTGTTTTTTGTCTTGTAAAAAGCCTAGGCTTATGACATCATGCACAGCTCTCTCTCTCACTCTTGTGAGAGTTTGCCAGGAAGGGAGGGGGTGAGTCATACGAGGGCCAATGAGAGCTGCAGGGCTGCAGAGCTGGAGGTGTGCCTCTGTGTGTCTGTGTAAATCCAGGAAGTGAACAGGCAGCAGTTCAGCTCCCCACAGTTAAAATGGATTCAGCCAGACTTAGCGGAGGGAGATTTCTGCAGCATATTTGGCAAGTACAGAATCACAGTGTATAAAATATGCAAAGTGGTTGGAGGGAAACTTCAGAATGGCAAAGATGTTTTTATTACAAATTATGTGAGCAGACTTCAGTTCCTCTTGAAGCATCGGGTTAATCAAATTAAAATGTATGGGTGAATTCTAGCATTCCGAATCATTGATTTCTTAAAGTGGTTGCAAACCCACATGAAAAAAAAAAAGACCTGCAAGACAAAGGCATAATGAGCTTGTATGCATAGCATACTAGTTCATTATGTAATACTCACCTGGGATCGAAGCTCCGCTGCGGTGCCCATACACAGCACCGGCCAGCAACATTTCTCCCCAGAGATACTTATGGGTATTGCGGCTCCAGCGATGTGATTGGCCGGAACCGCGATGACACTGCGCATGCGCGCGGGAACCTCCGGTAATGACACACTCACTGAAGCAAAAGGCACGTATGTGTCATTGCTTCAGTGCGCATGTGTTGTTGACGTCGGCACATGCAGATACAGGGGATATCTCCTAAACTGTGCAGGTTTAGGAGATATCCAGGGTAGCTACAGGTACTGTAAGCCTTATTATAGGCTTACCTGTAGCAAAGAGTGGATTGTAAGGGTTTACAACCACTTTAACTTTCTTGTTGATTGCAGCAGGTAAGAACCTCTACTGGAACTATAGTATTAGCCAGAAATTCTCTTTCAAGCAATTATTGTTTAAAATTAAAAGATATCCCACAGGGAAGTGAGACTTTACCTGGATGTTGCAGTTGGGTGGCGTTGAGTACTTAGGTGCAGGAGTCTTTAAGCCAAAGTATAAGAAACATATAAAAAAGCTATATGAATGTTTAAACTTAGTGTTTAGCTTGTTTGATGAACTGACTTATTTAAATACAGTAAAACCACAAGTTCTTATTTTTCTTATTGTTATGAAAACATTTCTAAAGAGACTTCTGTACACTATTATAAATGCAACCAGTTAAGAAAGGGTTACTGATATTTCCTTCAGTTTAAAATATTGCCATCTTATAACCTTTTATGCCACTAATGGTTTACACATGTCTGTGTTTCTGTACAAATATTTTTTATAAGCTTAATCAATAAATGCCTGTAGAGTTTATTGGCTTCCCATCAGATTTTACTGCACACTAATGCTGCATGATAAAACAGTCACAAAAATCAGATGAGAATAAGTGGTCTAAAACAAAAGCTATGCACAAAAATCCATAGAGTATAGTCGGTTAACTCTGCCAATTTTATGCATTATATTATATATATCATTTCTGTCATGTGGCTGGCTTGAGCACAGGCAATTTATTTTATTTCCTGATTGTGTATGCTTTTCTTCTAGCTAATACACAAGAATGGTACTGAATGAATATGTAGATACTACAGCTACTGAGTGTTTGTGTGTATATATATATACACATACACATGTATATATACAGTATCTCACAAAAGTGAGTACACCCCTCACATTGAAAAAAAATTATTATATCTTTTCATGTGACAACACTGAAGAAATGACACTTTGCTACAATGTAAAGTAGTGAGTAGGGATGAGCTTCGAGTTCGAGTCGAACTCATGTTCTACTCGAACATTGGCTGTTCGCAAGTTCGCCGAACAGCGAACAATTTGGGGTGTTCGCGGCAAATTCGAATGCCGCGGAACACCCTTTAAAAGTCTATGGGAGAAATCAAAAGTGCTAATTTTAAAGGCTTATATGCAAGTTATTGTCATAAAAAGTGTTTGGGGACCCGGGTCCTGCCCCAGGGGACATGGATCAATGCAAAAAAAAGTTTTAAAAACGGCCGTTTTTTCAGGAGCAGTGATTTTATTAATGCTTAAAGTCAAACAATAAAAGTGTAATATCCCTTTAAATTTCGTACCTGGGGGGTGTCTATAGTATGCCTGTAAAGGGGCGCATGTTTCCTGTGTTTAGAACAGTCTGACAGCAAAATGACATTTGGAAGGAAAAAACTCATTTAAAACTACCCGCGGCTATTGCATTGCCGACAATACACATAGAAGTTCATTGATAAAAACGGCATGGTAATTCCCCACAGGGGAACCCCGAACCAAAAAAAAAAAAAAAAAAATGATGTGGGGGTCCCCCTAAATTCCATACAAGGCCCTTCAGGTCTGGTATGGATATTAAGGGGAACCCCAGCCAAAATTTAAAAAAAAAATTGACGTGGGGTTCCCCCTAAATTCCATACCAGACCCTTCAGGTCTGGTATGGATTTTAAGGGGAACCCCGCGCCAAAAAAAAAAAAAAAAAAAGGCGTGGGGTCCCCCTAAAAATCCATACCAGACCCTTATCCGAGCACGCAACCTGGCAGGCCGCAGGAAAAGAGGGGGGGACGAGAGTGCGGCCCCCCCCCCTCCTGAACCGTACCAGGCCACATGCCCTCAACATTGGGAGGGTGCTTTGGGGTAGCCCCCCAAAACACCTTGTCCCCATGTTGATGAGGACAAGGGCCTCATCCTCACAACCGTGGCCGGTGGTTGTGAGGGTCTGCGGGCGGGGGGCTTATCGGAATCTGGAAGCCCCCTTTAACAAGGGGACCCCCAGATCCCGGCCCCCCCCCTGTGTGAAATGGTAAGGGGGTACTTACCCCTACCATTTCACTAAAAAACTGTCAAAAATGTTAAAAATGACAAGAGACAGTTTTTGACAATTCCTTTATTTAAATGCTTCTTCTTTCTTCTTTCTTCCTTCATCTTCTTCTGGTTCTTCTGGCTCTTCTGGTTCTTCCTCCGGCGTTCTCGTCCAGCATCTTCTCCGCGGCGTCTTCTATCTTCTTCTCCTCGGGCCGCTCCGCACCCATGGCATGAGGGGAGGCTCCCGCTCTTCTCTTCATCTTCTTCTCTTCTTCATCTTCTTCTTCATCTTCTTCTTCTTCTTCTTCTTCCTTCTTCTCTTCTTCCTGTCTTCTCCGGGCCGCTCCGCAATCCATGCTGTGGCATGGAGGGAGGCTCCCGCTGTGTGACGGCGTCTCTTCGTCTGACGGTTCTTAAATAACGGGGGGCGGGGCCATCCGGTGACCCCGCCCCCCTCTGACGCACGGTGACTTGAGGGACTTCCCTGTGACGTCACGGGGAATGCCACAGGAAAGTCCCGTCATGTCACCGTGCGTCAGAGGGGGGCGGGGTCACCGGGTGGCCCCGCCCCCCGTTATTTAAGAACCGTCAGACGAAGAGACGCCGTCACACAGCGGGAGCCTCCCTCCATGCCACAGCATGGATTGCGGAGCGGCCCGGAGAAGACAGGAAGAAGAGAAGAAGAGAAGAAGGAAGAAGAAGAAAAAGAAGAAGAAGAAGATGAAGAAGAAGATGAAGAAGAGAAGAAGATGAAGAGAAGAGCGGGAGCCTCCCCCCAAATGCCATGGGTGCGGAGCGGCCCGAGGAGAAGAAGATAGAAGACGCCGCGGAGAAGATGCTGGACGAGAACGCCGGAGGAAGAACCAGAAGAGCCAGAAGAACCAGAAGAAGAAGAAGATGAAGGAAGAAAGAAGAAAGAAGAAGCATTTAAATAAAGGAATTGTCAAAAACTGTCTCTTGTCATTTTTAACATTTTTGACAGTTTTTTAGTGAAATGGTAGGGGTAAGTACCCCCTTACCATTTCACACAGGGGGGGGGCCGGGATCTGGGGGTCCCCTTGTTAAAGGGGGCTTCCAGATTCCGATAAGCCCCCCGCCCGCAGACCCTCACAACCACCGGCCACGGTTGTGAGGATGAGGCCCTTGTCCTCATCAACATGGGGACAAGGTGTTTTGGGGGGCTACCCCAAAGCACCCTCCCAATGTTGAGGGCATGTGGCCTGGTACGGTTCAGGAGGGGGGGGGGGCCGCACTCTCGTCCCCCCCTCTTTTCCTGCGGCCTGCCAGGTTGCGTGCTCGGATAAGGGTCTGGTATGGATTTTTAGGGGGACCCCACGCCTTTTTTTTTTTTTTTTTTTGGCGCGGGGTTCCCCTTAAAATCCATACCAGACCTGAAGGGTCTGGTATGGAATTTAGGGGGAACCCCACGTCAATTTTTTTTTTAAATTTTGGCTGGGGTTCCCCTTAATATCCATACCAGACCTGAAGGGCCTTGTATGGAATTTAGGGGGACCCCCACATCATTTTTTTTTTTTTTTTTTTTGGTTCGGGGTTCCCCTGTGGGGAATTCCCATGCCGTTTTTATCAATGAACTTCTATGTGTATTGTCGGCAATGCAATAGCCGCGGTAGTTTTAAATGTGTTTTTTCCTTCCAAATGTCACTTTGCTGTCAGACTGTTCTAAACACGGGAAACATGCGCCCCTTTACAGGCATACTATAGACACCCCCCAGGTATGAAATTTAAAGGGATATTACACTTTTATTGTTTGACTTTAAGCATTATTAAAATCACTGCTCCTGAAAAAACGGCCGTTTTTAAAACTTTTTTTTGCATTGATTCATGTCCCCTGGGGGAGGACCCGGGTCCCCAAACACTTTTTATGACAATAACTTGCATATTAGCCTTTAAAATTAGCACTTTTGATTATTCATGTTCGTGTCCCATAGACTTTAACGGCGTTCGCGTGTTCGAACGAATTTTTTTCCTGTTCGCATGTTCTGGTGCGAACCGAACAGGGGGGTGTTCGGCTCATCCCTAGTAGTGAGTGTACAGCTTGTATAACAATGTAAATGTTCTGTCCCTTCCAAATAACTCAACACACAGCCATTAATGTCTAAACCTCTGGCAACAAAAGTGAGTACACCCCTAAGAGAAAATGTCCAAATTGGACCCAATTAGCCATTTTCCCTCCCCGGTGTCATGTGACTCGTTAGTGTTACAAGGTCTCAGGTGTGAATGGGGAGCAGGTGTGTTAAATTTGGTGTTATCTCTCTCACTCTCTCATACTTGTCACTGGAAGTTCAACATGGCACCTCATGGCAAAGTTCTCTCTGAGGATCTGAAAAAAATTATTGTTGTTGTACATAAAGATGGCCTAGGCTACAAGAAGATTGCCAAGACCCTGCAATTGAGCTGCAGCATGGTGGCCAAGACCATACAACGGTTTAACAAGACAGGTTCCACTAAAAACAGGCCCCGCCATGGTTGACCAAAGAGGTTGAGTGCATGTGCTCAGCATCATATCCAGAGGTTGTCTTTGGGAAATACACATATGAGTGCTGCCAGCATTGCTGCAGAGGTTGAAGGGGTGGGGGGTCAGCCTGTCAGTGCTCAGACCATACACCGCACACTGCATCAAATTGGTCTGCATGGCTGTCATCCCAGATGGAAGCCTCTTCTAAAGATGATGCACAAGAAAGCTCTCAGTTTGTTGAAGACAAGCAGACTAAGGACATGGATTACAGGAACCATGTCCTGTGGTCTGCTGAGACCAAGATAATTGTATTTGGTTCAGATGGTCTCAAGCATGTGTGGCGGCCAGCAGGTGAGAAGTACAAAGACAAGTGTGTCTTGCCTATAATCAAGCATGGGTGTGGGAGTGTCATGGTCTGGGGCTGCATGAGTGCTGCCGGCATTGGTGAGCTACAGTTCATTGAGGGAACCATGAATGCCCACATGTACTGTGACATACTGAAGTGGAGCATGATCCCCTCCCTTTGAAGACTGGGCCGCAGGGTAGTATTCCAACATGATAACAACCTCAAACACACATCCAAGATGACCACTGCCTTGCTAAAGAAGATGAGGGTAAAGGTAATGGACTGGCCAAGCATGTCTCCAGACCTAAATCCTATAGCATATGTAGGGAATCCTCAAACGGAAGGTGGATGAGCGCAAGGTCTCTAACATCCACCAGCTCTGTGATGTCAATATGGAGGAGTGGAAGAGGACTCCAGTGGCAACCTGTGAAGCTCTGGTGAACTCCATGCCCAAGAGGGTTAAGGCAGTGCTGGAAAATAATGGTGGCCACACAAAATATTGACAGTTTGGGTCCAAATTGGACATTTTCACTTAGGGGTATACTCACTTTTGTTGCCAGTGGTTTAGACATTGATGGCTGTGTGTTGAGTTTTTTTTGAGGGGACAACAAATTTACACTATTATACAAGCTGTACACTTTCTACTTTTACATTGTAGCAAAGTGTCATTTCTTCAGTGTTGTCACATGAAAAGATATAATAAAATATTTTCAAAAATGTGAGGGGTGTACTCACTTTTGTGAGATACTGTGTGTGTATACACTATATTGTCAAAAGTATTGGGATACCTGAATTTACACGCACATGAACTTTAATGACATCCCAGTCTTAGTCCGTAGGGTTCAATATTGAGTTGGCCCACCCTTTGCAGCTGTATAACGGCTTCAACTCTTCTGGGAAGGCTGTACACAAGGTTTAGTAGTGTGTCTCTGGGAATGTGACCATTCTTCCAGAAGCGCATTTGTGAGGTCAGGCACTGATGTTGGATGAGAAGACCTGACTCACAGTCTCCACTCTAATTCATCCCAAAGGTGTTCTATCGGGTTGAGGTCAGGACTCTGTGCAGGCCAGTTAATTTCCTCCACCCCAAACTCGCTTATCCATGTCTTTATGGAACTTGATTTGTGCACTGGTCCAAATCATTTAAAGGAGGGGGATTATGGTGTGGGGTTATTTTTCAGGGGTTGGGCTTGGCCTCTTAGTTCCAGTGAAGGGAACTCTTAAGGCATCAGAATACCTTAGTCTACCTAGAAAGTGGCGCATCTGTACCATGTATAGAACCTGCTGCAGTAAAAATTACATTTATAAAGCCAAAAAAATTCCAATTTCGATGTAAGCTTTCTTTATTTTGTAAACAACGGCTGGGGAGCCAGTCTGTATGATGAGGCCACAATTTGGTGTACTCAGAATACGGTTAGAGATTTTTTGGATAAATTCTGGTGTCTGTTTTGCAGACTTTAGATAAAAGTAACAGGTGCAAAAAAAACTGGACTTTGGGTGTTGTGGTGCCTTAACACCGTAACCCTATAGAGGTACTCTTGGCGAAATAAAGAACTGGCCTTGCTGTAAAAAATTAAAATGATGGGCCTAGCTTGCATGCAATCTGAATGGTCGCTTAAGCCTAGAGCCCTCCGAGCCAACTGGAGAAAAATCCATCAATCCAGTGGGAGCCCTGCATCCACAAGGCCTGGACACAGCTTCCTACCATCACCGCAACACGCACAAGCGATGTCACGGAAAAGGAAAGATGAACGATGCCCCCAAAAAAGCTAACGGTCTTCTTTATTCAGCCGGTTCCAGGGAAGAGGAAAACCCAAGATGGCGCCGCTGGCTTGACCTCACCACTATCCTCCTCCTACACAGGCTCTCCAGATGAAGATCAAGGAGATTGGGACACTGCAGATGTCCAGGGATCATCCCCTGTCAGCCCGATCCTGAACAACCCTGCCAAAGCACGGATGAGGATGGATTCTTCCCACCAGGCCGCTGTCACAGTGAGTACAGATAATCACTCTGATCACACAGGCCTTAACCTGCAATATCTATAGCAGCTTTCCCTACCTCTGGACAGCTAGTCCTTGACACAGCTATGAAGGATATGCTACTTTCTTTACAATCCTCCCTCATGGCAAACTTCTCCTCTCGTATCCTCCTCTGAAATGTTGTGCATGGGAGAGAGAGTGCAGTACATTGAAAACAGAATGGATGAATGCACTACCACAGTGAATAATCTAATTGATGCCTATAAAGATCTTGAGGATTGTTCGTGTTGCAACAACGTTAAGCTTTGCAGCGTTCCCGAATCCATCCCACCAACAGACTTGCATAGATACGCATACACAGAATTCCCAAACCTAAACATCTGGAAGACTCAGTTCCCAGAGATGCCCTGATGAACAGACATTTCTTGCCTTTTCTTGTACATTTACAGTGCTCACAGCTCTCCCAGCACCCTACAACGGAGTGAATATCTATGCAAATCTTTCTCAATATACCCTTAGCCTGAGAAAACAAATGAAAATGGTCACCAAGCCCTCAACAACCACAAAATTCCGCCACCCAGCCACCGTGATCACCCGCAATGGAACATCCCACACAATCTGAAACCCCAGGGATGGACTGAGGTTCTTACACTCCTGGGACATAATCCCAGAAATGCCCAGAAAGGATCATGACTTTGCCTGAAACTCTGGACCACCACAACATGGTTACCAATGGTATGGGAACAATAAATCCAAATCCAAAAAACTGCCCCTGTTGAATATTCCCATAACTACGACCCCATTCTCCGGTCAGGCCTCTAGCTAGATTACATCTGTTTAATAAACTTACGCCTCACAACTGGTAAGCTCTTTTGAAGAAACTTTTGCTGAATTGGCTTTTTCTGTTCTTTTTGTTTTTACAGTTTTTTCCTTCAGATGTGGATAGGAAACCCACCTGGAACCTGTCTACTGCTGTATTGTTCAAAGTTTAATTCTGTTTCTTCTTTACCACAGATTACTACAGGAACACAGAACTGTGTTTTTCCTTACTAGGAATTCCAAGCACAAGACTACCATTCAAACCTCGTCTACAGAATCTGCAAAGAAACATCACTAGAACATTCCACAAGTGAGTCTATACTCTCCCTTTACACCACCCACCTACACTTTACCTTGTCTATCAACATATTATCCCTTAATGCAAAAGGATTGAACCATCCAGCAAAAAGAGCATCCTATGGAAATGAGCCTTATCATACAACTGTGGTAGTCTATGCATCCAAGAAACACACTTCGCCCAAGATGCTGCACCCTCATGTTAACATAAATCCCTCCCACATGTATATAAAGCCGCCTACCAATGGAAACAACGAGGAGTGCTCATTGGTGTTAGAGATATCATTTCCTTCCAGATGTAGCAATATACATCTATTCAGAGGGTAGGTACATAATCCTAGTATGCACCATAGAAAATACCCAGTATACAATAACGACTCTGTATGTCAACCAACGTCAGATCCCTTTTCTTAAGGCCACCTTAAACAAAGGAAAAAATATCCAACAGGGACACCTAATAATCTGTGGAGACTTTAATTTGGTACCCGATAACAAGCTGGACACCTCTTCTGGACCAAGAAGATATGAATCACCTTTGAATAATTTTATCAATGCTAATGACCTATACGATATTTTGGAGGTGCTGCCAACACAAACTCAAGCATTGACCTACTCCTCATTGATAAATGGCTACTGCAAAATGTACCTAGTCCGATCATGTGCCTGTGAGCATTAGTATAACCAACAAACCATCCCACCCACATACTTCTCTGTGGCGAGTGAACAATTTCCTCCTACAAAATCCAACAAATGCTGAATATCTCTCTAAACAACTGGAAGATTTCTATGTCATCAACACAGGCTCAGTGACTGATCCGGCGGTCCTGTGGAATACTCACAAAGCCTACATCAGGGTTTTTTTTATTCAACTAGACTCAAAACTTTAGAAAAGGAGGACGCAGTGCCTAGAGGAGCTGACGGCCACTATTGAAGCCACAGACCTTCAAAACACATCACACCTGACCCCATCCCTCCAATCACAACTATTTAACCACTTCAATGCAGGACTTTTATACACCCTTCCTTCCCAGACCAATTTTTAGCTTTCAGCGCTCTCACACTTTGAATGACAATTACTCAGTCATGCTACACTGTACCCAAACCAAAGTTTTATCTTTTTTTTCTCACAAACATAGCTTTCTTTTGTTGGTATTTAATAGCAGCTGTTTTTTTTTATTTTTTGCAATATAAGCAAAAAAGAGAAATTTTTGGAAAAAAAAACACATTTTTTTCGTTTCTATTGTAAAATTTTGCAAATAAGTAATTTTTCTTCATAAATTTGGGCAAAAATGTATACTGCTACATATCTTTAGTAAAAATAACCCAAATTAGTGTATATTATTTGGTCTCTGTGAAAGTTATAGAGTCTACAAGCTATGGTGCAAATCATTGAAAAATGATCACATCTGATAACACCTGATGTACGGAAGGCCTATCTCAATTCTTGAGGCCCTAACAAGCCAGGAAAGTACAAACCCCGCAAATTACCCCCTTTTGGAAAGCAGACATTCCAAGGTATTTAGTAAGAGGCATGGTGAGTTTTTTGAAGTTGTTATTTTTTCCCACAATTCTTGGAATTTTTTTTTTTGTACAAAATTGTCATAATAACAAGTTTTGCTGACAGACTCCATGGCAGCAATGTGTGGGTTAAGTCCCGCCTCTACTACCCTATAGGACACTACTCCCATAAATCTTTGCTTCTGCCCCCGGCCGTGTTCTTTTTTTGTCCTCCACAAGGACCTAGTGTTGGTCTTTCTACCTGAAGATTTTTTCCCCACGATCAAGTCGGCCGAGCTGCGACTTCGGATGAGATAGTCGCATTACTCCGCTAAGCCCTAACTATTAGCAGGATATGGAGTGGGGCGTTGGAAGAGGCGTTGGAAGAAGCCGGTTTCCTGGCCACTGGCAGGCAAGGCTACGCACGGGTTGCATAGCCAGCTACTAGCAGGTGACCCCTTATTGCCCCTGGAGAGTCCGGTGTTGTCACATTACCTTCGGCCTAAAGATCGTGCTGAGAGTGGTGAGGTGTCCTGTATTGTTTATGGCAGCAGTGTTTGTGAAATGTTCATTTTTTTCTTCCTTTCTCTGTTTTTTTTATTTTTTTGTCTCCTGTTTGTGTATGGGCACGGCGGCTGGTTCTTCCTGCGTTCCAGCCGTCTGCGCATGAGCGAGTACGTGACAAGACCGGGGCTTGGTTTCGCGCATGCGTAATAGCGGCAAATTGCCACTAATCGCACATGCGCACTACGTACGCTCGGCGCAGGAGGTGACGTCACGGGGGCGCCCTTTTTAAACAGGGCAGATAGCCTGCAGGCTTTGGGAATGCTTGCAGGCTGTTATACTGATGTCCCCATACCTCCAGGGTTCTCAGCTACTTGGGAGTAGCCTTCATTATGTGGGGGGTCACTCGTTTCCTGTTGTTGTTACTAATTGCCATGTCCATGCAGTCCGGATGGATGCTACCGAGGACATGGATTCCCCACCGCCTGCCTGTGACCAGCCTCCTCTCAAAAGGTACTGGGTCGGATTCTGCCATCCTTGGGGGTCCATTGACCGGGGAGGAGGTAATTGGCGGGGTGTTTAGGTTTCTCTGACCATTCTTTTCTATGTGATTCTTTTCTTTTTTGTGCTTTAGCCCTTCTACGACAGAACAGCGACGAAGCTCTCACAAGGGAAGCGACTCTTCTAAATCGCATCACCGGCAATCCTCTTCCAAACCTAAACGCTACGGTTCCTCCTCAATATAGGGACACCGTAGCGATGAACGCTGTCATTCCTCAGTGGCTCGTTCCAGTCACTAGGGGAGATACGGACCAGCAACTTAAAACCCTAGTTGAGAGGGTTGTTAAAGAGTCACTTAAAAGGTATAGAAGCGGTCCAGTCCAACGTTCCTCAGGCAGAGCTGTCATGTTCCCCAGTGAGGGAAACTCAATTGCAGGACACCTGGGAGTCCTCTCTACCTAGCCATCCTTCAATTGCCATCTCCGATAGTGACTCGGATGAAGATAACCCGTGCGTGGGATTCGACTTCGCTCTGCTTCCTCCCTTGGTCAAGGCCATTAGAGAAACCCTAAATTGGGAGGATCCGGTAGCTGTTCCTCCCAAACAGAGGAAATTCTTCAAACAGTAAAAGAAGGAATGGGTTAACTTTCCATTCTTTACTGAATTGGGCAAGGTCATCACAGATGAATGGAGCAAGGTGGAGAAGAAGAACTCCATGCTTGCTAAAGTTTCAAAGCTCTACCCCTTCACGGAGGAAGAAGTGAAACATTTGGACTCAGCTCCATTGGTGGACGCAGCCGTGATGAGGCTGGTGAAACATGTGACACTTCCCCTAGAAGTAACAGTGTCCTTTAAGGACGGCTTGGACAGATGAATTGATGCTGATCTAAGGAGAGTGTATCTTACGGCTGGCATGGCTTGTAAACCAACCTTGGCCCTGGCGGCTTTGTCCAAAGCCATGGAAGTGTGGACGGATAATGTTCATGATACGCTGAGGAATATCTCGGATGACACGGCGAAGAGCTCACCTATTCAGGAGTTGAGGTTAGCGTCAGCTTTTCTGGGGGAGGCCTCGATTGACATACGCCTTGCAGCCCGGGTAATGCTTTAGTCGGTTACCGCCAAGTGGGCTTTATGGCTCTGTCCCTGGCTGGCTGACCCAGCTTCTAAGAAGGTATGGTGCCTGATTCCCTATGGGGGGTTGTCTCTTTTCGGCAACAAATTAGACGAGGCTATTACGCGGGCTACTGGCGGGAAGTCGGGGTTCCTGCCTCAGGACCAACGTCTGCAAAGTCAGAGAAAGTCCTTCCCGAAGAGGCAATACCAGGATCGAGCCAGAGAGGCTCGCACCTACAAGCCAGGCCAATAATTTTCCAGATCGTGGAAGTCAAGGCAATCATCCTTCAAGAAGTCCGCAGGTGCTGAGTCAAAAGGGGATAGACAACCTTCCAAATCTTTTTGAGATTGGGCCCGCTCAGACAGGCTGTGTGGAAGCTCGTCTTTTCCACTTTCGGCATGTCTGGGCGGCCTTGATTCACGACTTCTGGACCATCAAAACGGTCTCCTTCAGTCATGCTTGGACCTTCATTGGTGCTCCCAGACTCAGGTGGGTTCCCACTTCTCTTCCGGCATCAGAAGAAAAAAAGACAATACTTTTAGCCTACATAGAATCTTTGTTGACTCAAGGCGCTGTCAGCCCCGTTACAGTCAATCAGCGAGGCATGGGAATGTATTCCCCCCTCTTTCTGGTCCAGAAAAAGAGTGGGGCCTGGAGGCCCGTCATAGACCTAACCCATCTAAATCGCTTCATCAAAAAGGAGAGGTTAAAAATGGAAACACTTTCCACAATTCAACAGTCGGTGCAACCAGGGGACTGGATGGTGTCCATAGACCTCAAGGACGCTTATTTTCATGTCCCCATCGCAGAAGATTTTCAACAATTTCTCCGCTTCTCCATGGGCAAGCTCCACTTACAGTTTACATGCCTTCCCTTTGGGCTATCAACTTCTCCACGTGTTTTCTCAAAGGTGCTGTTGGCAGTAGTAGCTCTCCTGAGAACCAGGGAGATTCATCTACATCACTACTAGACGATCTTCTTCTCTTGACGCAGGACAAGGATCAACTCATAACACACAGAGGACAGGTGATCTCCACATTACAGGAATTCGGGTGGATTCTGAACCTGGAGAAGAGTCAGTTAGACCCATCTCAGCTGGTGTTTTTAGGAGCCCTGTTCAACACAGTCAAAGGTACCATTTCATTACCAGAGGAGAAGATCTAGACAATCAGAGACAGGATTCACAAGGCTCTTTCTGTTTCTCATCTTCATGCCCTCCAGTGCCTGAGGATCATCGGCACTATGGTGGCGACGATTCCGATGGTGAGATGGGCCCAATGGAGGATGAGGCCTTTTCAGAAAGGTTTTCTTCTTCAGTGGAAGGGCCACAAGGCCCAGCTGATCCGAATTACTACATCCATGAGGAACTCTCTCCTGTGGTGGCTCCAGCGGGAGAACCTCTCCAACTGCCATTCCATCCTTCCCATCTCATGGGTAACTAACAACGGATACCAGCAACAGGGGCTGGGGTGCCCACTGTCTGGCGGAAGTAGCTTAGGGCACATGGGAATTTCCCTCCAGAAGATAGTGTCAAACATCCTGGAGTTGAGAGCAGCCTTCCAGGCCCTGCTGGCGTTTTGTCATTTCACTCAGGGAACTTTGGTCCTACTCAGACTAGACAATACCACAGCAGTGGCATACATAAGGAAGCAGGGGGGTACTCGAAGTCTATCCCTATTACAAGAGGTAGAGCCAATTATGTCTTGGGCTCAGAAAAACCTGAAGGATCTAACAGCAGCATATGTTCCGGGGTTCAGAACGTTCAGGCAGACTTCCTTTCCCAGATACTCCTAGACAACAACGAGTGGTCTCTCCATGAAGAGGTATTCAAGTGGATTCTATCGTTGAGGTTCTCTCCGGAAGTCGATCTGTTCGCCTCTCCCTGCAACAAGAAAATGGCAAGATACTATTCGAGGTACAGGGACCCTCAAGCGTATGGGGTGGACGCCCTGATGGAGAAATGGTGGTTCAACAGAGCCTATGCCTTTCCGCCAACTCCGATAATTCTTCAATTCCTGAAGAGACTCAGGGCAGAGACAGCAGAAGTGTTAGCTATAATTCTCTACTGGCCCAACAGGCCTTGGTTTCCTCTCCTAACGCTCCTCAGTGTCCGGGATCCGATTCCTCTACCATCCAGACCAGACCTTCTGTCTCAGGGATCGAGACTACACCCTTGCCCGGATCACCTGCGCCTAAGTGCTTGGCTTTTGAAAGGGGAAGTTTGGAGGCGCTAGGCTGCCCGGATGAGGTAATTCCCACTCTCCTTAGTGCAAGGAGTAGTACCAATTGGGTATATGAGAGGATTTGGTCGAAATTTACCAGCCATATGTCTTCCAGGTCCAACTCCTGTAATAATCTGGCAGTTCAGGACATTCTAAGTTTTCTGCAGACGGGTCTGGATATCTCACTGTCCGTCAGTTCTCTTCATGTCCAGGTTTCTGCAATCTCAGCCTTCTCCGGAGTTGCATGGGCCAAGCACCCTCTGGTCCAACAGTTTTTTAAAGGAGCAGTCAGGCTTAGGCCACAGAGGAAACCCAGATTCCCCAAATGGGATCTTCCGTTAGTTCTGGATTTCTTTTCACAACTTAATAATTCACTCTCGATCAGAGAATTATCCCTCAAGATTTCTTTTCTGATAGCCATAACCTCAGCGAAGAGGGTTTCGGAAATTAAATCTCTGGGGTCTAAGGAACCTTTTATTACCTTTTTTCCAGACAGAGTGGTCCTAATACCAATGCTTGGGACGAATCCCAAAGTTACCTCGGTCTTTCACGAAAAACAGGAGATCACACTCCCTACCTTCAAGTCTGCTGGAAGTCCGGATCCACACCCTCTTGATATGGGAGCTACTCTCAAACAATACCTGGAAGTTACGGCCTCTTTTCGTCAATCTGACTCTCTCTTTGTTCTTTTTCATGGGAAAAATAGAGGCTCTAGGGCTTCTGTCAGAACTATCAGGGCTTGGGTGGTCCAAGCCATCCAATGGGCTTACAGAGAGAAGGGCTAGGCTCCTCCTGAGGCGGTTACAGCACACTCTACTAGAAGTCTTTCAACTTCCTGGGTGGCCTCACGTCATGTTGCACCTGAAGTGATCAGCAGAGCAGCTTCTTGGTCCTCGATTCATACCTTCATGACCCATTATTGTGTTGAACCAGCAACCTTATCCTCTGTTAATTTTGGTTTGAAAGTGCTTACCGTAATTTTCCTTTCCTGATGGACTCCATGGCAGCAGGAGTTCCCTCCCAAATTGCTGAAGTAGACTAGTTACCGAACACGGGGGCAGGGAGCAAAGATTTATGGGAGTAGTGTCCTATAGGGTAGTAGAGGCGGGACTTAACCCCCACGTTGCTGCCATGGAGTCCATCAGGAAAGGAAAATTACGGTAAGTATTTTGATAGGAATTTTCCGTTATTTCCATTATTTCTTTCACACAGCACATGCATACTTGCAATGACACCCCAAAATACATTCTGCTACTCCTCCTGAGTATAATGATACCACATGTGTGAGACTTTTACACAGCCTGGCCACATACAGAGGTCAAACATCCAGCTAGCACCATCAGGCGTTTTACAAGCATAAATTGCACATCTCATTTGATGACAACCTATCACACTTTTGAAGGCCCTGGAGCACCAGGTCAATGGAAACGCCCACAAAATGACCCCATTTTGGAAAGCTAACACCCCAATGTATAATCTATATGGCATAATGAGTCTTTTGAACGGTTCATTTTTTTCCAGTAGTTTTTGGAATATGTGGGAAAAACATGAAAACGCATTTTTTTAATACAAAGTTGTCCATTTATAAGATATTTCCAACACATAGCATGTACATAGCAAAACTGACACCACAAAATACATTCTGCTTCTCCTCCCGAGTATGGCGATACCACATGTGTGAGACTTTTACACAGCCTGGCCACATACAGAGGCCCAACATTGAAGTAGCACCGTCAGGTGTTCTACATGCATAAATTACACATCTCATTTCTCAACCACCTATTACAATTTTGAAGGCCCTGGAGACCAGAACAATGAAAACGCCCACAAAATGACCCATTTTGGAAAGCTAACACCCCAACGTATAATCTATGAGGCATAATTAGTCTTTTGAATGGTTCATTTTTTTCCCGAAGTTTTTGGAATATGTGGAAAAAAAATGAAAACGCATTTTTTTAATACAAAGCTGTCAATTTATAAGATATTACCAACACATAGCATGTACATAGCAAAACTGACACCCCAAAATAAATTCTGCTACTCCTCCCGAGTATGGCGATACCACATGTGTGAGACTTTTACATAGCCTGGCCACATACAGAGGCCCAACATCCAAGTAGCACTGTCAGTTGTTCTAGGAGCATACATTACACACAAATTCCTGCCAACCTATCACATTGTTGAAGGCCCTTCATATTTCTAACACATAGCATGTACTGTACATACCAAATACAAACCAAAATACATTCTGCTGAGTAAAGGGTAAAGAAAAGATTACCTGCGGTTTTAGTAGTTCAGGGGTCCACAGAGAAGAGCATCGGTCCAGGCAGTAGGCAGGAACATGGACAACGACAGCAAAACAGGCAGCAGGCAGGAATAGTCAGTACAGGTAGAGATGTCAGCACAGCCAAAGCATTGGTCCAGATAGCAGGCAGGGATGTGGTCAGCAGCAGCAAAAGGATCAAAGGATCATCCATGCAGCATGCAGAAATACTGTCCATAGTTAGTACATGCAGCAGGGAGAGGTATGGTCAGCACAGCCAGAATATTTGTCCAGGGAGCAGGCAGTACCATCAAGATTAGGGCATCGGTCAGGAAAGAATGGGGCAGGGGTAGAGGCTTCTCCCACCCAAATCGCTTTGAAGCCTCCGGGCAACCAGACCCTGTTCTGGGAACACAGAAAACCAAAAACTGGTTTTCTGAACTCCGAACACTATTCTGGAGCCCCTCACATATGTGAGACCCCTGTGTAGCAGGGTGAAAGATCAATCCAAGGGGCAGGCAAAAACATGGTCAACAGGCCGAGGTCAGTGCAGGTAAAAGGCAGAAATAGACCGTAGGCAGAGGCATAGTCGATACAGTCCAGGGACAGTTCATGTGAAAGGCAAAAACGTGGCGGAAAAACAATGCAGACGGTAGGCAGAGGCAGAGTCAAGAAACAGGCCAGGGTCGGTTCACATGGAAGGCAATGATATGGTTGGTTGGGGAAGGAAAATATTCAGGACAGAAATTGAAAATGGGGAAATGGCAGTATTAGAAATATGGACTAATAATTTTCCAGAGTGTGATATCGCTTGAAGCATTCTCCGATGCAAAGGCGAGGTTGGGAGGGACAGTCGGGACAATGGAAGCTGGTATCTTTCCTAATTCCTCTTTTGGCGCACACCGGACATTTTTTTTGGCGTCGTCTTCCGGATCCTGTTGGTGGAATATGATCCGGGAAATGGCGCTCATGTAGTCTGCTGACAGAATCGGGGGGGGATACTTACTGATAAATCAGGGCAGTGACAATGTCTTCAATAAACTTTATGAAGGTGGTGGGTGTTTCTGTTGATTTTTGGTAGATGATGAAAGAATTTAAAAGGGCCAAATGAAAAAAGTAAATTGCGACTCTTTTGGTACCAGAAGAGGGATTTTCTTGTTGAAAGATAGGGCTGCAACAATTGATCATTTAAATCCACCCCCCATGTATTTATTGTACTCAGTGATACAGGAAGGCTTACGAACGGTACAGCGTCTTCTGTGAAGTTCCACCGAGGTGTCATCGTGGATGGTGGACATGATGTACACATCTTTCCTATCCCTCCACTTCACAGCCAACACTTCTTTGTTCCTCAAGCTTGTCGATTCTCCCCTTTGAATGGTTGTGGTGACAAGACGCTGTGGGAAGCCCTTTCGTTTTTTTCTTGTTGTACCACAGGCCAAAGTTTGTTTTAGATATAGGTGGCGGAGAAGGGGCAAACTAGTATAATAGTTGTCCATTTAAATATGGTACCCCTTTTGGAGGAGTGGGAATGCCAACTCCCAAACATTTTTTCCACTTATTCACATGTAAGAGGGGCACTCAGGGGGCTGGAGCTGGGAATCTTTGCCTTCGTACACGCGGAATGAGTGCACATAACCAGTGGCACTTTCACAAACTTGTTAAGCTTCAAGCCGTACCTCGCCCACTTACTGGGGATATATTGCTTGATTCCCAGCCGGCCTGTGAAATGCACCAGGGATTCGTCCACAGATATCTTTTTGTCAGGGACATAAAGTTTGGCAAACTTCTGGGAAAAAAATTAATTAGGGGGCGAACTTTATATAGTTTGTCAAAGTTTGGGTGTTTTCAGGGGGGGCACTGTGAGTTGTCACTGAAATGCAAGAAGCGCATTATGATTTCATATCGGGACCTGGACATGGATTTCATTTTTTTTGTAAGCCCCATGTTGAAGGTTAGGCCTAAAAACTATTTTAGCTCCACTACTGTTAGGGGTCTCCATTCAAAAGGGCGGGCGGGCATAGCTGGAGCTGGGGTTGGTTGTAATAAATTGTTGGGCAAAGAGATTGGTTTGGTCCACGATGCCTTGAATCAATTCGTTAGGGAAAAATAAATTTAAAAAATCTATTTGGGAAAAACCTGCAGTGTTGACCTGCACACCTGCCTGGGCTGTAAAAGGGGGGAACGTGGCTGACCCTGTGGTAGAAGGCCACAGGGTCAGAAGGCCAACTTTTATGTGTATTGCTGGACCGACAATTCATTATAGCCAACGCTAGCGATAGTAGTTTTACATGACTTTATTACCTTTAGAAATGTAATTTTGCTGTCAGACTGTTCTAAACACGGGAAACATGCGCTACTTTACAGGCATACTATAGACACCCCCCAGGTATGAAATTTAAAGGAATATTACACTTTTATTGTTTCACTTTAAGCATTATTAAAATCACTGCTCCCGAAAAAAACGGCCATATTTAAAACTTTTTTTGCATTGATACACGTCCCCTGAGGCAGGACCCAGGTCCCCAAACACTTTATTATGACAATACCATGCATATAAGCCTTTAAAATTAGCACTTTTGATTTCTCCCATAGACTTTTAAAGGGTGTTTTGTGGCTTTCGAATTTGCCATGAACACCCCAAATGGGCAAACAGCCAATGTTCGAGTCGAACTCATGTTCGACTGGAACATAAAGCCCATCCCTACTCACCACAAAGATTTTACTCAGATGGTACATGACCCCAGACAAAATATCGAGATTCAGCCCTCACCTATTTATTCAGTGCTGGTGGCATTGCGGACCAAAGGGTGACATCTTACATATTCTTTGGAGATGCCCCATACTTACATCATACTGAAAATCCATATCTATTGTTATATCTAAAATTGCCCAGAGGCAAGTCCCCTTAAACCCAGGACTTTCCTTACTATTCCTAGACATTGATGCCCTTCCCATACAAAACACACCACACAATTATTCATATCCTTCTTGCAGCAAGTCTGACCATCACTAGAAAGTGGAAGAACCCCTTTCCTCCCACTGTAACAGAAGTGTTAGACTTGACTCAACTACACTGCTCCTATGAACAGAGGATGGCTTCCTGTTTTGGGAGTACAAACTGTTCACTCCTTCAGTGGTCATTGTGTAGATAATTGTTAAATATTCTTAACGTATACAGGTACTCTCTATGGACCAATACCTACATCCACCATTTCAACAGTTGTGTTCCTTGTCTAGATTGCATAACCTTTAATACTATATCTCTTTAAAAAATGTTAAAATTGTTAAAAGGAGAACTATAGATGGTGGTATTGTTTTGCCACCCCAACCTGTTCCCAGTGGGGTGTCTAAGCGTGAGAACAATACCAACCACTGTGCCCACCGATAGCACTTGGAAGTAATTCCATCATTTTTTGTTCATTTCTGATTGCTTTTCTGCCCTGTCACATGTATTCACTAGATGACTCTTGTTAACATATCATAATGTATGACAGACATTGTTCGTTCTTAGACTTTTTGATAAACCTCAATAAGAATTATTGAAAGAAAAAAAAAATTGAAATGACATGCCCCAGTCAAACAGGTGTGGAAAATTTGGTCCTTGGGTGTTGTGCCCATGAAACTTATACCAAAAAAATTATTCCAGATAAAATTAACCACAAAGTTAGGCACAAAGCTAGGCAGCGTAGACAGTCTTGCAGAGATTCCAGATCCAGAAAACACCAAATCTGCAACATTGCCATTAGGGGGATTGATAGCTGCTGCTAATCCAGGAATGATTCATTTTGATAATGGTCAGCTGGTCATCAGAGTCTGAGGACAGACATGCTCTTTTATCTGTCACAAAACCTCCGGTAGCACTGAATGCTATGTTCAAAAAGCACGCTGGATGCAGGGCAGCCCAGCAGCTCAATTGCATACTGTAAAACCATTAAAAACTTGTGCTAAAGTACTAAATCAAAATATATACAAAATATACACAGAACTGCAGCTGCTGTGCACAGGTGCTGTAACCTTAAAAGTGATAGAAAATATGAAACAGTGCTGGCAGCATATATTATTCAATACACATCATGGTGATTAGTGCCATATACAGTGCCATATGTGTTTGTGCCATACAAAATCAAATTGCAACAAAATTATATATAATATAATATCCACAAATCTAAAAAGTGCTTAGTGCTTATATGAAAAAAAGTGCAATGGTGCTCCAAACTTTGCAAAGTGTGAGGTGACTCCCCCTTCGGTTACCCCACTCACCAAAAACAATGGACCCTTAGCTTCGCAGTCTGGAGTAAAAAAGGCAGTGATCTATTGATCTGGGGGTGTGTAGGATGGTTCCTCAAAAAACTCTTCCAAAAGGGTGCTTTATGCCACACTCCATAGATGGGGAAATAGAGAACAAGCTCATAGTGAAATACTGCTAAAGTAAGTTACCAAGCGCTTTAAAGGTACCACTTACAGGATATCTGGCAAAAATAGGCATCAGTGAAAACATCTGAGTTCGCCACTGTATGGCGGGTGTTCCACGAAGGCGGAAATTGCGTCAATGGTTAACATGAAATGGAAGTGTGTTGACGCGTTTCGCCCCTCCTTCAGGGTGTCATCAAAGGGCATCACTTCCGGTTTCTTGCAATATATTTATACCTGAGGGTGGATCACTCCTCCCTCTGGGGAGAACGAAGCGACCAATCAGTGTAAAAAAACACAGACTTCCTCCTCTATAACATAATTTCCTTTTGCCAAATATATATAAAATACTTTGATAAAAAAATAAGCCATAATGGCAAACATGCCTTTTGGCTATCATACTACAATGAATCATATAATGCGATAGACAATTACAAAAGTTTTCTAATACATGATTAATTGAAAATCACTTGAGTATAGACATGAAAAAATAAAATAAAAATGGAAATAAAAATAAATAAAAATAAAATGAAATAAAAAGAAAAATACAAATGGAAATTAAAATAAAAGAAAATTGAGAATGAAAATGAAATTAAAAATAAAAATATATATTATTTTTATTTTTAATTTCATTTTTATTTTTATCTCTAGACAATGTATTTGAAAAAAACACCTCTTAATATTACCAATTTTTAATAATATTACCAATTGGACAGGAAGCAATTGAGATCCAACTCAATGTTGAGGTCTCAAAGTTCAAAGCCTGTGTCCATTGGGTCTCATTCTGTGAGAAAGCTCTAATAAGATTGGATCCTCTCCAATGTTCCTCCACTCTATCTATCCCACAGAATGTAAGGTCTCTTGGATCCCTATTATGGAACAATCTGAAATGATTGGACAGAATGCAATGCTTAAAGCCATTTTTGCTTCTATTAACATGCTTCTGGAGCCTTATGTGGTCCTCCCCACATACTGAAGACCACAGGGACAGGGCAAATGTTTGGTGACGTGTGGTCCCACAAGTGATGATTTTTTTTATTTCAAATGACCTACCCTGAGAATAGGAACTAAAGTGGGTAGTTTTCCTTTTCCTATGTTTAGAAGTCTTACATATCACACATTTGCCACAACTGAAAAAAACAGTTTGATCTAGAAAAGTGAATAGCTTCTTGGGGGGTTTAATGACATTATGTGCCAATTTTTTTTTTTTTAATTATCTTTTTATTAACAGATGCATACGAGAAGACAGTTACATAGAGATAGTTGCTCGGCCATGCCATATCACAGTAAGGGTAATAACATTCAGCATAACTACCACAATCGGACAATATCAGCTCCTGAGACTGAGACAAGGCAGTTTTTTGCCAATGATAAAGAATACGATGCCTATGTGAGAATAGCTACTAATGATGATGGCCTATATTGCAAATGGAATTCGGCCATAACAATCTGCATCAAAAAAAAAAAAAAAAAAAAAAATTTTTTTTTTTTTTTTTTTTAAAAAGAGGAGAGAAACGGAGAAGAGAAGAAAAGCGTGAAATGGGGAAGAGAAAAAGAGGGGAAAAAAAAAAAAAGGGGGTGGGGGGTGAGAGGACGTGAATAGTGTCCTATCAGCCACACACCATACCGTCCTTTATAGGCAATAAATTGGTTCATAAGTATTGAGAATATTCACTGGAGAAGCGGAACTGATCCCAGTAGAACCATCTGGTTTTGTGTTCTTCTGATTTGTCCCGAAGAGCAGAGGTCAGATGCTCCATGTTTCCTATATCTTTCACCTTGGCGAACCATTGGGCGATAGTAGGAGGAGATTGTTGTTTCCACATGGCTGGAATGCATGCTCTCGCTGCATTGAGTAAATGTTTAAGTAATGATTTGTTATATCTTTTCTGGGAAAGAGGGGTCAGATTAAGAAGAACTGCTGCAGGGTCTCCGGACACTGAGATATCCGTAAATTTGTGGATCAATTTGAGGACTAGCCGCCAGAATGGCTGGATGCTAGGGCATTCCCAGAAGATATGTAACAGTGTACCTCTGTGGGAATCACATCTCCAGCATCGATCACTCACTTGTGGAAATAGTTTGGCTAGTACGGATGGGGTTCTATACCACCATGTCATGATTTTGTAAGTGGTTTCCTGATACTTACTACATAACGATGATTTATGAGCGAAATAGAGTATCCTGTCTTTTTGTTGGTTCGTAAAAGTGACCTGCAGATCTTTTTCCCATTTGGAAAGAAAGGGAGTTTCTGATTGCGCGTGGAGATCAAGTAGAGCTTCGTAGGAAAGGGACAGAGATTTCCGTATCGGACCCTCCCCCGAGCAAAGTTCCTCGAATGGGCTGAGAGGCCTCTGAAAGAGGTGTGGTTTGGGCAGGGAATTCAGAAAGTGCGATAATTGGCGTATCCGCCACTCATTCAGAAACTGTGATCCTGAGCCCGTAAACAATGTTCTGCCCGGAATCCAGCCATTCGTACAGAGGAGATAGGACGCACGTAGGATCTTCTGTGGTGAATGTGCAGAAAATGCTGGGTCTGACAATCCTGGTTCGAACTTGGGGTGTCCTATTATCGGCGTCATTGGGGACGGAAAACTGTTGAGCGAAGAAAGCTTATAAAACCTCTCTGCTTCGCTCAAAGTGGGTCCAATTAAGGGGTGATGGGAGAGGTGTGAAGTGTGGCTTTTCCCTGCCCAAGGCAGGCCCTGCACCAATCTACTACCCTGTTCATATGAACAGCTGTATAGTATAGGGCCGGATCTGGAAACCCTATCCCTCCCTTAAGTTTAGGCCGGAGCAACAGTGCCCTAGCAAGTCGGGGGGGTTTCCCCTGCCAGACAAAGTTAGCAAAGGCGGCTCTTACTGAGTGAAAATATGCTTGGGGTATCTTAATGGGTGGGGCTTGTAACAAATATAAAAGTCTGGGCATCGCATTCATTTTGAGTACGTTACAACGGCCGAATCACGATAGGGCTAGACAGTTCCATCTTGCCATGTCTGTGGATAATGCGGACAATAGTGGCTGGAAATTGAGTTTAAATATGGAATTTAGCTTCGCCGGTGTTTTCGTCCCTAAGTACTGGATACTGTGGGTCGCCCATCTAAAGGGAAAGTTAGGTTGTAGGCTCTTCAGGATAGGGTCTGGGATGGAGACATTAAGAGCTTCAGACTTTTGGAGGTTTACCTTGAAGTTGGATAGGGCACCGTAAGTTCTCAGTTCTTGTAGGAGGGAAGGCAGAGATGTTAGGGGTTCAGTGATATAAAAAAGGAGGTCATCGGCATATGCCGCTACCTTGTGATGGTAAGCCCTTGTTTGAACTCCCTTCACATTTTGGTTGTTACGTATGTGTTGAAGAAATGGCTCTAGTGTGAGTATAAAGAGGAGTGGGGATAGGGGACATCCCTGTCTGGTGCCATTAGAGATCCCGAGGGAGTCCGAGTTGTAGCCGTTGACTCTAATAATGGCCGTTGGTTTAGTATATAGTGCAGCTACCCAGGACAAGATTGGGGTGGGCATCCCGAAACATTTGAGGGTTTCAAAAAGAAAGGCCCAATCGACTCTGTCGAAGGCCTTTTCGGCGTCCGTTGACAGAAGGAGCATAGGAGAATTAAGTTTCTCGGCCGATGCAATGATGTCTAGGGTTCTTATAGTATTGTCCCTAGCTTCCCTGGATTGGATGAACCCTACCTGATCGAGGGGTACGATACGCTGCATGATGACATTTAGTCTGGTTGCAATGATTTTGGTAAAACATTTAACATCGCAGTTCAAAAGCGAAATGGGACGATAGCTGGCGCACTGTAGTGGATCCTTGCCTGGTTTCGGGATGACAGAGATGTTAGCACTGAGTAACTCGGGAGGGGTATTATGGCCATCTGTGATTGCGTTAAAGGCGTTTAAGAAGTGTGGCGTGAGTATTGATTGGAATGTTTTATAGTACGCAAGCGTAAAGCCGTCCGGTCCTGGTGCTTTCCCAGGTTGAGTGGCCTTAATGGCCATTGCAAATTCTTCGGCCGATAGCGGCTGTGATAGGGCCTCTCCTTCCTCCTGCGTAAGCCCAGGAAGTTGAGCCTCTTGTAGGTAAGTTTTCATTTCAGAGAGTCTACTGGTTTGTTGAGAAGCTGAGGGAATAGATCTCAAGTTGTATAAATCTGAATAGAACTTGCGAAATGCCTCAGCTATCTCTGGGGTGGAATGTATTTTAGCGCCGGTAGAGGAGGTTAGCGCCGAGACAAATGATTTACTGTTTTGGACTTTCAATGCTCTAGCTAACATACTGCTGCATTTATTACCATATTCATAGTAAGAACGGCGGACCCTTAGAAGCACATGTTTGGCCTCATAAAGGGAGTGCTCCCTAATCAAATCCCGCACTTTTGTAAGTTCCGTTTCCAGTGCGGGGTCTTGATAATGTTTATGCGCTCGTTCTAGAGTGTGTAGTTTATCTAGCAGCTCAGTTAATGTTTTCGTCCTGCGTTGTTTGGACGCGTGCCCGTGTTTAATGAGGATCCCTCGGAGAACACACTTGTGTGCGGCCCACAGGGAAAGGGGGTTGTCCACGGATCCCGAGTTTGTGGCAAAGTAATCTCTAATTTTGCGCTGTATGTCCGCTGTGATTTCCGGGTCTTTTAACAAGGATTCATTTAGCCGCCATGTTGGTGTGTTAGATTGTTGTTGTTGGGGGGTGAGTTCTAATATAATCAGAGCATGATCTGAGATTGCGATATTGCCTATTTCAGCTCTAGAGATTAGAGAGATGGTGGAATGTTTGACTAGAAAAAAGTCTATTCTGGAGTAGGAGCCATGTGGGGGAGAGTAGTAGGTGTAGTCCCTCTCTTGAGGATGAAAGATCCTCCAAATGTCAACTAATTGGTGTGAGTGGAGAAGGTCTTTGAGGCGTAGTCTGGAACCTCTAGGGGAAGAGGGCAGTCTCGCCGAGGAGTCTTTGCGGGGGTCCATGGTCAGGTTAAAGTCCCCTCCTAAGATAAGGGCCCCATCCGTGAAGGAATCAAGAGTATTGAGAAAAGACTCGAGAGCTGTTACTTGATTGGTATTGGACAGGTATACGTTCGCCAATGTGAAAGTGTGGGAGTAAATTTTTCCTTTCAGTAGGAGGAATCTGCCCTCCGGATCCCTATGGACGTCTATCATCTGCCATGGGACTGACTTGGCAATCAGAATACTAGTCCCTTTGGATTTGGAAGATGGGGACGGGCTGTGATAGACCGTCGGGAAATTATTGTTGTGTAATTTAGGGATCTTGTCTGCTCTAAAGTGAGTCTCTTGGAGAAAGACTACTTGCGCTCTTAATCTCCAAAGTTCCTTGAGGCAACCAGTCTGCTTCTCCGGCGAATTCAGCCCCTTGATATTCCAGGAAATGAACTTCACCGACATTGCTGGTGTGTCGTCGTCAGTCCCCCGGGCAGTGGTGGGAAACAATCCAAAAAGGGTAGAGAAGGGAAAAAAGGAGAAAGAAAAAAAAAAAATTTAAATAAAAATAAATAAATAAAATGTGTTGGGGGTAGAAGCAGCGGCTTAGTTTAGCCGGGAGTAGGTGATATCAGGATAGAGGAAAAAAAAGGAGTGAACCAGGAAAAGAAAAGAAAAACTAGGGGAGAGGGTATACCAAGCTAATGCTCACGTGAGCAGTTCTACCGCCACTAGGGCAGAGAAGGCCTAGAGTGGGTAGCGGTAAGGCACTTCCAGACGGGGAGCCCCGGTCCGAGGGGACCCTACCAGTCTGATTGCAAAAATAACAAAAAAAAAACTATAAACTAAAGAACAAACAAGGAAACACAACTTATGTGTAACTTTTCTCCCAGCGTAAGAACAGATCAATCTTAATGTCAAAGCTGGGAATCTACTCGCCACTTAGGGATAGACAATTAGATGTCTGTCCCTAACGTTCCCTCTAGGAGCAATAACAATGGCCGTAAGAATATGAGGGATTAGCATTGCCCTCCAGGGGCGCTTCTGGATAAAATCCCTTGAGGGCCAGAGCGCTCCTTTCGGCAACGTCAACCTTTCTCCATATATCCAACCACAACATAACATAACATTTTATAGGTCATTACAGACTGGACAATTGACAGTGTGATGCGTTTGCGCTTAATTTCCCCCCTTCCTCTCTTTCTGAGCCCCGACACGGGTGGCCTCTCCACGATCCCACCCACGTGCGGGGGGGCCCTTCCGCTCATACACGTCGGTGACCCTGTCAGGGTCTGACTGTATGTTTTGGGGACAATTCACTTCCCAATGAATGATAAGGATAGGGGGTGCAATATATATCTCTCAGAGGGAGAGTCAACTATTAATTGGGAGTTCCATTGTGGACTAGGCCCTGTAGATCTAAGATTTGTGAGGAGACCATGTTGCGCTAGTGTTTTCCCCCCATGGGTGAGATCGCGGAGGCCCCCCTAGGGGCATAACCCAGCCAGCCTATGCCCCAACCCCTTGGAGAAAATAGTAGGGACCAAGGAATGCTTGAGCGAGATACAATTCAGCATCTTAGAGCGTAAGTCTTTGAGCAAACCAGTCTTGGTGGCATCACTGGGTACCGTAAAAACTCCCCTCCCTCCATTAATTCTGTTCTAAAGATAAAAAAAAAAAGAATCAGTAATACAAAATTTAAACTGTCTAGCATTACCCTCAGGGGGCGACCCCAACCTGGGAGTCAATGCGAGCCAGAGGCTTCCATGAGGGTAAGGCCAATTACGGCCCAGTGTTCCGAAGGTGGTGCGTTACCCATCCAGTGCGGCACCTACACTCGGGCGTATTTATACTGGCTATGTATTAAACCTCTTCAAATACAAGCCCCTCCGGGGAGTAGCTACCCCAAGGTCCCACGTGTGCAGGACCAGGCCATTCTGCTTTGGTGTGAGGAAATTTCTGTCGGGGATCAATTATGCACTCCGTGCACATGACCACTAGGTATCGCGTACATGTAGCAAGGAGGGTGTTTGGAAGGGAGAGCAGCCAATAACTCAGGATCCCTAAGCTAGTATAGCCTTTGCCCTCCTATGGGGGATGAGGGGCGTGGCCACTTACAGATAGAAGTACTCGCTTCCGCCGTCCCCCACACGTGAGACCCCATGGGCCCCTAGGGCGATAATAATGGTCGTGATCATGTTCATCCTCCCAATGATCCGGCTGGAACCGAGGATGAGTCCACATGTAGGGTTCCATAAGAAAAAAAAAAAAAAAAGGTCCTCAGGAGAGTCTCCAGATGCTATGTAGGGGGGACTGAATTTCTTCTGTTAGTGTCTATTAAACCTTGTCCAGGGAAACCGTGCGATGTTGGTGACCAGTCTTCAGCGACGCTCTTCGTTTCGTGGAGCTCGTTGTCTGTTTCTGCGGGATTGGCGATTGTCTCTGGCTCTTTGAGGTCCACCTTGGGGCGCACCGCCTAGAGGCTCAGATGTTACATCAATAATGAGCCAGTTAGGAACTGGTAAGGGCTCCAGCTCTGCAAAGTCAAATAGTTCAGGTAGTTCCGAGGGATGACGCAGTATGTGCCAATTTTAAGTGTCAGTGGTTTAGTACAAATAAACCTAGGTTGTGCAGGCAAGATACTATTAAAGTGGATGTAAACCCAATGTCATCCTTTCTAAACTACTGCCATAGGGGTTATCTATAAGGATATACATGCCTCCTGCATGTATCTGTACCTGTCAAATGTTTCCCCTCTGTCAGTTATGAGAGCCAAAAAAATGCATATTCTGTGGGTGGGTCTGTTGTCTGGAGCTCGGTGGGTGCAGTTGTGATGTCAGTAGACTCCCTGCCCACCTCTACACTCCCCTTGTCAACATGCATTTTTCTCCTGTGTATTTCTTACACTGCACTTCTGCTATGATCTCTAACATCCAGTGAAAAGATAGGAAGTAACCACATGACTTCAACATACCCAATTATGCTGAGGTGTGGAACATCCAATCCTGGCAGAGTAGCAGAAGAAAGGAGTGGGAGGAAATTAAAAAATAATGCATGTCTTAGGCTAGTGCATGAGATATGTAAATCACCTGTCACTCACAGCAAGGGGGAGTATTTGACAAAGTTTTTCTCTGTTTGTCAAGATTTATCTCACTGAACAATAAAAGAGGATTGCTCAGAGATGGATTAACTCTTTGTGGCAAGACTGGGCTAAAATGATGGGAAATCTTATACTCTATATTATGACATAAAAAAATTCGGGTTTACATCCACTTTAAGCACTCTGTCTTTCAGTAATGGCTAGTGTTCCCTAATTATCTTTTCAAACTTATCTTTTCTTTTTGACTTTATTTTGAAACAAAATTTTCCTATCCATCTCTCCAATGGTTTCTTTAGTTCTTTTTAGATCTTTTAAAGCGGGGGTCCACCTATCTATCATTTTTTTTTTTTTTTGAGTTCATTCACAAACTTTTCTTCTCAGCATTACATACTCACATATTGTGTGTAATATGTCCGCCTGTGTCAGATTTCGTCGGAAAGAATAACTTATATTATTCACTGCAGGCGGTTTCCATCTTCATTGTGGGCATTTGAAGCCCACAAGCATTTATTTCCTGGATGTGGTGAATGCTGTGCTCCCAGCATTCACCGCTCATTCCTGCACATGCTCAGTGGCATCCTGGGAAGCCTGAGACTAGCTCCCAGGAGTCTGGGAGAGGCTAGAAACACGCCTACTCCCACGGGAGGAGAACCAGGAAGTGCAAAGAAGAATAGAAAAATAAAAGGTAATTACGGTGATTTAAATTTTTTTAAACGGCATGTCAGCATCTAGGCAAGGAAGAGAATACATACAGATATTATTCAAAATTTGGGTGGAACTCCGCTTTAAATTATATCCCTTTTCATGAAATCGTTCCAAAATCAATTCTGCTTGTATATCATAATCTTCGTTTTTGTTGCAATTCCTTCTTACCCTCAGCATCTGGCTTTTAGGATTGCCAACTAGCCACCTAGGGTGGTGGCAACTACCCAATGGAATGTAGCCATTTCCATCTGCATCCTTAAAGAAAGTCCTAGTAAATAATTTTCCATTTTCTTTATACATGGTGAGATCCAGGAAATTCACCATTTGGTGACTATAAATTTCTGAGAAGGAAATACCATAAGAGTTATTTCCCATTTCCTTGAGAAAACTACAGAACAATTCCTGTGATCATGCCCATACTATCACAATGTCATCTATGTATTTCTTGTAGAATCTGAGCCCTGGTATATTTCTGTCATAAATGGCTTCCTTCTCCCAACAACTCATAAAATGGTTTACCACTAATGGGGCATATTTAGCCCCCATAACACCCCTTTTCTGTCTATATTTTTTCTCATGCCAGAAACAATTATGGCTCGTTGTAGGAGGAATTCCTTCTGTTTCTGTTTAATATTAATACTTCCCAATGCCCACTCAACAGCCTTCAAGGCATGATGCTGCTGAATGCTGGTATAAAGGGAATTTACATCGACGCTCTTCAGAATATGATTGTCATCTACTGTCATAGGTTAAATCAATTAAATCAGATTTTTACTGTCTTTTAAATATGCAGGACATTTTTGGGTAAGCGGTTGCAAAAAACAATCCAAATATTCCCCCAGTCTAGAGAACAGTGAGTCAACTCCACTGACTATAGGTCTACCTTGCGGTCTAAGTGGATTCTTGTGCATTTTAGGTAACTGATAAATAACAGGAACTTTAGGTGCATCTGGGATAAGGTATCTTGCTTCTTTATTTTTTAATATGCTATCATTATGTGCTCCTTTAATTAGCCTCTTCAGTTTGGCTCAGAATTTATTTGTAGGAATTCCCTTCAGTTTTTCATATGTCTCACTGTCTCCAACTAATCTGTCTAACCCCCCCTTTGTCAGCTGATCTAATAACTATAAGAAAAACAGAAATGGAAGGCACGCACACCTAGTGCATTACCAGAGATAATTTAATAATAAGAAATTTTTGTATAAAAAAGTGGGTTCTCACAAAATGCAACTGAAAAAAGGCCATAAACACAGTGCATGGACATGCACAGAACACGGGGTACAGCTAGCATGTTTCGAGGGCACACCCCCTTCTTTAGAGCTTATACAAAAAATAATTTTTATTAAATTATGTCTAGTAGAGCTGCACGATTCTGGCATAAATGAGAATCATAATATTTTTGCTTAGAATAAAAAGATCACTATTCTCTCACGATTCTCGTGACATAAAATCTTTCACATTATGCAAAAAAATGGGCTAACTTTACTGCTTTTTATATAGATATATATATTATATATATATATATATAATGCTTGGGGTTTCTAAGTAATTTTCTAGCAAAAAAAATGATTTTAACTTGAAACCAACAAATGTCAGAAAAAGGTTTAGTGTTTAAGTGGTTAAACCTTTTTCACTTAAACACAAAGTCTATTCCATTGACAAATTGTTACAATGTTTATACTTAAGTTCAACTGATAAAGAATGTTTTGATTCTTGGCAGACTGCCCAGTTTTTCTCTTCCTTTCTTTTGAGGGCTGTGGCTTCAGAAGAGCAGAGAGAATTCTTTACATATGAAGAATTGTGAAACACTTTAGTCAAGATCGCGATAACGATTCTTGACGATTAATTGTGCAGCTCTAATGTCTAGTAATGCACTAGGTGTGCACGCCTTCCATTTCTGCTTTTCTTTTAGTTCCTTTCGGATTACCCCATCTGAGGAAGGCAGCATCCACTTAGTTTTAGGATACCATATACACCTTTCACACCACCATTTTATCTGACATCTGTTATTCCATATCTTGGAAGACCTTTTAGCGCTGGAAGTGACTGTGTTTTTTATAGATCGAATAACTATGCCCTTTTTCTTTTCCAACAGCTCTAAACCTCTTTCTAGGTCCTTTTTCCGTCAACTTGGATGAACATCCAGTTTGTCCAAATCTTGCTCAACCAATGACTTGAACACCTCAACAAAATGATTGTTGGTGATTTTAGGATTGAAAATAGAGTTATTTTTGAGAGAGGAATGCTGATACTCCTCTATAGGTTGATCCGCTGATGGACTATTCTTTGCATAAAACGTTTTAATATTAATTTTTCTTACAAATTTTTGCAAATCAATAAAAACATCAAATTTGTTTAAACTCCTGTCTAAAGCATATTTAAGACCCAATTCTACAATTTTGAGCTCATCTGCTGAAAAAATAGCATCACTCAAATTAAAAATTCCTTCCATGATGTTTTGATTTTTACTTTGTCTTTTGCCTCCCCTGCATCCTCTTGATCTTCTCTTCTTTCCCATCTGGATATGGTTGAGGAGGTGTCAAGGAGTACCAGTCTCCATTCCTCCTCTCTCCTGTCCGGTGGGTTGTAATCCTTCCCACGTCCCCTGGGATTGGATCCACCTCTTCCCTTCATGGGCGGCCCCCAGAACCTCTCGATAATTATTGGGATTCCATCCTCAACCTCTATTAGTGGGAGGGTAGTAACTGGAATGGTTAGGGGTCCAAGAAGGACCACCATAACCTCCCCTATAATCATAACCTCTCTGGTTATGAAACCCTCTATTGGGTGGATGAGGATAATCAAACCTAAAGGGGTTCAAATCTATTATAAGTAGGGACTCCATATTGAGGGGTCTCTGGTTTAGCACTAGTTCTTTCACTACCATAGTGGTCTCCCCTCTCATAGTCCCTCATAGTCCCTCTGGGATCCATCATACTTCCGAATGGGGGTTTTGGGGTTAATCCGGAATGTATTCCCTTTCTTCAGTTGAGGCTCTAGAAATGGCACCCTGATCCTCCTTAGCTTCCTGCCATCTACAAACTTTGTCTGATGTTTTCACTGATGCCTGTTTTTGCCAGATATCCTGTAAGTGGCGTCTTTAATGTGCTTTATAACTTATTTTAGCGGTGTTTTACGATGAGCTTTTTCTCTATTTTCCCATCTATGGAGTGTGGAGTATCCATTCTGTTATAAACACCCTCTTGGAAGAGTTTTTTGAGAAACCATCCCCTATGATCATAACCTCTCTGGTTATGAAACCCTCTATTGGGTGGATGAGGATAATCATACCTAAGGGGTTCAAATCTATTATAAGTAGGGACTCCATATTGAGGGGTCTCTGGTTTAGCACTAGTTCTTTCACTACCATAGTGGTCTCCCCTCTCATAGTCCCTCTGGGATCCATCATACTTCCGAATGGGGGTTTTGGGGTTAATCCGGAATGTATTCCCTTTCTTCAGTTGAGGCTCTAGAAATGGCACCCTGATCCTCCTTAGCTTTCTGCCATCTATAAACTTTGTCTGATGTTTTCACTGATGCCTGTTTTTGCCAGATATCCTGTAGGTGGCGTCTTTAATTTGCTTTTTAACTTATTTTAGCGGTATTTTACGATGAGCTTTTTCTCTATTTACCCATCTATGGAGTGTGGCATATCCATTCTGTTATAAACACCCTCTTGGAAGAGTTTTTTGAGAAACCATCCCCTTATGATCACAACCTCTCTGGTTATAAAACCCTCTATTGGGTGAATGAGGATAATCATACCTAAGGGGTTCAAATCTATTATAAGTAGGGACTCCATATTGAGGGGTCTCTGGTTTAGCACTAGTTCTTTCACTACCATAGTGGTCTCCCCTCTCATAGTCCCTCTGGGACCCATCATACTTCCGAATGGGGGTTTTGGGGTTAATCCGGAATGTATTCCCTTTCTTCAGTTGAGGCTCTAGAAATGGCACCCTGATCCTCCTTAGCTTCCTGCCATCTACAAACTTTGTCTGATGTTTTCACTGATGCCTGTTTTTGCCAGATATCCTGTAAGTGGCGTCTTTAATGTGCTTTATAACTTATTTTAGCGGTGTTTTACGATGAGCTTTTTCTCTATTTTCCCATCTATGGAGTGTGGAGTATCCATTCTGTTATAAACACCCTCTTGGAAGAGTTTTTTGAGAAACCATCCCCTATGATCATAACCTCTCTGGTTATGAAACCCTCTATTGGGTGGATGAGGATAATCATACCTAAGGGGTTCAAATCTATTATAAGTAGGGACTCCATATTGAGGGGTCTCTGGTTTAGCACTAGTTCTTTCACTACCATAGTGGTCTCCCCTCTCATAGTCCCTCTGGGATCCATCATACTTCCGAATGGGGGTTTTGGGGTTAATCCGGAATGTATTCCCTTTCTTCAGTTGAGGCTCTAGAAATGGCACCCTGATCCTCCTTAGCTTTCTGCCATCTATAAACTTTGTCTGATGTTTTCACTGATGCCTGTTTTTGCCAGATATCCTGTAAGTGGCGTCTTTAATTTGCTTTTTAACTTATTTTAGCGGTATTTTACGATGAGCTTTTTCTCTATTTACCCATCTATGGAGTGTGGCATATCCATTCTGTTATAAACACCCTCTTGGAAGAGTTTTTTGAGAAACCATCCCCTTATGATCACAACCTCTCTGGTTATAAAACCCTCTATTGGGTGAATGAGGATAATCATACCTAAGGGGTTCAAATCTATTATAAGTAGGGACTCCATATTGAGGGGTCTCTGGTTTAGCACTAGTTCTTTCACTACCATAGTGGTCTCCCCTCTCATAGTCCCTCTGGGACCCATCATACTTCCGAATGGGGGTTTTGGGGTTAATCCGGAATGTATTCCCTTTCTTCAGTTGAGGCTCTAGAAATGGCACCCTGATCCTCATTAGCTTCCTGCCATCTGTAAACCTTGTCTGATGTTTTCACTGATGCCTGTTTTTGCCAGATATCCTGTAAGTGGCGTCTTTAATGCACTTGATAACTTATTTTAGCGGTATTTCACGATGAGCTTTTTCTCTATTTCCCCATCTATGGAGTGTGGCGTATCCATTCTGTTATAAAGCACCCTCTTGGAAGAGTTTTTTGAGAAACAATCCTACACATCTCCAGATCAATAGATTACTGCCTTTTTGACCCCACTCACCAGAAACAATGGACCTTCAGCTTCACAGTCTGGGGTCAAAAAGGCAGTGATCTATTGATCTGGGGATGTGTAGGATGGTTTCTCAAAAAACTCTTCCAAGAGGGTGCTTTATAACAGAATGGATGCGCCACACCCCATAGATGGGGAAATAGAGATAAAAGCACATCATGAAATACCACTAAAATAAGTTATCAAGCGCATTAAAGACACCACTTACAGGGTATCTGGCAAAAACAGGCATCAGTGAAAACATCAGACAAAGTTAATAGATGGCAGGAAGCTAATGAGGATCAGGGTACCATTTCTAGGGCCTCAACTGAAGAAAGGGAATACATTCTGGATAACCCCAAAACCCCCATTCAAAAGTATGATGGATCCCAGAGGGATTATGAGAGGGGAGACCATTATGTTGGTGAAAGAACTAGTTCTAAACCAAAGACCTCTTAATATTGAATCCCTACTTATAATAAATTTGAACCCCTTAGGTACGATTATCCTCATCCACCCAATAGAGAGTTTCATAACCAGAGAGGTTATGATCATAGGGGAGGTTATAGTGGTCCTTCTGGGATCCCTAACCATTCCAGTTACTAATTATAAGCTGAAACAATCAGCTCCACAAGTAAAAAATATTGTGATGTTTAAATAAGATAACCTAATAATAAACGTACACAGCTGCTAAACATTCCAAGTGGTACACCACACTAATTTCAAAATAGTTATATAAATATATATAAATATAAAGTGCAAATCTCTAAAATAAATCCTACATATAAATTAATAGTCCATAAAATGAAAAAATGAAGAAATGAAACATGAAAAACTCTTCTTGTGATCAGTGTATCCACAAAATTTCACCACAGTGATTGTTCGTCCTCAAAAGGAGTGCACACCACCACCAGTAAAAATGCGCGCTCACCTCCCAGATGAAACAAAACTCATATGCGGATCTCCCCACAAGCTCTTTGCTCTCATTTCCTCTTCCCAATCAATGGTGGGTAATCCAGATGGCTCTTTTCTTAATGATAACTCAGCTCATTAACATCCAAAGAAATGAATCACCTCCCAGCTTGGCTCAAGATTCCATGAGTTCAGGACATGTAAATAATAAGTATAGAGACCATAGTGTTCTCCGTATACAAATTTATTCAAAGCCCCCAAACAGACAAGTTGCACTTACAAGATAAAAACTTTTAAAATCACATATAAACCTCCAGAGTAGCACCGCCGTGTCCACATACACAGTGCCTGGCTGAACGTCACTATCAGCACCTCCCTTCTAGACGCGTATTGGCCAATCACAGCCCTTCCTCAGTAAATGAGTGGGCTGATCCCTCTAAGCTAATTTGTAGTGTATTGTTGCTATAGAAACCCTCTGGGCGTCGCTACGGCTCAGTTTGCGGTGCAAAAAGAGCCTCCCTCTGCCTGTGTCTCCAGGACAAATAAATACCAAGACCAGGGAGTGTGTCTCTCTCATCGCTAACTTGCAGTAAGATCTTAACCTTTTTTTTTTTTTTTTTCATTTAAAGGTTTTTATTGATTTTAGATTGTTGCACAAAGGGGTAGAATAAGAATACACAAATGATAATAAGGGAAAATAGGGTAAAACAATAATAATAATAAGCATAAAGAAGCATAAAAGAAGCACTTATCCAGAGCAGTCATATATTGTATCTTCAGGTTATGTATACAGTTGTTTAGGTATAATGATATTTGTCAGTCCATGTTTTCCATAATTTGTCAAATGTTTCACATCTAAGCGAGTTAATTGCTATAAGTCGTTCAAAAATATAGTTTTGTTGGACCTTCCTAGTCACATCTGTTATGTTAAGTGTTGGAGCGTGTTTCCAGTTACTGAGTATTAGGGACCTGGCAACCAGTAATATGTGTGTTACTACATGTCTCACAGAGTAAGGGAATCTTTCCAGTCCAATTAGTAATATAGCTAGTTTAGGGTCTGGGGGTGTTATAACGCCTGTAATTTCCCCTAAAAGTTTAAAGATGTTGTTCCAGAAGCTGGTGACGTTAGGGCATTCCCAGAACATATGGAGAAGATGGCCTATATGTCCACATTCTGTCCAGCATAAAGGTGAGGTGTTGTGAAACATTTTTGAGAGTCTAGAAGGGGTGTATTGCCAGCGGTGTATTATCTTGAGGGATGTTTCCCAGTGTGTGATGCAGTGTGATACAGTTTGTATGGTCTTAAACGCAAATTGCTATTGATTGTCGGTTATGGAAGTTTTCATGTCCATATCCCACCTAAAGTGTGTTTTTGATTTTTGGAACTTTGTTTTCCCCTGAAGCAAATTGTAGTATAGAGAAATTCCTTTGTTGTGGAGTGATCCTCGGGTTAGGTGTTGCCATGCAGAGGTTGGCAGGTGGATATTGTTCCACGGGTGTTTGTGTGTTAGGTGAGCTACACGTAAACAGGTAAAGAGCATGTTATGTGGCATGTTGTGGTTCTTCATTAAGCAGGCTGCAGATTTTGGTCTATTGTTATGGTATAAGTCTTGTACATTGTTAATCTGTTTAGAAGGGAAGCTTTTCAGGGATATCATTGGTATATTGGCTTCAACCACACTTAATGGGAGTTTATAGTCTATTTCTCTATTATCAGTGCTATGCCGAGATAAAAGGAATCTCCAGGCTTTGATTGATATGCTGATAGTGGGAGGCACATTCTTGAGGTTCCAGGGTATCCAACTATCACCTATTAGGATCGACGGTGGGTCTGAGATAGGGGCTAAGGTTTTTTCAATCTCTACCCACAGTGGTACTTCATTGGGAGAAAACCAGTATTTGAGTTGGTCTAACCTAGTTGCCCACATATAATCATGAACATCTACTAGTCCTGCCCCTCCTACTCGTTTATGAGGAGTTAGAGTGGCTTGTGAGCATCTCGCTTTCTTAGTACCCCACAGGAGTTTCAATTGAAGACTAGAAAGGGAGTTGAGATAGTGTTCTGGGATGGCGATTGGAAGTACCCTAAAGGTGTACAGGATTTGGGGGAGTATTAGCATTTTGAATGCTGCTAGCTTACCCAGCCAAGATATCTCGTGTTTGGCTATGTTGTTGATTTGAGTCGTTAATTTGGTTATAAGGGGTTTCAAATTAGCATCAATTAGGGATCTGGTATGATTAGTAAGTGTAATACCTAGGTATGGTATTCCTTTGGAGCTCCAAGTGTACGGAAGTGATTGTTGTAACGTGTTACGGTCTTTGGGGATCACACCAAGGTCCAGAATGAGAGATTTGGAGCAGTTCACCCTATAGTATGATACATTCCCAAAG
Organism: Lithobates clamitans; assembly: GCA_037952925.1. Classification (NCBI taxonomy): domain Eukaryota; kingdom Metazoa; phylum Chordata; class Amphibia; order Anura; family Ranidae; genus Lithobates; species Lithobates clamitans. The sequence goes on along the minus strand of JBBGZY010000244.1, from coordinate 603,382 downwards.
GAAGTTAGTATCTCATGTGCTGTCGGGAGCGATGTACACGGATTTGTCAAAAATAATATCACGTCATCAGCGAATAAGTTGATAAGGTGTGTGGTAGTTCCAAATTGAAAACCAGTTACACCTGCATGTGATCTAATGGCCTCCGCCAAGGGTTCAATCATGAGGTTAAAAATCGTCGGGGATAGGGGACATCCCTGGCGAGTTCCGTTTGTTATTTGGAAGGGAGTGGAAAGCATGCTGGACGTGTATACCCGGGCCGAGGGACAGGAATACAAGGCCAGAATCGCATTCTGTATATGACCGCTAAAACCATATTTAGATAAAGTCATTGACATATATTTCCAGTTCACTCTATCAAACGCCTTCTCTGCGTCTATGGAGAGCAGCAGAGAAGGCGTTTTTGTCATTTCGGCATGGTGGATGATGTTAATTATTCTCCTCGTAGCATCTGAGGTTTGTCTCCCCCTCACGAAGCCCATCTGGTCTTTTTGGATTAATTATGGAATATAAGTAGTTATTCTTTTGGTTATTAGTTTGGCATAGATTTTAATATCAGAGTTTAAAAGAGATATTGGACGGAAATTGGATGGCGTAGTAGGGTCTTTACCTGGTTTGGGTAAGGTAACTATATACGCTTGCAGCATCTCTGGGGGAAATGTCGCTGTATTTGCTGCTTTTGTAAAGACTGTTTGTAGGTGCCCTGAGAGATATGATTTGAATGTTTTGAAGTATTCGTTGGAAAACCCGTCAGGTCCAGGTGATTTGCCATTTGGCAGTGTTTCTATAGTAGCGGCAATTTCAGCTGTAGTGAATGGGGAGTTTAAAGTAAGGAGTTGGGATTCCGTTGATGTTGGTAATTTTAATTTTTGGAGGAAGTTTTGGATGTTGTCGTGGGTGGGTTGGCATGTGGAAGGGTCGTCTTTAATGTTATATAGGTTGCTGTAGTAGTCAGCAAACTGATTAGCTATGTCTTGCGGGTTTGTGACTTTATGTTTGAGGGTAGGGTGTAGCAGATGGGCTATTCTTGTTTTGGTTTTTACTGCTTTCAGTCTATTGGCTAAGTATTTGCCTGCTCTATTGGCATTGGCATAGGACTGTAGTTTCAGACGTCTAAGGTGATAGTCATATTGTTGAGATAGGCTATTTCTGAGGTCATCTCTGAGAGCTGATATTTTTTGGGTAAGATTTACATTAGGTTTTTGTTTATTTTGTACTTCTAAGGTGTGGATATTTTTTAAGATTGAGTCAATATGGGCATTATGCCTTTTTTTTCCCTTGCTCCTATTTGTATGAGAATGCCTCTCATGTACGCCTTATGGGCGTTCCATAGGGTGAATCTACATTGTTTAGAAAGAATTCTCTGATATGTTGGGAGATCTTTTTAGAGGTTCGGGGATCTTGTAATAATCTTACATTGCTACGCCAGATGGGTGAGGAGGAGGAGACAACCTGGTCATTGATGGTGATAGTAATAGCAGCATGGTCAGACCATGTTATGTCATGTATCTTCGCACTTGAGGTATTCTGTAACAGCCACTTGTCTGTCAAGAATAGGTCGATGCGAGAATATGAGCAATGCCTGTGGGAGAAAAAGGTATAGTCTCTTGCGTTCGCGTTCATACATCTCCATACATCGTATAGTTCCGCTTGGTGTATTGTTTTGCTCAGGTAGGAGGAGCTGTGTGGTTTTGGAGCAGACGTATCCATTTTGGGATCTATTATGAGGTTAAAGTCACCACAGACAATAATATTTCCGTATATATGGTTCTGCAGTTTCTTGAAAAGTCTATTGATGAAGCGGGTTTGATGTGAATTCGGTGCGTATAGGGGGACTAATGTGTACGGTTTTGAGTTGATGTCTCCTGTCAGGATGATGTAACGGCCGTTGGGATCAAGGATAATGTCCTTTTGTTGAAATGAGACAGTGTTTCTTAGTGCTATTAATACTCCAGCTTTTTTCTTTTCTGGGGTACATGCCATAAATACATGTGGGTAATCTTTGTGTGAGCAGTTAGGAGCTTTTGTGTCTTGGAAGTGGGTCTCCTGTACACATAAGACGTCTGCTTTGTGTGTTGTTGCCTCCTTCCACATGGAGAGTCTCTTTGCTGGGTGGTTGAGACCCCTAGCATTTATGGATAAGCAGTTAATGGGCATTTGAGGTTTTGGTGTCTGTTGTATTATGAGGAGTAGGTACTCACTGTGGCTGTAATAGAAGAGCAGGTAGCAGCTGATTGTGCCGTCTTCCTCTGGATATGGATGGATATGCGCTGCTGGATGGCGTGCTTCAAACATATAGTGAAAAAAAAAAGCGGTGAGAAAAAAAAAGAATGTTATTAAACTAACTTTGAATTCAATAAGAAAGGGATCCATAAACTGATCCAAAGGCAGATGTATCTGCTTCAAATAACTGGAGGTGAACAGGGTGATCAATCATGTGACCCCTGTTGTCTGGAGAGATTTGAGTTTTGCTTAACGTTTGTTCTTTAGCCACTTCCACCAGTAGCTTTCCTTGAGGAGCGTTTGCGGGAGACCACTTGCCAGTCCTCTTGTAATGGGCTAGGTGTAGGGTTTTGGGAGGGCAAGTTGTCCGGGTCAGTTAAGATACCCCACTTGCGTAGTGCTGCTACACCTTCTTCCAGTGTGGATACCATAACTGATACTCCATTGTGGGTAATTGAGAGCTTGGCGGGGTACTTCCACTTATGTAGTATGTGGTGGTTCCTCAAGGCCTTAGTTATGGTCGCGAGGTTGCGACGCTGTTGGAGCGTATGTCGGGACAGGTCCGGGAGGATTTGTATTTCTGCATATTGTGGGTGCCTATCATCAGCTTTTCGGGATGTGGTGAGAATTTGTTCTTTGATATGGTAATAATGCACCCGGAGCAACACATCCCTAGGAGTGTTTTCAGGAAGGAATGCAGGTTTGGGTAAACGGTGTATGCAATCCACTATTAGGTCTTGTGCTGATAGGGATGGTAGCAGAGTTGAGAATAGTGCCTGCGTGTATGGTAGTAGCTGTGTGGCAGATATGGTTTCTGGGATCCCCCTGAGTTTTAGATTGTTCCTTCTGGAACGGTCTTCCAAGTCTGCGACCTTATTTTTTAGCCATGCGATTTCTTCATCATGGTTACCATGGGCATCTACCATTGTGTTGAATGAGGAAGTGAATTCTCCCATTCGCTTTTCTATATGATCCACTCTACTGCCTAAGGCCTGAACTTCTCTCTGACAGTGATTAATGCCAGCAGTCATATCAGCATGCAGGGATGCTTTTAGGGAGAGCAGCATCTCTTTAAGGACTGTGTCTGACACTGGTCTGTCAGAGGTAGGGAAAGCCGCTATGGGGTCCTGTGAGACATGCACCGCTGTGTCTGCGGCGTTTTGAGGCCTGTTTACCTCCATCTCAGGGTCCGCCAGCGGCCGGTCTGGGGATGTTATCCGCTGCTTTTGTTTGGCTGGGCTCCTGGTGGAGGGGCTCGAGGTGCCAGAGGAAGATCCGCTGTGCAGGTGGGAGCTTTGATGTGGTGTTGCTGAACCGGAGCGGCCGTTGTTAGTCACGGCCTGCGGCTCCGTTCGTCTGCCTGAGGCGCCGGCGCCATTTTGTTGGGGCTCGCGCCTTTTGAAGAAGTCCTGCATTTTCTGTAGGTTCTGTGGATTTTTCCTGTGTCTGGGCATCTCGCTGTGCACAGCGGGTCTCAGTGAGTCCGTGTACGCTCTTTGCGGTTCGGATGGGGTCGGTGGAAGTGGATGAATGTGGATTCTCTCCGGCGGCCGAGCGGAGCTCTCTAGTTAGGCTTCCATGCTGGAGCTCGGTCGCCACGCCCCCTCAGATCTTAACCTTTCTAAGCACCCGCAGACCTACATGACAATCTCCGGTTACTATCTATCATAAGCTAAGCATAATTACATACAAAACTAACAATCTAAAATTACATAATTATGTTTAAAAATGCCATGTTTATTATAAATCAACAAAATTATATATATGTTACGGGACTAAATGGATTTAGAATTACTATTCAAATTTTAACTATAAACAGCGTACTTCATATGTCCATATATATATAGGGTCACCACTCCGATAACAAACACATAGACATATGTAAATTAAAAAATATATATATAAAATTTAAAAATATATATCATATATATAATAGAAAAAAAAAACATAAAAATAATTAAAAAATTTAAAAAAAAAATCTCCTATATTTCCTACTAAGTTTTGTACTTATCATGAAGGGTTACCTAAAATCACCCATTACAGATGAAACAGTTCAGATCAAAATCTATATTGAGCACCTGGGCGTTAAAACCTGGGTCTCGTATATCCAAGCTGATTCACGTTGGCTTAATTGTCTTATAGGCATACATAGGCATATCCCCGTTCTGCCACTCTGTGACACAATTGCGGGCCCACGGTGAACATCGAGTCTGCGGGACCTGCGGGAACGGTCATGGAGTACGCGGAGGGCATGCACGCACCTACAATGCCGCAATTTAAAGGGGATGTACCTGTACGCCCGTTTGCCCAGCCATGCCATTGTGCTGACGTACATGGTCGTGCACTGGTCTGCAAAGGGTAAAGGCAAGAAAAAACATTTCTTATTTTATTTACCATAGTAAATACGATAGATTTACTAGTAAGTAGCTCAGGGGCAGGACTCAGGAGGACAAGAAATTAGAATGGGCAGGCACATGCACATGAAATTGACTCTCACAGTGACACTGACAGCAGTGCGCAGCAGCACAGATCATGATGACTCCTCACCGACATGACACGTCCCCTCCTGAGTCACAGTGACAGTCTCTCTCCACGCCACATGATCCCTTCAGTCCACTCCAGTCTACAGAGCACTGTCAGTCCCGCTCCCAGCTTGCTCACACAAGGTTCTGGATGCTTGACTCCCTTACACTATGACATCACACGAAATGCTCAGGCACTACTTCCACATAATCCACCCCCCCGCCAGCACTGCCCTAACACACTGTAGAAGGCACTCAAATGGTCTTGGCCAGGCCAAGCGTCACAGCCATATTTTTTACTGGCAACTAGGGATAAGCTTCGAGTTCGAGTCAAACTCATGTTCGACTCAAACATCGGCTGTTCACCAGTTCGTCGAACAGCGAACAATTTGGGGTGTTCGCGTCAAATTCGAAAGCCACGGAACACCCTTTAAAAGTCTATAAGGGAAATCAAAAGTGCTAATTTGAAAGGCTTATATGCATGGTATTGTCAAAAAAGGGTTTGGGGACCTGGGTCCTGCCCCAGGGAACATGGATCATTGCAAAAAAAAAAGTTTTAAAAACGTACGTTTTTTCAGGAGCACTGATTTTAATAATGCTTAAAGTGAAACAATAAAAGTGTAATATTCATAACTGGGGGGTGTCTATAGTATGCCTGTAAAGGGGCACATGTTTCCCATGTTTAGAACAGTCTAACAGCAAAATGACATTTCAAAGGAAAAAAAGTCATTTAAAACTACTTGCGGCTATTAATGAATTGCCAGTCCGACAATACACATAAAAGTTCATTGATAAAAACAGCATGGGAATTCCCCACAGGGGAACCCCGAACCAAAATTAAAAAAAAAATGACATGGTAGTCCCCCTAAATTTCATACCAGGCCCTTCAGGTCTGGTATGGATATTAAGGGGAACCCTGGCCAAAAAAAAAAAATAGCGTTGGTCCCCCTCAAAATCTATACCAGACCCTTCAGGTCTGGTATGGATTTTAAGGGGAACCCCGCGCTAAAATGTAAAGAAAAAATGGCGTTGGGTCCCCCCAAAAATCCATACCGGACCCTTATCCAAGCACGCAACCTGGCAGGCTGCAGGAAAAGAGAGGAGGACGAGAGCACCCCCTGAACCATACCAGGCCACATGCCCTCAACATTGGGAGGGTGCTTTGGGGTCCCCCCATATTGATGGGGACAAGGGCCTCATCCCCACAACCCTTGCCCGGTGGTTGTGAGAGTCTGCGGGCGGGGGCTTATCGGAATCTGGAAGCCCCCTTTAACAAGGGGACCCCCAGATCCCGGCCCTCCCCCCTGTGTGAAATGGTAAGGGGGTACAAAAGTACCCCTACCATTTCACAAAAAAAGTGTCAAAATTTTAAAAATGACAAGAGACGGTTTTTTACAATTCCTTTATTTAAATGCTTCTTATTTCTTCTATCTTTTATCTTCTTTCTGCTATCTTCTATCTTCCTTCGGTTTCTTCCTTCATCTTCTTCTTCTTCTGGTTCTTCCTCCGGTGTTCTCGTCCAGCATCTTTCTCTGCGGCGTCTTCTTCCCTTCTTCTTCTCGGGCCGCTCCGCATCCACCATGATGGGAGGCTCCCGCTGTGTGATGCTTCTCCTCTTCTGACGGTTCTTAAATAACGGAGGGCGGGGCCACCCAGTGACCCCGCCCCCTCTGACGCACGAGGACATGATGGGGACGTCCCTGTGGCATTCCCCGTGACGTCAGGGGGGCGGGGTCACACGTTACGTAACGGGTGACCCAGCCCCCCTCTGACATCACGGGACCCCAAAGCACCCTCCCAATGTTGAGGGCATGTGGCCTGGTACGGTTCAGGAGGGGGGCGCTCTCGTCCCCCCTCTTTTCCTGCGGCTTACTAGGTTGCTTGCTCGGATAAGGGTCTGGTATGGATTTTTAGGGGGACCCCACACCATTTTTTTTTAAATTTTAGCCCGGGGTTCCCCTTAAAATCCTTACCAGACCTGAAGGGTCTGGTATAGATTTTGAGGGGGACCCCATGCCATTTTTTTTTAAATTTTGGCCGGGGTTCCCCTTAATATCCATACCAGACCTGAAGGGCCTGGTATGGAATTTAGGGGGATCCCCCGCGGCATTTTTTAAAAAATTTTGGTACGGGGAATTCCCATGCCGTTTTTATCAATGAACTTTTATGTGTATTGTCAGACCGGCAATTCGTTAATAGCAGCGAGTAGTTTTAAATGACTTTTTTCCTTTGAAATGTAATTTTGCTGTCAGACTGTTCTAAACACGGGAAACATGCGCCCCTTTACAGGCATACTATAGACAACCCCCAGGTACGAAATTTAAAGGAATATTACACTTTTATTGTTTCACTTTAAGCATTATTAAAATCACTGCTCCCGGGGGGCGTGGCCTAGCGCGGCATGTGAACAGACCTGTTCACCGGAGCTCCCGCTGTTGATCCTCCTAACGATCCTTTCCTCGCTGTTCCCGGCGCCTAAAAACCGCAATATTCGGTAGCTACAGCATCCCTGACACCCCAGGACATAGATACAGCTGCAGTGTGGGGGTATGATGACCCGTGGAAACCGCGGAGAAGCCGCGGCCTCGGCCGCTCAGGACATCCAAGATGGCGCCTGGACATCTCAGCCGCAGAGAACGCCACGAGGCCAGGACAAGAAAGCAGACCAAGGGGGTAAGTCACAGAAACCCCCTAAGGCCAAAGACCAGCCCAGGGACATGCTATACTATACACAGAAACTGGCAGGCTCTGCAGACTCCACACAGATTAGCACACAGACCCCAGCAGTGTCAGTGCAGCAGACAAACAGGGAGGACACAGAAAGGCCAGAAGACACAAACATTATGGACTCTGTTCCGGATCCTATGCCAGGCCTGTTTGATTTACAAGTGGAAGACAGTCCCCAACCCACACTCAGTGAAATCCTGCATGCAGTCCACAGATGCACTGCCTCAGTGGATGACCTTAAGGAAAAATTTGGGGGACTGAAGGAGACCGTCTCTCTCCTCCGCCAGGACATTCAAAAAATTAGGGAGAGAACCACAGCAGTGGAGGGGAGAGTAAGTGACATGGAAGATCAGATGCCTCATTTAACCAGAGATGTGCGGGGGGCTGCACAACATGCACACCAGGCCTTTGAAAAGACTGACGACATCGAGAACCGCCTGAGACGCAATAACGTTCGCATAGTGGGACTCCCGGAGAAGGTGGAGGGCAGGGACCCCACAGTGTTCGTTGAAGAGTGGCTGCAGGAAATATTCGGTAAAGAGGCCTTCTCTCCCCTATATGCGGTGGAGCGGGCACATCGAGTGCCGCCACGACCTCTACCTCCTGGAAACCCCCCTAGAGCGATGCTGGCCAGGCTCCTCAATTATCGTGACCGTGAAGTAGTGCTACGACTAGCCAGAGAAAAAGGGGCCGTGCAGTTCAACGGAACCAGAATCTCCTTTTACCCCGACTTCTCAGCCGAAGTGCAACGCAGGAGATCTAAATTTGCGGATGTCAAGAAACGGCTGCAACGCCTACAGCTCAAATATGCAATGTTGTTCCCTGCCAAGTTGCGAATTACAGCTGGGGATCAAAACCACTTTTTTGAAAACGCACAAGATGCTGCTGAATGGCTGGACCGAAACGAGCAAGACCTGCGTCGACGCAGACGCGACAATGAAGATGGATGACTTTACTTGGTCAGTTCGTCACAGAGATAAAGGGCGCCCACACTACACAGTCACTGTTACTCCTTACACAGAGGACTTTTTACCTTTTCTCTCTTAGCACCAGCGAGGAAATTTCAATGTTATGAGCTCACTGCAAGTGCCGAATAACCACTTGGGTGGCTGGCGGACATACTCCGCAACTGAACTTTACGTGTTGCCACTGTTGTTATGGCCTGAGATGTTGTGCCCTGTTGGCACGGTTGGGGCCTATCGAGCCTCGCACAATCTGCTACCCCTCCGCGTGGCACAACCAGCGGGGAGTATCTCACAAGTCCTTTTTCTTTTTCTTTTTTACTGGACCTACTACCTGGTTCACCTTACTTTCCAATTGAATATACAGCTTCTCTGTACCATTTTGTTGCATCTCCAATATCTAAACTGCATCACCAGCGAACCCTGTGCTCTAGATGGCCGGCTGGTCAATTTAGTTTATGCAAGCATTGCTGACTGGCGATTCCCGGAACTGCTGCAGGACAATATGAGACCTCACCACACAGATGAGAACTGGACTGAACTTCTGCAATGTCTGATACACCCATAGTGACCTGGAATGTTCGGGGAGTAAACGATCCATTGAAAAGGTCCATGATCTCAGCCGGACTGCGGAAATTCCATCCGGCTGTGATTGGCCTGCAGGAAACCCACCTGCGGGATGATACAGTTGGTCTCTTGCAATATGCATGGGTCGGCAAGGCCTATCACTCCACTTACTCCGCTTTTTCGCGGGGAGTAAGTGTACTGATACACAAAGCCCTAGTATACCAGGAGCTAGACTCCTTAGTAGATATATCTGGTAGATTTGTATTCTTGCACTGTAAATTGTATACGATTACCTTGATACTAGCTTTTATATATGTGCCCCCTCCATTCTCCAGAGAGGTATTGCAATTGTTACTTTCTTATTTAGCTAATAAACCGGATATCCCGGTATTAATAATGGGTGACTTCAATTGTTACCTAGACCCTAAACTGGACAGGCATCCACCTGTACAGCCTCCGGGGGGTGGACGGGGCACCGCTCTCAGTCGCTTACTTGCAGAAGTAGGATGGATAGATATATGGCGCAATCGTAACCCCGAGTGCAAACAATTTTCCTGTTTTTCCAAGACACACGGGTCACTGTCACGTATTGACTTATGTATAGGTACCCCAAATCTGGTAAGCAATATAACCAAAGTGGAATATTTTCCACGAGGAGTGTCAGACCACTCCCCACTATCTCTGTGGTTAACTACTAGACCCCCCAGCAACCTACCCAAAGCCCCGTTGAAGCTAAATGCCTTTTGGTTAAAGCTCTTTGTTTCGCAGGAGGGAATAGCAACGCAGATTGAGGGTTTCTTTAAAACACACAGATATTTACATGATGCTCACTTGAAATGGGAGACTTTTAAGGCACATTTGAGAGGGATTTTCATCCAGGAAATACAACAGGTTAAACACAACTCCTCGGTCCTGCTAGAACAGGCTGGGGACTTGGTAAAGCAACTAGAAATTGCCTATATAACTGATCCCACTGACCCCACTAGGGAGGCATGGATGTCGGCCCAGGATTCCCTGGACCGGCTGAGATCCTCCACTGCAGAGCGTAAAAGGTTCTTCACGAAGCTAGCGTTTTATGAGGAGGGGGAGAAGACGGGCCGCCTACTGGCAAAAATTGCACGATCACAACAGCAATCACCAGCCATTGGGGCCATTCGGGCTGCCAATGGGAAAGTAGTCAATTCCCCGGAACTTGTCATATCCGAGCTGGCATCCTTCTATGAAGACCTATATAGGCCGAGGGATGCTTACTCGGATGCAGAACTAGCAGAATATATGTCTACGATTGATCTGCCCTCGTTGACGGCAGCAGTACAGAAACAATTAGATGCCCCGATAACCTTGGAGGAGCTTCAGGTGGCGGCCTGCTCTTTTCCCACATGTAAAGCACCGGGTGGGGATGGCCTCCCTATGGAGGTATTCACTCAGTATGGAGAACAGATACTCCCCGAACTATTAAAAGTGATCAACGCTTGCCTGGACACAGGCAGACTTCCTGATTCTATGGCAAGGGCAAATGTAATTTTACTTCTTAAACAGGGGAAGGATCCGGTTGACCCCGGCTCCTATAGACCTATTTCATTGCTCCAGAGTGATGTGAAGATCCTTGCAAAGGTCCTGGCGCTTCGGGTCAACGGGGTCATCTCCTCCATTATACACCAGGACCAGGCAGGCTTTATGCCCCAAAAATCCACAGCCACCAATTTGAGAAGACTGTTCCTTAATATGCAAATGCAGGCAGACAATATGGGTCAGAGAGCGCTGCTATCCCTAGACGCCAACAAGGCTTTTGACAGCGTTAGCTGGACATATCTCTGGGCAGTATTAGACAAATTTGGGTTTGGGAAACGGTTCATAACATGGGTTAAGCTGCTGTATGCGTCCCCTCAGGCCAATATTCGAATGTCAGATAGAGTCTCGCATGCCTTTGCTCTGGGCAGGGGGACGAGGCAAGGCTGTCCTCTGTCCCCACTGCTCTTTGCGATCGCGATAGAGCCCTTAGCAGCCCTTATAAGAGACAGCGACCGGATTCAAGGGTTTCATTACGGGACACTGCATGAAAAGATAATGCTGTACGCAGACGACATGTTACTTTTTCTGGGAAACCCGAGCAATTCCCTGTCAGAGGCCATGTCAATAATAAAACTGTTTGGTCACTACTCCGGGCTAACCATCAACTGGTCTAAGTCAGCCCTGATGATGCTGGATGGGGACCATGGGGTTGCGCTTCCTGATCATTGCCCCATTCCTCTGGTCACTAGTTTCAAATATCTGGGCATACAAATATCGCCCAGGATTGGAGACTACTGTTCCATAAACATATACCCCCTGCTTTCACGCTTTCGTGATAAAATAAACACATGGAATAACTTAAAAATGTCCCTGGCAGGCAGAGCCAATTTAATTAAGATGATTCTTATGCCCCAATTATTATATTTCTTGCACAATACACCGGTGGTAATCCCCCTAAAAATCTTTAGAATAGTAAATACCCTTTTTCGTAAACTGCTATGGAACAATAAACATCCCAGAATTAGACTAGAACAGTTGCAGCAGTCTAAGGACAACGGGGGGTTGGCGGTTCCCAACCCCTGGTTGTACTACATAGCGTCCCAGTTGCAGCAGTTGGTTGGCTCCATGGCTCCAGAACCACAGGGCTCAGCAGCGCGGTTGATGCTGACTGCCTCTGGAGCAGAAACTATCCCTGTGGGTCTTGAGGCCCAGCTATTTGCGAAATCCAACAAAAAGGCCCCAACCCTGTCGCTGGTACAGAAAATATGGAATAAAGTTAGACAAATCCAGGGGGTGCAGGGGTTCACGGATTTCAGTCCAATATGGGACAACCGTTCCTATAGTGAACTGGGAAAACTAAACCAAAAATCTAGATGGTGCAAGTACGGGGTAAAACTACTCTCTCAAATATTCGGGAATGGTAAACTGCTCCCTTTCACAGAACTACAAGCCAATTCCAACTTACCGAATAATATGTTTTACCCATACCTTCAGTTGCGACACGCGGTGGCTGCGCAGGGGACTGCCGTTGAGTGGATATTGTCACCCACTCCGGTATTCCATGTGTTACAGTCTAGTAAGGAAACCAAAGGAATCATATCCCAATGCTACCAGATGCTGCTGGTAAGACACTTACGGGCTTACCCATGCAAGGCGGCTCCTGCCTGGGAGAGGGACCTTGGCCAAATCACAGATGAGCAGTGGGAAGAGGCTCTTCAAGCCATACCCAATTGCTCCCTTAACGTAGCACAAAAGGTCTCCCAATTGTTCATAGTTTTGAGAGTACATTACACCCCTAAGAAGTTACACAAGATGGGCAGGGCGACAAGCCCTCTATGCTCCCGCTGTCAGCAGCACGATGGAGACCTCATTCACCTACTATGGCGCTGCCCGAAGCTCCACCGTTACTGGAATGGGGTGCTAGACACGCTCAACGGAGTATTTCAGACAAAGGTTCCCACTGACCCTAAGTGTTGCTTGCTGGGAGTCCTGGAGGAGGAGATCCCGGAGGAGATGGATAGGGTCGCTTTCTCCAAGGCTCTATTTCAGGCCAGGAAACTTATCCTAATGGGGTGGAAATCCACAACGCCACCCACCAGGGGCTCCTGGGTGAAACACATGGGACAGACCCTTATCAGGGAAAAGCTAATATACCAACACAGGGGATGCCCAAATAGGTTTGAACGTATTTGGTCAAAATGGCTGGACACACCGGGACTGAGTCCAAGAGAGTTGGTGATGTCTAGACTCCTGCAATCTCTTTAAACCAGATGAAAGGGAACAAAATGGAATGCATAGCATAAAATAACATGGGTGGTGGTAGCCAAAACAGGGAAAGCTGTGTTGTGGATGTTTGGAAATTTGCAACAGATTGACAAATCAGGTGGTATAATTACTGTATACATGACCCTGAACCTATTTGATATTACTGATGTAACTGTAAATGCAACATGGAGAGTGATTATTGCTGGACTATATGTGAAAGTTCAATAAAACCTTTTTTGATTTAAAAATCACTGCTCCCGAAAAAACGGCAGTTTTTAAAACTTTTTTTGCATTGATTCATGTCTCCTGGGGCAGGACACAGGTCCCCAAACACTTTTTATGACAATAACTTGCATAAAAGCCTTAAAAATTAGCACCTTTGATTATTCATGTTCGTGTCCCATAGATTTTAATGGTGTTCACGTGTTCGAACAAATTTTTTGCCTGTTCGCATGTTCTGGTGCGAACTGAACAGGGGGGTGTTCGGCTCATCCCTACTGGCAACCGTTTCCTGTCACTGGCATTTACTGGCAGGAGAAAAGTGCCCATTTTTTACTGGCTGCCAGTAAAAATACTGACGTTTGGCAACACTGCCTTGTCCCCATCTGCTGATCTCCCATTTATGACCCTGGCCTGGCTACGTTTACGATTTTGGTATTCCCCATATATTGTACATACCTGTTTTGTTTGTGGTTATTTGTGGGTCTGGTTGTTGGATTGTTGTACACTGGTATTGGAGGTGTTTTTATATCTAAATTGACTTATCTCAATAAACTACATTATTTCAATTTACATGCATTTGGTTCCCTCTGTTGCAGTCCACATGGTTCTGGTCACACCTGTTTATGACGTTTTCTTTCAAAAGTCAAAAAAGAAATTACAGTGTGGCTTTTCTGACTAGCTATAATTGTCAGTATAGACAGTTTTAAAAGATAATTAGGGAACACTGGCCTCTGCTACTGAAAGACAGAGAGCTTAAAAGCTTGCCTACACAGCCTAGGTTTATTTATACTAAACTGCCGACACTTATGCTAAAATTGGCACATAATGTCATTAATCCCCCCAAGAAGCTATTCACTTTTCTAGATCACACTGGGTTTTTTTTTCAGTAGTGGCAAATGTGTGATGTGTAAGTATTCTAAACATAGCAAAAGGAAAACTACCCACTATAGTTCCTCTTCTCAGGGTAGGTCATTTTAAATAAAAAAATCATCACTTGTGGGACCACACATGTCACCTACCCTTTGTCCTGTCCCTGTGGTCTCCAGTATGTGGGGAGGACCACAAGGAAATTGGGGATAAGGCTCAGGGAGCATGTTAATAGAATCAAAAAGGGCTTTAAGCATCACAGTCTGTCCAATCATTTCAGATTGTTTCATAATTAGGATCCAAGGGGCCTTACATTCTGTAGGATAGATAGAGTGGAGGAACATTGGAGAGGATCCAATCTTAAGGGAGCTATCTCACAGAATGAGACCCAATGGATACATAGGCTTCGAACTTTGAGTCCCGATGGCTTCAACATTGAGTTGGATCTCAATTGCTTCCTGTCTAATTGGTAATATTATTTAAGAGGTGTTTTTTTCAAATAAATTGTCTAGAGATATATATTATTTTATTTTCATTTTCATATTTTATTTTATTTTATAATAATTTTAATTTTATTTTTATTTCCTTTTGTATTTTTCTTTTTATTTCTTTTTCTTTTTAATTTTTCTTTTTATTTCCATTTTTATTTTATTTTTTCATGTTTTTACTCAAGTAATTTTTAATCATGTATTGGAAAACTTTTGTAAATGTCTATCGCATTATATGATTCATTATAGTATGATAGCCAAAAGGCATGTTTGCCATTACGGCTTCTGTTTATATTAAAGTTTTTTATATATATTTGGCAACAGGAAATTATGTTATAGTGGAGGAAGTCTGTGTTTTTTTTTTACACTGATCTTCCCTCAGGTAGGAATAGATTGCAAGGAACCAGAAGTGATGTCCTTTGACGCCCTGGAGGAGGGGTGAAACACATCAATTGCATACTGGGCAAATTCTGGCCAATGGTCTATTCTCATGACCCAGTAACCCAGTGGATTGTCAACTGGAAAGCTCTCCATGTCTGTGTCAGGTCACCTTGAGGCTAGGTGACAGATGCACTCTGTAGGAATCAGAAGTGCACCGCTAGGTAGTGGACCCTAGGACTGACTGTTGCGGATTGAACCCTGGGAGGTTCAGGAAGCAGGTCTACTGGATCACTAACACAGATCCCACTGTGAGCTAGAGCATAGATTTCCCAGGGCGCGGGGTCTAAGAGCCAGCAGGTGTTCACCAGAGCCTCTAGTGGTGGGGATTGACTGCGCTGCAGTCTGGCTCCAGGTCGCGGCCCCCAGGGTCTCACAGCTCACGGTAGACTACAGGAGAAGAGGAAAGAGGCAGCAGGCTGGAACAACAAGCAAGCAAGGGATAAGCCAAGGTCGGGGCCACAAGCAGACAAGGACAACAGAGTACACGCCAAGGTTCAGGGTCACAGGCAAACAGGGATGGTCGGGGACACGCCAAAGGTCAGGGTCACGAGCAGACAGGAATAGTGGAGAACAGGCCAAAGTCGGTAACTGGAATCAGACGTAGGAAACACAGCAAGTACACAGGAAGGCTAACACACAATGGATGATCAGCACTGCTGGCTTGCAGTGCACAGGTTAATATAGGGTTCCCTGATAGGGCCTGGGGTAGGGCCATGCTTAGAGGGGAGGTTATAAAACCAGTCAGGTGAGAGGCAGCTGGTCTTTAGAGATGAACACATGGAGACAGGTAAGCTGACAGAGAAACTATTGCATAACCATGACAGTCTGTGTTCATACCTAGATAATCTCCCACCATATGATGCAGATGCTGCCAATGGGATATGGAAACTGACAGCTCTGGATGCCAAGGACTAAAAAAAGTTTAAAATGCATTACTGAGGCAGCTCCCTTTCTCACCCCCCTCTCTTGACCAACAGAATCCACAATACTAGCTTTTCCATGAGACTGTAACCTACAAGAGTCTGGAAAAGCATTACATTAACTCCTCTTTTTCCTTGCCAACCAATAGTGATCCTTCTTGATGACATGAAATCTTGGGTCCTTTTGCAGGCTTTGAAGAATGAGGGAGCCCATGTACCGCAAGTTTGCGGAGGCATGAGACGCAGAAGCCTTGGGGTCACTGATGATTACAGAATCTGGAACTGCCTCCTCCCAGTCACATATTACTCCCAAGGGTTCTGGGGATGGAAAACCATCTCTTAAGGTTTGACGTTTTTCTTTCCCTGCTTCAATGTCTTTAAAACTACCATACTTCTCCTCCTCCGCCTCCCTCTCCTCTTGTGTGTTCTGTGGTGTAGCAACAATGGTGTCTGCATAAAATGGGCCTTGAGAAGAAAGGAAGTCCTGCTCTTCCTCCCGCTGCTCTGCCTCAAGTGCTCTGTCCATAGTGTCACACAGAGTATGCTCAAGCAGAAACACAAGAGGTATTGTCATTGATGCATGCATTGACATGGCTCACCATCCTTGTTGCCTCCTCAAATGGTGACAGTACAGTGCATGCATCCTTTATCAACAGCCATTGGTGTGTGGAAAAAAGCAGAGCCACTTTAAGACTGTCATTGTGCCATTCTCATTGATGGCCATCTGCTGCATGTGTAGCTGCTGCAGCATAAAGTTGAGTTCCATCTGGTAGGCATGTCACAAATCAGGCAGTTTATGGGCAGGTGGAATGCCCGCTGAATTTCAGACAACCAAGCACTGGCTGTGTATGACCACCTGACATGTCTACAGACTTCTCTGGCCTGCTTTAGCAGATCTTCCAACCCTGGGTACCTGTTTAAGAAATGCTGAACTACAAAATTGAGGAGATGTCCCAGGCATGGCACATGTGTCAACTTTCCCTGTCAAAGGCCATTGGCGTGGGGAAAAAAAGCAGAGCCGCCCTAAGCCTGTACTTGTGTCATACTCATACAGGTACTCATTGACAGCCCTCTGTTGCATGTGTAGCCACTGCAGCATTGCCACGGTTGAGTTCCACCTGTTGGACATGTTACAAATCTGGCAATGTATGAGCAGGTGGAATTCCTGCTGAATTTCAGCCAACCGAATACTGGCTGTGTATGACAGCCTGAAATGGCTACAGATTCTTCTGGCTTGCCTTAGAAGATCTTGCAAACCTGTGCACCACCAAATGTCAAAGGGCAGACAGAAGATTAGTGCCATTATTGTACACCACCATTCCTGGCTCAAGCTGGCGTGAATCACCTCAGGGCCTGCCCCTGCAGAGCTCAAAGAATCTCTGCTCCAGTGTGGCTCCTATCCCCTAGACAGGCCAATTGAAGCACTGCATGGCATCTTTAAGTCTGACTCATTGAATAGCCCCTTGAACGCTTAGGGCGTACGGGTGGTTCATAGGACAATTCAGCAGAGGAGGGCGTGGAGGAGGAGGAGGAGTGGGCAGATCTTACAAACCTTGCATCATCACCACCGGCTGTATGGAGACGTGACAGCAAAACAAGCTGCAGCATTGAGCCCTTTTCGGCATCATTCCCAGTTGCAAGCAGAGTTACCCAGTGTGTTGTGAACAAAATATATCGTCCCTGACCATCCTTGCTGGACCATGTGTCGGCAGTAACGTGAACCTCGTGGCTGACTGCCTTGCCCAACAATGGCACAACATTGCCTTCCATGTGATGGTACAGAGCTGAAATGGCCTTACATGGAAAGAAATAGTGACTGGGAAACTGCCATTGCGGTGCAGCACATTCTGCAAATTCATGGAAGGGGCAGAATCCACCAGATGGAAAGGCTGGAGTTGTAAAGCCAGCAGCTTTCATGAGCTTGAATTTAGACGCTGGGCATAAGGGTGGCAGTGACTGTATTTTTTTTTTTTTTTTTGCTGCAGCAGCTGGGGTAGAGAAAGTTGCCAACTGGCAGACGTGCTGCAAGGACCTGTGATACCCTTTGCTATACCATCATTACTGGCAGTGGAGGCTTCCGAGAGGTTGTGAGACATAGAGGGGGTAGACCTGAAAGGTTAGGAGTGAGGAGGAGCAGAATTGCATCCCTTTTGTGTGTCTTTCAGGTGCTCTTGCAAATGGGCTGAGTGGTGGGAGGTTAAATTCATTGTTAAGCATGTGGTACCCAAATTGCTGGTGTTTTTGCCACACTTGATCTGCTTGAGGCAATGTTTGCGAGTTGCAACAGTGCAATCGGCTGCACATGTGCTAAAAAAGGCTCCCACAGCTGTGCTGTGGGAAGTGGGCTTGGAGATAGCAGCTCCACAATGTGATGGAATAGGGTGGCTGCTCTCTACTTTTCCATGATGGCTACCTCATTGGGGTTGTGCCTCACCCTCACTTTCCTCCTCTGCTCTATCCAGCACTTAAAATGTGTCAGTAACATCATCATCCCCTCCATCCTCATCATCACTGGAGCCAACTTGGCAATATCATGCAGCTGGGGGAACATAACTGCCAATTTTTTGTTTACCAGTGTTCTCCCCTCTCTGTAGGCTCATCTTCTTATCTTCCTCAACCTCAGAACCAACATCAGAATCAAGTAGTGCCTGCGAATCGTCAAGGAGCATGTGGCTGACGCTGTGTTCATATAATTTGGCTGATTCCTCCATGCATGATGCTGGGGCTATGGCAGGAGTAGCTGTGGACAAGGAGGCAGAATAAGTCACTCTGGCAGTTGCGGTGTACTGCAAAGTAATCTCTGCTTGGGTGATGGAGGATGAGGAGGATAAGGATAGTTTAGTAAGACAGCCTGCCACCTCCTCTGCATGCTGTGGCTGGATAACACGGGCAACATCACTAAATCACTAGAGGAAATGGTGCCCCTCTTGAGGACGGACCATGACCACTTTTGCCTGTGGACACAGACAGTGCACGCCTCCTCCCAGTGCCATGGGAACATCTGCCTCTCCTTGTTAACCTCCCAGACATGATAAAGGGTGGGGCTTACACCTGAAATGTAATTGAAATGGGGAAATGTGTACTTGGATGCATTTTAATCAATGCAAAATGGTGTTTGGTGCACTTTAACTTGAGTAATCACTACACAGGCACACTCCACTGACACACCACAATATACTGCAGTAAAACTGCACTGAGGCACTTCAATATACTGCAGTAAAACTGCACTGACGTACTTCAATATACTGCAGTAAAACTGCACTGATGCACTTCAATATGCTGCAGTAAAAGTGCACTAATGCACTTCAATATACTGCAGTAAAAGTGCCCGGATGCACTTCAATATACTGGAGTAAAGGTGCCCTGACACACTACAATTTACTGCAGTAAAACTGTTCTGACACTCTACATGGACACACTTCATTATACTGCAGTAAACCTGCCCCGACACACTAAACTGACACTACAGTAAAACTGTTGCACTACACTCATGCTGCACTATTAATAAATTCACACTACACTGATACTTTACACTCACAATAGAATCACAATAGCACACTAACTCACTAGTAGCAATAAACAGAGCCCTTCATTCTATCTCCACTCCAACATCACACTGCAAATAGTTGCTCTGGGAAGGATCCTTTTATAGTGTGGGGTGGGTCTATGAACAATGAGCCATGAGAGAGTCAACATGACTCTAATGCCCCGTACACACGGTCGGATATTGATCGGACATTCCGACAACAAAATCCTAGGATTTTTTTCCGACGGATGTTGGCTCAAACTTGTTTTGCGTACACACGGTCGCACAAAGTTGTCGGAATTTCCGATCGCCAAGAATACGGTGATGTAAACCACATACGATGAGACTAGAAAAGGCCAGTTCAGAACCAAGCGCTGCACCCTTTGGGCTCCTTTTGCTAATCTCGTGTAAGTAAAAGTTTGGTGAGAGACGATTCGCGCTTTTTCAGACTCGTGGTTTTCAGATCATTTTCTGCTGTTCAGTTTGTGCTTGTGGGTTTGTATCTGCTCTTCAGTGCATGCAAGCAAGCTCCGCGTGACTCATAGTCATTGTGTTCTTGTTTGTTCGTTACTGTTTTTCAGGTCGCTCTTCACAGGCCTTGCTGTTCTTCAGTGCGTTCTGTTACTTCGTTCTGAGCAGCCGACCGTTTTCTAGCTATGTTGCGTATAAGTACTCCTCGTAGAGTTCGTGCTGTGCGGGGGCTTGGTGTTGGGGTCCTGACCTTGACACAAGTCCAGTCCATGAACATTGTGGGGAGGAGTTCATGGACCAAGAATTGGTTGCTTCAGCGTGACCAGTTCTGTCATATGCCTTTGCTCCGCGAGATCTGTGAGAATAATCCTGATGATTTCAGGAACTTTCTCCGGATGACAGACCCCGTATTTCACCGTTTGTTGGCTTTGCTGACCCCCTATATCACCAGGCAGGATACCTGCATGAGGCAAGCCATCACTCCGGAGCAGAGGCTCGTCGCCACCCTGCGGTACTTGGCGACGGGGAGAAGCCTGCAGGACCTCAAGTTCTCGACAGGCATCTCCCCCAGGCTCTGGAGATCATTATCCCAGAGACCTGTTCTGCCATCATCCAGGTCCTGCAGAAGGAGTATATGAAGGTAAGATTTGTATCCTTTAACATCACATTTTATTGTATTTAATGTTTGTTAATATATTGCATTTCTTTCCTCGTTCCCCAATTACCATGATTGTAATATGTTGTGAATGTCCCCTTTGTCCTCATTCATGCTGGATTTTTATGTAATTTTTTTTGTCCTTCATATATATTTGCCTTCACTTACCTCCCCAGCATGCTCTCCTGCCCCTATATTCACCTCATGTAGTCACTTAACAATGTATTTTATCAGCTCCATAGTAGTGCTTTACCCCAAACACCCCTAAAATGTTTTTAAATGTGATTTGTAATTTAAATTCAGGCAGAGTGCCAGAGGTTTTTTTTAGGGGTCCCCAAATCATTTGGAACCCTCCCTCCCCCCAACTGCTAAGTCAGCTGATAACAATTCTCTATCTATCCTCAATCATCTATCTGCTGACTTTGCCAAACCCATACACACTATACCCATCTCTTTTGTGGTCAGATGTATGGATGAATTCCCCAAAGCATGTAGTGTAAGGGCCTGCCTGTATACTTTCAAATGGTAATGTTTAAAGTTTTT
Organism: Lithobates clamitans; assembly: GCA_037952925.1. Taxonomy (NCBI): domain Eukaryota; kingdom Metazoa; phylum Chordata; class Amphibia; order Anura; family Ranidae; genus Lithobates; species Lithobates clamitans. The sequence continues at coordinate 582,474 of JBBGZY010000244.1, read as the reverse complement.
GTATACTATTATTATCTTGATAGGTAATAGCAGAATGTCAAAATGTGCTCAAATGTGTACAATGTGTATTTATATCTTTGTATTATGACACTTCTTACCTGGCCAGTGGGCTGCCAATAGTGTAACTAAGGAGGGGCTGTTCAAAGTAATACCCATTATTTAGACATTCATCTCTCAATGAAGTGGAAAGGGTTACCTGTCCAAGAGCTCCCCCCCTATAATATTGGAAATGGCCCAGAAGAGGGGGGGAGGGGTAATATGATAGGTGTACCTTATACTTTGGTGTTTAAAAATTCCCATTAATAAATGTTATCTTGATGTTGGCCAAGAATGTTTGTGTCTAATCTGCTTTCCATGTTTTAATGTGCAAAAAGACTAATTTTTTCTTGTTTTCCTCAACAGTTTCCTTCCACCCCACAGGAATGGCAGACTGTGGCCTCCCACTTTGCTCAGCGGTGGGACATTCCTAACTGTGGAGGGGCAATTGATGGGAAACACGTCCACATCATCCCACCACCCAATGTGGGGTCATACTATTATAATTATAAGGGGTTCAATAGTATTGTGATGTTGGCGGTGGTGTCGGCTACTTATGTGTTTCTGTATGTGGACGTGGGGAAGAATGGCCGGATGTCCGATGGTGGAGTCATCGCCCAGACGGAGTTCTACAGGCGTCTCCAGAATGGCAGCTTGGACTTGCCACCTCCAGAAGACAATGTGTAAGGACTCCCATTCGTCTTCGTTGCGGATGAAGCATTTGCGCTGGGGGACCATCTTATGCGGCCATTCCCGATGAGGACCCTCACCCCGGACCAGAGGGTTTTTAATTACCAGCTGGTCAGAGCCAGAAGAGTGGTGGAGAACACGTTTGGAATCATGGCCAGCCGGTTCCGCCTATTTCTTGCACCCATACATATGGCGGAGTACAAACTGAATCACATTATCCTGTCGTGCTGTGTTCTACACAACTTTTTATGGCAACATTCTGCCAACTATGCTGGCTCAGTTGGGCCTGAAGCCGGAATTCAAAATGAACCAACCCTGACGGCGCTTGAAAGTGGCTGTCCTGGCTTGCCCTCCCTGAGTGCCCGTGATGTCCGGCTAAGATACCCTGAATTCTTTGCGGGTAGGGGGGCTATCAATATGCCAGACAATGTGTGAAACCTTTATCAAATAAAAGAAAAATTAAGCAAATCTTTGGTGACATTTACTGCTTGTGTTTGTTTTAGCTGACCCTGACTGAAATATGGTGAGTCCTGAAAACGGCGTGATTGTGTAACCTTATACAAAGCACTGTTGGGTGTTATTTACTAAAGGCAAAGACACTTTGCACTACAAGTGCACTTGAAACTGCACTTGTAGTGCAAAGTGGATTTGCCCTTATGAAATAACACCCATTGTCACAGAAAGCAGCAATTAGAGCACCACAAAAGTGTTGGAGCGTTGAGACAATTATCCACACATTCTTGTTTAACAATCTTTTTAATACCTGCACAATCACGTGCATTTTGACAAGGTTTTTAAAACAAACCAACATGTTTTTTGTATAACAATTTTTGGGGTGACATTAGAAAAAGTAGAAATGTCCATTTAAGATAAAACAGGCATGTTTCAAACCAACAAGAAAGACACAAATTTTGAACTTACAAAGTTCACATTCGGTAGAATTTGAAGGCAATATCAGACATGAGTATTTATAAACTGTGTTTGATATTGCGTTCAGATGGGGTGAAGTCACCCCAGGAAAAGCCAAATTTTGAAGATGCACACCAATTTACGAATGTCAACATGTGCTATCTGCCATCACAGGGGATCAAGGGACGTGTTTTGGGGGAGCAACCCCTTCCTCTCAGCTACTTTATTATTGAGGAATGGGTTGCACCCCCAAAACGCATCCATTGATCTCCCATGATGGCAGATAGCACATGTTGACACACTGTGTGCCTCTTCAAAATTTGACTTTTCTACAATTTGACAAAAATTTTTAAAAATTGTAGCACACCATAAAAGAAGGGGATTTGGAGGGGTTTTAAACTATCCCCAAAACATCAATGATGTTCTTATTTTTTTGAATAACATTATTGATGTTTTTATTGATGTTTTCCAATGCAACATTACACCCCATGATCTCCCCAATCAGGATCTGGGTACTTTCTTTTTTTTTTCAGTTTTAAATACTGTTTATTGGAAAATAAATAACAGTACAAAGGTATCAAATTGGCAGAGACCAAACGAGATAACACAACAATGTCAATAACATTAGAATCGAGATGTACATGTACCTGCCACAGAGTCATCTTCAAAATAAAGGCACAAACACTTATAGACTCAAGGACATCATTAAATACTCTATCTCCTAGATAGTGGCAGCCGGAGGTCAGGATAGGGAAGCTAAAGCTCGCAGGTACCAGGGCTCCTCAAGGGTAGGCCACGCACCCCAAATGGGAACCTGCTGTGCGCAGACCAACCGAGCGGAGCGCTGGGGGATCAAAAAGACCTTCCCTGGTCCCGTCCTGAACTCACAGACCACCCATCGTTAAACAAAACAAGAATTCTGTTGTAATAATTAGCAATGATATGAGCCCAACAATAATGTAAAAGATAGTATCACTTATACAGGGGGCTATCCCCAAAAATTAGAGATGGTACATGCTAAACCACTATGTTGTGGATTTTTCCATTCTTAGACTGTGCAGCCTTAACATGTAATTAATGGAAGTATAAAGAGTGAAGGAGAGTTCTCCAAGGTACATTACTCTCAACCTTTGCGTCTCACATTAAGTGGGATTTTAGAAAGAAGCCAGTAGAAAGAAAGGGGGAGAAGGAGGAAGAACAGAGGGGTAAAGTGGGGGAAGAGAGGGAGAGGTAGGAGAAGATTAGGGGCAAGAACCCTCGCGGAAGAAGAGGTGGGCCCGGAGCTGACCAGAGCCTGGAGGATACCTACACCTTATACAGATTCAGGTAAGAGGTGGAATGCCCAAGAAACGAGCCCAGGGCTCCCAAATAAGTCTGAATTTATCAGAGGTGTCTAAAATTCTGCTCGCGACCTTCTCCTGTGTCATAATCCAGGAAATTTTCTGTTTAGCCTGGCGAAGGGAAACCAAAGGTTTTTTCCAGGCATGAGCTAGCGTAATCTTGGCCCCAAGCAGAATGAAGTGAATCAGAGACCGACACAATTTAGGTACTTTCGGGATGTTGTCATTTAGTAGAGCTATGGTGGGGCTTTGTTGGACTGCAAAGCCTGTGGTTTTGCGGATGAGATAAAAAATTCCATTCCAAAACCCTCTAATTTTGGGACACTCCCAAAATGTGTGAAGTAGGGAACCTATATGGCCACAACCTCTGAAGCAGAGGGGCGATGAATGTGGACAAAATTTGGTAATTCGGGTGAGTACCAGGTACCATGACTTTAAGATCCGCCTCCATCAGAGAGGAACTAAGCATGCCCTTAAAGGATCGGGAGACACAAGTATGCCAGGTATCCATGTCCCAGTTGAGTTGTAGATCCCGCTCCCATTGCAAGATATAATTCGCTTTCTCCCGGGGCTCCGCTAGTGCAGAGTATATTAGGGAAATTCCTCCCCTTACACCCATGGCTGAGGAGCACCAGAATTCGTAGGGAGTAACCGATAGTGGGGTTGGCGTGCTTTTCCAGACCCTCCGCAAAAAGTGTGATAATTGGTAATAGCGGAAAGTCTCTGATGCAGGCATCTCCAATTTAGAGATGCAGTACTTAAGTGAAATGGGACCAGAGTTAATGAAGAATTGCCCTATTCTGTAAAGGCCTTTGTCGAGCCACCACCTAAAGGCCTCGATGTTCATGCCCGATGTTCATGCCTGGCTGGAATTGTGGGTTGTGGAAAATGTGTGCCAGGGCCAACCATGGAGAGGTAAGGTAATGTTTTTTATATAGTGTGTCACACAGGGCCATTGAATGAGACAAGGAGGGGGAAAGAATCGGGGGTCTGTCCTGTTGTGGTCTCCAAACCAGGAAGTCTAGAGTGTGGTTGGGAGTGGCCTGGCGTTCAATATCAACCCAATCAGGCCTAGGGCCTTTAGAGTAAATAGCTGAAAATTCGCAGAGTTGTGCAGCTTGATAATACCACCATAAATTAGGGAGCCCTAGGCCCCCTTTTTTCTTTGGACAGTGTAGCATCTGTTTGGAAAAGCGATGTCCCCCCCCCCAGATAAATCTGGTGATTGAAGCCTGTAGTTTGTCTAGTGTGTGTTTCCGGATTGGGATAGGTAGGAAGCGAAAGACATATAGGATCCTAGGAAGTAATGTCATTTTGACAGAATTTATTCTACCTATCCATGACATTTTATACCGGGCCCAATGCACGAGATCATCGGAGAGTTTCTTGAGCATTGGGGGGTAATTGTGGTGGTAGAGACGATCTATTTTTGCTGATAAAAAACACCTAAGTAGGGAAGGGAGAAGTCGCACCAGGTGAAGGGAAAATGGGTCTTGAGCCTCTCCACCAGCTCATGGGGGGTGGAGATATTCAGAGCCATTGATTTAGCCATGTTAACCTGAAGTCCAGAGATGCCGCCAAACGAGTTAAGTAGTTGTAGAATGTTGGGGGTGGATATTAGGGGGGAGGTGACAAACAGGAGGACGTCGTCGGCAAAGAGGGCGCATTTATGTGTCTTCTGGCCCCATTGCACTCCATGGATGTCAGGGTTTTTTCTTATGGCCAGAGCCAAGGTTTCTATCGCTATTGCGAATAGGATCGGCGAAAGAGGGCAGCCTTGTCTAGTGCCCTGCAAGATAGAGAATTCTTCTGACAGGTGACCTTGTATTTTAATACCTGCTTTAGGGGAGGAGTAAAGGGAGGATATGGTGGTAATGAAGTCCGGGCCAAAGCCCCATTTTCATAAAACAGTAAAGAGGTATGGCCAGGTGACCGTGTCGAAGGCCTTTTGGAGGTCTATTGACAGGACATATCCTGGTTGAGAAGGACCCCCATCCCATGATGATTGCATAAGGGAAATTAAGTCTACCGCTCTCCTGATCTGGTCCGGCCCCTGTCTTCCGGGGATAAACCCCACCTGGTCCTTGTGGATATAGTTAGCAATGAAGGAAGCCAGTCTGTTTGCCAGAATTTTCGTCATAATCTTTAAATCATTATTAATCAACAAGATTGGCCTATAGTTGCAAACGTCACTGGGTCCTTGCCCTGTTTGGGGATTACTGATATGTATGCCAAGTTGGCTGACTGTTTCAGGGGGGACCCCGCGCGAAGTGAGTTAAAGAGGCGGGCCAGATAAGGAGAGAGAGCGTCTGAGAAAGCTTTATAATAATGTGCGGAGAAGCCATCGGGGCCTGGGGCTGATTCTGTTTTGAGGTTCTTTATGACTTCATGAATTTCCTCCACTCTGAAGGGGGATTCCATAATGGACCTATGGGAGTCCGAGAGTGTAGGAATATCAAGGCTATTCAAGAAGGAATCAATAGAGTCTGAGTTGTGAGGGTCGGGGGCTGAGTATAGCTTAGAATAAAAAGCCTGAAAGGTTTCCAAGATCTTTTGGGGATTTTGGGTGAGAGTTCCCGACTGGGATCTGATCTTGGGCAGCGAAAAGGTTTTTATTTTAGGGGATAGTTTAGCAGCCAACTGGGGACCAATTTTATTTGCTTGGATATAGAATCTGCCACTGAGCCAAGTCAGATGTTTGTCTGCATTAGATGTAAGGGCCAGATTAAGCACTACTCGGGAGGCTTCTAGTTTGGTCAGGGTCGTGGGAGATGGGTTAGCTTTATGGGATTTACTGAGGGAATGGAATTCCCTTTCCATTTGCAAAATATCTGCTTTCCTTTCTTTTTTGAGTTGAGGTGCCAGTTGGATCATTTTCCCTCTAAGGACAGCCTTGTGTGCCCCCCATAGCATACTAGGAGAGATGTCTCCTGTATCATTAAGACGGAAAAATTCCCTGATTTCTTTTTCTAGAATTATGCAGTGGACAGGGTTGGACAGTAGAGAGGCCCAGAGGGTGAAAGGGAGCAGGAGATTTTAAGTGTCACTAAGGAGTGGTCTGACCAGGGGACTTCCTGTATGGAGGCGTGGGATGCTGTGTGGATATCTGAATTTGGGAGGAATATATGATCAATTCTGGCGTAGGTATTATGAGGTGCTGAGAAATGGGTATAGTCCTTAGCCGTGGGATTTAGTTCCCTCCACGCGTCTATCAGGCCCATATCATGTAAAAGGCGGGCAATTCTGAGGCTTTGAGTGGGCGGATTCTTAAGCCGAGATCTCCCATGGGAGGACTTGTCCAGCAGTTGATCAAAAGTGATGTTGGAGTCACCACCCATGATCACCCTGCCTTCCAAATGCGGGGCTAGAGTCGACAGCATAGAGGTGAAGAAACGTGCCTGTCTTTGGTTAGGAGCGTAATATGAAATGATAGAGTACAAAATCCCCCCTAAAGTTTCTTTTATCAAAATATACCTGCCCTCTGGGTCTTTGATCGTGTGTGTGAGTGTGAAGGGAGTACTTTTAGATAGGAGAATGGCGACACCCCTTTTTTTGGTGTCAGCATTCGCCAGGAAAAAAGTCGGGAACGTGCGGTGTAGAAAGGTGGGGTTATAACTGGTCGGGAAATGGGTTTCCTGGAGTAGAACAATATCGAGGCCCCTAGAGTGGTAGCTCTGAAATGCTTTGCGGCGTTTAGAGGGGGAGTTGAGTCCCTGGACATTATGCAAAGCTATTTTTAACGAATGTGTCTGGGCAGTCGGGTCAGCCATGGGTGCAAGGAGTTTGGAGCGATATGAAGCAAAGGGAGCTTACCTGCACCATCCGGGAGTGGACATCGGCTCGAAGAGGAATAAATTCAAAATTCTTCCCGAGGGCTGGGTAGGTAGATGTGTTCTGCGAGGGTTCCTGGAGAGAATGGGACAGAGAGGGAGGGGAGTGGGGAGGAGACACAGGAGAGGAGGAGAAAGGAAAGGAGAGAGAAGAAGGGAATGAGAAGAATGTAGGACAAGTAGATTAATCAGGCATAAAAATACCGCAAACATTAAGTGCAAAACCAACAGTTAATGAGATAAAAACTAGGAAACAGTATATAAAAGAAGTAATCAAAACTCGGACTAGTATTACTAGTCCTAGTCCGGATTCCCCTAAACGGGGGAGCCCAGAGAAAAAAGGGGGAGAGGGCAACCTCAAATAGGGTTGTCTACCTGATGTCACCAGAGGGGCACTATGTCCCCTCGAGTCACAACAGAGAGGGTGGAATGCAGGGCCGCTCCGGCCGTCTGGATCCCCCAATGAAAGGCGAAAAATGTGGTATCGGTCACCAGGAGGGAGTGTAAACTAAATTGCAAGTTGTTTGTAGGTCAATAGGTATAAATTATGTAACCGAGATCAAGATGCAATAAAGGAAGGGGAAAGTCACTGCGGGGGGGGGGGGGGGGTAAAAAAAAGGAAAAAAAAGGGAAAGAATCAAAAAAGAAAAAAAAGTATAGTCTTCCCTTTTTTGTCTTTACAAGGGTATCCTTTGTATTGTCTACTGTGACATGCCGTGAGGTAGATATCTTTGTCGGAAGAATACAGTGTACCCCAGAAAGGAATCCCCCATAGCCAAAAATAGGGCTAGAGGGGCCTAACTGTGGGCATAGACCGGCTTGAAAAGGTTGCCGAGGTTAGTTTAACGTAGGGATGCCCCTACTTAAGGAAAAAAAGAATACATGGTCCTCAGTCCAACAGGTAGGTTGGGGGAAGAAATTCCATTCCAGACATGAGGAGGAACGTTCATCTTGTGGAGCGATAGTCCCGTAGCCGCTTTGGTAGCTGCTTGCTCCACAGTGGAGTAAGGGGGCCTCTTGGAAGAACCCGGGGTAGGTGTTTCATGCAGAGGAGCCAGGGTCTGTGAGATCAGGCCTAGTTGCAGGAGCAGGTGCTCCCCGTCCTGGAAGTTGGAGAAGTGGTAGGGAACATCTTTGAAGTGAAATTGAAGGCGGAAAGGGAATGACCAGCGATATTTGATGGAGTTTTGGGCGAGTATTACCAACAGTGGCTTGAGCGCTCTTCGTTTTTGAACTGTGGCTGGCGAGATGTCCGCAAAGATTTGAATCTTATGCCCTTGAAAAGACAGGTTATCCATGTTGCGGGATCTTCTCATGACCTCCTCCTTTACACTATAAAAATGGGGCTTGACTACAATGTCCCTCAGGAGGCCATCTTGGCGGGGAAGCTGGAGGGCTCTGTGTGCCCTGTCCAGTTCAAGTCTGTGACTTTGGATGTCTGGAATGAGATCTTTGATAAATAATTGGACGGTATTCGGTATATCCGTTACTGTTTCGGGTATTCCACGTATACGGAAATTGTAACGTCTATTTCTGTTTTCCAAATCGTCTATTTTAGATAAGGCAGTATCTAGCTGGTCTTGTAAAGACTGAATACAGGCCGTGTTCTGGTTGGTGCGTGCAGCAGTGTTATCCACCACCTACTCAATCGCATCTATGCGGGAGCCCAAATTTTGTAGATCAGCCTTGATAACGGCTGTAATCTGTGTAGCATTTTGAGCTAGGCCTGCTGCCAGTATATCTGAAAAGCTCTGTAGCAAGAGCTGCATGTCCTGGGTCTGGGGCTGCTGTGAGGCTGAGGGAGGGATGGGCCCTGCTAGGCCTAGAGGAGACTGGAGCCTGGGTGGGTGAATGATATCACGCAGGGTCCTGTTGAGGAGGGAGTCTGTGTGAGCAGGAGGGGTCCCTTGAGCGATGCTGTGACTTACAGTTGTTGCCAGCATGTCAGTGCGCTGCTGGGAGGAGGATGAGTGTTCAGTGATTTCCATGCCGTCCCTCAGAGAAGCTGCGGTCGCCATCTTGGACGGGTCAGGGGCCGCCTGATTAAAGATCAGTTGACGGCTCACCTCGCTCTTCTGCGTGCCGCTCGGCATATAAAAGTGGGCTAGAGGGGTTCGGGGAGCCCAGGGGAGGGATTGGTGCCGGTTCCGCTCGATCTGAGAGCTCTGGGGGAGAAGAAGGGCCGGAGCGGTGCAGAGCTCTCGATTAGAGCGTCTTCTCGGGAGTCCCGCGCATGCGCACCTCCGATCTGGGTACTTTCAGAGGTGAAAGGATCTGGATCCACAACATCACGATCACCTAAAAAGATAGAAACAAAAAAAAACATGTATTATAAATATGCCAGCATCCATCTCTTACCTGAGCCTGTGAGCGCAGACACTCACCTGTTGTGGTGCCAATTTCCACCACGTCTTCCTCCTCCTGCTCTGCTTGTCTTTGTGGCATTTCCCCTTTTTCCAGAGGTGGGGGGTCTCTGGTCTCCTCAGATGAGGGGTGTCCTCCGAGTCTTTTCTTCCCTATGTGAAAAAAAATGGTATACTTAGCACACAGATATTTGATGGCAGAACTATAAATATGAAACATTGCTTGGAAGTGGGGTATAATTGTCGATTTTGGCAGAGTTCCAAGATGTAGAATTTTGAGTGTCCTTTGTCAAACTTCAATACTTTACCTGTTTTGTACAAGCTTCACAGATGGAGACCCTATAGTATACACTGGAGCACCTGTGTGGACCCCGTAATAAAAAGGGTGTTCTTGTGTCCCACACTAGTGCTCCAGCATCCAGATGTGTAAACAGCTGCTGAGTGACCTTTCCTTACACAGAATCTAGTTTGCATTTCATTCTAGTAACTTTAATTTCAGGTCCAACCACCACTTCCTGAGCTGATCTTTCGATTGTCGTACCCCGAAATTCCAGTGCAGACTTTTGACCACTTTGCCATTATCTTGGCCTTTCTGACATTGGGGTTGGGGTAAGGTCCATACTTTCCATCATAGTAGGCCCTCTTTAGGATGTCAACCATCTCCAACAACTCCCCAAAGCACATATTGGATGCCTTAAATCGTCTCCTTCTGGATCCAGACGTTTCCGGCTCCGGGCTTTCCTCCCCCTCCTACTCGTTGCTATAATTAGCACACACCTGCTGTGTTTCCGGCATGTGCTCTTCCCCCACTACGCTGAACGAAAAGGGGCGGGGAATAGACTAGAAAGAATGTCAGGGGCGGGCAGATTTACACGCATGCGCAGTGTGTATAAAGCGTAACACACGTGCGTAGTACGTACGATCTGTGAGTATAGGAGTCTGTCTGACCACACTGAAGTCAGGGAATCACTCTCAACTCTTCCTTCCACTCTTCCTTCCACCCCCAGCTGAGGCTTCCGATGTCCAACCTGGGACTTCCAGCCAGGAAGAAGTGGAGGAGCCCAGATGGAGTCAGGTATAGCATTCTTCTACAGATTTCTTGTCAATAAATAAATGATCTTTACTATATGTTATTATTGATCACTAATTGCTGATTTAATAAAGTGTTTTACATATCAATAGACAGTAGTGGGTAAAAATATTTGGGACAAGAATGAAAAATGCAGGGCTCAGAATGATCATCAGTTATGTTTGTTAACATTCAATTTGCAACAGTCATGAGGTGACAATTGTGTGTGATTGATGAATAAAAAACTAAAACTATGTCCCTTTTTCATACACAGGAAGACCTCAGCCAGGAGGAGGCTGTGGAATGTGGCAGCCAGGAGGAGGCGGGGCTAAGTTGCAGCCAGGAGGAGGCGGGGCTAAGTTGCAGCCAGGAGAAGCCTGGGACCAGTCGCAGCCTGACAGAATCGCAGGTTCCTCCCCTCCGCCTTCCATACAAAAGAGCGAGGAAGGCAACTCACATGCAGGATTCAGCGCTCAGGCTCATTCAGGAGGCTTCTGCGTCCCTCAGAGCCTTACCCACTCCTGAAGAGGCCTTTGCCTGCATGGCTGCCACCAAACTGAAGTGCATGCAGGAGGGTCAACGCCAGCTGGGTGAGAAACTTATTTATAAAGTCCTAACTAAGGGGGTGAGTGGCGAAATCACACCCAAGACCAACGTGATTGAGTTGGACCATCCTCCTCCTCCTCCTGCTGCCACAACTCCACCACCAGAGCCACAGCGTGGAAGGAAGTGTGGAAGGAAGACCAGAGAGTGATGACCTGGGTTCAGTCTGGTCTGACAAAAGATGCAGGCTCTTGTATGACCACAGCCTGGGGACACAGATGTCATCTGCTGCTTTCATGATCTCTGTGACTTCTGGACCAGACTGCACTTCCTTACATAAGGACTCCTCAGGCCACCAATTTTGCATTAAAATAATTGATGTCTGCCCTGGGGGTCAAAGGCTTCAACAATTTCTGCTGTTTCTCCAGTGTTGCCTCCCTCTTTGTTTGGTTGTGAGCCCTTAATAAAGGCATTTTTGGTTCAATTATACCTGCTTATGTGTGTTTTCCTTCAAAAAGGACAGTTTGTTTGTGAGGATTCAGGTACATTTCAAATATACAACGTGAAATTAACAAGAGACACCAACACCAAACAACCTCCTTGAGATTAATTAATACAAGATATCAATGGTGTTATGGTAACTTGACACACAAAACACACACAAAAATATTCTTTATTAAAAAGCATACAACATTTTTAAACAAAAACAGCCTTGAAAAAAAATTTTTTACAATTAAAAACAAACAAAAAAAAATTGGTCAGATGTGACAAATCGAAATATATTGAGGGAATCCCGATAAATAGTAAAGAAAGAAGTTTGTGAGAGGTCTGTGTGAATATAAGCAGCAAAACTACTTCATTCTTCTCACATTATAAAGAAGAAGAGAGTGCGCTGTATTAAACCATTTTTTACATTGCAGCGTGACAAAAGTGCTGTATCCATTCCGAACACTAATTTTACCAGACCGAGCTGTTCTGTCTCAGAATTTCTTCTGAGCATGCATGGCACTTTGTGCGTCGGAACTGGCCACACACGGTCGGAATTGACGCGATCAGATTTTGTTGTCGGAAAATTTTATAGCCTGCTCTCAAACTTTGTGTGTCGGAAAATCCGATGGAAAATGTCCGATGGAGCCCACACACGGTCGGAATGTCCGACAACACGCTCCGATCAGACATTTTCCATCGGGAAATCCGACTGTGTGTACGGGGCATAACAGTTCTATGTGCCCTGATTGGGCAAAGCATTCATTGCTTCAGCCAATCAGGGCTTCCAATGCATTGTGTGGCACGCAGAGCATTGTGGGGCATTAAGGGGGCCGAACAAATGGTTGAATGGCCCGACAATTGGGATATTCACTGAATGGGCGAACAGCCAATGTTCGGGCCAAACTTGTGCTCGACTCAAACTGTTCACCCAACACTAGGTACATTTCAAAATTTTATTTACTCCAAATGCTACAGCTAGAGTTGTGCTTCCAGCCTGCTGCAGCTATGGGAGCACAGAAGCCCTAATTATGTTTATCTGCCCTCCTCTCTCTTTGGGCATTCACAGCATGCCTTGTATTGTGTGAATAGTTCACAGAATAACTTTTTTTTGCATTTAGAAATGTTAAAATTGTCTGTGCCTGTAGTTCTACTTTAAATGTATTTGAAAATATATGACTCAAATTAGTAGAAGGTGGGCCTGCCATCTAATGCTGGGATGATAAAGAGATGAGAAGAGGGAATTATCTTTGTAATGACTATTCTTCCTTACTCCAATTTTAGGCTGCCATGGGTCCTTGTGCCACTGCAGTGTAGGTCTGCAGAGTTGAATCAGGCTGTGCTGTCTGGTAGGGATGGTTACAGTATATCACAAAACTGGATGAACCAAAATACAAAATCTTTGGCTGGTAAGACAGTTTACATACAACTGTTTGCCTTTCAACCACAGAGCATACAAGGTAAAATCTAGCTGTCAGGTCAGAAACAGGGGAGTTGGCATTACTCTAGGACTATCATCTTCATCACTACTTGGTGAGTCACCAGCCTGGAGAAAGCATATGGCTCATTAAGTATTAATGAGGGAATAAGGATGATAGCTCCAGAGCATATACCTTCAAAAACTGAGCAATGGCAGCTTCCATATTTTTCTCCTGATAATTTAACTGTGTTCACAAGTTCTATACAGCTAATACAGTAACATGGTGTTCATTTAAGTTTATAGGTTGTTGAAAATCTTCATGAATATACTTTCAGATATTTAGTAAAGGCTGCTAAGTCTATATTTTTAACCTTGGAAATGTATTGGAATATTCAAGTACTGCAAACATTCAAATAGTTTTTCTTAACTGAATTAGAAAATCTAGGTCAAGAAGACTATTAAAGTGAACCTATGCTTTGCCCTGTAAGGTTCACTGACATTACAAAATTCATTAATGCATATACTCACATTCTCCACCACACTGGCCAGCTGCTGGGAGCAAAAAAATTCTGTGGGGTTGTAAAAAATTGTTAATAGAAATGCCTAGAGGTTGAAGGACGGGGGCTTGGGGCTGATACCACATAACAATTAAAGGTGTGAGGCATTTTTGTAAATCTTGTAAAACAACTTTTTTTAGCAATAAAAACTGACAGGAGTTCTAGTTATTCTCCACTGTATCCATTCCACTGGATATCGCATGAGATAAAACGCATGGTTTCATGATATAAATACTGCATATTTAAGAAAAATACTGCATGCAGTATTTTAAAAGCGTTTTTAGTGATTGCCAAAATTTGTTTTGAAAAAACGCTATGCAGTATGCAGTATTTTCAACCATATTTCCTAAAGTGCTTCATGAATGGGGCCCATTGACCCATTATGGGTTAAATATGGATTTTGATATAAACTGTTTTATCAATAAATTTTACTATTATTTATGGGTGACTCAACAGGGGCGCTAGATCTGTCATTAGATAACACAATGTACATGTATTTTCCACATATGTACTAATAAATGGGTTTTATACATATATGATGACTTAAGTGTTTAACAGTTGATTTACTATTATTTTATTATAGTTTATAAATTCTAATCTTTGGGGTTATTTTATGCTTTAGGATTGATAATTGTGCTTTTACCTGCTAACCACTCGGCTGGGTTTGGTGTGTGGCGGTTGGGCTACCTCTTCCTATTATGCAGTATGCTTTGAGTCTGGACAAACCTTTCCTCAGCCCGCACTCTCACTAGCCAGAGGCATCCGACTCATGGGACCTTGACAGCCTGAGCGGGGACCCTTAAGCATTTATCATGGGTCAACCCTCTAAGTAAGTCACATGGGTGTGATGCAATGCATTAGGGCGGAGCTAATAATGTCATCAGGTCAAACCTGTAAGTCAGAGTATCTTTTGCCCAAAGCATGATTTCTGAGCTTTATTCTTAGGGGGAATGTACACGCTTTTGCCTGTAGGGCACCAATGTTAAGCACAATATACTGTAAGTGCATATATTAACTTTCTCACCTCTGTAACAGCTGAATAAGTAATTGATAGAAGTAAATAATGAGACCACAGCAGCTGGTGTCTGACACTGTCCCACAAGGACCCTCCCTGAGAGATCTACCTGGCGGTGACTGATGGAGATCATTAATCATTTAAAACCATCTCTGATCTGCTACACCAAAGAGATAGAAGGTACCCTGTCAGGTAAATGTCCAAGTATCCTGAAAGCCTCTTTGTAAGAAAAGAAAGCTATTCCATTTCCATCTCCCAAACTATATGAACAGACTGAATCCAGCCCTTATAACATGGTGAGGAGGGAGAGAAGGCTGTAGTGCAACTTACAAAACTATCACATATATAGACGCCAGGGGACAGCATTAATTCTACATAATCCCAACAGTCATCCACTGTAATATACTGTAAACTCTCACCACTACCTCTCTTTGCTCAGTGATATAAAAATCCTTTTTCTACTCAGTCCTCAAGAGTACTTTGTGAGACCCGGCAGCCATGGTGACTTTTATAGCCACCAGACTAGCATCTATATCAGGCAGAATTTGCTTCTGGTATTGTGTCCCAGCACCACCACTCCATTGTATGGAGAGAGTACCAGCTGCCCTGCTGAAACTTGCTGAGGGAAAAGTCTCAGCTGAGGGTAAAAGTCTCACATTTAGTATGGATCACACATTCTCTGATATGCTCTGTCCAAACTGGGTTGTGGAGAAGTCTAATGCCCCGTACACACGGTCGGACATTGATCGGACATTCCGACAACAAAATCATAGGATTTTTTCCGATGGATGTTGGCTCAAACTTGTTTTGCATACACACGGTCGCCAAGAACGCAGTCACGTAAGCCACATAAAACGAGACAACGAGACTATAAAAGGGCAGGTCAGAAACAAGCGCGGCACCCTTTGGGCTCCTTTTGCTAATCTCGTGTTAGTAAAAGTTTGGTGAGAGGCGATTTGCGCTTTTTCAGACTTGTGGTTTTCAGATTGTTTTCTGCTGTTCAGTTTGTGCTTGTAGGTTTGTATCTGCTCTTCAGTGCATGCAGCGAGTACCCTTGACTTGTCATTGTGTTCTTGTTCGTTCATTACTGCTTTTCAGGTCGCTCTTCACAGGCCTTGCTGTTCTACAGTGCATTCTGTTACTTCGTTCTGAGCAGCCAACCGTTTTCTAGCCATGTTGCGTATACGTACTCCTCGTAGAGTTTGTGCTGTGCGGGGGCTTGGTGTTGGGGTCTTGACCTTGACACAAGTCCAGTCCATGAACATTGTGGGGAGGAGTTCATGGACCAAGAATTGGTTGCTTCAGCGTGACCAGTTCTCTCATATGCCTTTGCTCCGTGAGATCCGTGAGAATAATCCTGATGATTTCAGGAACTTTCTCCGGATGACGGACCCCGTATTTCACCGTTTGTTGGCTTTGCTGACCCCCTATATCAGCAGGCAGGATACCTGCATGAGACAAGCCATCACTCCGGAGCAGAGGCTCATCGCCACCCTGCGGTACTTGGCGATGGGGAGAAGCCTGCAGGACTTGAAGTTCTCGACAGGCATCTCCCTTCATCTTATGTAGTCACTTAACATTTTATCAGCTCCATAGTAGTGCTTTACCCCAAACACCCCCTAAAATGTTTAGAAATGTGATTTGTGCTTTAAATTCAGGCAGAGTGCCAGAGGCTTTTTTTGGGTGTCTCCAAATCATTTGTAACCTCCCTCCGCCCAACTGCTAAGTCAGCTGATACCAATTCTCTATCTATCCTCAATCATCTATCTGCTGACTTTGCCAAACCCATGCACACTATACCCATCTCTTTCGTGCTCAGATGTATGGATGAATTCCCCAAAGCATGTAGTGCAAGGGCCTGCCTGTATACTTTCAAATGGTACTGTTTAAAGTTTTTGTATACTATTATTATCATCTTGATAATAGCAGAATGTCCAAATGTGCTCAAATGTGTACAATGTGTATTTATATCTTTGTATTATGACACTTCTTACCTATCCAGTGGGCTACCAATAGTGTAACTAAGGAGGGGCTGGCCAAAGTAATACCCATTATTTAGGCATTCATCTCTCAATGAAGTGGAGAGGGTTACCTGTCCAAGAGTTCCCCCCCCTATAATGTTATAAGTGGCCCATGAGAGGGGGGGGGGAATCTGATAGGTGTACCTTATACTTTGGTCTTAAAAAATTCCCTCATAAAAATGTTAGCTTGATGTTGGGCAAGAATGTTTGTTTCTAATCTGCTTTCCCTGTTTATGTGCAAAATGACACATTTTTTATTTTGTTTTGACTCCACAGTTTCCTTCCACGCCACAGGAATGGCAGACTGTGGCCTCTCACTTTGCCCAGCGGTGGGACTTTCCTAACTGCGGAGGAGCAATTGATGGGAAACACGTCCACATCGTCCCACCATCCAGACACTTTGCACTACAAGTGCACTTAAAACTGCACTGAAACTGCACTTGTAGTGCAAAGTGGATTTCCCCTCAGGAAATAACCCCCATTGTCACAGAAAACACCCATTACAGCACAACAAAGTTTTGTAGTGTTGAGACAATAATCCACACAATCTTGATTAACAATCTTTTTAATACCAGCACAATCACATGTGCATTTAGAAAAGGTTTTTAAAACAAACCAACATGTTTGTTGTATAACAATTTTTGGGGTCACATTAGAAAAATTAGAAATGTTCATTTTAGATCAAACAGGCATGTTTAAAACCAACAAGAAAGACACAAATCTTGAACTTACAAAGTTCACATTTGGTAGAACTTGAAGGCAATATCAGACATGAGTATTTACAAACTGAGTTTGATATTGCGTTCAGCAGATGGGGTGAAGTCACCCCAGGAAAAGCCAAATTTTGAAGATGCACACAAATTTAAGAATGTCAACATGTGCTACCTGCCATCATAGGGGATCAAGGGACATGTTTTGTGGGTGCAACCCCTTCCGCACAGCTACTTTATTATTGAGGAATGGGTTGCACCCCCAAAACGCATCCATTGATCTCCCGTGATGGCAGATAGCACATGTTGACACACTGTGTGCCTCTTCAAAATTTGGCTTTTCTAATATTTGTAAAAAAATGTTCAAAAATTGTAGCACACCAAAAAACAAAGGGATTTGGAGGGCTTTTAAACTCGCCCTAAAACATCAATGATGTTCTTATTTTTTTGAAGAACATCATTGATGTTTTTCTTGATGTTTTCCAATGCAACATTACACCCCATGATCTCCCCGATCAGGATCTGGGCACTTTCAGAGGTGAAAGGATCAGGATCCACAACATCACGATCAACTAAAAAGGGAGAAAACAAAAAAAAAACATGTATTATAAATCTGCCAGCATCCATCTCTTACCTGAGCCTGTGGTCGGCAGACACTCACCTGTTGTGGTGACAACTTCCACCACGTCTTCCTCCTTCTGCTCTGCTTGGCTTGGGTGGATTTCACCTTCTTCCAGAGGTGGGGGGTCTGTGGTCTCCTCGGATGAGGGGTGTCCTCCGAGTCTTTTATCCCCTATGTACAAAAAATAGGTATACTTAGCACATAGATATTTGATGTCAGAACTATAAATATGAAGCATTGCTTGGAAGTGGGGTACAATTGTCTGTTTTGGCAGAGTTCCAAGATATAGCATTTTTATTGTCCTTTGTCAAGCTTGAATACTTTACCTGTCTTGTACAAGCTTCACAGATGGAGACCCCCCTATAGTATACACTGGAGCACCTGTGTGGGGCCCCCTAATAAAAAGGGTGTTCTCGGATCCCACACTAGTGCTCCTGCGTCCAGATGTGTAAACTGCTGAGTGTCCTCTCCTTACACAGAATCTAGTTTGCATTTCATTCTAGTAACAAACACATCTACACAACCCAATTCTTTTCACACAAGTAGGCCGCAAAAAATGATGGCAATTGCATATGGCCAAACAAACTATGTTTGATACGAACGAATAATGTGCCCATGAACATGAAAGTTGACATTTTAAACTGGATAACAGTTAAAGAAAGCACATGGAGCAGCACGAACGTAATAAACATAAAGAATAGGAACACAGCACAACTACTTACTTTTTTGCATCACTCTCCGGATCTTTCTGTACTGCTCGTGTTCTCTTAATTTGAAGTCTGACCACTGCTTCCTGAGCTGATCTTTCGATCGTCGTACCCCGAAATTCCGGTGCAGACTCTTGACTACTTTCATCATTATCTTGGCCTTTCTGACATTGGGGTTGGGGTAAGGTCCATACTTCCCATCATAGTCGGCCTTCTTCATTATGTCGACCATCTCCAACATCTCCCCAAAGGACATATTCGATGCCTTATATCATCTCCTTCTGGATCAGGACGTTTTAGGCTCCGGGCTTTCCTCCTCCTCGTTGGTGTAATTATCTGACACCTGCTCTGACTCCGCCATGTGCTCTTCCCCACTGCAACGAACGAGAAGGGGCAGGGAATAGACTAGAAAGAACGTCAGGGGCGGGCAGAGTTTCACGCATGCGCAGTGTCAATAAAGCGTAACACGTGTGCGTAGTATGTACGATCTGTACATACTACGTAACAGAGTAACAGAGGAGCCGATCGTGATTGCGAAGGTAAGATTTTACATTGGGTCTATACTGCTTCTACATTGAGGCCTGTATTTGCACAAGTTTAGTAGACTTTAGGCTGACATTAGGGTTTGTCTTGTGTTGTGTCTTGCAGTGAAAATGGATATCTTTAGAGAGGATGAATTTATGGCCATATTCATTGATATGTACAGGGAGCTGCCTTGTCTGTGGCAGATAAACCACCCACATTATAAGAACCAAACAAAGAGGAAGGCAGTGCTGGATAGTTTGTTGGCATTTGTGAAGCAGGTGATCCCTATGGCAGACATCCTCTATTTGAAGGCCCTAATTGGTGGCCTGAGGAGCACATATCTAAGGGAGCGCAAGAAGGTCCAGCATTCCCAGTGATCCGGAGCAGCAGATGACATCTATCTTCCCAGGCTGTGGTACTATGACAGGCTGCATTTTCTGGCAGGTCAGACTAAACCCGGCCCATAACTCTCCAGTCTTCCTTCCACACTTCCTTCCATGCTTCCTTCCAAGCTTCCTTCCCCCCGGCTGAGGCTTCTGACGCCCAACCTGGGCCTTCCAGGCAGCAACATGTGGAGGAGCCCAGATTGAGCCAGGTATAGCATTCTTCTAAATATTTATGGTTGTCCAATCAATAATGTTAACTAGATGTTAGTTTGGAGTACTACTAATTTACGATTGTGATTGATGAAGCAAAAACTAAAACCATGTCCCTTTTTCATACACAGGGAAGTTTCAGCCAGTAGCTGGCCGGGCCGAGCAGGCTGCCTGATATCCAGGTCCCTCCCCGTCACCTTCAAAGACAAAGTGCCAGGAAGAGGAGTACCCTGGAGGAGGCTCCCATAGGCCTCTTTGGAAGGCTACAGAGGCCCTGAGAACCCCCCACACTGTGGAGGAGGACTTTGCTGGCAGAACTGCCTGCAAAATGATGCGGATGGAGGAGGTCCAACGACTCCTGTGTGAGTTCCTAATTTTGGAAGCTCTCAATAAGGGGTTGAGGGGCGAAATAACATGTGCTACCCACATTTGTGACCTCACACATGGTCCTCCTCCCACTCCAGGTCCTACTCCTCCTCCTCCTACTCCTCAAGGTCCTACTCCTCCTCCTGGCACATCTCCCACACCACAGCCACAGCGTGGAAGGAAGCATCTAAGGAAGACCAGAGAGTGATGGCCTGGGTTCAGTCTGGTCTGGCAATACATGCAGCCTCTTGTAGTACCACAGCCTGGGGACACAGATGTCATCTGCTGCTTTCCGGATCTCTGGGACTTCTGGACCAGACTGCACTCCCTTAGATATGGACTCCTCAGACGACCAATTTTGCTGGTAAATAATTGATGTCTGCCCTGGGGGTCCAAGGCTTCGCTAATTTCAACTGTTTATCCAGCGTTGCCTCCCTCTTTGTTTGGTTTTGAGCCCTTAATAAAGGAATTTTTGTTTCAATTATACTCTCCTATGTGTGTTTTCCTTCAAAAAGGACAGTTTGTTTGTGAGGAGGCAGGTACATTTCAAAAATACAATGTGAAATTAACAAGGGACACCAACACCAAACAATCTCCTTAAGATTCAATAATACAAGATATCAATGGTGTTGTGGTAACTTGACACACAAAACACACACAAAAATATTATGTAGTAAAACACAAAAAAACAACAATAAAAACACAGCCTTGAAAAAAAGACAACCCCCCCCCCCAAAAAAAAACAAACAGCCTTGAAAAAAACATAAAATATTTAAAAAAAAAACCCCAAAAAATTGGTCAGATGTGACAAATCTAAATATATTGAGGGAATCCCAAATAATAATAAAGAAATAAGTTTGTGAGAAGGCTGTGTGAATATGAGCAGCAAAACTACTTCATTCTTCTCACATTATAAAGAAGAAGAGAGTGCGCTGTATTAAACTTTTTTTGACATTGCAGCGTGACGAAAGTGCTGTATCCATTCCGAATGCTAATTTTACCAGACTGAGCTGTTCCATCTCGGAATTTCTTCTGAGCATGCGTGGCACTTTGTGCGTCAGAAATAACTACACACGGTCGGAATTGACGCGATCGGATTTTGTTGTCGGAAAATTTTATAGCCTGCTCTCAAACGTTTTGTGTCGGAAAATCCGATGGAAAATGTCCGATGGAGCCACACATGGTCGTAATGTCCGAGAACACGCTCCGATCAGACATTTTCCATAGGAAAATCCGACCGTGTGTACGGGGCATAAGAAATAAATGTAGCACAAACAGCACTATGAGAACTGATGAAAACATTACTAATCTAGAGTGTGTCCTAGGTACAAACAACTCTTCAATTCTAACCAGGCTTCAAGTCCAGGAAAAATAGAGCTCAGCCAAACTCATCAACAATGTAGGAGCCAGTACCTCTTTCAGAGTGAGATCTTGCGCTTGCCTGCTGAAAGGGTTGTGAAGGGTTTCCTAATTCCCCTGATTGCAGCATTGCAAATTCTTGTTACCAGTCCTGTCCCTCAATAATAGGGAAATGGAGTGAGTCACAGAGTTCAGGGAATTTTTTGTGTCTTCAGCTGAGTTGTGCCTCCCTGTACCAAGGCAGAGAGGTTGAGGGGGAAACACCAGCAGTATGCTATCCAGTGTTCCCTGATTACATCCAAGAATGGATTAATGGCTCTGTGGTTTCAGAGGGTGATCTCAGGTCTTGGAAAATTTTCACCTCAGAACCAATAAAGTTGAGCAACTGCTGGTCCCTCATTCACTGTAGAATTTCTTCTTTTAATCGAAAGCTCACAAAATAGCAGATTATGTTTTGGGTCTGGATCAGTGTCCCTGCCGCAAAGTATGTGCCCATCCCAGTTAATTATATAGGCAACTCTCTTGGTCTTTCTAGCAGCTCTTTGAACATAGGCTGTAGAGCAGCTTGTATTTGCTTTGGCTCAACCGCTTTAGGTATGCTCCTGTTTCTCAGGTTGTTCTGGTGGCCCCTATTGTCCAGGTTCTCAAGGTGCCTCTGGGTTTCTATAAGCTGGAGGTTATGGAACCATGTCAGTCTCTGCAGCTCTTGGATATGTGAGTCTCAACAGGCCCCATCTTTCTCTGCCACCATGAGGCAGGCTGAAATTGAATGGATATCCTCTTTTAGGTCTGAGATTGCTGTCAAGAGCACATGTAGGTCTGACATTTTATGCATGTTCTGCATGAAGAACAGCATCTGGCGATTTCCCTACCTGCTTGCCTCACTGACCAAGGGTTATGTGGAGAAGGTGCCATGTGCTGTCTGCTGTGTACTGGACTCCGCAGTTTCTTCCTTGCGGTCTGGAGTGTGGATCCGGAAGATTTTCAGGAATTTAAGGTTTCCTTAAGAATTTTATTGAATCATCAAAAATAAAATTTTAACAATAAAGCATGCAAGAAAATTTCAAGACACAATAATTCAAAGCACAGTACATAAAATTACACAAAAATTAGGATACAAAATAAAATGCATAAAAGTGGAATCTAAAACCTTAAAGATAAATATATAAAACAATGCCATTAAAAGGTTAAAATCCACATAGACAAGCACCAGGTGGACTTTGCTTCTTTACCATCATGGTGCTTTTTGACTAAAAAATATATATGCATTTCAGCTAAAGCCATTATAACACAGTTCTTGACATCAATAAAAAATATGTTTATATCATAAATTATTTTAAGCTTTCCATATGGCATTTTTAAAACAATAATCATCTGGCATAATTCCTGCTGTTTAACTGCAGCTCTCCTCTTACTTCACTTGGCTGCTACTACTTTAGGTGGAATGCCCAAAGCCATCTTAGCTGGATCCTGAGCTAGAAATGCTGAGGTGCCCCTCTCCCAACCTTAAATGGACATCCGGCAGCTGGTGCCAGGTTGCCTTCATAGGCACTGCCGCTAGTGTTACAGCAAGACCTTGCTCTGACCCTTTCCCCTTTTTGCCCTTCTTTGCACCACAGAACAAATTAGTCTCAGGCAACTTGTATGACTCAATGCCCACCAGCTCAGATCCTACCACTGCATCCACAGTGCCTGGGACCAGCTCCACAGAGACCCTCATGGCAGATCCCTGCTCTAATCCCGTAGTCAACTTGCACTGGGCACTAGGCATCTACTTCACAGCACACAACTCTAACTTAGGCCCCAAGGACTCATGGTACTCACTGCTCAGTGACTTCTTTGCAGGAGCAGTCACTGGCATTTCAGCAGCCTCCTGTTCAGGCACATGAGGCTGCCTTCACTCCATGCACTTGGTTGTCTTTGCTGGACTGGCCTTTTTATCACTCAGACCTTGAGGCAGCTAAGCCGAATATCAATATCTCTGCCAAAATTTTCATGGACTGCCTTCTGCTGGGGCACTCCTGTAGATGTGGTATTTGACACCCCACATGTTGCATACCAGGGAGTCTGCAGTTCCTCTCAAAGTGACCCAACTGACTACATCTGCTGCATTTGGGTCATTTATTTTCTTCACATGCTTCCTTGGTAGGGCCAAACCTCTGGCAGTTCAGTACAGGGGAATTCAAGGGTACAATAAGTAAGCCCTGCTTCTGCCTATCGAGAAGCTTTATGGTAGATGGGCAAATCCTATAATTCCCCCTGGGTCCTGATGGAATTTTCTCTTGTCATCCCAGTTTGTTCTTTACATAGTGGGCAAAACAGACCTCCTTGCAGTATCTTAAGGGTAAGTTGGTGATGTTGATGGTCTCAATATACGGATTAAACATGTGGATCACCAGAGAAAGCTATTCTTCTCCATAGAGTGATACAAACTTCAGCCCATCCAACTTCTCATCGGTCTTGTCTTGCTGTTGTAAAGCTGCATGGGCTAATAAGGCAGCTGGCAGAGAAAGGAAAGGTAGGGGAGATTTACTAAAACTGGAGCACTCAGAATCAGGTGCGGCTGTGCTTGGTAGCCAATTAGCTTTTAACTTCAGCTTGTTCAATTAAGCTTTGACATAAAAACTGGAAGTTGATTGGTTTCTATGCAGAGTTTCCCCAAATTTTGAATGCTCCAGTTTTAGTAAATTTCCCCCATAAACACTCCTTGGCATTCCTGGTCTTGTAGGCACAAGATGTTCTCGGCTTTGAGGTGGAGGATGCTGAAAAAGATCTCTTCGGCAATGAAACGCAGGTTCTTCTGTTGGCCATGTTCCTCCTTCACCTCAACACTAATGCCACATACACAAGATCGGACATTCTGACAACAAAATCCATGGATTTTTCCAAAAGATGTTGGCTCAAACTTGTCTTGTATACACACGGTCACACAAATCTTGTTGGAAATTCTGAACGTCAAGGACACGTCAAGATTAAAGACACTAGATGCAACCCAATTAGAGCGTATAGGGCATGATTAGAGAGTCCCCTGGGGTCTGCGTCTCTGCGAGCTGTCCAAACATGTGGCCATTCTCCTCCTTTTAAGTGCATTTTAAGTTCAATTGGACACCCAAAGCCTTGTTAGGTACACAGAACAGGAGCAAAGAGCTGTTGCTCCTCATACCCAGCCTCCAACTGAAAGGGAATACTGACAATGAGCACTTTTGGAACTAAGCACAGGTGTATGTGTTTTTTCTTTCTTACAGCACTGATTGTAATATGATATTAGGTAAAATACCTAAGACTGTGAATGATGCACCAAATAGGTAATAGGTTTGAATCAGAATAACCCCCTAATAGACCATGGAGAGTGACCTCAGCTCATCCAGCCCTCACTTTGAGACTTAGGATAATCGCATCAGATGTTTCTTTATTTGTGTAAAATGTAGAGAAAGTGTAAAAACCTTCTCTTCTCAGACACGTGTTATGTCAATAGTGTCTTAGGCGTTTTGTTCAAAAGTTCAGTAGCCAGACTGTCTTAAAACAAAGTGTGAGTTTATTTGGTCACACTTGGCAATAACTTGAAAATATATACAAAGTTAAATTCTTCTTACAGCTTGATGTAGTAAAACAAAAGATAATAGGAACAAAAACTTGTATCAAGAAAGTTCAAGAGATGTTTCAGCTCCGTCTGTGCTTCTCTATGTCAGAGAGATGTCTGCTCTAGCAGCTGTTTGTGAGGTAGGCTGTATATAGGCCTAATGTAAACAAAATGTCTTCTTCAGTGTAAGGATGCATGTGTCCTTCTTTGTGTGTGTGAAAAAGTAGTGAGGTCCTTCTGTGTGTGAGTAAAGGACATGTGTAGTGTGTGTAGTGTAGTGGTGTGTCATGTCGTGCCACTAGCCTAGTGTCACACTGGTTTTTATACAATTCCAAATCTACTAGTCAGAAAGCTATAGCCATAACCATATATAGCTAGAACTAAAAATGAAATGATCATATTCGTGATTATTCGAAATATTCTCTTTGCCAACAGCTGACACGTCTCTTAAGCTTCTTTGATTGTCAGGAACACACAACAGATTCTTATAAAAAAACTCAAGGTGAATGACCTTTCCAAATGGCCGAATTCTTGTAATGGATATACTTTAAGCTACAGAAATGCAATTCTGTACCAAACCTTACAAATGCATATTAAACTATAATTGTATACATATAAATATATATATATATATATATATATATATATATATATATATTACTTCACACAAACTCAATCTAGCTAACTAATTAAATAACTATATCAAATAACTAACTATATTATAGATAATATATGTTTTTACTTTTAAAAAGATCTTTACAATAAAGTCTATGACAGATACTCTGAGTATATTCTTATCTGTGAAACCACTGACCTACTGACCTTTAGTCATTAACTCTGTACATGGAGAACAACTGGTACAAAAATGACATGCACACAACCTAGCTATTTCAAGATTTGTCTTATGCTGAGCTGAGTGAGCTTTTTCAATGTCAAAGCATAAAAGGGAACTCAGACTGCATACTTATAGATCTTGATTATAAAGCCAAATTAATATAATTATTCTACAATTTGGATAATTGATTAAGTGCCTAAATGGTCACTGGTGTAAGATGACTATATATTTAGAATGAAAAATAGTTTGTCACTGTTCTATGTTCCTACCTGAGGAAGGGCATGATTGACTATAGCCTGAAGCTGTTGCTATTGAACATTCTGGTATTTGTATATATTTTTTCTTGAATTTTTCAATAAATTTGAAGTGCAGCAATCCCAGGCTTATTTTTCTATATTGCATGCACCAGGAAGACATCTGAGAGCTGTTCACCTCACCTGTATATATATATATACACACACACACACACACACACAGTATATGTGCACTACAGGTATGTGTTGATTTGTACCATACAGTCATGTGTGAAAAACACGTGATAGATGAATGAGGAGCAAATTGGGAAGCAATCCCATGCTATTGAATTTTTGCTTATGACCAAAGAAAAAATTTGTAAATATGTTGGCAAACTTTGCATTCAGTATTCTTTAAAAAAAATGCTTATAAAATTGTTCCATAAAGGATATTTTGCTTTTAGTATTTGAAAAAAAATGCAAAAACTATCCTCAGGTTTCAGGTCTGTTTTTTAGAGGATATAAACAAAGTATTGATATAAAATATTGAGTATAAGATAGACTTTCCTCATTAAAAAATATTTTAAATGGTTTATAAAAATGTAGCACAAAATAATTTTAGCAGATGAATTGAAAGGGATATAGAGTGGAAATACGTTAACTGAAATATTTTATGTTAGCAATAATTTCTTTTTACCAGAGTATGAAAAATAGATTTTATTTTGGTGACAACACTAAAATAAAATATAGGGTAAACAGGTGGAACATTTATAAAGCAGTGAGTGTGACATTCACCAAACATTTACTGCAGGTGTATCTTCCAGATGCATGCGTTTTACCTGTTTGTTGAATGTTATTTGAAGTGCAGCAATCCCGGACTTATTTTTCTATATGTGGCCTGTGGGAGGTCCTGATTGCATGCACCAGGAAAACATCTGAGTGCTGTTCACCTCACCTGTGTATGTATGTTGTATATATATATATATATATATATATATATATATATATATATATATATACATATACATACAGTATATATATATATATATATATAGTCAGGTCCATAAATATTGGGACATTGACACAATTCTATTCCCTTTGGCTCTATACACCACCACAATGGATTTGAAATAAAACAAACAAGATGTGCTTTAACTGCAGACTTTCAGCTTTAATTTGAGGGTATTTACATCCAAATCAGGTGAACGGTGAAGGAATTACAACAGTTTGTATATGTGCCTCCCACTTTTTAAGGGACCAAATGTAGTGGGACAATTGGCTGCTTAGCTGTTCCATGGACAGGTGTGTGTTATTCCCTCATTATCCCATTTACAAGGAGCACATAAAAGGTCCAGAGTTCATCTCAAGTGTGCTATTTGCATTTGGAATCTGTTTCTGTCAACTCTCAATATGAGATCCAAAGAGCTGTCACTATCAGTGAAGCAAGCCATCATTAGGCTGAAAAAACAAAACAAACCCATCAGAGAGATAGCAAAAACATTAGGTGTGGCCAATTCAATTGTTTGGAACATCTTTAAAAAGAAAGAATGCACCGGTGAGCTCAGCAACACCAAAAGACCCGGAAGACCACGGAAAATAACTGTGGTGGATGACCGAATAATTATTTCCCTGGTGAAGAAAACACCCTTCACAACAGTTGGCCACATCAAGAACACTCTCCAGGAGGTAGGTGTATGTGTGTCAAAGTCAACAATCAAGAGAAGACTTCGCCAGAGCGAATACAGAGGGTTCCCCACAAGATGTAAACCATTGGTGAGACTCAAAAACAGGAAGGCCAGATTAGAGTTTGCCAAACAACATCTAAATAAGCCTTCACAGTTCTGAAACAACATCCTATGGACAGATGAGACCAAGATCAACTTGTACCAGAGTGATGGGAAGAGAAGAGTATGGAGAAGGAAAGGAACTGCTCATGATCCAAACCATACCACCTCATCAGTGAAGCATGGTGGTGGTAGTGTCATGGCGTGGGCATGTATGGCTGCCAATGGAACTGGTTCTCTATTTATTGATGATGTGACTGCTGACAAAAGCAGCAGGATGAATTTTGAAGTGTTTGAAAATGCTTCAGAACTCATTGGACGGTGCTTCACAGTGCAGATGGACAATGACCCGAAGCATACTGTGAAAGCAACCAAATCGTTTAAGGGAAAGAAGTGGAATGTTATGCAATGGCCAAGTCAATCATCTGACCTGAATTCGATTAAGCATGCATTTCACTTGCTGAAGACAAAACTGAAGGGAAAATGCCCAAAGAACAAGCAGGAACTGAAGACAGTTGCAGTAGAGGCCTGGGAGAGCATCATCAGGGATGAAACCCAGCGTCTGGTGATGTCTATGCGTTCCAGACTTCAGGCTGTAATTGACTGCAAAGGATTTGCAACCAAGTATTAACCACTTGCCGACCGCCTACCGCATATATACTGCGGCAGAATGGCACGGGCAGGCAGAATCACGTACCCGTACGTGATCTGCCTCCCGCGGGCGGGGGGTCCGATCGGACCCCCCCCCGGTGCCATCGGCGGTCGGCATTTGACTGGGAGCGTCGGGAGGCGAGGGGGAGACCATCCGATCGTGGCCCCCCCCTCGCAATCGCTCCCAGCCAATGGGAATCCTCCTCTGCCTGTGTGTCGTTTCACACAGGCAGAGGATGTGATGTCATCTCTCCTCGGTCTGGCAGTTTCCGTTCCAGCGCCGAGGAGAGAAGACAAGCGAGTGCACAACACACACACACACACAGTAGAACATGCCAGGCATACCTTACACCCCCGATCCCCCCCCGATCGCCCCCCGATCCCCCCCCAATCACCCCCCCCCCCCTGTCACAAACTGACATTAGCAGTATTTTTTTTTTTTTTCTGATTACTGCATAGTGTCAGTTTGTGACAGTTAGTGTTAGGGCAGTGAGTATTACCCCCCTTTAGGTCTAGGATACCCCCCTAACCCCCCCTAATAAAGTTTTAACCCCTTGATCACCCCCCCTCACCAGTGTCGCTAAGCGATCATTTTTCTGATCGCTGTATTAGTGTCGCTGGTGACGCTAGTTAGGAACGTAAATATTTAGGTTCGCCGTCAGGGTTTTATAGCGACAGGGACCCCCATATACTATCTAATAAATGTTTTAACCCCTTGATTGCCCCCTAGTTAACCCTTTCACCACTGATCACCGTATAACTGTTACGGGTGACGCTGGTTAGTTCGTTTATTTTTTATAGTGTCAGGGCACCCGCCGTTTATTACCGAATAAAGGTTTAGCCCCCTGATCGCCCGGCGGTGATATGCGTCGCCCCAGGCAGCGTCAGATTAGCGCCAGTACCGCGAACACCCACGCACGCAGCATATGCCTATCTGATATATCTGAATATCTGATCCGATCAAATCTATACTAGCGTCCCCAGCAGTTTAGGGTTCCCGAAAACGCAGTGTTAGCGGGATCAGCCCAGATACCCGCTAGCACCTGCGTTTTGCCCCTCCGCCTGGCCCAGCCCAGCCCACCCAAGTGCAGTATCGATCGATCACTGTCACTTACAAAACACTAAACGCATAACTGCAGCGTTCGCAGAGTCAGGCCTGATCCCTGCTATCGCTAACAGTTTTTTTGGTAGCGTTTTGGTGAACTGGCAAGCACCAGCCCCAGGCAGCGTCAAGTTAGCGCCAGTACCGCTAACACCCACGCACGCACCGTATACCTCCCTTAGTGGTATAGTATCTGATCGGATCAATATCTGATCCGATCAGATCTATACTAGCGTCCCCAGCAGTTTAGGGTTCCCAAAAACGCAGTGTTAGCGGGATCAGCCCAGATACCTGCTAGCACCTGCGTTTTGCCCCTCCGCCCGGCCCAGCCCACCCAAGTGCAGTATCGATCGATCACTGTCACTTACAAAACACTAAACGCATAACTGCAGCGTTCGCAGAGTCAGGCCTGATCCCTGCAATCGCTAACAGTTTTTTTGGTAGCGTTTTGGTGAACTGGCAAGCACCAGCCCCAGGCAGCGTCAGATTAGCGCCAGTACCGCTAACACCCACGCACGCAGCATACGCCTCCCTTAGTGGTATAGTATCTGATCGGATCAATATCTGATCCGATTAGATCTATACTAGTGTCCCCAGCAGTTTAGGGTTCCCAAAAACGCAGTGTTAGCGGGATCAGCCCAGATACCTGCTAGCACCTGCGTTTTGCCCCTCCTCCCGGCCCGGCCCAGCCCACCCAAGTGCAGTATCGATCGATCACTGTCACTTACAAAACACTAAACGCATAACTGCAGCGTTCGCAGAGTCAGGCCGGATCCCTGTGATCGCTAACAGTTTTTTTTGTAGCGTTTTGGTGAACTGGCAAGCGCCAGCGGCCTAGTACACCCCGGTCGTAGTCAAACCAGCACTGCAGTAACACTTGGTGACGTGGCGAGTCCCATAAGTGCAGTTCAAGCTGGTGAGGTGGCAAGCACAAGTAGTGTCCCGCTGCCACCAAAAAGACAAACAGAGCCCCGTCTTGCCCATAGTGCCCTTCCTGCTGCATTCGCCAATCCTAATTGGGAACCCACCGCTTCTGCAGCACCCGTACTTCCCCCATTCACATCCCCAACCAAATGCAGTCGGCTGCATGAGAGGCATTTTCTTTATGTCCTCCCGAGTACCCCTACCCAACGAACCCCCCAAAAAAGATGTCGTGTCTGCAGCAAGCGCGGATATAGGCGTGACACCCGCTATTATTGTCCCTCCTGTCCTGACAATCCTGGTCTTTGCATTGGTGAATGTTTTGAACGCTACCATGCACTAGTTGAGTATTAGCGTAGGGTACAGCATTGCACAGACTAGGCACACTTTCACAGGGTCTCCCGAGATGCCATCGCATTTTGAGAGACCCGAACCTGGAACCGGTTACAGTTATAAAAGTTAGTTACAAAAAAAGTGTAAAAAAATAAATAAATAAACACAAACAAAAATATAAAATAAAAATAGTTGTCGTTTTATTGTTCTCTCTCTCTCTATTCTCTCTCTATTGTTCTGCTCTTTTTTACTGTATTCTATTCTGCAATGTTTTATTGTTATTATGTTTTATCATGTTTGCTTTTCAGGTATGCAATTTTTTATACCTTACCATTTACTGTGCTTTATTGTTAACCATTTTTTTGTCTTCAGGTATGCCATTCACGACTTTGAGTGGTTATACCAGAATGATGCCTGCAGGTTTAGGTATCATCTTGGTATCATTCTTTTCAGCCAGCGGTCGGCTTTCATGTAAAAGCAATCCTAGTGGCTAATTAGCCTCTAGACTGCTTTTACAAGCAGTGGGAGGGAATGCCCCCCCCCCAACATCTTCCGTGTTTTTCTCTGGCTCTCCTGTCTCAACAGGGAACCTGAAAATGCAGCCGGTGATTCAGCCAGCTGACCATAGAGCTGATCAGAGACCAGAGTGGCTCCAAACATCTCTATGACCTAAGAAACCGGAAGCTACAAGCATTTTATGACTTAGATTTCGCCGGATGTAAACAGCGCCATTGGGAAATTGGGAAAGCATTTTATCACACCGATCTTGGTGTGATCAGATGCTTTGAGGGCAGAGGAGAAATCTAGGGTCTAATAGACCCCAATTTTTGCAAAAAAGAGTACCTGTCACTACCTATTGCTATCATAGGGGATATTTACATTCCCTGAGATAACAATAAAAATGATTAAAAAAAAAAAAAATGAAAGGAACAGTTTAAAAATAAGATAAAAAAATAATAATAATAAAGAAAAAAAAAAAAAAAAAAAAAAAAAAAAAAAGCACCCCTGTCCCCCCTGCTCTCGCGCTAAGGTGAACGCAAGCGTTGGTCTGGCGTCAAATGTAAACAGCAATTGCACCATGCATGTGAGGTATCGCCGCGAAGGTCAGATCGAGGGCAGTAAGTTTAGCAGTAGACCTCCTCTGTAAATCTAAAGTGGTAACCTGTAAAGGCTTTTAAAGGCTTTTAAAAATGTATTTAGTTTGTCGCCACTACACGTTTGTGCGCAATTTTAAAGCATGTCATGTTTGGTATCCATGTACTCGGCCTAAGATCATCTTTTTTATCTCATCAAACATTTGGGCAATATAGTGTGTTTTAGTGCATTAAAATGTAAAAAAGTGTGTTTTTTCCCCAAAAAATGCGTTTGAAAAATCGCTGCGCAAATACTGTGTGAAAAAAAAAAATGAAACACCCACCATTTTAATCTGTAGGGCATTTGCTTTAAAAAAAATATATAATGTTTGGGGGTTCAAAGTAATTTTCTTGCAAAAAAAAATTATTTTTTTATGTAAACAATAAGTGTCAGAAAGGGCTTTGTCTTCAAGTGGTTAGAAGAGTGGGTGATGTGTGACATAAGCTTCTAGATGTTGTGCATAAAATGCCAGGACAGTTCAAACCCCCCCAAATGACCCCATTTTGGAAAGTAGACACCCCAAGCTATTTGCTGAGAGTCATGTTGAGTCCATGGAATATTTTATTTTTTGACACAAGTTGCGGGAAAGAGACAATTTTTTATTTTTTTTATTTTTTTTTGCGCAAAGTTGTCACTAAATGATATATTGCTCAAACATGCCATGGGCATATGTGAAATTACACCCCAAAATACATTCTGTTGCTTCTCCTGAGTACGAGGATACCACATGTGTGGGACTTTTTGGGAGCCTAGCCGCATACGGGGCCCCCGAAAACCAAGCACCGTCTTCAGGATTTCTAAGGGCGTTAAGTTGTGATTCCACTCCTCACTACCTATCACAGTTTTGAAGGCCATAAAATGCCAAGATGGCACAAACCCCCCCAAATGACCCCATTTTGGAAAGTAGACACCCAAAGCTATTTGCTGAGAGGCATGGTGAGTATTTTGCAGCTCTCATTTGTTTTTGAAAATGAAGAAAGACAAGAAAAATGTATTTTTTTTTTCTTTTTTCAATTTTCGAAAGTTTATGACAAAAAGTGAGGTCTGCAAAATACTCACTATACCTCTCAGCAAATAGCTTGGGGTGTCTATTTTCCAAAATGGGGTCATTTGGGGGGGGGTTGTGCCATCTGGGCATTCCATGGCCTCCGAAACTGTGCTAGGCAGTGAAGAGTGAAATCAGAAATTTACACCCTTAGAAAGCCTGAAGGCGGTGCTTGGTTTTCGGGGTCCCGTGCGCGGCTAGGCTCCCAAAAAGTCCCGCACATGTGGTATCTCCGTTCTCAGGAGAAGCAACAGAATGTATTTTGGAGTGTAATTTCACATATTCCCATGGCATGTTTGAGCAATATATCATTTAGTGACAACTTTATGCAAAAAAAAAAAAAAAAAAATAGATTTGTCTCTTTCCCGCAACTTGTGTCACAATATAAAATATTCCATGGACTCGACATGCCTCTCAGCAAATAGCTTGGGGTGTCTACTTTCCAAAATGGGGTCATTTGGGGGGGGTTTGAACTGTCCTGGCATTTTATGCACAACATTTAGAAGCTTATGTCACACATCACCCACTCTTCTAACCACTTGAAGACAAAGCCCTTTCTGACACTTTTTGATTACATGAAAAAATAATTTTTTTTGCAAGAAAATTACTTTGAACCCCTAAACATTATATATTTTTTTTAAAGCAAATGCCCTACAGATTAAAATGGTGGGTGTTTCATATTTTTTTTCACACAGTATTTGCGCAGCGATTTTTCAAACGCATTTTTTTGGGAAAAAACACACTTTTTTTAATTTTAATGCACTAAAACACACTATATTGCCCAAATGTTTTAAGAAATAAAAAAGATGATCTTAGGCTGAGTACATGGATACCAAACATGACATGCTTTAAAATTGCGCACAAACGCGCAGCGGCGACAAAATAAATACATTTTTAAAAGCTTTTAAAAGCCTTTACAGGCTACCACTTTAGATTTACAGAGAAGGTCTACTGCTAAAATTACTGCCCTCGTTCTGTCCTTCGCGGTGATACCTCACATGCATGGTGCAATTGCTGTTTACATTTGACGCCAGACCGAAGCTTGCGTTCGCCTTTGCGCGAGAGCAGGGGGGGACAGGGGTGCTTTTTTTTTGTTTTTTGTTTTTTTTCTTTATTATTTTTTTGCTATTTTATCTTATTTTTAAACTGTTCCTTTCATTATTATTTTTTTTTAATTAATTTTATTGTTATCTCAGGGAATGTAAATATTCCCTATGATAGCAATAGGTAGTGACAGGTACTCTTTTTAAAAAAAATTGTGCTCTATTAGACCCTAGATCTCTCCTCTGCCCTCAAAGCATCTGACCACACCAAGATCGGTGTGATAAAATGCTTTCCCAATTTCCCAATGGCGCTGTTTACATTCGGCGAAATCTAAGTCATGAAATGCTTGTAGCTTCCGGTTTCTTAGGCCATAGAGATGTTTGGAGCCATTCTGGTCTCTGATCAGCTCTATGGTCAGCTGGCTGAATCACCGGCTGCATTTTCAGGTTCCCTGTTGGGACAGGAAAGCCAGAGAAAAACATGGAAGACGGTGGGGGGGGGGCATTCCCTCCCACTGCTTGCAAAAGCAGTCTAGAGGCTAATAAGCCGCTAGGATTGCTTTTACATGAAAGCTGACCGCTGGCTGAAAAGAATGATACCAAGATGATACCTAAACCTGCAGGCATCATTCTGGTATAACCACTCAAAGTCCAGCAACATACCAGTACGTTGCTGGTCCTTGTTGGGCATATATTGTAAACTTTTTTTTCATGCAGCCTGTGGGCTGAACGAAAAAAAGATATTGATCGGTGGGTATGCCCACCATTAGAATACCTCCCTTCATCCACCCACTTCTAATGATGGGCATACATGCACCATTTATATATGCCGAAGCATGGGGGCATCCTCCCGCAAAAGGTAGGAGCAAATTGCTCCTCCACCCACTGCTGCCCCCACGCTTCGGCATATATGCTGAAGTATGTAACTGTGGTGGTGAAATCACCTCCGACAGCGCTGGAGTCACGGCTTTATATATCGTGGGAGCAAACGCTGTTGCTGTCAAGATAAATAAATCCGCGCTGCAACTGAATGGCGTACCTGCTAAGCAAATGATGGTTAACAATAAAACAAAGTAACATTACAGTATAACAGTAAGACTTACCATACCTGCAAAGCAAATACAAAAAGAAAACATAGTAAAAAATAAAACATTTAACGCAACCTGTGCCTAAAATATGTATATGCCGAAGCATGGGGGCATCCTCCCGCAAAAGACAGGAGCAAATTGCTCCTCCACCCACTGCTGCCCCCACGCTTCGGCATATATGCTGAAGTATGTAACTGTGGTGGTGAAATCACCTCCGACAGCGCTGGAGTCACGGCTTTATATATCGTGGGAGCAAATGCTGTTGCTGTCAAGATAAATAAATCCGCGCTGCAACTGAATGGCGTACCTGCTAAGCAAATGATGGTTAACAATAAAACAAAGTAACATTACAGTATAACAGTAAGACTTGCCATACCTGCAAAGCAAATACAAAAAAAAAACATAGTAAAATATAAAACATTTAACGCAACCTGTGCCTAAAATATATATATGCCGAAGCATGGGGGCATCCTCCCGCAAAAGGCAGGAGCAAATTGCTCCTCCACCCACTGCTGCCCCCACGCTTCGGCATATATGCTGAAGTATGTAACTGTGGTGGTGAAATCACCTCCGACAGCGCTGGAGTCACGGCTTTATATATCGTGGGAGCAAACGCTGTTGCTGTCAAGATAAATAAATCCGCGCTGCAACTGAATGGCGTACCTGAAAACAATAAAATGGTTACCAAGAAAACACAGTAAACGGTAAAGTATAAAAAATCTGAAAAGCAAACATGGTAAAACATAATAACAATAAAACATTGCAGAATAGAATAGAGTAAAAAAGAGAAGAACAATAGAGAGAGAATAGAGAGAGAGAGAAATAAAACAACAACTATTTTTGTTTTTTTTATTTTATATTTTTTTTTGTGTTTTTATTTTTTTTTTTACACTTTTTTTTAGTAACTTTTAACTTTTGTAACTCGTTCCAGGTTTGGGTCTCTCAAAATGCAATGGCATCTTGGGAGACCCTGTGTTAGTGTGCCTAGTCTGTGTAGTGCTGAACCCTACGCTAATACTCAACTAATGTATGGTAGCATTCAAAGTATTCACCCATGCAAAGACCAGGATTGCCAGGACAGGAGGGACAATAAGACCGGGTGTCACGCCTAAATCCGCGCTTGCTGCAGACACGACATCTTTTTTGGGGGGCTCGTTGGGTAGGGGTACTCGGGATGGCATAAAGAAAATGCCGCTCATGCAGCCGGCTTACTGCATTTGGTTGGGGAAGGTGAGGTAGAGCACCGTCTGGAAACAGAAGGGCTCTGACGATCTCTTCCTGGAATTTAAGGAAGGATCCAGTCTGTCCTGAAGCTCTGTATAGCACATGAGCATTCAGCAAAGCCAATTGAAATAAGTATACAGACACTTTTTTGTACCAGCGTCTGGCCTTACGGGCAACTAGGTACGGCGCCAACAACTGGTCGTTGAGGTCCACCCCTCCCATATTAAGGTTGTATTCGTGGACACAGAAGGGTTTCTCCACAACACCAGTCGCCGTAGGAAGTTGGGTCGTCGTGTCTGCATGAAGGGAGGTGAGAACGAAAACATTCTTCTTATCCCTCCACTTCATAGCGAGCAAATTATTATACTTCAAGCAGGCTCTCTCCCCCAGCCTAAGACGGGAATCTACAAGCCGCTGGGGAAAGCCCCGGCGATTAGGTCGCACGGTGCCACATGCTCCAATCTGCTGATCAAACAAGTGACTAAAAAGTGGCACGCTCGTATAATAATTGTCCACGTACAAGTGGTACCCCTTTCCGAATAAGGGTGACACCAAGTCCCACACTATCTTGCTAGCGCTTCCTATGTAGTCAGGGCAGTTTGTCTGCTCTACGTGACTATCTTTGCCCTAGTAAACCATAAAACTATATGTATAGCCTGTGGCCCTGTCACAGAGCTTATACATCTTGACCCCGTATCTGGCACGCTTGCTGGGAAGGTACTGTTTGAATGACAAGCGGCCAGAAAACTTAATCAGGGACTCATCAACGCAGACAACTTGATGGGGGGTAAACAAGTCTGCAAAACGTTGGTTGAAGTGGTTTACGAGGGGCCGAATTTTGTAGAGCCGATCGTATGCAGGGTCTCCACGAGGACGACAGAGTTCATTGTCGTTGAAGTGCATGAACCGCAAATCTTCTCGTATCGTGCCCTGGCCATGGAAGCAGAGAACAAGGGTGAATGGTAAATTGGGTCAGTGGACCAATATGACCGCAACGTACTCTTTTTATTCAACCCCATGAGGAGGGAAAGGCCCAGAAAGGTCTTAAATTCAGAGACCGTAATTGGTCTCCAATCTCTGGCAAGGGAGGACTGGGGAATAGTGGCGATGTGTTGACCAGCGTACAATTTGCTTTAATCCACAATAGATCTATAGAGATCTTCGGTGAAAAACAGTGAATAAAAATCCAGTGGCGTAAAGTCAACTGTTTCCACCTGAATTCCGGGTTGGCCAGTGAACGGGGGCAATACGGGTGCTGCAGAAGTAGTGGGTACCCAATTCGGATTGGCGAATGCAGCAGGAAGGGCACTATGGGCACGACAGACCTGTCTTTGTCTTCTTGGTGGCAGCGGGACACTACCTGTGCTTGCCACCTCACCAGCTTGAACTGCACTTATGGGACTCGCCACGTCACCACGTGATACTGCAGTGCTGGATGTACGACCAGGGTGTACTAGGCCGCTGGTGCTTGCCAGTTCACCAGAAGGAGTAGCGGCGCTAGTACTTCTCTGCTCCATACGAGAGCCCTGCGGTTCTTGCACTTCAAGGACAGAAGAAGATTGGGGTCTGGTACGCCTGACCTTAGCAGGGACCACAACTCTGTCGCCAGAGCTATCTGTCATGGAGCCGCTGTTCTCTACAGGTTCGTATTCTGAGCCTGAACTTGACAGATGAGTGACTTCCTCTTCACTATCTGTCATACTCAGAAACGTGTAGGCCTCTTCACTAGTGTACCTTCTATTTGCCATTTTGGGCTCTAAATTTAGGGGTACACTAGTGAGACTCACAGGCAAAAAAGCTCATGACTGTCAGCGACTGTATCAAAACGCTACCAAAAAACTGTTAGCGATCAAGCCTTAGGAACAGAGGCATCCAGGAGGATGCGGACGTGACGTGTGATGCCCGTACAGGGGGAGGTGCCTGACGGCGGCGCCGATGTGAGGGCGGAAGACGGTCGCTCCGAACGGGAGTGAGGCGCTGAGCAGGGAGAGCGCCTGCAGCATTCCCAGGAGGTTTTTCTGGCTGGGATATATGACCTCCCGTGGGGCCGCCTTTCCACCCGTTCCCCGCAGCCACTACAGCAGCACAAGATATAGCTGTGTTTTCCGTTCAATGACCGGGTAAGGGAGGATCTCCCATAAGGATCGGACGCACAGGAGTCCAGGGAGCCAGAAAGGGAGAGGATTCAGTGCGTCCAACAGTTTTGGAGCCGGAATCACTATAAAGAGTGCAGTCACCCTGTAAGTGCCTGATGTCCTGCTGCCTGCCCTGCTCCACCTTTCATCTCCTTCCCCCTCCACCTGTCCCCCTCCACCTGTACCAAGATCCCTGGTTCATATACGTCACAGAGTTTGCAGAGCCATAGAAATGGAGCAGCCCGGTGTGTGAGTGACACGAATCAGACGGCAAAAGGTATGAAAACTTTTTTTTCCACAATTAAATGCTAATTGCTGATGAACTATAAGGCAAAGTGTTCATTATCCTTACCAAGCTCCGGAGAGCTGAGGCATATGATCTTTTGAGATCTGGACTGTTGGGAGATCCGTTGTTAATTGAATATCTGATAACTGAATAACTGATTACTGAATTATTGAGCTACTGAACAACTGCTGATTAAGTGTTATTGGTTGATTAATGCTTTGAATCTGATTGGAGCCTGGTTTTCTCACATACCTCTTCCCCCTGCCGCTCAAAAGGGGGGGCATAAGAGTTAAAAGGAAAAAGAAAAGAAAAGGAGGAACATTACTCTGTGAAGGGGGTAGCCCTGAAGTAATTTACGAAAGTCCCTGCGGTTATAAGGGGTATGAGAAAAGGGAGGGGAGGAGGATAGAGGGGGAAGGCAAGGCCCTCTTTCTGTCTTTTAGCTACCCGTCACTATAGTTGTAAAGACGCACCGGTGGGAGGGTGCGGGTAAACTGCGTAGCAATGGGATTGGATAGGGCAAAAGGCTGGGGAATCGCAAAAGTATACAGGAAAAATTAAGCTGTCTGCGCAATACAGCGGGCAGCAAATCGAAGTATGAGAGGACGGTCCCTAAGAACAACTGAGCCTAAAAATCCAAGGGAGAGCCTTAACTCTAGCTCCATACAAAAATATCTCAAAGAGGCCTGTCAAAAGAGCCCCGGAATGGACATGAAACAATCAGGAACAAAAGATAGGAAAAAAGATCAGCAGAGACAGAAGGTGGGACAGGGGGACAGAACCAAAGAGGAGTCTGAACTAGAAGGAGCAGTTGCCAGCAGCATCTTGGAAGATCAAAGAAATATGGAGCCCGGTCTGAACAAATCAGAAATGCTGGAAATGTTCGCTAAACTTGAAAATGTTATAAAAACCGAAATTATGAACGTACGCATAGACATGGGCCATCTATTGCACAGAGTGGAGGAGGCGGAGGAGGCAACGGGCAATCAAGCAAAGGAGATCATGGCCCTTAAAGAACAGGTCAGTAAAATACAGGATGAAAATCGCATGATGGTATATAGAATGGAAGAGCAAGAGAATCAGAGCAGGCGACAAAACCTGCGTATTAGATCAATCCCCGAGCAACTGAATGAGGATTTGGGGGAGAAGATGAGAAAAATATTCAATCCTATCCTGGGCAGAAAGGAGGAGGAGGTACTAAGGATCGATCGGGTGCACAGGGTGAGGAAACCCCCCAATATTAAGCAAGACACCCCGAGAGATGTAATTGTGAAGTTCCATGCATATGGGGACAAAGATAAAATCTGGAAGAATCTCAAGGGGGCCCCCCCAATCTGTTTTGAGAGCAATAACATACAGATATTTGCGGACCTATCGGCTGGAACCTTGGCTCGTAGAAGACAGATGAGACCACTATTAGAACAACTTCGGAAGGCCAACCTGAAGTACAGCTGGGGGTTCCCAACATCCCTAATAGTTGTCAAGGAAGGGAGATCTTTTAAGATGAGATTCCTGGATGAGATGCAGGACTTCTGCGACAGCCTGGGGATTCCGATACCTGAAGACTCAAGAAGGGATTGATAAGGATTTAAAGTCCAGCGACATGAAGGGGACTGGGAACTTGGGGTCATCTGGGGGGGGGGTAGGGGGACAAAATGTGCTGTCCTTCTTTGCGTTTTTTTTTTTTGTCTCTCCCAACCAGGTGACCCGGGGAGTGTACACGATGCCGTGACTCTGGACTTTGTGTTCCTTTTGTTTCAGTGTTTCTGTTTTTTTTTTTTACCTGAATATAAGCTGCTGGGGGGGTGGGGGTGACCTTTAACCGGGGTGTTGGCGTACCGCCTTCCTTACCATACTCCACCACATGGTTGGGTGGAGGGGGTATCAGGCGCCGTCGTTGGAGCATCACCCCTAAGCATGAAGCGCGCAGTATGGGATCTGGAGTATCTCCTACGTGCGGGCTTGGGGCTGGGTTACAGCCGGGTGGGGGGAGGGGGGGGATGGGGGGGTGGTGGGCGAGGGTGGGGGGAGGGAGGGGGAGGGAGGGGGGATGAGATCCTGCAGAACTAGTTTAGGGGAGCACTTGGAAGGTGCAAAGGGAGAAAGTCAGGGTAATGTATGACCTCAAGTTTGTATCCTATAATGTAAAAGGTCTAAACTCGCCCACTAAAAGACACAAAATATTGAAGGAACTCCAACAGTATGGAGCCGATATAGTTTTCCTTCAGGAGACTCACTTGGTTCTAGATACTAGGATTAGACTCTTCTCTACAGACCTGCCGTGTTGGTATTACAGTGATTCCCCTATCAGGAGGTCGAAGGGTGTTGCAATAGGGTTCTCGAGGGCTTCCAACTTCACCCTGGTAGACAGAATGACGGACCCGGATGGCCGGTATATTTTTTTGAAGGGTAAAATTGGGAATAAAGTGATGACTTTAGCGAACATTTATTGTCCCAATAAAAACCACACGGTATTTCTGGGACAGGTGCTCACGAGGCTGACGAGGTTTAGGGAGGGGGAGGTGGTGCTGGCGGGGGACCTCAACTTCTGCCTCGACCCCAGTCTCGATAGTACGTCCCGGGCCCAGGGGATTAGGAAGGCTCCAAGGAGCGCAATTGGAAAACGGCTATTTGGTTGCCGACTGATGGACGCATGGAGGTTGCAACATGCTAAGGAAAGAGATTACACCTTCTTCTCCCCTGTGCACGGGAGGTATTCGAGACTGGACTACATCTTCGTGGACCACAGTCTACTGGAATGGGTGGAGGAGACTAGAATAGGAATTATGTCCTTATCGGATCATTCGCCGGTCACGATGAGGTTGAGGCTCCCAAATAGGGAGGAGTTGCCCTTCTCGTGGAAGCTGAATGAGTCCCTTTTAGGGGAACCAGAAATATTGGAAAAGGTACAAGAGGAGGTGTAGTTTTTCTTTAAAACTAATGACACGGGAGAGGTTTCCCCCTCGGTTGT
Source organism: Lithobates clamitans (assembly GCA_037952925.1). Classification (NCBI taxonomy): domain Eukaryota; kingdom Metazoa; phylum Chordata; class Amphibia; order Anura; family Ranidae; genus Lithobates; species Lithobates clamitans. The sequence goes on along the minus strand of JBBGZY010000244.1, from coordinate 540,945 downwards.
ATGGGAAGCGCACAAGGCATATATTAGAGGGGTCCTCATCTCCATAGGAGCTGGGATAAAGAAAAAGAGAAAGAAAGAAAGGGAGAGGATGATAGAGGAAGTTCATCTATTAGAACAGACCCACAAGAAGTCCAAGGGGCCGAGCCAGGAAGTCTTCCGACAACTAGCAGCCAAAAGGGAAGAGCTGAGGGACGTCTTGGAACAGGAATCCAAGCGAGCTCTCAATAGGATAACAAAGGATAATTATCTATGGGCAAATAAGACTAGCAAGCACCTGGCCAACCTAGTGAGGGAAAAAAGAGACAGAAATTTCATTGAAAAAGTACAAAACAACAAAGGGGGAATAATATCGACTAGCAAAGGCATATCGAATGAGTTTTAAAAGTTTTTTGAGACACTATATTCTATTGGACAAGATCGAGTTGGTAACCCAACACAGAGGAGCAGGGTCGAGGAATTTTCGAAGGGGGCAGGAGTTGCGGAGCTCATGGAGGAAGAGAGATCAATCCTTGATAGACCGATAGGTGAAGAGGAAATCTTGGCAGCACTGAAAACTTCCCCAAAGGGCAAGAGTCCAGGGCCTGATGGCTTTACTACTCTGTACCTTGAAAAATTGAAACATATTCTGGTCCCTAGACTCTTCCATTTTTGGAACAAACTGGATGACAATTGTGAAATGGGTCGAGAGGCCCTCTCAGCCTCGATTACCTTGCTATTAAAAGAAGGGAAAAATGCCCAGCTCTGCTCTAGTTATAGACCCATTTCGCTGCTAAATGCAGATGTAAAACTTTATGCGAAAGTGTTGGCTAACAGATTGAAGGATAAAATGTCAACTCTCGTGCATGCTGACCAGGCCGGTTTTGTGCCCGGGTGACAGAGCAGGGATAATGGGGTACGAGCAGCGCTCCTGTTGGAAGCCAGTAAACGCGATGGACCCCAGCTCTATTCCTGTCAGTGGACGCGGAAAAAGCATTTGACAGGGTAGACTGGGGGTTCATGATAAAAACATTGGAAGTAATGGGGGTGGGACCGAGGTATATTTCTTGGGTCAAGGCCCTATATAACAATCCTACGGCTTCGGTCAGGGTGAATGGGGTTTTCTCAAAATTCATGAGTAAGTAATATGTTTTATTTTGTCTATGAACTATGCAAGTTCGTGTTTTTTGTAGTAGTTTTGGATTTGTATGGATAAAATATTAAATAAAGTATTAAAAAAAAAAAAAAAAAGAATAGAGAGAGAGGGAACAATAAAACAACAACTATTTTTGGTTTTTTTATTTTATATTTTTTTTGTGTTTTTATTTTTTTTTTTACACTTTTTTTTAGTAACTTTTAACTTTTGTAACTCGTTCCAGGTTTGGGTCTCTCAAAATGCAATGGCATCTTGGGAGACCCTGTGTTAGTGTGCCTAGTCTGTGTAGTGCTGAACCCTACGCTAATACTCAACTAATGTATGGTAGCGTTCAAAGTATTCACCCATGCAAAGACCAGGATTGCCAGGACAGGAGGGACAATAAGACCGGGTGTCACGCCTAAATCTGCGCTTGCTGCAGACACGACATCTTTTTTGGGGGGCTCGTTGGGTAGGGGTACTCGGGATGGCATAAAGAAAATGCCGCTCATGCAGCCGGCTTACTGCATTTGGTTGGGGAAGGTGAGGTAGAGCACCGTCTGGAAACAGAAGGGCTCTGACGATCTCTTCCTGGAATTTAAGGAAGGATCCAGTCTGTCCTGAAGCTCTGTATAGCACATGAGCATTCAGCAAAGCCAATTGAAATAAGTATACAGACACTTTTTTGTACCAGCGTCTGGCCTTTACGGGCAACTAGGTACGGCGCCAACAACTGGTCGTTGAGGTCCACCCCTCCCATATTAAGGTTGTATTCGTGGACACAGAGGGGTTTCTCCACAACACCAGTCGCCGTAGGAATTTGGGTCGTCGTGTCTGCATGAAGGGAGGTGAGAACGAAAACATTCTTCTTATCCCTCCACTTCATAGCGAGCAAATTATTATACTTCAAGCAGGCTCTCTCCCCCAGCCTAAGACGGGAATCTACAAGCCGCTGGGGAAAGCCCCGGCGATTAGGTCGCACGGTGCCACATGCTCCAATCTGCTGATCAAACAAGTGACTAAAAAGTGGCACGCTCGTATAATAATTGCCCACGTACAAGTGGTACCCCTTTCCGAATAAGGGTGACACCAAGTCCCACACTATCTTGCCAGCGCTTCCTATGTAGTCAGGGCAGTTTGTCGGCTCTACGTGACTATCTTTGCCCTCGTAAACCATAAAACTATATGTATAGCCTGTGGCCCTGTCACAGAGCTTATACATCTTGACCCCGTATCTAGCACACTTGCTGGGAAGGTACTGTTTGAATGACAAGCGGCCAGAAAACTTAATCAGGGACTCATCAACGCAGACAACTTGATGGGGGGTAAACAAGTCTGCAAAACGTTGGTTGAAGTGGTTTACGAGGGGCCGAATTTTGTAGAGCCGATCGTATGCAGGGTCTCCACGAGGACGACAGAGTTCATTGTCGTTGAAGTGCATGAACCACAAAATCTGCTCGTATCGTGCCCTGGCCATGGAAGCAGAGAACAAGGGTGAATGGTAAATTGGGTCAGTGGACCAATATGACCGCAACTTACTCTTTTTATTCAACCCCATGAGGAGGGAAAGGCCCAGAAAGGTCTTAAATTCGGAGACCGTAATTGGTCTCCAATCTCTGGCAAGGGAGGACTGGGGAATAGTGGCGATGTGTTGACCAGCGTACAATTAGCTTTGGTCCACAATAGATCTATAGAGATCTTCGGTGAAAAACAGTGAATAAAAATCCAGTGGCGTAAAGTCAACTGTTTCCACCTGAATTCCGGGTTGGCCAGTGAACGGGGGCAATACGGGTGCTGTAGAAGTAGTGGGTACCCAATCCGGATTGGCGAATGCAGCAGGAAGGGCACTATGGGCACGACAGGCCTGTCTTTGTCTTCTTGGTGGCAGCGGGACACTACTAGTGCTTGCCACCTCGCCAGCTTGAACTGCACTTATGGGACTCGCCACGTCACCACGTGATACTGCAGTGCTGGATGTACGACCAGGGTGTACTAGGCCGCTGGTGCTTGCCAGTTCACCAGAAGGAGTAGCGGCGCTAGTACTTCTCTGCTCCATACGAGAGCCCTGCGGTTCTTGCACTTCAAGGACAGAAGAAGATTGGGGTCTGGTACGCCTGACCTTAGCAGGGACCACAACTCTGTCGTCAGAGCTATCTGTCATGGAGCCGCTGTCCTCTACAGGTTCGTATTCTGAGCCTGAACTTGACAGATGAGTGACTTCCTCTTCACTATCTGTCATACTCAGAAACGTGTAGGCCTCTTCACTAGTGTACCTTCTATTTGCCATTTTGGGCTCTAAATTTAGGGGTACACTAGTGAGACTCACAGGCAAAAAAGCTCATGACTGTCAGCGACTGTATCAAAACGCTACCAAAAAACTGTTAGCGATCGCAGGGATCAGGCCTGACTCTGCGAACGCTGCAGTTATGTGTGCTTAGTGTTTTGTAAGTGACAGTTATCGATCGATACTGCACTTGGGTGGGCTGGGCAGGGCTGGGCCGAGGAGCAAAACGCAGGTGCTAGCAGGTATCTGGGCTGATCCCGCTAACACTGCGTTTCAGGGAACCCTAAACTGCTGGGGAGTATAGATCTGATCGGATCAGATATCGATCCGCTCAGATACTATAGCACTAAGGGAGGTGTATGCTGCGTGCGTGGGTTTTAGCGGTACTGGCGCTAACCTGACGCTGCCTGGGGCGACGCAGACCTTATCTGATCCTAAAAACTTAACTTCTATCACCGCCGGGCAATTAGGGGGTTAAACCTTTATAGGGTAATAAACGGCGGGTCCCCTAAAACTATAATAAACTGTAATAAACTGTAATAAACTACAAAAAACAAACTAGCTAACCAGCATCACCCGTAACACTTATACGGTGATCGCTGGTGAAAGGGTTAACTAGGGGGCAATCAGGGGGTTAAAACCTTTAGCAGGTAGTATATGGGGGTCCCTGTCACTATAAAACACTGACAGCGAACCTATATACTTACCTCCCTAACTAGCGTCACCTGTGTCACTAATACAGCGATCAGAAAAATGATCGCTTAGCGACAAGTGTGCCTGGCATGCTCTACTGTTAGTGTAGTGTTGTGCAGACTTACTTGATGTCTTCTCTCCTCGGCGCGGCGACGAAAAGACCGGCTCGAGGAGAGATGACATCACTTCCTTTCCCTCTGTTTACATTACAGAGGGAAAGGAAGCATTCTCATTCACCGGGAGCGATCGGGAGGGGGTGGCCAACAATGGATGGCCACCCCCTCACCTCTCATCGCCCGGGAAGAAATGGCGACCTCAGGCACGGGGGGGGGGACCGATCGGACCCCCCACCCGCGGAAGGCAAATCACGTACATGTACGTGATTTTGCCTGTCCGTGCCACCTTGCCGACGTACATCGGCGTGAGGCGGTCGTCAAGTGGTTAATCTGTCCCATTAATTTTGATCCCTTAAAAAGTGGGAAGCACATATACAAACTGTTGTAATTCCTACACCGTTCGCCTGATTTGGATGTAAATACCCTCAAATTATAGCTAAAAGTCTGCAATTAAAGCACATCTTGTTAGTTTCATTTCAAATCTATTGTGGTGGTGTATAGAGCCAAAAAGATTAGAATTGTGTCAATGTCCCAATATTTATGGACCTGACTGTATATATATATATATATATATATATATATATATATATATATATATATATATATATATATATATACACACACATACACACACACACATATATAGTATATGTGCACTACAGGTATTTGTTGATTTGTACCATACAGTCATGTGTGAAAAACAAGTGATAGATGGATGAGGTGCAAATTGGGAAGCAATCCCATTCTATTGAATTTTTGCTCATGACCAAAGAAAAAAATTTGTAAATATGTTGGCAAACTTTGCATTCAGTATTCTTTAAAAAAAAAATGCTTATAAAATTGTTCCATAAAGGATATTTTGCTTTTAGTATTTGAAAAAAAAAGCAAAAACTATCCTCAGGTTTCAGGTCTGTTTTTTAGAGGATATAAACAAAGTATTGATATAAAATATTGAGAATAAGATAGACTTTCCTAATTAATAATACTCTAAATGGTTTATAAAAATGTAGCACAAAATAATTTTAGCAGATAAAGTGAAAGGAATATAGAGCGGAAATACGTTAACTGAAATATTAAATGTTAGCAATAATTTTTTTACCAGAATATGAAAAATAGATTTTATTTTTTTTTCACAATCAAAAGTTTATTGAAGCTTGTTGTAGTACAATAACTGTATTCAATACAATTTGAAAACATATATCCAATAGATTTTATTTTGGTGACAACACTAAAATAAAATATAGGGTAAACAGGTGGAACATTTATAAAGCAGTGAGTGTAGCATTCACCAAACATTTACTGCAGGTGTATCTTCCAGATGTGTTTTACCTGTTTGTTGAATGTTATTTACTACTAAAAATATGCCCCATAGTGATTAACCAATTGCCGCACAGCCACAATAGATTTACTGTAGCAGCAGCTGCAGGCTTAGCAGCTTAAATAAATGTTGCCAGCTTGCTTCCGTTTTAGAGCACACATGCGTTTGCCCCCTGCTGACCAATGCTGTGGTTGCACATAGGTGTCAGCCAATGATTTATGGCTGATTTATGCAGATTGGCTGTGTCCAATCACAGTACAGAGGCCTGTGTTTACAAACAAACAGGACTCTGTACACATAGCAGCCACCTGGCTGTTTCTTCTCCCTGCAAAGCAGGGAGAAAAAACAGCCAGATCTTAGTAAAAGCAGCACATATTACAAACATTACAGTTAACCCCTTGATTGCCCCTCCAAGTTAACAGCCTCTTAGTCAGTGTCATTAATATCATTGGGGTGCTACCTATATGACTTTTTATTGGGGTGCAACCTATATGATAAAGACGGTTTGCACTTGAATGGGAGGGGGTCTGCTGTGCTGAGGCAGAGGTTTATGGGAAGGCTGGAGGAGTATTTAAACTAGGATTGAGGGGGGAGGGTGAACTAGAATTACATCGAGCAGACAGGTCAGTTAGGGGTCAGATATTAATGGAGGGTGGAATGGGGATAGATGGGGGGAGGGTTATGGCATGTGACAAGAAATTTCCCATGTTGCAAACAGCCATTGGAAACTATAGTGCCATTTGTACTACTAAAAATGATATGAAAAACACCAGAGCAAAATGTAATAATGCATTAAAGTGTTTGTACACCAATGCCAGAAGTGTGCCAGGCAAAATAGGTGAGTTGGAAGCTCTGGTGCATGAGGAAAGCTATGATGTAATCGGTATTGCTGAAACTCGGCTTCAATCCCCACATGACTGGGCTAATAATATTCCTGGCTATGCACTCTTTCGGAGAGACAGGGTAAAAAGGAAAGGTGGCGGGGTCTGTCTCTATGTGAAAAGTGATCTCAAAGCAAGTGTGAGAGAGGATCTGGTTAATGGAGAGTGTGATGAATCTGAAGCATTATGGGTGGAACTGCATATAGATGGGCGTAGTTCAAAGTTAATCATTGGAGTTTGTTATAGACCACCCAATGTTAGTGAGGAGTTGGAGACTCAGCTCCTTGCACAGATGGAAAGGGCTGCAAGGGTTGGGACAGGTATAATAATGGGGGATTTTAACTACCCAGAAATTGACTGGAGTAATGACACTGCTGGGACAGTTAAAGGGCAAAAATTTATAAACCTATTACAGGACAATTTTATGGTCCAGTTTATTGAGGCCCCAACTAGGAATGAAGCTCTGTTGGACCTGGTAATCTCAAACCAAGCAGAGCTTATTACTAATGTCCAGATAAAGGAACACCTGGGTAGCAGTGATCATAACATGATTTCATTTGATGTTAGCTGTAAACAAGAAATACATACGGTAAAGATAAAACCACTTAACTTCAAGAGAGCAAATTTTCCAAGGATGAGGGCTGCTCTCCTGGATTTAGACTGGGAGGGAACATTTGCATTGATAAACACAGAACAGAAATGGGAATTCTTCAAGAAGACTGTTTGGGACCTCACTGCAAAGTATATTCCCATGGGCAATACGTTTAAAAGGCTAAAAACAAAACCTATGTGGCTCACGGTTAAAAAAAGCTATTAACAATAAGAAAAGAGCTTTTAAAAAATATAAAAATGAAGGAACACTGGTGTTGTTTAAATATTACAAAGAATTTAACAGAATATGTAAAAAAGGAATCAAGGATGCAAAAATTCAAAACGAACGACGGATTGCAAAAGATAGTAGGACAAACCCCCAAAAATTCTTCAAATATATTAATAGTAAAAAGGCCAGGTCTGAGCATGTAGGCCCTTTACAAAATAATCTAGAGTGGGTGACTGGGGACAAAGAGAAGGCAAATTTATTAAATACTTTCTTCAGCTCTGTGTATACAAAAGAGCATGGGGAAGCTCATGTCCATAATGGGGGTGGTAGTGACACAGCCCCGAATGATCCACAATAGCTCAAAAGTGATATGGTCCAGAAATATTTAGACAGAATAAATCTGGATAAAGCACCTGGACCTAATGGCATACACCCATGGACCCTAAAAGAATTGAGCTCTGTAATTTCAAAGCCATTGTATCAAATTTTTAGGGACTCATTAATGACGTGAATAGTACCACTGGATTGGCGCAGGGCGAACGTGGTGCCTATATTTAAAAAGGGATCAAAGTCTTTACCAAGTAACTATAGACCTGTTAGTTTAACTTCTATAGTCGGGAAGATACTGGAGCGTTTATTAAAAGACCACATAGACGAGTTCTTGCTGGAAAAAAACATTTTAAGCAACGGACAGCATGAATTCATGAAAGACAGAAGTTGTCAGACAAACCTGATTTCTTTTTATGAAGAGGTAAGTAAAACCTTGGACAGAGGGGTGGCTGTGCACATGGTATACTTGGATTTTGCAAAAGTGTTCAACACAGTTCCCCACAAGCGGCTGTGTAAGGTAAAGTCTACAGGCTTGGAAATATCAGTTTGTAAATGGATAGAAAACTGGCTAAAAGACAGAATTCAGAGAGAAGTGGTTGATGATTCTTATTCTGAATGGTCTAAGGTTATCAGTGGTGTACCCCAAGGTTCAGTGCTGGGACCCTTACTTTTTAATACCTTTATAAATTATATTGGATCTGGGATCAAAAGTAACATTTCTGTCTTTGCAGATGACACCAAGCTATGCAGTGGAATAACGTCCTTACAGGATGTCTCCAATTTACAAGCCGACCTCAATGCACTCTCTAATTGGGTGACTATGTGGCACATGAGGTTTTTTTTTTTAACAAAAACAGTGGTGCTTTATTATTGTAATAGATAATCAGAGTTACAGAATACCATTCAACAGAGTAGAGTACACTACATACGTAGATTACATATTTGAGGATAGGGAAATTAATATGCAAAACCCGCAAACAATACATAAGGTTACATAAGGTTAATAGTACCATTCTCAACAAGTACCGTCCACCCTCCACCCTCCAAAACCCTTCCCTGTTGGGGCAAATAGACGTAGTGAACTGAATGTTTCTCTACGAGGCCATCCACGGAGCCCAAACTTTTTCAAATTTCCACGGACAGCCACGGTTTATATATGTCATTTTATACATGGGGATTACTGCCTCAATCTGTGCCTCCCAGGCTGAAAAGGATGGAGGGGAAGAATCTATCCATTTCATAAGTATTTCTTTTTTGGCATAGAAAAGAAGGAAGGAAATCAGTAATTTAGGATGATATGGCCTCTGCTCATCATCATGTATCCCCAACAACGCCATGGCCGGCAAGAGCGGAATAGAGGTCTGCAATCTGGAGTTGATTTCACCTACAATCTTAGTCCAAAATAGTGCAACAACTGGGCACTCCCAGAACATATGTATAAATGTGCCTATATGGACTTTGCATTTAGGACACATGGGGTCTCTCTCAGGAAATATGCGATGGAGTCTCTGCGGGGTATAGTAGACCCTGTGTATAAATTTAACTTGAATCAGTTTGTCCTTGGATGCTATCACTAATTTCGGGCCATACTCTAGACAGTCCTCCCATCCCTCCCTATCCAGCGACGGGATATCAGCCCGCCATCTTTCCCATAATTCATTAATCTTAGGGGAATCTCTTCCCAGCAACGCATTATATATTGAGGATAGGGGTTTAGACAAGTCTCCAGGAGATAGGAGATCTTCGATGGGGTCCGTCTGTAACAGGGGAGTTTGCGGGAATTGAGCCCTGGCCGCATGTCTCAGCTGTAGGTACCGGAACCCCATCCAATGGGGCAGTCCAAATTTAGCCGTAAGCTCATGCAAGGGGAGCAGTTGACCCCCATACATTACGTGTTCCAACAAGGTTACACCATATCTAGCCCACCCCTGTGGGTCCGGTATCATACGGAAGTGTTTAAGTCGTGGGTTCCCCCATAGGGGATGAGCTGGAGACAATTGGCCAGGTCTCAAGTATCTGCGCCTAGCCGCTTCCCATACTCTCCAAGTTGCTCTAGTAGGCCCAGGGATCTCACAATATGCCTTGGGTCCTCCATAGGGAAAATTCCGAAGGTCCGTCAGGGAACCCAGAATATTCGCCTCGAGACAGGTTGCCACATTGGATCTAGAACCCTGGAACCACCAGTGTACCGTCACCAACATGGCTGCCCAAAAATATAACTGGAAACTTGGGAGGGCAAGTCCACCCAAATCTGCAGGTAAACATAATGTAGGACCCAGACCGGGCAATTCCTAAACAGATAGTTAAATTTGGGCAGTATCATCATTTTAAGGAGACTAATGCGACCCAGAAGATTCAGAGGAAGATTCTCCCAGGCAGCACATTTCGAACGTAGGGTGTTCAGAACAGGGGTCAGGTTTTTTACAATAAAATCAGAGAGATTCCTAGTAATTACAACTCCAAGATATTTAAATTCCCTAACCCTTTGTAGTGGGGAGGAGAGGGGTCCAGAGTTAACCTCATCATCTATAAAAAATAGGACTGATTTGGTCCAATTTATCTTAACTCCCGAGAGTCCACCAAAACTGTCAAAAATACGCAAGGCAGCTTGAAGAGAGGGTCCAGCATCATTAAGGTACAATAATGCGTCGTCGGCATAGAGGGAGAAGCGCTCTTCCATCATACCCACCCGCAGGCCCAGAACGTCCGGTGCACTCCTAATGGCAATTGCCAGAGGCTCCAGCGCCAGGGCGAACAGGCTGGGGGAGAGCAGGCATCCCTGCCTCGTACCACGAAACAGAGCAAAGGAGTCTGAGACCCAATTGTTGGTGCGAACCCGTGCCTGGAGGGGGGGAAAATCGGTACAGCAATCGTACTCCGTGAATAAATTTAGGGCCGAATCCAAATCTACGCAAGGTTTCCCATACAAATTTCCATTCAACAGAGTCGAAAGCCTTCTCGGCATCCAAAGAGGCAATAAACCTGGACCCCGTGTTGTCATGCGATGTTGCTAAGTTAAGGAATAGGCGCCTAATATTAATATCTGTGCCCTTGCCTGGCATAAATCCCGTCTGGTCTATACCCACTAGGTCTTCTATTACATGGGATAGTCGGGTAGCCAAGACCTTAGCAAAGATCTTGGCATCAACATTAAGCAATGAAATGGGCCTGTACGATGCGCAATCAAGAGGGTCTTTTCCTGGTTTGGGAACCAGTACAATAACCGCCTCATTCATTGAGTCAGGTAGGGCTGGCAGATTTGCAAATTTAGAAAGCAGTGAAGTCAACTTAGGGGCCAGTAGTTCAGAAAAATTGGAGTAAAATTCAGATGGTAACCCATCTGCACCCGGGGCCTTCCCTCCCTTGAGATGTCCCATGGCAACCTGTATCTCCTCAAGTGTGATGTCAGCCTCCAGCCCCTCCCTTGCTTCCTCAGACAACACAGGGATAGACAGGGAGTCAAAAAAAGAGGACATGGATGAATCCGATGCAACTTCTCTAGAGGAGTAAACCTCCTGAAAGTATTCTCGGAAACGGTCATTAATATTAGCAGGGGCAGTAAGGATCTGGTCAGTATTGTCTCTAATGGAGCCTATGGGGGTTGAAGGTATGTTTTCCTTAGCCAGCCACGCAAGAAGCTTCCCATTTTTACCACCATGCTCGAACACGCGTTGAGCAGGGTATAACAAAGCCTTGTCTGTCTGGGCCATCCTAGTGGTGGATAGGTCACGCAGGGCCTTTTTCCACGCCCTATACCGGTCCTCCCCAGGAGCAGAAACGTATTCAGCCTCCAACCTGCCTGCCAGTGCCTCCAGCTCATCTATGGAGCGAGTAGATTCACGTTTGAGCCGAGTGATACTATGCCCATACTCCCCTCGTATCCAAGCTTTAAATGAGTCCCATACAACAACAGGAAGAGCAGCTGATTCAGCATTGCCCGTCCAGAAATTGCAGATAGAGGCCATTAGGGGATCCAATAGTCTCTCATCATTAGCCCAAAATCTGGATAAACGCCACAGGCGAGTCCCTGGTGGAACAGACAGCGTCAGTGTCAAGCACAATGGTGCGTGATCTGAAATTCCCCTGGGAAGCACAGACAGGTCATGTACATATTGTAATGCAGGGCCTGAAGCATAGACAAGATCAATTCTAGATAGCGTTTTGTGTGAGGCTGAATGGCAAGTGAAAACTTTCAGTGTCGGGTACAAGTGCCTCCAGACGTCAGTGAGGGCAAAAGTTTCCGTCCACTGCCTGAGGTCCAGGGTGTCCCGAGCCGAGGATTGTAGCCGATCAAGTTCCACCAGTGGAACCATGTTAAAGTCCCCCATGAGGTATACCAATGCGGTATCAAATTGCACCGCATGATCTTGTGAAGGACCCTGCCAGATGCTGGCGGAGGAACATAAAGCCCAAGTAGTACCACATTCTTATCAAATATATTAGCATGTATAACAACAAATCTCCCTTCTTTATCTGTTTTAACCTCAATCAGCCTAAACGGTAGTGTCTTGTGGACCAGAATGCTAACCCCTCGGGCATAGGTGGAATGATAATTAAGGCCCACCCAGGCTTTCCTAAGGCATACCATTTTGTTTTGCGGCAGATGTGTCTCCTGGAGAATATAGATCTGCGGGTTGTGGGATCGAAGTAAACGAAACACCAGGGAACGCTTAACAGCAGTATTAAGCCCTCGAGCGTTCCATGAAATTACCTTTATCTCAGCCATGGAGTATGAGGTATAGTGGATATGCAGTTATGTAACAAACCAGACAGGTAGCATCCCAGTCCAGCCACACATATATTGTTCTACATAGCACTGTGTAAATGGTTCTGTTCAAACATGCGTCATATCTAAAGCACCTGAAACAAAATAGTGTTAACAAAAACAAACCCAGCATTAAACCCCGCCCCCCACCCCGCATCCCCCACCCCAACCTAGGAATGCCTTGTTCTCCAAACATCAAAAAAGAAAAAGAAAACCCCAAGTTCAGGGAGTGTGAACCAGTGGGTGTAAACCCTTAGTGGAGAGGATTGTCCACGTAAGGTGACGAGAAACTCCGCCGCCATTAGGAATTAGGAGAGAAATAGCTTTCCAACCAACAAAGGTTATTTCGGACCGTCTCATTTCGGACCAATGTGGGTGATTAGATGTGTGGGTTAAACTAGCAGCACATGAAGAATAGAAAAAATAAAAAATAAAATAAAATATGTTCTCTGTTTAGGATAAATGAGGAGGATCATGCTGTAGCTCAGGAAGACAGGGTATGCCATACTCTAGGCCAGGGGTGTCCAAACTACGGCCCTCCAGCTGTTGCGGAACTACACTTCCCATGAGGCATTGTAAAACTCTGACATTCACAGACATGACTAGGCATGATGGGAGTTGTAGTTCCTTAACAACTGGAGGGCCATAGTTTGGACACCACTGCTCTAGGCAGTCAATCTGGCAAAGTGCTTTCTCCTTCTGATGCAGTTAGCAATTGATTGTCTCCCAGAGTGGAATTCCAGCCTAGGCAGTCATAATGAAAGGTGTATATCACTTGCAAGTGAGAGAAGAGGGAGAAGTGAACCTGCAATACGTGTAATGGTCACTAGAGTCCGCCAGTGACCCTCCTTCAGGAATTACTGAAATCTGAGCTTCCAAGAGAGCCAAACAAGTCGTTGCTGCAGTAAGTCAGTAACCATAGGTAATCTTCATCTCTAAAAATCCCAACATCTCAGGAACATCTTGTAAAGGACAAAAAAGGTTATCCCACAGTAGATTCAAACAGTGGCAAGCTTGAGAGTAGATATCACCTGGCATAGCCAGGGGCACAACACTTATACTGTATACTGACAGGGAATACAAAAGGCACAACGGGTGCAAGATTAAATCCCCTGTCAAAGTTTGAACAATCAGCGGCCAATATTCAGAGCAGAAGAACAGAAGAGCATGTTGCAGCGTTTAACGGTCGGGAGGCAATGATTCCAGCCATGCGTTAGCATCCCTGGGGGAGGTAAAAAATCTGGTAGTTTCCCCGTCTTGAACCCTCAATCGTTCTGGAAACAGAACACTGTATCGAATACCCTTAAGACGCATGGCTGCCTTCACCTGGTCAAAGGAGCGTCTGAGCTTTTGAGTTTCTACAGAGTAGTCAGGGAAGATAAGTAGCTTGTTATTTTGATGGCGTATTTCTCCCTGCACTCTAGCAGCCCGGAGCACTTCATCCCTGTCACGGAAGTTCAGAAACTTTAGGATAAATGTGCGTGGCGGTGCTCCAGGGGGGCCCGGCTTGGGAGGGATCCGGTGAGCCCGCTCCACCGCATAGAAAGGTGAAAATTGAGCCCCTGGAAGTAGGGAACGTAGTAGGCCTTCAATAAACTCCGTCGGACATTTCCCCTCAGCTCCTTCTGCCAGGCCTACAATACGGAGGTTGTTCCTCCTATTACGGTTTTCCGCATCTTCGGATTTATATTCCAGTGCTCTAATTTTGGTTTGCAGGGCCCTTAAGTCTGTTCCATGAGACTCTACAGTGTCCTCCACTTGCCCCAGACGCTGTTCGGCATCAGAGAGCCTGCCCCTTATTTTATCCATGTCCAGCCTTATTAGACCAACATCTAATTGCACAGAATCTACCTTGGAGGTAAGGGTAGTAAGGAAGGCTTGGCAATTTCCTATAGCAGCCAAGACATCAGCCAGGCCTGGCTGTGTAGAGGAGGACTGCTCTGGCTGCTCTATCTGGGCGCCATGCTGCCACTGGCTCGCCTCCCGGGCCCCACGGGGCCCACACAGGCCGCCTCTGTCTCCACCGGTTCGGGGGGAAATTTCAACTTCTTACCCCTTCCTCTGGCTGGCCGGGATGATCGGCGGTGCATGCGAAGAAGTCCGTCGGCTTAAAGACCTGCTGCTGATGCTGCTTTAGGAATCTTCCACAAGTAAGTTGCAGGGGCGGAGGTGATCCTGGATGCAGCAAGATGGCCGCTGCTCCAGAGACCAGGTCGGGGCCCCAGACCCTCCAGCCAGCTGCCACAGGGTGTAGAGATGCTGTGGCAGTGCCCACAGGTGATCCGGTGGCCAGGACAGGCAGCCCGGGGTCTCTGGGGAGTAAGATGTGGTAGGGAAATGTGCAGGAGCTGCCGCCCGGTGTAGCAAGATGGCCACCGCTCCAGGCAGCAGGTCGGCCTCAGACCCTCCAGCCAGCCTCTACAGGGCACAAAGTTGCTGTGGTAGTGTCTATAGGTGGTCCCGTGGCCAGGGCAGCTAATCAGGGGTCTCTGGGGAGCAGGATGCGGCCAGATATCGTGTTGGAGCCGCCGCCGGGTGCAGCAAGATGGCCGCCGCTCCACAGATTAGGCCGAAGCCGCGGTCTGTCCTATGGGCCGTCCCCGTGGGGAGATCCGGCGATCGCGGCCGCGGATGGCGCTCCAAGCGGCTGGATTAATCCGATGGCCAGGTCAGGAACAAAGCAGGCTTGTGGATGACTGCAGAGAGGTTAGGATCGCCCGGATTACAGCAGGATTGTATGGGCAAGCGGAGCTTTCAGTAAACCCGTCCTACCCCATCACTCTCCAGGCCACGCCCCCCGGCACATGAGGTTTAATGTTGAGAAATGTAAAGTTATGCACTTGGGGGCTAAGAATATGCATGCATCATACATACTAGGGGGAGTACAACTGGGGGAATCCGTGGTGGAGAAGGATCTGGGGGTTTTGGTAGATCATAAGCTCAATAATAGCATGCAATGCCAAGCTGCGGTTTCCAAAGCGAACAAAGTCCTTTCTTGTATTGAGAGAGGTATGGACTCCAGAGAGAGAGATATCATTTTGCCCCTGTTCAAATCATTAGTAAGACCTCATCTGGAATATGCAGTTCAGTTTTGGGCACCAGTGCTCAAAAAGGATATCAGGGAACTGGAGAAAGTGCAGAGAAGGGCAACCAAACTGAATGGAGGAGATCAGCTATGAGGAAAGATTAGAGGAACTGAATTTATTAACTCTTGAGAAGAGGAGAATAAGGGGGGATATGATCAACATGTTCAAATATATAAGGGGTCCATATAGTGAACTTGGTGTTGAGTTATTCTCTTTACGGTCAACCCAGAGGATACAGGGGCACTCTTTACGTCTAGAGGAAAAGAGATTTCATCTCCAAATACACAAAGGTTTCTTCACAGTAAGAGCTGTGAAAATCTGGAATAGACTCCCTCCAGAGATGGTTCTGGCCAGCTCAGTAGATTTCTTTAAGAAAGGCCTGGACACTTTCCTAAATGTACATAATATAACTGGGTACTAACATTTATAGGTAAAGTTGATCCAGGGAAAATCTGATTGCCTCTTGGGGGATCAGGAAGGAATTGTTTCCCCTACTGTAGCAAATTGGAGCATACTCTGCTGGGGTTTTTTGCCTTCCTCTGGATCAACTGAGGGTATAAAATTGGGTATATTGGATTGTACGATATTTTTCATTTTATTTATTTATTGTTTTTAAGGTTGAACTAGATGGACTTGTGTCTTTTTTTAACCTGACTAACTATGTAACTATGTAATATAGTGACAGTGTATGGTATTATACCTGATCACTGTAAAAGTGTCACTTTTGCTGTCAGTTAGTCAATCTCCCTGTTAGTGCCAGATTGCCTGCCACACTACCACAGTCCTACTATAAGTCACTATAAGTCACTAATCACCGCCTGTGTTATAGCTGCACAAATTCCAGTATACACCACAGTTTGTAGACACTAACTTTCACACAAACCAAGAAATATACACTTATTGGGATTTTTTTTTAACAAAGACATTCAGAAGAATACATTTTGGCCTAAATGTATAGAGAAATTCAATATTTTTTTTATTCAATATATTTTATTTTTTATTTATTTCAGGTACTTATATAGCGCCGTCAATTTACACAGCGCTTTTACATATACATTGTACATTCACATCAGTCCCTACCCTCAAGGAGCTTACAATCTAAGGTCCCTAACTCACATTCATACATACTAGGAACAATTTAGACAGGATCCAATTAACATACCAGCATGTCTTTGGTGTGTAGGAGGAAACCGGAGTACCCAGAGGAAACCCATGCAGGCACAGGGAGCACATATAATATATATATATATATATATATATATATATATATATATATATATATATATATATATATACCGTATTTATCAGCGTATAACACGCACTTTTTTCCCCTTAAAATCAGGGGAAAGTCGTGGGTGCGTGTTATACGCCGATCCCCGCTATCGCTATGTGAATGTCGGCGATCGCCGCCGACATTTACATAGTGAGTAGTTTCAAATATGGCGCCGCGGACTTCGGAAGGACTCGGCGGTGCTGAACGAGCGCCACCGAAATCACAGAGCCGAGATACACATAGTCGGGTGTATTCGGCTCTTTCCGGCGCCGCTCACTGTCACGCCCAGTCCCGCCATTGGACCTGTGTTATGTCCATCATAGGGCGGGACTGGGCGGGACTGTGAGCGGCGCCGGAAAGAGCCGAGAACCCTCGGCTATGTGTATCTCGGCGGCGTTCGTTCACTTCCGCCGGCGCCGAGTCTCTCCGAACTCCGCGGCGCCATATTTAAAACTACTACTATGTGTATGGCGGCGGCGGCAGGAGGCATGGACACTAGGCTGCACTGGGGACAAGGCTGCAGGGACAAGGCTGCATTGATAAGGCTGCACTGGGGACAAGGCTGCATTGATAAGGCTGCACTGGGGACAAGGCTGCATTGATAAGGCTGCACTGGGGACAAGGCTGCATTGACAAGGCTGCACTGGGGACAAGGCTGCACTGACAAGACTGCACTGGGGACAAGGCTGCATTGACAAGGCTGCACTGGGGCAAAGCTGCACTGACAAGGCTGCACTGACACTGAAAAGGCTGCAATGACACTAACAAGGCTGCAGATGGACACTGATAAGGCTGCATTGATGGGCATTTTAATGTAAGTTTCTTTTCCTTAAACTTCCCTCCTAAAAGTTTTTTTCCTTAAAATTCTCTCCTCAACTTGGGGTGCGTGTTATACCCCGGCGCGTGTTATACGCCGATAAATACGGTATATGTATATATATATATATATATATATATATATATATATATATATATATATATATATATATATATATATATATATATATATATATATATATTTTTTTTTTTTTTTTTTTTTTTTTAATCTTTAGGGTTTTAATATAATAAAAGATAAAAAAAAACAGTGGTTATCAAACACTAACACCAAAATAATGCTCTATTTGTTTGAAAAAAATATATAAACTTAATGTGGCTACAGTGTTGCATCACTGAGCAATTGCCAGTTAAATTGCTGAATAGCAAAAACGCCCTGGTCATGATTGGGGTAAAACCTTCCAGAGGTCAAATTATTAACAAAGGGGTTATTGTGAAGCTGCTGCATAAGGTAATAAGAAAAACTTGCAAGTTTGATAACTTTGGATGAATAATTATTGCCTGCTAGGTCATTATCATTATCAGTGGCATAATGTGAATTAGTACTGTATGTTTAACACCTTATCTAATAAATGCTTACCGGTAATTACACTAATATAGCACTGTTATTCTTAGATTTTGTATCTAATTGGCTGTGCTAAAAACTGTTTATTTGATCCCCTGCATAGGTATGGAAGAGCCCTGGGGCCATCATAAAAAAAATACAGAATTAGGAGTTTGAAAAAAAAAAAAAAAAAGTTTTTTTTTTTTACAGAATTCTGAGTTTCAAAGTCAGAATTCTGAAATTCAAAGTCAGAATCGTGAGTTAAAAAAAACAATTCTATTCAAAGTCAGAATTCTGAGTTTCAAAGTCAGAATTCTAGGTTTCAAAGTCAGAATTCTGAGTTTATAAATATAGCAGTCTCTATTAGGAAGTTTTTATGACCAATGAGCA